>JARWIR010000033.1:7129000-8346670 GCA_029959085.1 Nemophila menziesii
CAGATTTTCTTCACAGTAATCGTAAATATTCTTGTACTGATCCTTGTATTCAACCTCTATATTTTGTTTGGCTAAGTGATATGTCATGTAGCATGTTCTGGTGCTAACATTAACTGAATAATCTCGGTCCACTAACTACTGAAAATCATCCAATTCACTATAAAGATTCAATCTAACCATATCTTTAAATGTCATTACCAAGAACTTTGAAAACACGTGTTTGTGGTTAATATTTTTACCACAATCATATTTATTACAAAGACTTACTAGTAATATCCCACCAATCTTTTATTTGTAAGAGGCATATAAAAACCAACCACAACCTGCTGCTTGACAAACAACCTTATTATATACCAATCATTCTTCACAATCTTGACTTTAACCACCTTTTTGATTGCATGAGCTCTAATTGATTCTCTAAGATGTGTAGCATTTGTAAATGTCAATCCCAGGGCAAACCTTGACTTCACCAAGTCAACACTAGGCCTATACCTGGGGGTTTTGACTTTTTTTTTCTTCAGACAAATATTTTGTTTTCCCTTCTTCATCTAGACCAAATGAATAACTGGCTGTAACTATCATAATCATGTAAAAACTCATCAGAATTAGTGTTACTAGCACACTCATTACTATCCCCTTTAGAATATCATCATAATGAGTTGTAACATGCACTCTTTCCCATTCCACCTCCTTGTTTATATATTCTTGTATTCCCGGTCATCTTCACCCTCACTCAAGTCAATGTCACTGTGAATCATAAAATCATTATCAGATGTCAAATCTTCTTCACCATACCAAAAATAACTCTTCCTTTCTTGTTTCATAGGCCTACCACTCCTCTTGTAACTTTCACCCTTAGTAACACTAGGACCAATATCATCTTCTTTTATTTTATTCACAATTTGTCTAGACCTTGTCTTTAAGTGTGACAGATCCTTCTTAATTTTTTTGTCAACCTTTTTTGATTTCTTGATACTTACCCTAGTCTTGTACTTTTGGTGAAAAAAATCCTTCTTCTTCAGTGTTTCAGACACTAACTCACTATCACTCACTTCATCATCATCAAACTCTTCACCGTCAGGTATATTGAAATCATTCTCAGAGTCATCAGTTAGGTCTTCATCAACAATATTTAAATTCATCTTTTTCCTCTTTTTAACACCAATCACTGGTGATTTCTTCATGGGATTCCTCTTTGACCTAATTTACCAGGTCAAGAGAGAAAGTGAGAGACTCATTTTTTCCTACTCCCTATTGGCTCAACTAATTTTTTTAATTTGGGATTCTTTTTGTTGTTTTTGTTTCTAACATATGTTCAATATTTGTGCTAATCTGGGAATTTTTTTGTTACATGAACACAAATTTGTGTTTATACAAAAAAATAAATGTGTCTAAATACAAAGTTGTGGTTATATATTAGGCCTCTACTAAATGTGTATAGACACGTACAATGTTTTTATGTTTTTCAACAACTACCCGTTTATTCCTTGTAGCCTTTATGTTTTGTCCATACCAAAGATTCCTAGAATTTGCATTTTCTCAAATTCTTGAGCCCCACATGTCGTGGAGACCATCAACTGTTATATCCAAATCGACACAATGACATTATTTCTTTTGTGAAGTTTGTTTTCTCAACTGCCAACCACATGTTCTACTTGAAAAGCATATAAAAAAGTTTGAAGGACAAGCATAAAAGTGTAAGATTTTTCCATGACAAGATATTGGTGTTGCTCAATAATTGTGCACGCCCCCTTACAACTCAACTATCTGATAAATGAATGACTCCCTTTTTCTTACAAGAAAATGATATATTTGCCACCTTTTCAGTAACTTGCTGAAGGAAAGATATGAAAATCTGTATTTTCCAAGGAAACAATAAGGTGAAAGAACTTATAACGCAGCTGAATCATTTGACCATTAAATTGGAAATTTTCAAGGGCTTTCCTTGTCTGAGATGATCGTTGCCATCTTTATGGTTATGATGCAACAAATGTTTGATCGGTCTTTTCAATCATCAATATAGACGACAACTCTCTTCCCCGAGATTATAATACAATATAACAAAAATATTAAACTCATCTACACCTGGTCGCTAAAATAACCCACACCAACTCTTTTAAAGGTGGATCAGACCCAATAATGGTAGTGGACATACAAGAAATCGCTTGTTCTTATTGTGCATGGTAAGAACTAGGCTTTCATTCAATCATATACTTGATAATGTGAGCATGCACTGTGTGCTTTAGAAAATACACGAGACAACTCGTTTTACAATGTTGAGTCTTATATCTATACATACATGTATCGTCAAATTTATACAGAGAATATTTTTTCCTACATAGCATTTCAACAAATATGCATGTTGTGGGTCCTTAGCTATCACAATTCCAATCTGCAAGGTTTAATTGGCCAAGCCACAAACATATCATATACTTTTCAGGGGTGAGGAAGTAGTAAAGAGAACCAGGTGTGGACATTGCAAATAATACGAGACTTAAAAATGAGAATCGTATAGAGCGGGGATGTGAGCATCACGTATATTTTTTTATTTCTCTTTTTTCTTGTTGTCTATAATATATGATCTTGTAAAGGTGAGATATAGAGATATAGTACTATTATTATCTTTTGTCTAGACTTTATGTCAAGTTGTTCGGTCTTTATTTCCTCTACAGTTATAACAAAGAGTCAAATTTGTTTATAGCAATTAACGAAACCTTTTAATAATGTATAGATTTAATATTGCAAACTCATGACTTTTCTCTATATATAAATGGCTCGGTGTTGACATCTCTTAGTGTCCATAGTGCTCAGGGTTGACATTTTCTAATTTCAATATAAATTTTGTTCAGTGTAACTTTAGGTTTATAAGATATGGAAGTAGATTTTAGAGTGATTTTCTCAAGAGGAATAAGTACATTTCTAGCTCCCCCTCTAGACATATTTTTCTACCAACATACCAGATAAAAAATTAGAAATTAAAGGGAAAAATAATGAGAAAAATGATGAAGTATATAGGAAGAAGCTAGAAAAAATTGGGAAAAAACATTAAAAACAAGAAATTTTGAAAAGAAAACAATAGAAATATCATAAACCAAGATCAAATAAAGAAACAACGTATTAATTTCTCAAGAAATATGAAAATCAATTAAGCTACACAATAAATGCAAAAAAAAAGAATTAAAATAAACTAATACCACTTAATGTGGAAAGTATGAAGATTATCAATCAATACACAAAGAAACAAATAAATCAATCAATTTCACATATTACAAGTATCAATCCTAATGCAATAATTAGCACTACAATTAATGTTAAGCATCACTACCACAATTTTGAAAGAGTACAAAATAAAATTGCACCAAGAATTAAAGAAATTAACGAATCTCGTAGGTTCCAAACACCAACTTTGTATGATGATTAGCACTAAAATTAATATACAGATTATTCACAAACTCGATAGAAGTTGAAGAGTATGGAGGAAGTGCGTAGATAACAGTGGAGAAGAGAGAGAGAGAGAGAGAGAGAGAGAGAGAGAGAGAGAGAGAGAGAGAGAGAGAGAGAGAGAGAGAGAGAGAGAGAGAGAGAGAGAGAGAGAGAGAGAGAGAGAGAGAGAGAGAGGTTACTAACTATCTTCCTGATTAACCAAAAGGAGAGAGAAATTTAAGAGACCCTCATCCTTTCCTAATTCTTGTACACTCAATTGATTTTTCTTTTAAAATTTGAATTTTTTAATATTTTTTTGACTTCTGTTAATTTATTGTGTTATTTTGGGAAAATATTTTGGTACATAACCACATATTTGTGATTATAAAAAAGAACAAATGTGGCTAAAAGTTGTGGTTTTGGATAAACATAAATTTGTGTTCTCGGGTTTCACCATATATGTGTGAACACTGCAATTAGAAATATCAAAGAAAAATACACTAATAAAGAATATTGATCCGAGAAGGTTAAAATAATTGTTAAATTTGATTTTTTTTAATGGATTCACCATGAATTTTGGAAATATTTGACCGGAGGTGATCGGGGGAGTGGGTGATCAGAGATGGTTATCGGAGTTGAACATAGGTAATGGCAAAAAAAAATCATTTACACATATAAATGAAGAGTTTGACATTAAACAAGAACAAAAATTTAATATGATCACTACTAAGTATAAAGGAAAACTTTCTTTCGATTGAGTGAGTAGAAACGTGTTTACTTTAACATTACAATTTTAAAATATTCAATATAAAAATTTACCTTGTCCAGAAAACAATAATCAGTAGCATCATGGTGATTACGATTGGGAATTAAAGGTATACAATTTTACAAAATCAATAACAACATGATAATTATGATAAATCACAAAGGTTAGCCTAAAAAACAGTCGGTTCAATCTGTTTCAGACCGATTATTTGAGTCTTAAAGGTTTGGCTTAGTCGTTTGGGAAAGCTTACTAATTCAGTTTTGGTTTCGATTATAAAAAAAAATCTGAAACCTATCTTAACAGGTAAACTAACCCAAACTTATTGGTCCAGTCCAGCTCGTCTAGTTAGAAAGAAAAATAGTGGAACAAAGAAGAAAACATGTGTCTGGTTCCGTCCAGTTCGGCTTTGTTTTCCCGGTTCAGTTTGCAAAAGGACCAGATCCAAACCTAACAAGTAAATTTTTTGGTTTAATGTTCAAGCTGGTTCGGTTCGGTTTGGTTTGGTTAGATTTTGTTTTGGGTTTAACCAAGTCGTTAATCAAACTGACTCAAAGGTATACAATTTAAAAAAAAAGATATACTCAATATGTCCCATAATATGTGTCCACTTTGCTTTTGCACGTATATTAAGAAAATATATTTATTAACACCAAAATTCTAAAACATCCTTTAGAAAGTGTCTTGATATTTTAAATATTTATTGAAAACATTAATCTTGTACATATTATTAGGGGTATAATGGGTATAAATTTTTAAATTGTGCCTTGTTTTTTAGCTAGACACATATTATAAGATAATTATTTTTTAATAATGTGGATATATTATCGAATGAAGGGAGTACAATATAGAAGAAATCTTAGAATTATTCCTCAATCCATCAATAGATCCCGTCCTCATCCTTTAGTATAAGAACTAAAAACTAAAAAGTTAATAGGCTCAGTATAAGAGATTAATTATTAAGTAGTTCCGATTCTTCTCATCAAATTTAAAAAAAATGTTAAACTAATTCACAAACTCTTAACACTCTATATCTTATGAAGTAAAACTTTTACAGTTTGGTATGTATATGTTAATAAAATAAGTAGGATAAAAATGATTGTTGTATATAAGACCTTCTCGTTTATTATTATGTTGGTATGTATATTCTCTCCATTGTGGGTTTTATATCACGTATTGTAAACCTTATCTTTAACTCGATAAACACACTTGTTTTGAGAGAAATACAATTCATGTGTTTTACAATGATACATTCGACTTGTTTGAATATAAATCCAAATTAATTACATCATATTTTCTCAAATCTCGTATGAAGAATGCTACAAAAACATGTCAATTTTGTCCACTTGCATAATATTACATTACAAAAGCCGTGTTGTTTTTGTTCACTTGCATACCCTTGCAAGTCAAGAACAATGTTTTCTTTGTTCACTTGCATACTCTTACATTATAAAAACTGTGTCCTCTTTGTTCAAATCCATACTTTTACATCATTTCTCTTAAAATTTAAAATTATGTGCTGGCTAAGGATAATAGTAATGTGTGGATGAACTTTATATCACATATAAAAATATATTTATTGTACCTTTTTTTGGTCACTTATATATTGAAGTACTTTTGATTTTACATATTTGGTGTCTCCTGGTGTGTGATAAAATCACCACCCCTTTAAGTGGGACACTACCCGCAAGTGCATGGGTCGTTCCAAGTAATGTGTAAATAATACGAATATTTTTCTGGGGCCGGCTAGTTATGACACTAGTATTAATAGGAATAGTGGAATTCATTTGTTAAACAGAAAAGTAAAATGATAATAAAATTGTTTGGTCTTTACTAAGGACTAAAGATGCAATAAAATAAACTACTAAATTAATTAACTGAAAATAAATAATGCAAGTAAATAAGTTTGGACACAAGAATGAGAAGGGTACTTGAGTCTCGCAAGGGTTTCAGATAAACCTCTATAATCAATGCTTCTGTTTAAGGGCTAAACTGGTATTATTGTGTTAGTCGAGACTCTAATCTCTCCTAACCCCCGTTAGCGTGGACTTAGGAGCTCTTCTACGGTACTTTAAACCCTGTTATGGCTGCGCGGTTAGTCAAGCCCGCCAGGGTCAGTGGCGGATACTATGCGTCTATTACCTTGGTCCGTAATTAAACCCCCTGTTAAGGTGATCACTTCGCCACTAAAGTGAATAGCCTAATTACTAAATCCTATGTTGGATTCATGACTTCAAAAATAGTAAATAAAATTAAGATAATAGGCAACACAATACTGAGTTTAAATTAAATAACCAAATCCCAAATTCAGAAAAACATTAATTAAAGAAATTAGGGCTTAACCCATAATGCGATTCTCAAGTACTTAATAAATTAGCTCATGTTCGAATTAAAAACTGAAATAAATAATTAAAAGACATTATCCTAAATTATAGAAATAAAATAAAGAACGTAATTGGGGTGTTGGATTGACTGTTGTTGGAAGAAAGAGATTCTTCCAGCTCTTACTTTTCCTTTGCCTTCTTGCTCTGACTTAAAAATATGAAGCATAGAATGTAATTCTCTGAAGTATGTGTAAAAAGGAGGTCTTAAAGCCTATTTATAATATAGAATAAGTACTGGGCTTTTTACTTAAGGATAATAATTTAATTAATATAAAGCTCAAGTCCATATTAAAAATCTCGTAACTGTTGTACAAATGTTGGTAAAACGTTCGTAACTTTTGCGTCTCAACTTCAAATCACCTGATTCCATTCTCAAAATCTTCCTAACTCAAAGGTGCAACTTTCTTATCTCACGGCTCAAAGGCTGAATCAGTGTCTAAGTGGGTCGAAATTAGCAATTAGTAACAGTCTTTCATATTTTCTTCTCTATTTGTCAACTCTTCGAATATTCTTTCTTTCCTCTTTACCTCTTCACTTGATCTTGGACTTTAATTCTCCCTTCTCCTCCTTGTATTGGTGCTCCATAGCATCCATGGATCTAAGAACTTTGCACTAAAAACAAACAAATTAACGTACAAAAGCTCTAAAAATGAAATCACATAATTCCAAGGGGAGAAAATGAAATATAACACATTAAGCATAAAAGTCTATCAAATAAGTCTAAATTTCACTTAAAATGATGTCTCCTAAGGGATAATATTTAGAACAAAACGGGAGACATCAATATTGTACTTTTTATATTGTGTTTTACATCATGTACTTGACTCACTTCTTAAATTTCTCTTTTTAAATGTATATTCTAACATTCTCATCGATGTGTCATCTAGTTTAGTAAAAAACTAAGAACTAATATAACGTGTCACATATATAATAAAACGAGACAAAAATTTGTATACCATACTACTTAATTACCTATTTTTTAACAATAAATATGTATACTACGGATAACATTAATAAACCTTTTTAGATTAAAAATCTATGGTTAAAATAATTATTAACACATCTGGTCGTATATATTACAAGACATATGCCTTAACAAAGGACAACAAAGGCCTCAATATGTACCATACGTATTTGATTAGGTTACATCTCATACAATACAATCATGGTTCATTAATTACGTGTTCAACTAAGTTTTTGTGTCACTCTCTTACATAAACATATTATATTATGATTTTCATAATTAGAAAATAAAAAGAAAAAAGAAAAAACTCCCTAAATATCCAAAATCAAGTTCTTCTAGCCTTTAGCCAGCATATTCACTTAGCATAGAAAATTGTAGATAATAATTATTTTAATACATAAATTAAATATTTATATCAAATTATAAAAAAAACTTGCTTTCAATATAATTGTATCCTTTAAAAGAATATATACACAGAGTACTAATAATTCATTACTAAAAAAAATACACATAAACTAAAAAATTCTTCAATATAATCCACATATAAACCAACCAAGCTAAGATTCGTACAAAAAAAAATTCCATACAATCCAAAACCCGCCCCCTAGTATAAATCATGATGTTCCGGAAAAAAGGTATACATACATATCTATAGTTATTTTATATTTTTTATTTGTAATTACAACTTTTTAAACTTCCTTAACCTACAACATAGTATAGTATTATACTATGTATACCATACTACTTAATTACCTATTTTTTAACAATAAATATGTATACTACGGATAACATTAATAAACCTTTTTAGATTAAAAATCTATGGTTAAAATAATTATTAACACATCTGGTCGTATATATTACAAGACATATGCCTTAACAAAGGACAACAAAGGCCTCAATATGTACCATACGTATTTGATTAGGTTACATCTCATACAATACAATCATGGTTCATTAATTACGTGTTCAACTAAGTTTTTGTGTCACTCTCTTACATAAACATATTATATTATGATTTTCATAATTAGAAAATAAAAAGAAAAAAGAAAAAACTCCCTAAATATCCAAAATCAAGTTCTTCTAGCCTTTAGCCAGCATATTCACTTAGCATAGAAAATTGTAGATAATAATTATTTTAATACATAAATTAAATATTTATATCAAATTATAAAAAAAACTTGCTTTCAATATAATTGTATCCTTTAAAAGAATATATACACAGAGTACTAATAATTCATTACTAAAAAAAATACACATAAACTAAAAAATTCTTCAATATAATCCACATATAAACCAACCAAGCTAAGATTCGTACAAAAAAAAATTCCATACAATCCAAAACCCGCCCCCTAGTATAAATCATGATGTTCCGGAAAAAAGGTATACATACATATCTATAGTTATTTTATATTTTTTATTTGTAATTACAACTTTTTAAACTTCCTTAACCTACAACATAGTATAGTATTATAGCTATGACCGACTTTGTTATAGGTTATTTTTAGTCTTATACAATTTTCATTTAAGCCAATTTACTATGTGTTGTGTATTTCTTATTTACCGATAAGAAAAATCTAATTGTATTAATTTTATATAAAATTTCAATAACAAATAATAATAATGAAATACTTATCATCATATTTTCTTTGTCAAAAGTAGTGAGTATAACAGATAAATAAAAATAACTAAGTTAACAAACCTCTAGAAAGAAAGAGTAAGGTCTTGTTTCTTATAAGTGGTAAATATAGTTTATTGAATAAAATAAGGTCTCACTTGTTTTTTAAGTGGTACGTGATGATTAATGAATAAACACTTGAATGAATTTATTTTTAAAGAAGTAGTGTCTTAATGAATAATATTAACCTTGCACTTTTAAGGAGGAGCAATGATATGTATCACCACTTTTTAATTCTCCCTTACATCACCTCCTATGTGTCACCTTATGTTTCATTAAATAAAAGAGATAGAATACGATTAATTAGGAGAGAGAAACATTATGATTGGTGCTTAAAATATCAAATAAGACGTGATATGAGGGTGAAACAAAAATGATGATATATATCTTCACTCCTTAAAGAAACAGTCCAATTAAGAGATGTTCAAAACTGAATTGGTAAAAAAAAAAAACAGTCTTATTGATCTCATGTCTTAGTGAATTAGATTAAGATATCATTAATAATAAACAAACATGGTTTTATTATGTTAAAAGACAAAATATCTTAACGAATTACATTTCACTTAGAGTCTTTATGAAAACAGATCCATAACTAAATTGGTCAAAAGAATTTCTTATTGTCCTACTGTTTTAATTAATCAGATTAAGATTCAATTAAATGAAAAATATTACCTAAGATTAGATAGTAAATTAGATAAAAACATATTATCCCAACCAAAAAGATCAAACAACAAGAAAAACATGAGGCACATCTTGTTTGAATACCTAATGAATAATTTTGTTGACAGTTCTCCTAACCCACGTAATGTGAATACAAAAGTACTTGATAGCTAACTTACAAATATATTTTAGTACTGCCAACGTTTTTTAATATATTGAAATCGATATAATTTGGACAATACCTTGTATCACATTTATTTTGAGTTACAGCGTAACATCACGTGAAAAACACTCTTTGATCATACCTTTTCCTGTTTATACAACTTTTGCAACACTTCTTGAATCATGCTTTTCCCGTATATATAACTTTTGACAAATGCTTTGTTAAAAAAAACATTAGATCTTTATTGTTTTAGCTTTTTATTGTAAGTCAAAATGTAAAAATAGTTCCATAAATGGAAAAATATAATAACATAGACAATTAATTAATTATTCCATAAATCAATCTATTGTTATTCTAATAGAAAATGTTAGTACATCTATTTTTATTCTAATAGAAAATGTTTGTACATGCTAAATATATAAAAATAATCATGACATATTTTTTATATTCTAGGATATTACTTCAATTTTTTTCCTCGAATATAAATATACAATTCATTAATGATCAGATTTTTTTCTCTATAGAACAATGTTTTTAGAAAAAATAATCATGAATACTTTTTTTTATTTGTCGATATAAACATGGATGTAATTTTTATTTGGTCAATTCATTCATGTTAGTTTTTCTAGTCGAATAATACTTAAGAATTTTATGAGTGTGATATAAAGCAATAAAAAGTTATAATTATTTAATTTGTATTAATCCACATCATATAATTATTTATTTATAACTTTTTTAATCATGTAATTATTTATTTAATATTTACTGATATATATTGTTAATACAAAATTTAAAAGTTCGGGTAGAGTCCGATAAAATCAATTAAAATCTATTAGAATCTGTCATATAATTAAATAAAATCTATTAAGAGCCTTCTAGAATAAAAAATAGTCTATAAATTTATCAAAATCCATGAATTATACAAAATCCAATACAATCTTGGAAAATCTAAATTGAATACACCCCCTTAAATAACTAACTAATTTACCAGGAGAAGAGAAAAATTAGGAGACTCTCATTTTTTCCTAATTCTTGTTGGCTCAACTAATTTTTTTTTAATTTGGAAATTTTTGTTGTTTTTGTTTCCAACTTATGTTAATTTTTTGTGCTATTCTGGATTCTTTTGTTACATAACCACAAATTTGTGTTTATATGAAATTAATAAAAGTGTCTAGATACAATGTTGTGGCTACATAGTATGTCTCGCCTAATTGTATAGACATGTACAATGTTTCTTTGATTTTTCACAACTACCCATTTATTTCTTGTAGCCTTTATATTTTGTCCATGCCAAAGATTCCTATAATGTGCATTTCCTCAAATTCTTGAGCCCCACATTTCGGGGAGGCCATCAAATCTTATATTTAATTGACACAACGACATTATTTCTTCTGTGAAGTTTGTTTTACCCACTGCCAGCCACATGTTCAACTTGAAACACATATAGTGTCCGTTTGGGATTGCTTTTTAAAATAATCACTTAAAGTGATTTTAGATCCATAATAATATTTTAGACTCTAAAAATCACTTTTAGGAAAATCACTAGATTAGTGATTATTAAAATAATCACTTAAAGTGATTTTAGATGTCAAAATATTTTTTAATATTTTTTACAAATATTTAAATTTTAATCAAAAAGCGCTTTTAGCTCCAAAATAATCAATCCCAAACGGGCTCATAAAGAATTTTGAAGGACAAGTGTAAAGTGGAAGATTTTTCCATGACAAGATGTTGGTGTTGCTCAATAATTGTGCATGCCCCTTTACAACTTAACTATCTGATGAATGAATGACCCCTTTTTCTTACAAGGAAATAATATATTTTCTACCTTTTTTAGTAACTTGCTGAAGGAAAGATATGCAAATCTGCATTTCCCAAGGAAACATCAAGGTGAAAGAACTTATAGCGCAGTTAAATCATTTGACCATCAGGTTGGAAAATTTCAAGGACTTCCCTTGTCTGAGATGATCGTTGCCATCTTTATGATTATGATGCAACAAATGTTTGAGTGATCTTCTCAATCATCAATATAGACGACAACTCTGTTCCCCGACATTATAATATGATACAACAAAAATATTAAACTCATCTACACTTGGACAATAAAACAACCTACACCAACTACTTTAAAGGTAAATCAGACCCAATAATGGTAGTGGACATACAATAAATCAGTTGTTCTTATAGTGCATTCATGTACATGATAATGTGAGAATACAGTATGTGCTTTAAAAAAAATCCAAGAGCCAAATCATTTGACAGTGTTGAGTCATGTATCACCAAAGTTATACAAAGAATAATCCTGCCTACATAACATTCTAACAAAACGTGCATGTTGAGGGTCCTTCGCTATCACAACTCCAATCTGCAAGGTTCACTTGACAATCAAATACTTTTTAGGGGTTATGGTGTAGTAAAGATATCAGGTGTGGACATTGCAAAAGATATGGGACTTATAAATGAGAATCGTGTAAAGAGGAGATATGAGCATAATTTATATTTTTTATTTCTCTTTTTTCTTGTTTTCTATAACATATGATCTTGTAAATCTCAGATATAAAGATATAGTACTATTATTATTTTTTGTCTCGACTTTGTGTCAAGTTGTTTGGTCTTTTTTTGTTACATAGGAGAGCCACTTTGGATTCAGAGTCATTGACTCGGTTCGAACCTGCTCCACTAGATTGGACGACCAAGGCCCTGGCAATGAGCTAATCCCAACTGGTTAAGTTGTTTGGTCTTTATTTCCTCTATAGTTATAACAAAGAGTCAAATTTGTTTATGACAATTAACGAAACCTTTTAATAATGTATAGATTTAATATTGCAAACTCATGACTTTTCTCTGTATATAAATGGCTCGGTGTTGACATTTCTTAGTGTCCATAGTGCTCAGGGTTGAAATTTTCTAATCTCAATATAATTTTTGTTTAGTGTAATTTTAGGTTTATAAGACATGGAAGTAGATTTTAGAGTGATTTTCTCAAGAGGTATAATCATATTTTTAGCTCTCCCTCTAAACATATTTTTTTACCAACACATCTGATAGGAAATTAGAAATCAAAGTGAAATATAATGAGAAAAGTGACGGAGTATATAGGAAGTAACTAACAAGAAACCGGGAAAAAACATTAAAAACAAAAAATTTGAAAAGAAAATGATAGAAATATCATAAACCAAGATCAAAGTAAGAAACAACGTATTAATTTCTCAAGAAATATGGAAAAACAATTAGGCTACACAATAAATGCAAAACAAAAAAAAAGAATTAAAATAAACTAATAACACTTAATGTGGAAAGTATGAAGACTATCAATAAATACACAAAGAAATAAATGAATCAATAAATTTTACATATTACAAGTATCAATCCTAATGCAATAATTAGCACTACAATTAATGTTAAGCATTATTACCACAATTTTGAAAGAGTACAAAATAAAATCGCACCAAGAATTAAAGAAATTATCAAAACTCGTAGGTTCCAAACACCAACTTCGTATATATAATATTCACAAACTCAATAGATGTTGAAGAGTATGGAGGAAGTGTGTAGATAACAGTGGAGGAGCGACGTAATAGAAGAGGTGGAGAAGGATGAGGAGAGAGAAAAAATGGAAGATAACGAGGTTACTAACTATCTTCATGATTAACCAAGAGGAGAGAGAAATTGATAGACCCTCATTCTTTCCCAATTCTTGTCAGCTCAATTGATTTTTCTTTTAAAATTTGGATCTTTTTAATAGTTTTTGTTTATGAATTATGTTAATTTTTTTGTTATTTTGGAAAAATATTTGGGTACATGGCCACAAATTGTGATTATAAAAAAGAACAAATGTGGCTAAAAGTTGTGGTTTTGTATAAACATAAATTTGTGTTTTTTGGATTTCACCATATATGTGACAACACTGATCGTAGTTGGACATATCAAAGAAAAATATACTAATAAAGAATATTGATCCGAGAAGGTTAAAATAATTTTAAAATTTGATTTCTTTTAATGGATTCACCGTGAATTTTTGAAATATTTGATTGGAGGTTATCGGGGAAGTGGGTGATCAGAGATGGTTATCGGAGTTGAACATAGGTAATGGAAAACAAAAATCACATACACATATAAATGAAGAGTTTGACATTGAACAAGAACAAAAATCGAATATGATCAACCAAGTATAAATGAAAATTTTCTTTCGATTGAATGAGTAGAAACGTGTTTACTTTAACATTACGATTTTAAAATCTTTAATATAAAAATTTACCTTGTCCAAAAAACAATAATTAGTAGTATCATGGTGATTACGATGGGCAATCAAAGGTATACATTTTTACAAAATCAATAACAACATGATAATTACGACAAATCTCAAAGGTTAGCCTGAAAAACTGTCGGGTTGATCTGTTTCAAACCGATTATTACTATTGGGGAGTCTTAAAGGTTTGGCTTAGTCGATTGGGAAAGCTTACTAGTTCAGTTTTGGTTTCGATTATAAAAAAAAGCTAAAACCTATCTTAAACTGAACTTATTGGTCCAGTCCAACTCGTCCAGTTGTAAAGAAAAATAGTGTAACAAAGAAGAAAACATGTGACCGGTTTGGTCCAGTTCGGCTTTGTTTTTCCGGTTCAGTTTGCAAAAGGACCAAATCCAAACCTAACAAGTAAATTTTTTTGGTTTAATGTTCGAATTGGTTCAGATTTTGTTCGGTTTCATTAGAATTTGTTTTGGGTTTAACCAAGTTGTTAGTCAGACTGACTCAAAGGTATACAATTTAAAAAAAAAGATATACTCAATATGTCCAATAATATGTGTCCACTTTGATTTTGCACATATATTTAGAAAATATATTTATGAACACCGAAATTCTAAAATATCCTTCATAAAGTGTCTTGATATTTTAAATATTAATTGAAAACATTAATCTTGTACATATTATTGAGGGAATAATGGGTATAAATTGTAATATTGTCACTTGTTTTTTAGCTAGACACATATTATAAGATAATTAGTGTTTTTAATAATGTAGATATATATTATGGGATGGAGGGAGTACCATATACAAGAAACCTTAAATTTTTTTCTCAATCCATCAATAGACTCCGTCCTCATCCTTTAGTATAAGAACTAAAAACTAAAAAGTTAATGACTAAGAATTAAGAGATTCATTATTGAATTGTTCCAAATCTTTTCATCAAATTAAAAAAATAATGTTAAACAAATTCACAAACTCTTAACACTTTATATCTTATGAAGTAAAATTTTACACCTTGGTATGTATATGTTAACAAAAGGATAAGGATAAAAATGACTATTGTATAAAAGACCTTATCGTTTATTATTTTGTTGGTATGTATATTCTCTCAATTGTGGGTTTTATATCACTTATTTTAAACCTTATCTTTAACTCGATAAACACACTTGTTTTGAGAGAGAAATGTTACATAATGTGTTTTACGATGATATATTCGACTTGTTTGAATATAAATCCAAATTAAATACATCATATTTTCTCAAATCTCGTATGAAGAATGCTACAAAAACGTGTCAATTTTGTCCACTTGCATACTCTTACATTACAAAAATCGTGTCTGTTTTGTTCACTTGCATACTCTTGCATGTCAAAAACAATGTCTTTTTTGTTCACTTCTTTACTCTTACATTATAAAAAACGTGTCTTCTTTGTTCAGATCCATAATCTTACATCATTTATTTCAATTTAAAATTATGTGTTGGTTAAGGATAATAGTAATGTGTGGATGAAGTTCATATCACTTAAATAAACATATTTATTATACCTTTTTTGGTCACTTATATATTTAAGTACTTTTGGTTTTACATATTGTACTTTTTATATCGTGTTTTACATCATGTACTTGGCCCACTTCTTAAATTTCTCTATTTAATTGTATATTTTAACATTCTCATCCATGTGTCATCTAGTTTAATAAAAAAAACTAAGAACTAATATAATGTGTCACATATAATAAAACGAGACAAAAATTTGCATATCATATCAATTAATTGCCTCTTTTTAAACAATAAATATTTATAATATGGATAACATTAATCAAATTTTATAAACTAAAAATCTATAGTTAAAATAATTATTTACACATCTGGTCGAATTCATTATTACAAGACATATGCCATAACAAAGGACAACAAATGCCTCAATATGTACCATACGTGTTTGATTAGGTTAACATCTCATACAATACAATCATGGTTCCTTAATTACGTGTTTCAACTAAGTTTTTGTGTCATACGATACATCATATATTATGATTTTCATAATTAAACTCTCTAAATATCCAAATCAAGTTCTTCTTAGCCTTTAGCCTTCATATTCATTTAGCATATAAAATTGTAGATAACAATTATTTGAATACATAAGCTAAATATTTATTTCAGTTATAAAAAAATTGCTTTCAATATAATTGTATACTTAAAATAAGGGTTAATGCTCAATAAACCCCTGCATGCTTATCCACTGTCTTGTAATAGGCACTGTCTTTTCTAAAGAACAGTGAGTTATGGGAAGCTTCCCAAACTCAAAATCTGAGTTCTGGTAAGCTTCTCATAACTCAAACGACTCTTTTTATGGGCAAAAAAAGGAAAAAGAAAAATATATGGTGCCTTTTATGGGCAAAAAAATGATGGTTGGGGTGTGGGGAAATTAATTCTTACTTGAGGTGTTTCTTGGGCATTAATCCTTAAAATAATATATACACATAGTACTAATACTAAACATATACACATAAACTAAAAAAATCTTCAATCTAATCCATATATATCTCTAATATAAACCGACCGAGCTAAGATTCTTACAAAGAAAAAAAGAATTTCATAAAATCCAAAACCCGCCCCCTAGTATAAATCTTGATGTTTCAGAAAAAAAGGTATACACACACACACATATATATTATTTGTAATCACAACTTTTTAGATTTCCTCAACCTACAACATAGTATAGTAATTTATCTATGACCGACTCTGTTATATGTTTTTTTAGTCTTATACAATTTTTCATTTAATCCAAATTTACTATGTGTTGTGTATTTCTTATTTACCGATAAGAAATATCTAATTGTATTAGTTTTATATAAAATTTTATAATAAAGTCATAATAATAAAAATACTTAGCATCATATTTTCTTTGTCAAAGTAGTGAATATATCATATAAGTAAAAAACTAAGCAAACAAACCTCTAAAAAGAAAGAGTAAGGTCTTGTTTTTTTTTTAAGTGGAAAGTATAGTTTATTGAATAAACTGAGGCCCCCCTTGTTCTTTAAGTGGTAAGTGATGATTAATGAATAAACAGTTGAATGAATTTACGTTTAAAGATGTAGTGTCTTAATGAATAATATTTTACTTGCGATTTTAAAAAGGGGCAATGATATGTATCACCACTTTTTTCTTCACCCTTATATTACCTCCTATGTGTCACCTTACGTGTCATTAAATAAAAGAGAGAGTATACGATTAATTATCAAAGAGAAACATAATGATTGATGCTCAAAACATCCTCATAAGAGGTGATATAAGAGTGTAACAAAATTGACGATATATATCATCACTTCTTAAAGAAGCAGATCAATTAAGAGATGTTCAAATCTGAATTGGTAAAAAGAACCCAGTCTTATTGGTCCCATGTCTTAGTGAATTAGATTAAGATCCCATTAAGAACAAACAAATATGGTCTTATTATGATAAAATACAAAATGTATTAACGAATTACATTTCACTAATGTATTGTTTGGATTCACTTTTAAAGGAAAGGAAAGGAAGTGATAGGAATAAATTTTCCTTTCCTTTGTTTGAATTCGATTTTTAATTAAAGAAAAGTAATTCAATAGATCCAACAATCCTTTCTTTTCCTTTAAAATGTCAATTTTTTATTGTTTTGATTCAGATTATCAAAAGAAAAGAAATGATAGGAATATATATATATATATTTAAAGAATAGAAAGGAAAGTGATAACCGTGTTTGGATTATAAAAATATTAATAAAAGAAAAGAAAGTAATTGATTAAGAAACGACTTGTTTGGGTTCACATTATTAAAGGAAATGAAAGGATTATTTTATATAAAAACACTTTTTTACCCGTTTTATGTTATGTAAAAATATTATATATTGAAATCATAAGATTAGTTGTGACATTTTTAAACGTAACAATTCCTTTCCTTTGAAATGACTCCAAAATGGAAGGATTAAATAATTGACAATTTGAAAGAAAAAAAAGGATTGTGCAATCCATTGAATTACTTTTCTTTAATTAAAAATCGAATTCAAACAAAGGAAATGAAAATTTATTCCTATCATTTCCTTTCTATTCCTTTAAAAAAATGAATCCAAACAATACATTAGTCTTTATGAAAACAAATCCATAACTATACTGGTTAAAAAAATTGTCTTATTATCCTAGTGTTTTACCGAATCAGATTAAGACTCAATTAAATGTAAAAATATGGTCTAAGATTAGATAAAAACATATTATCTCAACCAAAAAATCAAATAGCAAGCAAAACATGAGGCGTATCTTGTTTTAATACCTAATGAATAATTTTATTGACGGTTCTCGTAACCCACTTAATGTGAATACGAAAGTACTTGATAGTTAACTTACAAATATATTTTAGTACTGCCGACGTTTTTTAATATATTAAAATCGATATAATTTGGACATTACCTTGTATCACATTTATTTTGAGTTACAACGTAATATCACGTGAAAAAACACTATTTGATTCATACCTTTTCCTGTTGATACAACTTTTGGCACACTTCGTGACTCAAACTTTTCCCGTATATATGACTTTTTACAAATACTTCATTAAAAACAACATTAGATCTTTATCGCTTTAGTTTTTTATTGTAAGTCAAAAAGTAAAAATAGTTCCATAAATGAAAATATATAATAACGTAGACGAATAATTAATTATTCTATTAATTAATCTATTTTTATTTTAATAGAAAATGTTTTTATATTTATTATATAGGGTCGGCTTGAAGTAATTCAAGTTTTTAATAATATTTTAGATTAATTAAAAAGCTTAGCCAATTATATAGGATTTTACATTTTAATATTTAGCTAGTTGCTTAGTCCACATTTTAAAGAACAAGGGGGCCTCATTTTATTCAATAAACTATATTTTCCAGTTGAATGAATGTACGTTTAAAGATTTAGTGTCTTAATGAATAATATTTTACTTGCGATTTTAAGGAGGGCCAATGATATGTATCAACACTTTTTATTTCACCCTTATATCACCTCCTATGTGTCATTAAATAAAAGAGAGAGTATACGATTAATTATGAAAGATAAACATTATGATTGATGCTTAAACATCCGCATAAGAGGTGATATAAGAGTGAAACAAAATTGGTGATATATATCATCACTTCTTAAAGAAGCAGATTAATTAAGAGATGTTTAAAACTGAATTGGCAAACAAAATTCAGTCTTATTGGTCACATGTCTTAGTGAATTAGATTAAGATCCCATTAAGAACAAACAAACATGGTCTTATTATGTTTAAAGACAAAATGTCTTAACGAGTTACATATCACTAAGAGTCTTTATGAAAACAAATCCATAACTTGATTGGTCAAAAAAATTGTCTTATTATCCTAGTGTTTTACCGAATCAGATTAAGACCCACTTAAATGTACAAATATGGTCTAAGATTAGATAGTAAATTAAATAAAAACATATTATCTCAACCAAAAGATCAAACAAGAAGCAAAACATAAGGCGCACCTTGTTTGAATACCTAATGAATAATTTTATTGACGGTTCTCCTAACCCACTTAATGTGAATACGAAAGTACTTGATAGCTAACTTACAAATATATTTTAGTAATGCCAACGTCTTTTAATATATTAAAATCGATACAATTTGGACACTACCTTATATCACATTTATTTCGAGTTACAACGTAATATCACGTGAAAAAACACTCTTTGATTCATACTTTTTCCTGTTTATACAACTTTTGACACACTTCTTGAATCATGCTTTTCCCGTATATATAACTTTTGACAAATGCTTTGTTAAAAACAACATTAGATCTTATCGTTTTAGCTTTTTTATTGTAAGTCAAAAAGTAAAAATAGTTCCATAAATAAAAAAGTATAATAACATAGAAAATTAATTAATTATTTTATAAAGCAATCTATTTTATTTTAATAGAAAATGTTAGTACATTTATAATATGGGGCCAGCTTGAAGTAATTCAAGTTTTTAATAATATTTTAAACGAATTAAAAAGTTTAGCCAATTATATAGGATTTTATATTTTAATCTTAGCTAGTTGCTTAGTCCATATTTAAGTCAAATAACAACTATAATTTTTTTTCAATATACAAACTTAATAGATCTGATGATAATTTTTTTTTTTAAGAAATATATTTATGCCACTTAAACTTAGATTTATTACTTTTTTATAGGATTATATATATCAGATCAAAACAAACTTGTTTCCTATATATGAAGAGCTAGGGTTCACACCTCCAAACCTGAATATTACGTGTTCAAACAAAATTTCCTTAATATAAATAATCTCGAACAAAAAATTTATAATTGTGCAATAAACAAAAAGTATATAAAATTGACAATGTTTTTTTTTCTGTCACAAGATCCAAAATCTGCCCCTGACATAGAAACTTCCGTAATGACATTTATACTACTACAATAAAATTATACTACTAGTAATAAATTAAAAAGTAATAAATAAATAGAAAAAGGTGAGGTTCATTAAAGGGAACACACTTTTCTCAATAGTTTAATTAAATACCCCATTTGAGTTGTAAACAATTCCTCATCTTTCTGTTCTAAATTTGCTCTCCTCTCGCCATCTCTCTCTCACTCTATCTCTCTCTCATTTCTTGCTTCTCTTCATAAAAAAATTCATATTAAGCTAGCTCTTTACTTCCTTCTCTCTCTTTCTAAAGCAATACGAAAATAACTGGATCTTTGTTTAATCAGTTTGTCATTTTTTGATGAAAATTTTCACTCTTAGCTGATTTTGATGCGTAATTTCCATTTTACATCTGGGGTTTTGTTTAATTTTCTCTCTGTTGTATAATTTTCTACAATTCTCACTATAAAAAAGTTGTGATCTCTTTCTCTCTCTCTCCTTATATAATTCCTTTCAGTTTTTTTGATTTTTTTTCCATAGTTTTCAAGGGTTAAAAATTGAAGGGTTCGTTTTGATTTAGCTCAATTATCGAAAATTATTATATTTTCTTTTGTGTTGAATTGTGATTTGGTTTTTTCGATACAATATTTTTGAGTTGGTGGTCAGTTACTGAGGGAGTGCATTTCAGCTTTACCAGCCTTCTTTTCCTAAGGTGAGATGTGTTTGTGAGTGAATATATAGGTTTATGTATCTATATATAATAAGCGTAGATATATTGCATACAAAAATCTCTCTCTTTATATATATATATATATATATATATATATGCGCATATGCTTGCTATAATCATAATATTTGCCTCAGGTCTAAGAGTGTGCTTTATATATGAAAGGAGTTGCTAAAATTTAATTATTTGTGATTCTGTATGGTTACTTATATCAACAATTTGTTCGAATCTAAACAATTGCTTAAAATATATGTTGTATTATAAATTCATGTTTATCATAATTAACTGATCTAAGGGTGTTTAAATTTTCTGATCTAATTTCAGTTGAATAGTGCTCGCAAGAATGATTGTAATTAGATTTCAGTAATGAGAATTCAAAAAGATTTCAAGGCCACGAAATAATAGTATCACTTACAAATTTCAACTTTTATGTTCATTCTGTATATAAGATAAGAGTATTGGTTTTGCTTAATATGATGAACAATTGAACATAAAACTTTTTGTTTTCCTTTATTTGTTAATTCTCGATAATTATTGTAGTTACTTAATATATGGAAAAAAAAACATAGTTATTTAATGAATCAGGGTGGTTTCTTTGTTCTGTCTTTTTTGGAAATCTGTAATGGTTTTTGCATGAAGAATTAGGGCAAACAAAAAACCAATCTTTTACATAGTCATAAACTCGAACACCATTGGTTCATTATCGAGTTTACGAAACACGTGTTATGCATTCATTAGCGGCTTAATTGCGTGTTAATTCAAAAGACGGATCATACTCTATTTATAGCGCCGCCTTCTTATATTGTCGGATTCTTTACGTTTACTTGATTAGTCAAATCATTAGATTTGTTACACGCTTAATCTTACGTCAAGGATTCGATTCGAAAATCTTCGTTTATCCGTCACCATATCTTGTAAATTCTATTTGTTGTATGCGTAAATTCCGGAACCGTACATTTTGATGAACGTAACGTTTTCACTTTGTTTTGTAGATAAAAAAAATGACAAGTGAAAGTGGTGAAATAATAATGATAAAGGAAGGTGATGAGTCACCATTAGCTGAAGAAACAAGCAATGGAGAAAATTCAGGGGGCAGAAGTCAACTAAAGAAAGGACCTTGGACTACTGCTGAAGATAAAATTTTAATGGAATATGTGACAAAGAATGGAGAAGGAAACTGGAATGCAGTTCAAAAGCATTCGGGCCTGGCCCGTTGTGGTAAAAGTTGTAGATTAAGGTGGGCAAATCATTTAAGGCCCGATTTAAAGAAAGGCGCGTTTACTAAAGAAGAAGAATGTCGCATCATTGAACTACACGCTCGAATGGGAAATAAATGGGCGCGTATGGCTGCTGAGGTATATTTTTAATATTTTATACTTATAATCGTTTTAGATTTAATTAAAATGTTATTATTGTGTGTTTGTTTTAGCTGCCTGGTCGGACAGATAACGAAATAAAGAATTACTGGAATACAAGAATCAAGAGACGACAACGTGCAGGATTACCGATATACCCTCCGGATATTTGTCTACAAACTGTAAATGTGAATCAACAAAACGAGGAAATGGTTAATTTTTCGTCGGGGAATGGTCAACATTCGGATTTCTTCCCATATAACAACTTTGAAGTTCCGGCTTTCAAGAATCTAGAACTGAATCAGCAGTTATACCCATCAGGATTTCTGGATATATCTCCTGCTAATTTACTCGATATCCCAACAAATAATTTACTATCTCAAGAAATCGAGTCAATACATCAAACAAAGCGTATCCGATTATCTGATCCGGTTTATCTTAACCCGGGTTATAATAATAACAACAACATAGTTCCATTGCGCAACGAATATCAAGTTGAAAATTCGGAACAGTTTGTATTTTGTCAAGGGTATAATAGTAATGTAGCTCCTCCTCCAGAGGGTATATCATCATCATCATCAGTGGCACGTGTATTTCCCAGTAGCTCAACACAAACAATCTTCACTTCTTCTACAGTGGAGCTTCCTTCATTCCAAACGCAAACGCAAATGCAAATGGGTAGTAACTGGGAATCATCACCTTCTTCCCCTTTACCTCCCCTTGATTCTCCTTTAACTGAGTACACTGGTTCAGGTAGTTTATCTCCTAAAAACAGTGGTTTATTAGATGCTGTACTCAAAGAATCAAAAATCATTGCCAAGACCAAGAATAATAATAATAATAATCTGGTAAATCATGGCGGAGTGATGGAAAACAACAACAACAACAATAATAATAATCCCTCACCGGATTTTCACGACCCAGAATGGGTGGGATATTATGATCAAGGCTCTCCAGGTTTCAATTCATTCACACCTATTACTGGAGGAACTTCTTCAGGTGAGCGTCAATCACTCAATGCTATCACAGGTGAGTAATTTTTGACTTTTAACTTTTTAACTTAATGTTTATGTGTTGTTTGTGTTAATCATTTGTTTGATTTGAAGGATGTGATGTGAAACATGAAGCAGATGATGTGGTGTTAGCAAATCCATGGCCATCCATGGTGAAGAATGAAACATTGAGTGATATAGTTGATCCAAGAATTGATGAAGGTTTTCTAGCTTCAAACTGTTTAAGCCCGAGTAAAGATAATGAAATAGACTCATTTCAAGCTGAAAGAATCAATTGGGCAGCTACTTGGGGTTCAATTTAGGAAGGCTCGGCATCAGAATCTAATCGAATCGCCTTTAATGAGATCTAAGCTTAAAAATGTCATCTTGATCTTGAAAACTGCTCTGTTTTTACGCTTGTGCTGAACATTTTCTTTCTGTGTAATAGTTTTAGGCGAAGTAAAACTTAGAAATCAATGTTTTAGGACTGTTACAATACCTGTTTAGCGTGAGAGGCTGTTAGTGCCTGGAGCTTACAGAGGAGATGACTCTCCATAGATAAATAGCGGACCCCACATTCTCAGAAGTATCTTGAGTTGCAGAAGAAATCTTGTTTCTCTCCTCTAATGGATGTGCTGCTAAACACAGGTGCAATCAGAATAATTAGTATTAAGAGTGTCTCTGTTTGGTTTTTGCTGTTGCTTTGTGAAATGTTTTTGCTTGAATCTTTCTGCTATCGAACTTGTTGTTTTGTATCGTTTAAGAGTTGAGAATAGTTCAATCGTTTTCTTTCTATAAGCTCTTTCCATATATCTTCAGAGAATGTTTATCTTTGTGTTTGGGGTTAAAAAAAAAAAAAAACTAAAATCGGTATTGTGAGTGGAGAAAAACCAAAAGCCTATCGTTTTAATCATTGCACATTTTATGGGATTTATTCATTTCCTTTTTCGCAATATATGTGTGTGGTCTACAAGGCTGCAATAATTTTCATATTGTATATACCGATCATTGCAAATTCGTAGACAATAATCGATTTTTGGTAGCTTTTGAATTTTTCTGGTTTTTTTTTTGTGCAAATGACTGACTATTCGATAGACTTAATGCGCCCACTCGGGTTACAGGCTCACGTTACTGAGCCCCGTGACTATACATAAGATTCGTGGAGATATATAGTGTACTATAACGTGAAACGCTTTCGATGTGGGAGTAATAGTACGATAGATCTTTTTCTTAAGAGTTCATTTCCTTTTTTAACCAAATATAGGTAGATTTTGCGAAGAGTCTTAATTCATATATCCACCAACTTTAACACTTTTTAAGCATTTTGTGTTTATTCATGGGGCTATTCAAAACTGGGCTATGGGAGAAAATCGGTTATGAGAGGATCCAAATCCATTAACCAGTTCAATGAAATGTGAATAAAAAAGGGACTTAAACTTAAAAACCTTATATTTTAAATAAGGAAGTGAATTATAGCACTAAGTAGATCTTTTCGGTGCTTAGAGCAAATTTGTAAATGGTGTGTTTGGGGACAGGCTAATATTGCACACTCCTATATAGGAGTAGTGTCACGTTCCTACATTATGTGTCTCCTAAGATGCTAACTAGCTATTGATAAAAAAAGGTGGAAATGAATGTGTAACAGCTAATATGGTTATTTTTAGAAATGGTATAATTAAATCACAATTGAATGTTGTTACACCAAAAAAAGTAAGCTTCTCTTTTTTGGAAAACTGATTTTCCTTTGTAACTCTCTAAATATTAGAAATAGCAGAGAGTAGGAAGACTACAATAGTCTCGGAGTGGCAAGTAGGTGGGGAGAACCAAAATGGGAAAAGAAGCACGTTAATTTGATCTTAGCAGCAGCAGCATGTCCTGACTCCAAAACTACTATACTTGAGTTTCAACCCCCCGCACGATCTCTAACCCAGCTTACAGTCCAAACGAGAGCTTACTCCTAGCAATCTGGAGACAGGATATACAAGTAAAGAGTGAACAAAGGAAAACTCAGAAAAAGGGTGCATTAATTCGGGCAGGAGCAGGAGAACCGGTCAGAACAAGTATTAAAATTTATAAAAAACATTTTTGTTTATTTAGAAATATCTAACATGATTACGTGGTATACCGAAACAGGAGGTCGGGAATCGCTACAACATGCAATGAGTCATTTCGGTACACTATTGGCGGGTGGGTGCAACAATTGAAGGCTGAAGCTTTTTACGTTAATTAATTCAATACAACTTATTTCTGTTCTCTTGAACAAAGTGTCTAAAACAAAAGCTTAAAACTCACTAAATATGTCTATTTATTAATAATGACATTCTTCCTACAAGTTCTGCTGCATGCTCCGTAATTCACATCTGAAAACTTAACCTTTATATCAAACATATATATACGAACGGTTAACTTATAATTCTATTTTCCTCTTGAATATTTTCAACAACTTAAAACAATTTAGATAATCGTTAGCAGGAACAGGAGGTGAAAATACTACAGAAACATTACTTATTTAATAATTTACCTGGTAGATTTTAATTGTATAATCTAAGACCAAGAGAAGAAATACCTAATCTATAATCAAAAGTATAATTAATAATAAAAACACCACTTACGAAAGAAGATCAGCCACGAATCACGAATCAGGCAAAACCTTGAGAAATTTGGAACTTTTTGGGTTATGTTATAGCCGTTGCGCCAAATAAGTACTTACTACAAAACAATTCAAAAATTACAGTATAGACCAAATTGCTCACTCCAACTGTCACGGCAAATTATGGGACCCACAAAACTCACACAACATCCCCTCCCATATACGCTATAATTATACTGAAATCAGATAATTTTAAAAAATTGTAAAAGTGATGAGATTAGGTTAAAAATAATACAATTTTTTAGAGTTTCAATGGTAAAAATTAATTTTTCACCTTAATTTGAGTTCTTCGATTATTGATGGCGTAGCTAAGCCGGGTTGATGATGGTAGAGAATGGTAGCGGCTAGGTGGGATGGTGAGTGTAAAGAGATTTTTATGTTCCAATGCAAGTGTGAAGAGATGGGATTTTGGTTTCCTTTTTTCTGAATACAACAACTATGTCTATACTGTTAGACAAGATAATAATAGCTGTAACTGATTCCTATAAACTTGCAGAGTGGTTATATCATTTGATAAGATCGAATCTCTATAAGATATTTATCTTATCTATCTTTATCTCTTTTGTAATTCAAATATCAGTCTTATCGCTTTTGTAATTCAAACTCTATGTACGTGTATATATATTGATCAAATATGTGAATGAGAAAGATACTTTTCCAAACTCTCTGTGTTATTCTTTATGGTATCAAGAGCTTAAGTTCAACAACAAACGATCTTTTTTTTTTACTCATCATGTCTCTAAACAACAACAATGGCTCATCTGCAAACATGATTTCAGCAGTGGCTTCATCCATGACTACGATTGTCAATATCAAACTTGATATGACAAACTATCCGCTGTGGTTAGCCCAGATTCTTCCTATTTTACGGAGTCGTGATCTTATGGGTTATGTTGATGGTTCTATTGTATGTCCTTCCAAAAATCAAGAGGGAGACAACACTATTAATCCTGCATATACCTTATGAATTCAACAAGACCAAATGATTCTCAGTTGGATAAATGGTTCACTTACGGCCTCAGTTCTGGCTACGGTGGCCAGCAAACGATCTGCGCGTGCAACTTGGGAAGCACTAGAGCAAAGGTATGCCTCGTCTTCCCAGAATCGTATTCTTTTTCTTCGCAATGAGTTACTCCAAACAAAGAAAGGAGAAATGTCTGTTGCTGACTACCTTGATAAAATGAACTCAATTGCTGATAATTTGGCTTTAGCTGGTAAGCCTGTAGATGATGACGAACTTGTTCAAATTATTTTGAATAATCTTGGCCCTGCATTTGAGATGACAGTGAATGCAGCACAAGCACGTGATACACCTATCACATACCCAACTCTTGAGGCTCTTTTATTGACTACAGAGAGAAGAATGGTAGATCAAAGTATTCCACTTGCTGGTTCAGCCCCTGTAAATGCCTTTGTAGCAGCAAGAGGGCGCGGTGTAAACTCTCGTGGTGGTAGAAGAGGTGGTTTTTCATCTAATCGTGGAGGATTTAAAAATCCTAATAATCGTAACAACTACAATAATAATAACTATCAGCGTGTTCCTGGTGGTAATGGTGATCAATTCTTTGGTGGTAATGGCGAGCGCAATTTTGGTAATAATATTGATCGTTTTTCCTCTAATAACAAGCGCCTCACCTGTCAAATATGTGGCAAAGAAGGACATCCAGCCCTTGATTGTTACCAACGCATGAATGTTGCGTTTGAGGGACGTATACCAACAAAGCGCTTGACTGCAATGGCATCTTCTTCCGTTAATCATGGAAATAATGAATCTTGGCTGCTTGACACAGGAGCAAATGCTCACATTACTCCTGATCTTAAGAACTTGGACAATCCAACACAATACAATGGTAATGAAAACATTGGAGGTGTAGGTAATGAATCTGGAATTTCAATTGCTCATTCTGGATCAAGTAAATTAAATACAACTTCTTGCTCATTTATTCTCAATCATACTTTACATTGTCCATCTGCTTCTACAAACATAATTTCTGCTCATAAATTTACACTTGATAACAATTGCTACCTACTAATTTTTCCTTATTATTTTGTTATCAAGGACCTCAAGACCCAGAAGACGCTTTTCCAAGGGAGGTGTGAGAATGGATTATATCCATTTCATAATGGTGGTGGACTGTCCAAGTATTCTTTGTCAGCGAGTCTAGGTGTTCGAGTCTCCGTACAAAAATGGCACTCCCGTTTAGGCCATCCTTCATCTTCAATAATCAAGTATTTGATTTCAAATAAACAAGTTCCCATTCATGGAACTAATAACATAAAATTTTGTCCAGTATGTCCGCTAGGCAAAATTTCAAAATTACCTTTTACTACTTCAGAGTCTATTTCTAAGAGTCCTTTAGAATTATTACATTCTGATGTCTGGTGTTCCCCTGTATGCTCAGTTGAAGGATATAAATATTATTTGTTATTTTTCGATGATTTTTCGCGTTATTCATGGATTTTCCCTCTTAAACAAAAATCTGAAGTTTTTGAAGTATTTGTCACATTTAAAAAGAAAGTGGAAAAAATGTTTAGCTGTAGTATTAAAACTCTACAATGTGATGAAGGAGGTGAATATAAGAGTCGTGCCTTTAATAACTTTTTGTCTTTACATGGTATTTCTCAAAGATTTTCATGTCCTAAACATCCCGAACAAAATGGTCTTGCTGAACGAAAACATAAACATATTGTTGAGACGGGTCTAGTTATGTTGTCTCATGCTCATGTTCCAATTAAATATTGGTTTGATGCATTTCAAACAGCTACTTATATTATAAATAGGCTCCCCACTCGTGTAATATCCAATTTTTCACCATTTGAAAAAATATTTCACAAAAAACCAAATTATGAATGGTTTAAAGTTTTTGGAAGTAGCTGTTTTCCCTGGATAAGACCATATACTAGTCATAAACTTGAGCCTAAATCAAAACCATGTGTCTTCTTAGGATACTCGCTTGATCATCAAGGATATAAATGCTTGGACTTATCCACAAGACGAATTTATATGTCTCGCCATGTCTTATTCAATGAAGACTCTTTTCCTTTTCAGAATCTCACACCTACCATGGAAAGCGTGGATAAACCAGGTTTGTTTTCATCAAATGATCTATTATTTCATTTCTTGAGTCCTCACCTTGAAAATAATAACCAAACACTTGTACACACACAAACTCCTATTACAACAATTCATGAAACATCCACTTTTTCTCCTGAACCTATAACACAGCCAACACAAACCTGTCCAAATTCTGTAAATCCTAATTTACCTCAAAATGAGCAAGTAGTTGTGTCATCCAATGAACAATTTAGATCCAGTGAATTTATCTACCACTTCTAATGCTACACTACTGCCCACTCATACCATGACCACTCGTAGTAAAATCGGTATTCAAAAACCAAATCGAAAATATGCATTGCATGTGAATACTAATGAAAAATTACTTGAACCTACTTGTTTTAGTCAGGCAGTGAAGCATCAAGAATGGAGAGATGCAATGGTCAAGGAGTTTAATGCTTTACAACGGTGTGGGACTTGGAGTTTAGTTCCTTATAATCCTTCAATGAATCTACTTCCAAACAAATGGGTTTTCAAAATTAAAAGGTGTGCTGATGGCTCAATTGAACGTTATAAAGCAAGACTAGTTGCAAATGGATTTCACCAACAAGAAGGGGTTGATTATAAAGAAACGTTTAGCCCTGTTGTTAAACATAGTACTATTCGCTTGGTCCTTAGTTTAGCTGTTTCTAATAAGTGGTTGGTTCGCCAATTGGACGTACAAAATGCATTCTTACATGGTTATCTTACAGAAGAGGTATACATGCGACAACCATCTGGTTTTATTGACAAACAACATCCAAATCATGTTTGTAAATTAAGAAGAAGCTTATATGGTTTAAAACAAGCACCCCGCGCTTGGTTCCAAAGGTTCTCAGATTTTTTGCTGCAATTAGGATTCCAAGAGTCCATGAATGATTATTCTCTATTTGTGTTCAATCATAACGGGGTATATTTTATTTTATTGATATATGTTGATGATATCCTAATAACTAGAAATAATCCAGGTGAAATTAAGAGTTTAATTCTCAAGCTCGGAACGTTATTTTCCATGAAGGATTTGGGACCTCTACACTATTTTCTTGGAATTGAAGTCACATATTTTAAAAATAATATGTATCTTAATCAAACAAAATATGCACTGGATTTGTTATCACGTACTAAATTTACAGATGTGAAGCCTATTTCAACTCCAGTTTCTTCTGGACATAAGTTGAGTGCTCGTGATGGAGATCCTCATCCTGAACCACAAATGTTCAAGAGTGTAGTTGGTGCATTACAATATTTAACGATTACACATCCGGATTTGTCGTATGCTGTCAATCAAGTATGTCAATTTATGCATTCACCAAAGACTACGCATTGGACTGTTGTAAAAAGAATACTAAGATATGTTAAGGCCACATATGATCATGGACTGGTGTACAAGGCAGGAAAATTACAATTAAATGCTTTTTCTGATGCGGATTATGCTGGAGATCCTGATACAAGACAATCAACTGGTGGCTATTGTATTTATTTGGGATCAAACTTAATATCTTGGAGTTCGAAAAAGCAAAAGACGGTGTCTCGTTCAAGCACTGAAGCAGAGTATAGACAATTAGCTTACACGGCCGCCGAACTGTCATGGTTACGATCTTTGTTCAGGGACTTGCAACTAAATTTGAGGAGCCCACAAATGTGGTGCGATAACATCTCTTCGATTTCGTTGGCTTCTAATCCTGTTTTTCATTCTCGCACAAAACATTTAGAAGTTGATTATCACTATGTCAGGCAAAAAGTTGTACGTGGAGAGCTGTGTATAAATTATATATGTTCACAGGATCAAATTGCAGATATATTTACTAAAGGTTTGTCTTCAGCACGTTTCAAATTTCTTGTCTCCAAACTTCCTGTTGTTGCTTGGCCTGTCAGCTTGCGGGGGGATGTTAGACAAGATAATAATAGCTGCAACTGATTCCTATAAACTTGCAGAGTGGTTATATCATTTGATAAGATCGAATCTCTATAAGATATTTATCTTATCTATCTTTATCTCTTTTGTAATTCAAATATCAGTCTTATCGCTTTTGTAATTCAAACTCTATGTACGTGTATATATATTGATCAAATATGTGAATGAGAAAGATACTTTTCCAAACTCTCTTCTGTGTTATTCTTTATATACAACATCCATAAGTCAAGCTAACAACTAACTAAACTCTAGAATGAGCGCAAACTATAGTGAGGTGTTGTCCATATGCTTCTGTCACGCGTTAATAATCTCCAAAGTCTCTTTGATGGATCCATATACGAAATCGTTGCATCTCCATTATTGTTCCCACTTTGCCAGCCAATCGCGCGAATTAGCCTCTCAATACACATGGATAATGTCAAAGTTCCTATGACAATCAAGTAATTTCCTACAAAATGCAATTATTTCATCCAATCAACCCACCTTGTTCCCGCCGCTCTTTACTAGCACGTGTAACTCAAACGAACCAGTTTCGACGATTAGCGTTTCATATCTTCAATTAACCACCATGTGTAGTCCAAAATGTAAGACATATTTTTTTGGAAAAAATCGGAAATCGGTTTTTTAGAACATTAAAAAACTATTCCGAAATTAAATTTTTCGGATCGGAAAAACCAGAAAGCAGAAATTTCGGATCCGATTTCCACCCCTACTTTGTTCCTATTAAGCGATTCCTAACTTGTCAAAACAATCCGACATGCTCTAACATTTTCGGTAAGTATTCTTACATTGTGCCTTACCTTTTTTGCTAGCTTGTCCGCCGAGTGTTGAGGTGACGAGGTATGTGCTTGAATGTGACGGTACGTCCTCCGCCAGCTTGATAATTTTTCTCGGCATGTGCTTGATCTTCTAGCTAGCTGCAGACACTTGCTTAATACCTTGAATCAGTTCAAGGTTAACCGAGAATATGGTTTTATCTTCTTGTTTAAGTTCCTTGTAGATCTCTAATGCCTCGATAATAGCCTTATAGCAGAAAGTAGTCATAAAATGTTCTATTCTCAGTCCACTTGCTTAAAGAATCTGAACAATTCCAATGCATGTGGGATTGTATGAATAATCAAAAGGCGCATCGCAAGAAAAAGAAACGTCTGTTTCAGAATCTATACTAGTTTTGGGAGGCATTGACACTGTATTACTGACATAAAATACGCAGTTTTGTAGCACTCCAATTTTCACTGAAAAATTCTTTGACATTAATATTCGTTAACCTTATAACTTCATCCATCTTCAGTTTCGTATTGTTGTGTTTTCTCTTCATCATTTTTTCCCAAATACTCCATAACATCAATAAAACATAAGTAGTGATAACTATGGGCTGCCACCCTCCATCCACGTAAGTCTAAATAATATTGAGTATCAATTGTCCCAAGGTCTCTGAAAGATCCTGCTTAATTTTGATATGGGCGTTTGAACCTGCCTAAATCGACTGACATAGTCCACACGTTAATAAAAGATGAACTATTGTTTCGTATTTAGATTCACACCAAGCACACTCAGGCATCACATCACACTTTATTTTCTTCAAATTTTCCCTAGTTGGAATTGCATTGTTACACGCTTTCCAAGCAAAAATCCTAGCCTTAGTCGGTATATTTGACTTCCAAATCTTGCTCCATAAACTTGTATTTGCATTCGGAACAGAACTCGACCCTTGCGGTTCGCAAGTCCTCCGTAAGAATCTTGTAGCCCGTCTTTGTGACATATTCATCGTTTTTTAGTGCGGCCATATTAATGTGTCTTGTTCTTCTAGTTGCAAAATCTTTGTTCTTGTGATTACCAAAATGACTTTCTCAAATATATAAAAAAGATCTGATAATTTTGAAAATTTGTAAAAAAAGCGATATAAGTGTAGGTTAAAAAAATTCAATTTTGTAGAGTTTTAATAGTAAAAATTAATTTTTCACCATAATTTGGGTTCTTTGGAAAATGTTGATGATGGTGGGAAAATTAGTGCGAAGAGATGCCAGCGTGAATATATTTCTTTTTGTTATTTGTTTCACTGCTCGTGTGAAGAGATTGGTTTTAGGTTTTATCGTGTTTCGTTGTTATTTTTGGTTTCGAACATAAAAAAATGTTTCATTGTTTTCAAAGTTTTTTTTTCTTTTTTCTGAAATTTTGTAACGTTTCGGTTGTATTTATTTTAGTGTTGATACTCAATAGACCCCTGCAACCTTATCCGCTATCCTGTAAAATACACTTTCTTTTTTAAAGAACAGTGAGTTTTGGGAAGTTTCCCAAAACTCAAAATCTGAGTTTTGGGAGGCTTCCCATAACTCAAGCGACTCTTTTTATGAGCAAAAAAAGAAAAAAAACAAAATATATGGTGTCTTTTATGAGCAAAAAAATGATGATTGTAGTGAGAGAGAATTAATTCTAATTTGAGGGGTTTCTTGGGCATTAATCCTTTATTGGGTTTTGGGTTTTATCTTAAAATTTATTTTATTTATTTAATATTCGGCATGTAAAATCATACAAAATCGGAAACAAAAATCGGATTGGAAAACCAAAAAATTTCAATAATTTATATGTAGGTCCGATTTTTCCAGAAATATCGGAAATCAAAATTTTGGAGCATTAAAAACCTGTTATGAAATCAGAATTTTTGGATCGAAAAAATCAAAAATCAGAAATTTCGGATCTGGTTTCTACCCCTACTTTATTCCTATTATATGATTCCTAACTTGTCGAATCAGTACGACATACTTTAGCATTTCTGGTTAGTATTGTTGCCACACGACTTACTTTTTTATGCTAACTTGTCTGCCCGAGTGTTGATGTGCCGAAGTATGTGCTTGATTGTGACGGATTGTACGTTCCCCGTTCGCTTGATAATTTTCCTCAATATGTGCTTGATATTCCAACTAGCTGCTGACATTTCCTTAATACCTTGAATCAGTTCAAGGTTGTCTGAGAATATGGCGTTCTCTTCTTGTTTAAGTTCCTTGCAAATCTCTAATGCCTCAATAATAGCCTGTGCGTCTCCTTCAATAATTGTATCGCAGAAAGTAGTCATAGAATGTTCAATTCTCAGTCCACTTGCTTTATGAATTTGAACAATGTCAATGCCTATGGGATTGTATGGATAATCAAAAGACGTATCTCAAGAAAAAGCAATGTCTGTTTGAAAATTCATACTAGTTTTGGGAGGCATTGGCACTGTATTACTGACATAAGATACGCAATTTTGAGCACTCCAATTTTTACCGAAATTCTTTGACATTAATATTCGTTGACCTTATAAATCATATATGTTCAGTTACGTAGTGTGTTTACTCTTCATCTTTCCTTTTAAAATATTCCATAACATCAATAACACATAACAAGTGATAACTCTAGGCTGCCACCCTTCATCAACGTAAGTTTGAATAATATTGAGTATCCATTGTCCCAAGGTCTCTGAAAGATCCTGCCGAATTTTTATTTGTGCGCCTGAACCTTCCCAAATTAACTAACATAGTCCAAACGTTAATAAAAGATGAACTACTGTTTCGTCTTCAGATTGACACCAATCACATCAGGTATTACATCACACTTTCTTTTTTCAAATTTTCCCCAGTTGGAATTGTATCGCTGGATGCTTTCCAAGCAAAGATCCTAGCCTTAGTCGGTATATTTGACTTCCAATCTTGCTCCATAAACTTGTATTTGCGTTTGGGACTAAATTCGACCTCTGGGTTCGCAAAACATCTGGTTGTCCTTAAGAATCTTGTTGATGTCTCCCCATTTGTGATGATTTGATCTTAGTTGGAGACATCATTTTTAGTGTTTTAGGAAGTCTAGTAGGCGATTTTCCCATGTATTATTGCACTTTCCTATTTCTCGTCTTGATTTAATGACTTATTATTTTTAGAGCATATCTGGTTTCATTATTTATTTAGTGTGAAGCTTTAAAGATATATATGGTGATTAATTAGATGCCAAATCAATAATAAGAGATAAAGGAAAGAATATATGCATGGAAATTGGAGATAAAGGAAAGAAAAGATAAGATATGGAAAGATAAAGTTGCTAAATAAATCTGAATTCCAGCACCTACGACCATTGAAGTGATCATAACTCAATATTGGATAGGAATTCGGAAGAATGGTCTGAAGCAAAGTTATAGAGCTTTCCGAGACGACCAGTTTCAACAAATGGAACGCATCAATCGGAGTTGAAACGAAGAAGTTACGGCCAAAACAAAAAAGCGGCATATTATTACCTTTTCTATATTTTAGGGTTACGAATTTGAGTTGGGGTTGAAGTCTAAGTTACTTGTCTTCCACTCCAAGAAAACGAATTAGGTCTTCCTAAACACCTATAAATACACCCTTAAACCATTGTAAACATGTCCTTGCTTAGTTCCAAGTATAGGCTTAGTCCTTCCTTGTATTTTCTCAGTTTTAAATAGTAGCTTAGTCCTTTAATTTAACATCCATCCTTAGTATCAAGCTATTCATCCAAGAAGCAAGCTGACATGTAGAGGAAGACAAGAAGCACGAAGTTGGAGAGTGACAAACTCCTCTTCTACATCTCTCTTTCTCTATATTTAGGGTAATTAGCTATAGATTTGTGGCTCCACCATATTTCTAAGCTTTTATTCTATAAGTTTTACTTTTAATTGTTGGGTTATTATTTTGTCTTAAATTCCATAATACTATTTGTTATTTTAATTGATTTGAACTTGGCATATATTGTTATTGTGTGCTTTGACTTATTATTTTCAACCCTATATTTGGCCAATCTTAGGACTATTCTTAGTTATTGACAACACCCACATAATCGTCTAGTAGTGATCCTACCTAGATAGCCATAAAGATTTGATTTAACCACCAATCATTACTCAAGGTTTCTTTACCCAAGTTCCCTGGTAGTGGAGAGGTTGCTCCTAAGTCCACCCTGACGGGGGTTAGGTAGAATTCAGAATCCGGTTAATATATAATGCTCAATTCACCATAAGATTAGAATAACTTAATAATAGACTCATATTAGTGACCCTAATTAATATGACTTACATTCATGTTTGTTTATCTGCATTCTTACTTATTATTTCATATCAGATAATTTTTCATATTATTCTCTTTTTATATAAACATCTAAATTCATCTACGCTTATTAAATACAAGTATATATAACGGATTAAATCCCTGTGAACGAACTTTACTTATCATTAAAACTTGCAAACGATCTGTAATACTTGCAGTGAGTTTCTCGTGGTAGACAAGGGTGTGTGCTCTTTATTCTTATCTTTATTTATCTATTATTTTATCACACCTTTGCCCCCACTAAGTTTTTGGCGCCGCTGTCGAGGATTTATCTTTAAGTTAAATCTATTTTGTGTTTATTTAGTGTAGAAGTTTTCATTTGTTCTCATTTTTACGCGTTCTTTTTGTTTTTATCCTTTTCAGGTTTTAGATGGCTAATCAACGGTTAGAGCTAGGTTTTCCTGGCCTATTCAGAGTGAAACCCATTGGGATTCACATTCCAACTATTAAAGCCGTTAGATGCAAGCCCGGTCTTGACCTGATTAATCAATTCGCGAGCTTTGGGAAATACAGTGGTAATACACATCAAGATCCGGTCCCATCTGTTCAGAAATTCATGTAATTTTGTGATGCCTACATTACTAAAGGTGTTATGCAAGAACAAATGTATTATTTAATGTTTCAATTTTTCTTGACCGGGAAAGCAAGCGATTGGTTAGATGATCAACCTCCGAGCTAATAACAAATTGGGACAAGCTTCAAGCAAGATTCATTGATCAATTTTATCCTACAAGTATGCGAGTGAAGGAACTATTGGAGCTTATGAATTTCTTAAAAGAAGCCGGAGAAAGTGTTGGCCAAGCATGGACGAGATTTCAAAAGAAGTTGGCAAGATGTCCAATACATGGATACACGCCAGAATTACAATTATCCATGTTCTATAATGGACTCAATAGAGAGTCAAGGCTGAGAGTAGATGATATGGGTCGTGGTAGTTTTGTCTCTGTGGATCCGAAAGAAGCAAAAAGTGGTATGGAAATAATTATTGAGACTGACATGAGTTGGCCACAACCACAAGCTCGTACCACTAATATTGATACAGAGGCGAGGTTTTCAAGCTTGCAAGATCAAATACAACAACTCGCTATAACAGTTAAGAAAAGCATCCAAGTGCCACCTCAACAGTTATACCTGCAAGAACAAGCCTATGAAAACCAAGCTAATCATCCACCGGGCTACAATGCGTACAATGGAAGTCAAGCTCCATCACGTCTTCAAGACGATATCACTGAGTTAAAAGAGACTATTAGTCAATTCACTAACTTCTTGAAGAAAATATGAGCAGACTTGAATCAAATATCAATGCATCAGTAGTCCAAAGCCTGCAACAACAAAATCAAGATCTGAAACATCATCATCAACTTTTAGAGCAAAATGTGATGCGGCTCACTACAGTCATAGAACAAATGCAAAGTCAACTCCTACAATTGACCCAAAATACAACTTCTAACATGAAGAAGATCCAATACGTTGATGACAAGGTTAAGACTATTAGACTTCAAGCTGAAAAAGATGAAAGAAGCGCTATCATCTCCATCAAAAGGGGATGTTCTACCAAACAAGTCAAACGTAAATCAGATGAACTTAGATGAGATAATAGTTGAAGATTGGGTTGAAGAGGTTGAACACGATGAAAATACGAAGCCAAGAGTGGTTGATGAACCAAGAATTGAAGAGAAAAGTAGAGTAAGACGACCATTCCTACATTACTATCCCGAAGAACCTGCTTATCCAAAGAAGCAACAAGAGAAGTGAATGAAGGAACCGTGACTCTTAGTATTGAAGATGATTCTGAAACATTCTATGTTTCGGGAAAGAAGAAGAAAAAGAAGTCACAAGAACTATATCCAATCAGAGTTGTAACTAAGAAGCCAGAACCTATAAGCCCCCAAGAAACCATGGAAAAAGAAATTGAGTTTGTGGTGGGAAACAAGGTAGCATGGAAACCTCCCGAGGGTTGCAAGCTCAGGTTGGTAAGTGTTAATCACCCCATTCACTGCTGGAGAGGCTATAAAAAGAAATAATCGAGGTAACTCGTCTAACTTTAAAAGACGTTAAACAAGAGTGCCCTCTGGGAGACATCCCATAGTATTTTATGTTGTTATATTTTAGTTTAGTTTAGTTGTTTTAGTTGATATTGCAATATTGAGGAAGGTATTAGTTTTTTTTTTTGATATTTAAGTATTAAAGAAATCGAGTTAGGGAAGAAAAAGAATTTTTTGGGTATATTGTGACCTGCTCGCCGGTATACCGCACATACTGCCGGTATTGCCGGTGAGCCAAAAACCAGTTCCCACGGGTTCACGAGTTAGGTTTTTTGCCGAGAGGTGGATTTTTCGAAAAATTGCGTTCCGGTATGCCGGCCATACCAGCGGTATACCGGTCAGACAAAAACACGTGCCCACGGGTCCATGAATCAGGTTTTTTCCAAAAGCGAGTCTTTTCGAAAAGTTGCTCACCGGTATGCCGGTCACACCGCCGGTATACCGGTCCGCGCTGCTGGAGAGAGAAAATTTCTGTGTTTTTTAGGTTATAAAGAAGAGGAAGGCTAGCTTATTTCGAATTTTCCAATCCTTAAGCCTCTCTTTCTTCCCCAAACCTTAAAGCTTCAACAAACCTTCACCAAACCTTCACCAAACATCAAAACACTACCAAATCACCATGAATTTACATCCAAATCTTTCCCTACATCATTATAAAGAAGATTCAATCACCCAAATCATATCAAAACACCTCGAATCCAAAAATCAAATCCATGAATTTCAAAATCTTCTTCCAAAAATCCTTAAACCCATATCATCAAAGCTTGATTCCATCATACCCACATAGAGAATTATCATCCTCACGCCTTTTCTAACCCAAACAACACCTTATCTATCTATTATCAAAAGGTAGTTCAAGAGTTTTTAAAGCTTTGAGTTGGGGGTCAAAAGCGATGATTAAAAGAATAGAGATATTATCAAGTGTTATGGGAGATGAAGTATCAATGCAAGGTATTGGGTAAGATCTAGAAGAAATCAACTGAGAGTGGTACTAGTTCGGGAACAAACAAGAAGGATAATTTGAGTCAAATAATTAGAGAGGAACCGGTTTTTGGTGGATACCTCTTCTAATCAAAGACTGTTTAAGCCCGAGTAAAGATAATGAAATAGAATCATTCCAAGCTGAAAGAATCAATTGGGCAGCTACTTGGGGTTCATTTTAGGAAGGCTCGGCATCAGAATCTAATCGAATCGGCTTTAATGAGATCTACTTTTGAGTTCTCAGCTTAAAAATGTCATCTTGATCTTGAAAACTGCTCTGTTTTTACGCTTGTGCTGAACATTTTCTTTCTGTGTAATAGTTTAAGGCAAAGTAAAACTTAGAAATCAGTGTTTTAGGGCTGCTACAATACCTGTTTAGAATGAGAGGCTGTCAGTGCATGGAGCTTACAGAGGAGATGACCCTCCATAGATAAATAGCGGACCCCACATTCTCAGAAGTGTCTTGAGTTGCAGAAGAAATATTGTTTCTCCCCTCTAATGAATGTGCTGCTAAACACAGGTGCAATCAGAATAATTAGTATTAAGAGTGTATCTGTTTGGTTTTTCTGTTGCTTTGTGAAATGTTTTTGCTTGAATCTTTCTGTTATCGAACTTGTTGTTTTGTATCGTTTAAGAGTTGAGAATAGTTCAATCATTTTCTTTCTATAAGCTCTTTCCATATATCTTCAGAGAATGTTTATCTTTGTGTATGGGGTAAAAATAAAAAAACTAAAATAGTTTTTGTGAGTGGAGGAAAACCAAAAGGTTATCGTCTTAATCATTGCACATTTTATGGGATTTATTCATTTCCTTTTTCGCAATATATGTGTGTGGTCTACAAGGCTGCAGTAATCTTCATATTGTATATACCGATCATTGCAAACTCGTAGACAATAATCGATTTTTGGTAGATTTTGATTTTTTTTGGTTTTTTTTTGTGCAAATGACTGACTCTTCGATAGCCTTAATCCGCCCACTCGGGTTACAGGCCCACGTTACTGAGCCCCGTGACTATACATAAGATTCGTGGAGATATATAATGTACTATAAAGTGAAACGCTTTCGATGTGGGAGTAAATGATATGTATTACGATAGATCTTTTTCTTAAGAGTTCATTTCCTTTTTTAACCAAATATATGTAGATTTTGCGAAGAGTCTTAATTCATATATCCATCAAATTTAACACTTTTTAAGCATTTTGTGTTTATTCATGGGGCTATTCAAAACTGGGCTATGGGAGAAGATCGGTTATGAGAGGATCCAAATCCATCAATCAGTTCAATGAAATGTGAATAAAAAAGGGACTTAAACTTAAAAACCTTATATTTTAAATAAGGAAGTGAATTTTAGCACTAAGTAGATCTTTTCGGTGCTTAGAGCAAATTTGTAAATGGTGTGTTTGGGGACAGGCTAATATTGCACACTCCTATATAGGAGTAGTGTCACGTTCCTACATTATGTGTCTCCTAAGATGCTAACTAGCTATTGATAAAAAAAGGTGGAAATGAATGTGTAATAGCTAATATGGTTATTTTTAGAAATGGTATAATTAAATCACAATTGAATGTTGTTACACCAAAAAAAGTAAGCTTCTCTTTTTTGGAAAACTGATTTTCCTTTGTAACTCTCTAAATATTAGAAATAGCAGAGAGTAGGAAGACTACAATAGTCTCGGAGTGGCAAGTAGGTGGGGAGAACCAAAATGGGAAAAGAAGCACGTTAATTTGATCTTAGCAACATCATGTCCTGACTCCAAAACTACTATACTTGAGTTTCAACCCCCCGCACGATCTCTAACCCAGCTTACAGTCCAAACGAGAGCTTACTCCTAGCAATCTGGAGACAGGATATACAAGTAAAGAGTGAACAAAGGAAAACTCAGAAAAAGGGTGCATTAATTCGGGCAGGAGCAGGAGAACCGGTCAGAACAAGTATTAAAATATATAAAAAACATTTTTGTTTATTTAGAAATATCTAACATGATTACGTGGTATACCGAAACAGGAGGTCGGGAATCGCTACAACATGCAATGAGTCATTTCGGTACTATTGGCGGGTGGGTGCAACAATTGAAGGCTGAAGCTTTTTACGTTAATTAATTCAATACAACTTATTTATGTTCTCTTGAACAAAGTGTCTAAAAGTGTTCACTGCCTCTCGTCCAAACGTCTTCGTATGTTTTCTCAATCAACCGGTGAAGAACAATCTCAGAGCACAGACGAAGTGGCCAAGACAGCAGAGCCGGTTGTGGGAGCGAACAGAGCAACCAAAAGGGCGCTCAACTATACGGACCGAGATTATCTCTCACCTATCTTGGATGGGAAAGACAGAAGCTCGGCAATTATGGTTACTGAGAACCCGACATTTGACGCAATGACTGCACGGGGCAATGACAAGGGGCAATCGGAGGTGGTGCGATCACGCGCTCCCCAAGTGCTTGCTCAATCACCTGAGAGACATGGGATTTCAGAAACAAGTATGAATTTAGATTCTGGTTCCTTAACTGATTATAGTGTATCTGTGATTGCAGGTTTGCCATCTGGAAAGGAGGCTGCATCAAGTCTTGGAAACACAATTTATTCCCCAACTTCGAATGCGCATGAGGGACGTTACAGGTCATATCGCGAGGCTTTTATACAGGCTCCTCCAGGCTTTCCTCAAATAGGGGGGGAGACGAGCAATGCTAAGTCGGATCAGGGTGGGATGGAAAACAATATGACTACTGAGAAACAACAAACTGAGGACCCCTTTATCATGACGGATGATATTCCTTTCAGCGACACTACATATCCCCAACTTGTAAGAACGACTAAGCAAAAACTTAATGGTTGTCAGGTATGGGAAAACACATTAATTATCAAGCTGCTCGGTTATAATGTTGGATTTAAATACTTGTTAAATAAGCTGAATCAAATATGGGCCCCGAAAGCTCATCTAGACTTAGTGGATGTGGGGTTCGGATATTTTACGGCTCAATTTACGAGTAAAGTAGTCTACGATAGGGTACTTAGCGGGGGTCCTTGGATGATACTAGATCGATACCTTATTGTCCGTGCTTGGGATCCGTTCTTCATGCCAAAAGATACCCCGGTTATTAGTACTACAATGTGGGTCCGTTTGCCTTGGTTACCTTTAATATATTACACGGAGGAGATCCTATCCTCGATTGGGAACATAATCGGAAAAATGGTTAAAATTGATCCGTTTACTAAGTCGCGCGCAAGGGGTAATTTCGCTAGAATAGCTGTGGAAATTGCTCTCGATAAACCGTTAGTCTCGATTATTAGGATTCAAAATCATTTATAGAAGTTAGAATACGAGGGCCTTCACCTCATTTGTTTTAATTGTGGAAAGTTTGGACATATGAAAGGAGAATGCCCGGATCTCAGAACGGTGTCGGATATTGACAAGAATATAGAGTCGCATACGATTTCCGAAGGGGTTAAGAATAAGCAAGACATCGCGCCGACCCCCCGTTTTGGCGAGTGGATGACAGTAGACAAGGGGAGGGGTAGGAGCCGCAACTTTGGTGGGGTACAACAGACTAAGGCCAATCCAAAAGGAGGTAATGGGGGGGGCGAGAAGGGGTGGCCAAACTCCAGCGAAAGCAAAAGGGAAACCAGCAGCTGAGAAAGGTACGGGGTCACGTTACGAAGTTCTCTCTTCCTCAGAGGTGGGAGAGCACAGTGGTAGTGGACCAAAAGACGTAAATGAGGATATGCCGGTAGGTAATTTAACTATTAATAATGCATCAGAGGTTGTGGTTGAGATTGGAACACCTCGAGAGAACCCGGACCATGCTGTCATGGAGGCGAGATCACATAAACTTGTTGGAGGGTTCTTTAATTCGGATAAGCAAAAGTTGGTCGATGGGGAATTGTTGGGTCCGGCGCCTAAGAGGAAGGATAAAGGGGGAGAGAAAGGGGCCACAAAGGAAGGTAATAAGACCGTATAAGGTAATTGTCAAACGGGGGAGGGCGTTAGGATGATGGAGTGGAGTGAGGGGCGTAATGAGCGTTTGGATGGATCGAATAAGGGGGCGAAAGAGATGGATATTTCTGGTGGTGCGAGAGTAGTTGACTATGAGAGGGCTAGGGTGAACAAAGGCTGTGAGGAAGAATGGATTACGGAGGGAAATGACAGGGACCAAATGGAAATTTCTGAAAACTCCATTCCAGCGAAGGCTACTGGACAAGTTTCTGAAAGAATTCCTCATGTAGTAACAGGGGACCCACCTGATCTCCTAACCTCGCCTATTCGGGCTTCTCTCTCTTGTGATGTTTTAACAGGTACAGGACACGGCGGCCCACACAGGGAGGACCAATCTGAGGCTGGATAAGGGCAACACAGGGACGTTCGGGACATGGAGCAGGTTTTGATGGACTCGGGAGGTAAAGAGGCTGTAATTGAGATGGGTAACATTGGTAAACAGGCGTTGAGGGAGTCTTTCGCGGATAAGAAGGATGCACCAGACTACGCAGATTTTCAGCTAGACAGCTCACCAGAGAAACAAGATGATATTGTCGGTGTGGAGCAACAGCATTTTGTCAATTCGGGTGTCGCTCTTATGGACATGGAAGATAGTGGGACAGCCACTTAGATGGCTTCAAGTATTCTTATTTCGATTCCAGGGAGTGACTTTTCCTTTGTCTTTTTCTTTTATTTTATGTCAGACCACAATAATAACGGTCTTCCAGGGGGTTGGCTTTCTACTAACTACCCTTTAAGTGTTTTCTTTTGGAATTGTAGGGGCGCCAATAGTGAAGGGTTTCGGCGTGCGTTTAATGACATGATGAGCCGTCATAAACCGTTCCTAGCAATTGTGGTAGAAACAAAGGCATCAGGTGGCGAAGTGACAAGTATTATCAAGTCCCTTAGGATGAAGAAATCGATTAGAGTGGAGGCAGATGGCTTTTCGGGTGGTATTTGGGTACTTTGGAACCCGACTGAAATTTCGATCCAAGTTTTATCGGCTTCGAAACAGGTAATTAACTTTCGTATATCCAAAAACTCATGTTCTCCTTGGATTCTTTCTGCAGTTTACGCAAGTCCTAGAGATTGGCTTAGGGACGCTTTGTGGGACGCACTTGAGGAGGCTTCTAAGGAAATCAGAGATCCGTGGTTGGTAGTAGGTGATTTTAACCAAATAGGGTATGAGGTAGATCAGTTGGGAGGTGTGGAAGGCACTACGCGGTCAATGGTTAAGTTTGAGAAATGGAGGGACACATGCGGATTAGAGGACTTAGGTTTCGAGGGCCCGAGATATACATGGAGTAATTCATGGAATTCGGGGATGAGAATTCTAAAACGTTTGGATAGAGCTTATGGGAATTAGATGTGGGGGGAGACATTCGGACTAACTAAAGTCAAATACCTGCCTCAGATACATTCTGATCACGTTCCGATACTAATCGTATTAGCTACCCTGGTTTTGCCAAGTGTTACTAATAAGAGATTTCGCTTTGAAGCTTCATGGTGTCATCTCGAGAATTTCATAGATATGGTGGAGAAGACTTGGGATGAAAAAGGACGGAGTTTGGGTGAGAATATAGAGGTAATGCGGAAAGAATTGGAGGTCTGGAAGCGTGAGGTGTTTGGGGATATTTTGCGAAGAAAGAACAGAGTTCTCGCGAGGATAGCAGGGGTTCAGAAAGCAGTACAGAACTCGTATAACTCTTCATTGATTAGACTTGAAAAGCGACTTAGTGCCGAATATGAGAGGATTCTTTCTCAAGAGGAGTACCATTGGTTTCAGCGAGCACGAACGGAGTGGGTTAATTCGGGGGAACGAAACACGAAATTCTACCATCGAGCAACGCAAATTAGGAAGACGAGGGTCGATGAGCTACGTATTCGAGATGACCAAGATAGATGGATTGATGATAGAGAGGTGGAGAAAGTTTGGGTCAGAGGTTTTTTTGAGGAGCTATTCTTGGAGGTGGATGTCCATTCGGGACGGTTCGAATTGCCAAAGCTTCCTAAGTTTACTCAGAGGGATATTGAGACCATCAGTGGAGTGATTTCAGATGACGAAATTCGTGTCGCGGTGTTTCAAATGTCGCCTCATAAACCGCCTGGGCCGGATGGAATGACAGCGGGTTTCTATCAGAAATGTTGGGGTATAGTGGGCCCTACAGTTTGCGACATGATTAGGTGCGCCTTAGAAAAGGGTAGTTTTCCGAAGGAGGTCTTGGGGGTTCTGATTCACCTCATTCCTAAAGTGGAGAGTTCGGAATATATTAACCTATTTAGGCCGATCAGTCTAATTAACGTGAGCTACAAGATTTGTATGAAGGTTCTAGTGAATAGACTTCGTCCGGTACTTTCGGAGTATATTGGACCTTTCCAAAGTAGTTTCTTGCCGAAACGTTCTACCATTGATAACGTGGTGCTAGTTAGTGAGGTGGAATTCTATCTGAGACATTGTAAGGGGAAAAGAAGCTACATGGCGATTAAGGTAGATTTAGCGAAGGCATACGATAAGGTTCGATGGACCTTCATTAAGGACTCGTTGCTTTCTCTTGGAATTTCATCTCAGTGGATTTCAGTGGTCATGGCTGGGATTGAAGACAATGAGCTGAAAGTCCTTTGGAGAGGGGAACCATTGGATCCAATCAAGCCTAAGCGAGGAATTCGTCAAGGCGATCCCATATCACCATACCTTTTCGCAATTTGTATGGAAAGATGATCGATTATGATTCAAATGCTAGTGGAGGAGGGAAAATGGAAGCCCATTCATCTTACATAGGGGGGGTTCCCTATCTCTCATATATTCTTTGCCGATGATCTCATTTTATTCACTGAGGTGTCTACTTCTAAATTCGATCTTTTGCAGGATACCTTGAATAGGTTTTGCCAGGATGCGGGCCAGACAATCAGCAAGGAGAAGTCGATCATCTATTTCTCAAATAATATAGAGGAGGATCTAGCTTCAGAGATCGAATCGCGGAGTGGGTACCAACGAAGTGCAGGACTTGGAAAATATTTGGGTGTCCCCATTCTTTCGGGGAGAAGACCGAAGGGATTTTATGGAGAATTCATCAATGGGTTGAGGAGTAAGCTAGCGAAGTGGAAAGGTAATTCTCTTTCCCTCGCGGGGCGTATTACTCTAGCTCAATCAGTCTTAAGTGCTTCACCGATGTATATTATGCAAGTTGAACGATTACCGAATTATGTGTGTATGGAAATTGACAAGATTCGTAGGGAATTTATATGGGGTAATGCGTATGATCAGAAGCACATCCATTGGGTAGCTTGGAAGGACTTGTGTAGGCCTAAGGAGGTGGGGGGTCTTGGTTTTCGTATGGCCGAGGATATGAACAAAGCGTTACTAGGGAAATTAGGTTGGAAACTGATTCATGATGAGAAGTCCCTATGGCCGATTGTGATGCGTCAAAAGTACTTTAGGTCCTTACCGCTTCAGTACGTAGCAAAGACAACCGATTCACGTATGTGTAGAGCTATCGCGGATGGTATTGCCGTGGTTAGAAGGGGATCCCGATGGATTCTACATACCGGTGAGTCGATTTCGTTTTGGAAAGATTTATGGGTTGGAAATTCGCCATTGATTGAATCGGTTATTGGGGAAGTTGACTTGGCGGATTTGTCAATGTCGGTGCGTGATTATACTGATAACGAGGGGCGTTGGATTTGGGATAGATTCCAGCATCTATTCCCTCCCTCTAAATTGCTGGAAGTCACAAACATGAGTGTAGAGAGTGGATCGGGTGGTAAGGATTCGATATCTTGGTTCTTGGAAGTTCGAGGTGTATATTCTGTGAAGTCGGCACGGTGGGACTATGATCAGTATAGAGTGAATCCAGTGGTTAGCTGGGGTAAACTTTGGAAGCTCAAATGCCCTCAGAAAACGCGGGTCCTAATCTGGAGAGCGGTGCAAGATCGATTAGCGACTCGAAGCAATTTGGTAGTCAGGGGCATGGAAGTCCCGGAAATGTGCCCGTTCTGTGGGTTGGCTGCTGAAAAGGCAGCTCATTTGTTTAGAGATTGCCCCCGTGTTAAAGATATTTGGAAGCGTATCCGTGTGGAAATTAGTCAAAAGGGCGGGGCTAATGGGAGTGTGGAGCTTGGGAGGCTACTGACCTCAGATCAATTACCTTCCAGCCAGCATCAGGTACATGTTGGTAATTTACAACAGCTAAATAGTGTTGATTTGCTGCAGGTACAAGACCTTGAAAGGACGCAACAGCTGCAACTCGGGGCACTGGACGAACAGGTGCTGCAGTTTTCGAACCAAGATCAGAAGGTGCAGTTTTTGAATCGAGAGCAGCAGGTGCATAGTTCAAGTGTGATGCAGAGAACTAATGATGGTGCGGCTGTTGGGACTGATCAGACTCTTCCGGTTAGCCCTCATAGCAGCTCGGCAATTACAGTGGAGGAAGGGGACTTGTTGGGATTGAATTTTGACCCGCACAACAGTAAGTGGTGGTCGAATCTTCTAAATATCAAGGGGTTCTACGCGGGAGTTCAGTGGGGTACGTTTTTCGGAGCGCTTGTTGAGGTAATTTGGAAAGAACTTAATAATATGGTCTTTAACAGTAGCGAAATTCCCATGGGTAAGGCCATGTAACGTACAGCTTCTCTCCTAGCGCATACCTATGCTATGGTATGGGGTAATACTCCGGGGAAAATTCCAAGTAGGAGTAGTGTGTGTAGCCTTGTCGGGTGGAGTAAACCGGTTCGAGGATTTAAACTCAACACGGATGGCAGCTGCAATAAATGGCGTAAAGAGGGAGGAGGTGGTGGTTTAGTGAGAGATACCGAAGGAAATTGGATCCGAGGGTTCTCCATGAGGATTACACAAGAAGTGCAGGTAATTGTGGAGTTATTTGCTTTATTCGAGGGCCTAAGGATGGTTGAGCAGATGGGTTTGATCGAGGTTGAAGTGGAAGTGGATTCGTGGGAAGCAGTGGAGGTCATTGAAAGTATGGAAACTGATAGGGGTCCAACTATTTTTTGGATTGATCAAATTCGAAGAATTTTGGCAAGGAATAGGTCTTTTAAGCTCCACGGGATATATCGAGAAGGGAACATTTGCGCGGATTGGTTGGCTCACGTTGGTTTGGTGCAAAGTGATTTGTTTGCCTCGTATGTGGACCCGCCGAAGGGGGTTTGGAAATGGCTCACGCGTGATCGGATGGGTTGGAAAACGCCTAGGGATATCTATAGTCCAGGCTTGTTAGATTGTATGCTAGAATAAGTATAACACGATCCGGTTGGATCTCCTTGTAATCAAAAAAAAAAGTGTCTAAAACAAAAGCTTAAAACTCACTAAATATGTCTATTATATAGACATTCTTCCTATAAGTTTTGCTGCATGGTCAGTAATTCAAATATGAAAACTTAACCTTTTTATTAAACATATATATATACGGACGGTTAACTTATAATTCTATTTTCCTCTTGAATATTTTCAACAACTTAAACAATTCGTTAGCAGGAACAGTGGAATAAAAACTACAGAACACAGGTTATAGAAACATTGCTTATTGAATAATTTACCTGGTAGATTTTAATTGTATAATCTAAGACCAAGAGAAGAAATACCTAATCTATAATCAAAAGTATAATTAATAATAAAAACACCACTTACGAAAGAAGATCAGCCACGAATCACGAATCAGGCAAAACCTTGAGAAATTTGGAACTTTTTGGGTTATGTTAGACCATCTACAACCGTTGCGCCAAATAAGTACTTACTGCAAAACAATTCAAAAATAACAATATAGACCAAATTGCTCACTCCAACTGTCACGGCAAATAATGGACCCACAAAACTCACACAAATCCCCTCCCCATATACGCTATAATTATACTAAAATCAGATAATTTTAAAAAATTGTAAAAGTGATGAGATTAGGTTAAAAATAATACAATTTTTTATAGTTTCAATGGTAAAAATTAATTTTTCATCTTAATTTGAGTTCTTCGATTATTGATGGCGTAGCTAAGCCGGGTTAATGATGGTAGAGAATGGTCGCGGCTAGGTGGGATGGTGAGTGTAAAGAGATTTTATGTTCCAATGCAAGTGTGAAGAGATGGGATTTTGGTTTCCTTTCTTCTGAATACAACAACTATGTCTAAACAACACCCATAAGTCAAGCTAACGACTAACTGAACTCTCGAATGAGCGTTAACTATAGTGAGGTGTTGTCCATATGCTTCTGTCACGCGTTAAGAATCTCCAAAGTCTCTTTGATGGGTCCATATACGAAATCGTTGCATCTCCATTGATGTTCCCACTTTGCTAGCCAATCGCGCGAATTAGCCTCTCAATACACATGGATAATGTCAAAGTTCCTATGACAATCAAGTAATTTCCTACAAAATGCAATTATTTCATCCAATCAACCCACCTTGTTCCCACCGCTCTTTACTAGTGCGTGTAACTCAAACGAACCAGTTTCAACGATTAGTGTTTCATATCTTAAATTAACCACCATGTATAGTCCAAAATGTAAGACACATTTTTTCGGAAAAAATCAGAAATCGGTTTTTTAGAACATTATAAAACTATTCCGAAATTAATTTTTTCGGATCGGAAAAACCAGAGAGCAGAAATTCCGGATCCGATTTCCACCCCTACTTTGTTCCTATTAAGCGATTCCTAACTTGTCAAAACAATCCGACATGCTCTAACATTTTCGGTAAGTATTCTATACATTGTGCCTTACCTATTCTGCTAGCTTGTCCGCCGAGTGTTGAGGTGCCGAGGTATGTGCTTGAATGTGACGGTACGTCCTCCGCCATCTTGTTAATTTTTCTCGGCATGTGCTTGATCTTCTAGCTAGCTGCAGACACTTGCTTAATATCTTGAATAAGTTCAAGGTTAACCGAGAATATGATTTTATCTTCTTGTTTAAGTTCCTTGTAGATCTCTAATGCCTCAATAATAGCCTTATAGCAGAAAGTAGTCATAGAATGTTCTATTCTCAGTCCACTTGCTTAAAGAATCTGAACAATTCCAATGCATGTGGGATTGTATGAATAATCAAAAGGCGCATCGCAAGTCAAAGAAACGTCTGTTTCAGAATCTATACTAGTTTTGGGAGGCATTGACACTGTATTACTGACACAAAATACGAAATTCGTAGCACTCCAATTTTCACTGAAAAATTCTTTGACAATAATATTCGTTAACCTTATAACTTCATCCATCTTCAGTTTCGTATTGTTGTGTTTTCTCTTCATCCTTTTTTTACAAATACTCCATAACATCAATAACACATAAGTAGTGATAACTATGGGCTGCCACCCTCCATCCACGTAAGTCTAAATAATATTGAGTATCAATTGTCCCAAGGTCTCTGAAAGATCCTGCTGAATTTTGATATGGGTGTTTGAACCTGCCTAAATCGACTGACATAGTCCACAGTTAATAAAAGATGAAATATTGTTTCGTCTTTAGATTGACACCAAGCACACTCAGGCATCATATTACACTTTATTTTCTTCAAATTTTCCCTAGTTGGAATTGCATTGTTACACGCTTTCCAAGCAAAAATCCTAGCCTTAGTCGGTATATTTGGCTTCCAAATCTTGCTCCATAAACTTGTATTTGCATTCGGAACTGAACTCGACCCTTGCGGTTCGCAATTCGTCCGTAAGAATCTTGTAGCCCGTCTTTGTGACATATTCATCGTTTTTTAGTGCGGCCATGTTAAGGTGTCTTGTACTTTTGGTTGCAAAATATTTGTTCTTGTGATTACCAAAATGACTTTCTCAAATATGTAAAAAAGATCTGATAATTTTGAAAATTTGTAAAAAAAGCGATATAAGGTTAGGTTAAAAATAATTCAATTTTGTAGAGTTTCAATAGTAAAAAAAAAAATTTCACCATAATTTGGGTTCTTTGGAAAATGTTGATGATGGTGGGAAAATTAGTGCGAAGAGATGCCAACGTGAATATATTTCTTTTTGTTTTTTGTTTCACTGCTCGTGTGAAGAGATTGGTTTTAGGTTTTATCGTGTTTCGTTGTTTTTTTGGTTTCGAACATAAAAAATGTTTCATTGTTTTCAATGTTTTTTTCTTTTTTCTGAATTTTTTTACGTTTCGGTTGTATTTATTTTAGGGTTGATACTCAATAAACCTCTGCAACCTTATCCACTATCCTGTAAAATACACTGTCTTTTTTAAAGAACAGTGAGTTATGTGAAGCTTCCCAAAACTCAAAATATGAGTTTTGGGAGGCTTCCCATAACTCAAGCGACTCTTTCTTTGAGTAAAAAAAGGAAAAAACAAAATATATGGTGTCTTTTATGAGCAAAAAAATGATGACTGTAGTGAGAGGGAATTAATTCTAATTTGAGGGGTTTCTTGGGCATTAATCCTTTATTGGGTTTTATCTTAAAATTAATTTTATATATTTAATATTCGGCATGTAAAATCATACAAAATCAGAAACAAAAATCAAATTGGAAAACCAAAAAAATTCAATAATTTATATGTAGGTCCGATTTTGCCAGAATTATCGCCAATCAAAATTTTGGAACATTAAAAATCTGTTATGAAATCAGAATTTTTGGATTGGAAAAATAAAAAATCAGAAATTTCGGATCTTGTTTCTACCCCTACTTTATTCCTATTATATGATACCTAACTTGTCGAAACAGTACGGCATACTCTAGCATTTCTGGTTAGTATTGTTGCCACACGACTTACTTTTTTATGCTAACTTGTCTGCCCGAGTGTTGATGTGCCGAAGTATGTGCTTGATTGTGACGGATCGTACGTTCCCCGTCCGCTTGATAATTTTCCTCAACATGTGCTTGATATTCCAACTAGCTGCTGACATTTCCTTAATACCTTGAATCAGTTCAAGGTTGTCTGAGAATATGGCCTTCTCTTCTTGTTTAAGTTCCTTGCAAATCTCTAATGCCTCAAAAATAGCCTGTGCGTCTCCTTCAATAATTGTATCGCATAAAGTAGTCATAGAATGTTTAATTCTCAGTCCACTTGCTTTATGAATTTGAACAATGTCAATACCTGTGGGATTGTATGGATAATCAAAAGACGTATCGCAAGAAAAAGCAACGTCTGTTTGAAAATTCATACTAGTTTTGGGAGGCATTGGCACTGTATAAAATACGCAATTTTGAGCACTCCAATTTTTACCGAAATTCTTTGACATTAATATTCGTTGACCTTATAAATCATATATGTTCAGTTACGCAGTGTGTTTACTCTTCATCTTTCCTTTTAAAATATTCCATAACATCAATAACACATAACAAGTGATAACTCTAGGCTGCCACCCTTCATCAACGTAAGTTTGAATAATATTGAGTATCCATTGTCCCAAGGTCTCTGAAAGATCTTGCCGAATTTTTATTTGTGCGCCTGAACCTTCCCAAATTGACTAACATAGACCACACGTTAATAAAAGATGAACTACTGTTTCGTCTTCAGATTGACACCAATCACATCAGGTATCACATCACACTTTCTTTTTTCAAATTTTCCCCAGTTGGAATTGTATCGCTGGACGTTTTCCAAGCAAAAATCCTAGCCTTAGTCGGTATATTTGACTTCCAATCTTGCTCCATAAACTTGTATTTGCGTTTGGAACTAAATTCGAGCTCTGGGTTCGCAAAACATCTGGTTGTACTTAAGAATCTTGTTGATGTCTCCCCATTTGTGATGATTTGATCTTAGTTGGAGACATCATTTTTAGTGTTTTAGGAAGTCTAGTAGTCGACTTTCTCATGTATTATTGCACTTTCCTATTTCTTGTCTTGATTTAATGATTTATTATTTTTAGAGCATATTTGGTTTCATTATTTATTTAGTGTGAAGCTTTAAAGATATATATGGTGATTAATTAGATGCCAAATCAATAATAAGAGATAAAGGAAAGAATATATGCATGGAAATTGGAGATAAAGGAAAGAAAAGATAAGATATGGAAAGATAAAGTTGCTAAATAAATCTGAAATCCAGCACCTACGACCATAGAAGTGATCATAACTCAATATTGGATAGGAATTTGGAAGAATGGTCTGAAGAAAAGTTATAGAGCTTTCAGATATGACCAGTTTCGATAAATGGAACACATCAATCGGAGTTGAAACGAAGAAGTTACGGCCAAAACAAAACAGCGGCATATTATTACCTTTTCTATATCTTAGGGTTACGAATTTGAGTTGGGCTTGGAGTCCAAGTTACTTGTCTTCCACTCCAAGAAAACGAATTAGGTCTTCCTAAACACCTATAAATACACCCTTAAACCATTGTAAACATGTCCTTGCTTAGTGCCAAATATAGGCTTAGTCCTTCCTTGTATTTTCTCAGTTTTAAATAGTAGCTTAGTCCTTTAATTTAATATTCATCCTTAGTATCAAGCTATTCATCCAAGAAGCAAGCTGACATGTAGAGGAAGACAAGAAGCACGAAGTTGGAGAGTGACAAACTCCTCTTCTACATCTCTCCTTCTCTATATTTAGGGTAATTAGCTATAGATTTGTGGCTTCACCATATTTCTAAGCTTTTATTCTATAAGTTTTACTTTTAATTGTTGGGTTATTATTTTGTCTTAAATTCCATAATACTATTTGTTATTTTAATTGATTTGAACTTGGCGTATATTGTTATTGTGTGATTTGACTTATTATTTTCAACCCTAGATTTGGCCAATCTTAGGACTATTCTTAGTTATTGACAATACCCACATAATCGTCTAGTAGTGATCCTACCTAGATAGCCATAAAGGTTTGATTTAACCACCAATCATTACTCAAGGTTTCTTTACCCAAGTTCCCTGGTAGTGGAGAGGTTGCTCCTAAGTCCACCCTGACAGGGGTTTAGGTAGAATTTAGAATCCGGTTAATATATAATGCTCAATTCACCATAAGATTAGAATAACTTAATAATAGACTCATATTAGTGACCCCAATTAATCTGACTTACATTGATATTTGTTTATCTGCATTCTTATTTATTATTTCATATCAGGTAATTTTTCATATTATTCTCTTTTTATATAAACATCTAAATTCATCTACGCTTATTAAATACAAGTATATCTAACAGATTAAATCTCTGCGAACGAATTTGACTTATCATTAAAACTTGCAAACGATCTGTAATACTTGCAGTGAGTTTCTCGTGGTAGACAAGGGTGTGTGCTCTTTATTCTTATCTTTATTTATCAATTATTTTATCACACCTTTGCCCCCACCAAGTTTTTGGCGGCGCTGTCGAGGATTTATCTTTAAGTTAAATCTATTTTGTGCTTATTTAGTGTAGAAGTTTTCATTTGTTCTCAGTTTTACGCGTTCTTTTTGTTTTTGTCTTTTTCAGGTTTTAGATGGCTAATCAACGGTTACAGCTAGGTTTTCCTGGCCAATTCTGAGTGAAACCCATTGGGATTCGCATTCCAACTATTCAAGCCGTTAGATGCAAGCCCGATCTTGACCTGATTAATCAATTCGCGAGATTTGGGAAATACAGTGGTAATACACATCAAGATCCGGTCCATTCTGTTCAGAAATTCATGCAATTTTGTGATGCCTACATTACTAAAGGTGTTATGCAAGAACAAATGTATTATTTAATGTTTCAATTTTTCTTGACCGGGAAAGAAAGCGATTGGTTAGATGATCAACCTCCGAGCTAATAACAAATTGGGACAAGCTTCAAGCAAGATTCCTTGATCAATTTTATCCTACAAGTATGCGAGTGAAGGAACTATTGGAGCTTATGAATTTCTTAAAAGAAGCCGGAGAAAGTGTTGGCCAAGCATGGACGAGATTTCAAAAAAAGTTGGCAAGATGTCCAATACATGGATACACGCCAGAATTACAATTATCCATGTTCTATAATGGACTCAATAGAGAGTCAAGGCTGAGAGTAGATGATATGGGTCGTGGTAGTTTTGTCTCTGTGGATCCGAAAGAAGTAAAAAGTGGTATGGAAATAATTATTGAGACTGACATGAGTTGGCCACAACCACAAGTTCCTACCACTAATATTGATACAGAGGCGAGGTTTTCAAGCTTGCAAGATCAAATACAACAACTCGCTATAACAGTTAAGAAAAACATCCAAGTGCCACCTCAACAGTTATACCTGCAAGAACAAGCCTATGAAAACCAAGCTAATCGTCCACCGGGCTACAATGCGTACAATGGAAGTCAAGCTCCATCACGTCTTCAAGAAGATATCACTGAGTTAAAAGAGACTATTAGTCAATTCATCAACTTCTTGAAGAAAATATGAGCAGACTTGAATCAAATATCAATGCATCAGTAGTCCAAAGCCTGCAACAACAAAATCAAGATATGAAACATCATAATCAACTTTTAGAGCAAAATGTGACGTGGCTCACTACAGTCATAGAACAAATGCAAAGTCAACTCCTACAATTGACCCAAAATACAACTTCTAACATGAAGAAGATCCTAAGACTACTAGTCTTCAAGCTGAAAAGATGAAAGAAGCGCTACCATCTCCATCAAAAGGGGATGTTCTACCAAACAAGTCAAACGTAAATCGGATGAACTTAGATGAGATAATAGTTGAAGATTGGGTTGAAGAGGTTGAACAGGAATAAAATACAAAGCCAAGAGTGGTTGATGAACCAAGAATTGAAGAGAAAAGTAGAGTAAGACAACCATTCCTACATTACTATCCCGTAGAACCTGCTTATCCAAAGAAGCAACAAGAGAAGTGTATAAAGGCATTAAAACAAGTGAAAATCAACATCTCTCTACCCGAAGCTATGAAAGGAAGGCGAGACTGTGATCGATTCTTTATGGAGGCACTCTCCAATAAGGAAAGGTTTACAAGATCCAAGTCTGTGGCACTCAATAAAGGGATATCAACACAATTTTAAAGAAGATAACGACCAAAGATTAAAGATCCTGGAGATTTTAACCTCCCAATCAAAATAGGTGGTATATATTATGGAAAAACAATGTGTGATTTAGGGGAAAGTGTGAATATCATGCCCAAAAGTGTATTCAAGAAGATTGGTATTAGTGATGCGAAACCGACATCCATAATCTTACAACTTGCGGATCAATCAACAACAAAGCCGTGGGGAGTAATATAGGACGTGCTCGTCCAAGTAGGTAACCTTGTTATTCCCACAAACTTTATTATTCTTGACTATAAAGCAGATAAGAACGTCCCATTCATCCTTGGGCGTCCATTCCTAGCCACCAGTGACACCATAGTGAATGTGAATGAAGGAACCGTGACTCTTAGTATTGAAGATGATTCTGAAACATTCTTTGTTTCGAGAAAGAAGAAGAAAAATAAGTCACAAGAACTATATCCAATCAGAGTTGTAACCAAGATGCCAGAACCTATAAGCCCCCAAGAAACCATGGAAAAAGAAATTGAGTTTGGGGTGGGACACAAGGTAGCATGGAAACCTCCCTTTCCCAAACATAATAGTTCTTGGATAGGGCCATACGTCATCACGCAAATTATCTCAACAAGATTTGTCGAAATAAAAGCTATCGAGGGTTGCAAGCTCAGGTTGGTAAGTGTTAATCACCCCACTCACTGCTGAGGGAGGCTATAAAAAGAAATAATCGAGGTAACTCGTCTAACTTTAAAAGACGTTAAACAATAGTGCCCTCTGGGAGACATCCCATAGTATTTTATGTTGTTATATTTTAGTTTAGTTTAGTTGTTTTTAGTTGATATTTCAATATTGAGGAAGGTATTAGTTTGTTTTGATATTTAAGTATTAAAGAAATCGAGTTAGGGAAGAAAAAGAAATTTTTGGTATATTCTGACCTGCTGCACATGCCGCCGGTATTGCCGGTGAGCCAAAAACCAGTGCCCACGGGTTCACGAGTTAGGTTTTTTGCCGAGAGGTGGATTTTTCAAAAAATTGCATACCGGTATGCCGGCCATACCAGCGGTATACCGGTCAGACAAAAACACGTGCACACGGGTCCATGAATCAGGTTTTTTCCAGAAGCGAGTCTTTTTGAAAAGTTGCTCACCGGTATACCGGTCACACCGCCGGTATACCGGTCCGCGCCGCTGGAGAGAGAAAATTTCTGTGTTTTTTAGGTTATAAAGAAGAGGAAGGCTAGTTTATTCCGAATTTTCCAATCCTTAAGCCTCTCTTTCTTCCCCAAACCTTAAAGCTTCAACAAACCTTCACCAAACATCAAAACACTACCAAATCACCATGAATTTATATCCAAATCTTTCCCTACATCATTATAAAGAAGATTCAATTACCCAAATCATATCAAAACACCTCAAATCCAAAAATCAAAACCATGAATTTCAAAATCTTCTTCCAAAAATCCTTAAACCCATATCATCAAAGCTTGATTCCATCATACCCACATAGAGAATTATCATCCTCACACCTTTTCTAACCCAAACAACACCTTATCTATCTATAATCAAAAGGTAGTTCAAGAGTTTTTAAAGCTATGAGTTGGGGGTCAAAAGAGATGATTAAAAGAATAGAGATATTATCAAGTGTTATGGGAGATGAAGTATCAATGCAAGGTATTGGGTAAGATCTAGAAGAAATCAACTGAGAGTGGTACTAGTTCGGGAACAAACAAGAAGGATAATTTGAGTCAAATAATTAGAGAGGAACCGGTTTTTGGTGGATTCAAATCCTAATAAGCAAGCAATTGTGATTAGGGAGCACGAGATGCCAATACCTCTTCTAATCAAAGACTGTTTAAGCCCGAGTAAAGATAATGAAATAGAATCATTCCAAGCTGAAAGAATCAATTGTGCAGCTACTTGGGGTTCATTTTAGGAAGGCTCGACATCAGAATCTAATCGAATCGGCTTTAATGAGATCTACTTTTGAGTTATCAGCTTAAAAATGTCATCTTGATCTTGAAAACTGCTCTGTTTTTATGCTTGTGCTGAACATTTTCTTTCTGTGTAATAGTTTTAGGCGAAGTAAAACTTAGAAATCAGTGTTTTAGGACTGTTACAATACCTGTTTAGCGTAAGAGGCTGTTAGTGCCTGGAGCTTATAGAGGAGATGACCCTTCATAGATAAATAGCGGACCCCACATTCTTAGAAGTGTCTTGAGTTGCAGAAGAAATCTTGTTTCTCTCCTCTAATGGATGTGCTTCTAAACACATGTGCAATCAGAATAATTAGTATTAAGAGTGTCTCTGTTTGGTTTTTCTGTTGCTTTGTGAAATGTTTTTGCTTGAATCTTTCTGTTAGCGAACTTGTTGTTTTGTATCGTTAAGCGTTGAGAATAGTTCAATCATTTTCTTTCTATAAGCTCTTTCCATATATCTTCAGAGAATGTTTATCTTTGTGTTTGGGGAAAAAAAACTAAAATCGGTATTGTGTGTGGGGAAAAACCAAAAGCCTATCGTCTTAATCATTGCACATTTTATGGGATTTATTCATTTCCTTTTTCGCAAGATATAGTGTGTGTGGTCTACAAGGCTGCAATAGTCTTCTTATTGTAAATACTGATCATTGCAAATTCGTAGACAATAATCGTTTTTTGGTAGGTTTTGAATTTTTTCAGTTTTTTTTCGTGCAAATGACTGACTATTCGATAGACTTAATCCGCCCACTTGGGTTACAGGCCCACGTTACTGAGCCCCGTGACTATACATAAGATTCGTGGAGATATAAAGTGCATTTTATCTTGAAGCCCTTTCGATGTGGGAGTAATTGATATGCATTACGATATATTTTTTGTTCGAATGTATGCATTACCATAGATCTTTTTCTTAAGAGTTCGTTTCCTTTTTTTAACCAAATATAAGTAGATTTTGCGAGGAGTCTTAATTCATATATTCACCAAATTTAACACTTTTTAAGCATTTTGTGTTTATTCATGGGGCTATTCAAAACTGGGCTATGGGAGAAGATTGGTTATGAGAGGATCCAAATCCGTTAACCAGTTCAATGAAATGTGAATAAAAAAGGGACTTGAATTTAGAAACTTTATATTTTAAATAAGGAAGTGAATTTTAGCACTAAGTAGATCTTTTCGGTGCTTAGAGCAAATTTGTAAATGGTGGGTTCGGGGACAGGCTAATATTGCACACTCCTATATAGGAGTAGTGTCACGTTCCTACATTATGTGTCTCCTACTCCCTCCGTTCCACTATATTTGTCCACTTAGCTTTTCACATATATTAAGAAACATAATAAATGCATTCACCATTACAAAAATACCCCTAATAAAGTATCTTGGTATCTTAAATGTGTATTGGAAATATAAATTTAAATATTTTAATAAGGGTAATAGTGGAAAAAGTATTAAAAAAAGTGTCTTGAATTCCTAAGTGGACAATATATTTGGAACATTAATTTTAGTAAGTGGACAATTTAAGTGGAACGGAGAGAGTAATATGCTAACTAGCTATTAATAAAGATAGGTAGAAATGAATGTGTAACAGCTAATATGGTTATTTTTAGAAATGGTATAATTAAATCACAATTGAATGTTGTTACACCAAAAAAAGTAAGCTTCTCTTTTTTGGAAAACTGATTTTCCTTTGTAACTCTCTAAATATTAGAAATAGCAGAGAGTAGGAAGACTACAATAGTCTTGGAGTGGCAAGTAGGTGGGAAGAACCAAAATGGGAAAAGAAGCTCGTTAATTTGATCTTAGCAGCAGGATGTCCTGACTCCAAAACTACTATACTTGAGTTTCAACCCCCCGCATGATCTCTAACCCCAGCTTACAGTCCAAACGAGAGCTTACTCCTAGCGATCTGGAGACATGATATACAAGTAAAGAGTGAACAAAGGAAAGCTCAGAAAAAGGGTGCATTAATTCGGGCAGGAGCAGGAGGATCGGTCAGAACAAGTATTAAAATTTATAAAAAACATTTTTGTTTATTTAGAAATATCTAACATGATTACGTGGTATACCGAAACAGGAGGCCGGGAATCGCTACAACATGCAATGAGTCATTTCGGTACACTATTGGCGAGTGGGTGCAACAATTGAAGGCTGAAGCTTTTTACGTTAATTAATTCAATACAACTTATTTCTGTTCTCTTGAACAAAGTGTCCAAAACAAAAGCTTAAAACTCACTAAATATGTCTATTATATAGACATTCTTCCTACAAGTTTTGCTGCATGGTCAGTAATTCAAATCTGAAAACTTAACCTTTTTATTAAACATATATACGAACGGTTAACTTATAATTCTATTTTCCTCTTGAATATTTTCAACAACTTAAAACAATTTAGATAATCGTTAGCAGGAACAGGGGGATGAAAATACTACAGAAACATTGCTTATTTAATAATTTACCTGGTAGATTTTAATTGTATAATCTAAGACCAAGAGAAGAAATACCTAATCTATAATCAAAAGTATAATTAATAATATAAACACCACTTACAAAAGAAGATCAGCCACGAATCACGAATCGGGCAAAACCTTGAGAAATTTGGAACTTTTTGGGTTATGTTAGACCACCGACAGCCGTTGCGCCAAATAAGTATTTACTGCAAAACAATTCAAAAATTACAGTATAGACCAAATTGCTCACTCCAACACGGCAAATTATGGCACCCACGAAACTCACACAACACCCCCTCCCCATATACGCTATAATTATTGTTGTAAAAACACTTAGTAAAACGTAATAAATCTTTGGCGAAAATAGATCAAATAGATCTAAGGTTGAAAAGCTAATCAAACCCAGGAAAAGAAATTGCAGAAAATAAAGAACACAAGATATATCGTGGTTCAGCAATAATGCCTACATCCACGTTGAAGCCACCCTCAGATGATGCTTCGCACACTATAAGAACACGGTTACAATTTCAGATCAGTTACAGGATTACAAGAATAGAACCACAAGAGTTTCAGCGTGAAACCCTAAAAATCAATCGAGAAATCTACTCAATCTTCAAGCAATAGGCTTGATCTAATCTATTCTAATTAACAATTTTTATAGATTAGATTGTTAATGTTACAAGAAAACCCTAATAATATCTGAAGAGTATGAGAGAGAAGAGAGAGCGAAGAGTCAAAAGACGAGAGAGTAACCATGACCAAGTCTGAAGACTAGGGTCTTTTATATGACCTTATGAGGGTTTTAATCTGAGCCGTCCAAGTAAATATTCCATCAACGCATATCATTTGGCCACGTAGTATAGTCGGTGCAAGATAAAACGCGAGAAAGTAAACCACTTCCACAGCTGAAGTGTTATTTCACATAAGCTGCCAACTCGGCATTTGACCAAACCCTTTGACTTTACCAAATATCAACAATCTCCACCTTAAAGTCAAATATACCTCTTTTTAATTTCTCTTCCTTAATTCATCACAAGCTGCCCTCCAAGTGTTCAAGTGTACTCAGCACCATCTGGGTGCTTCAAAATAATTACCTGAAAATAATTACTAAAAACCACAAGTTTAGTAAATAACTTAATCCACAATAATCAAAATAAATCACTGAATGTTAAGCAAAGCAAAGCAATGCTTAAATTTGCTAACAGTTAACACTTTAGTCCCTATATCTGATGGAATTTCTCCTGTTGGAATTTTGCAAAGTTTAATATCCTCAGAACCAAGCCAATTCCTGATAAAATGAAACTTAGCATCCACATGTTTAGTTCTTTCATGATAAACTGGATTTTTACTAAAAAATATAGCACTTTGACTGTCACTATAAATTGTTACAAAAGACTTAGTGAGATTCAACTCTTTCGTCAACCCATGTAACCAAATACTTTCTTTAAAACAATCACATATAGCAACATATTCAGATTCAGTAGTAGATAATGCAACTAAAGGCTGCAATTGAGATTTCCAATTGATACAGTTTCTACCAAGTGAGAAACAGTAGGAAGTTGTTGATTTCCTACTGTCTCTATCACCAGCAAAATCTGCATCTACATAACCTACTAATTCAAAAGGTACATTCCAGTTCCCATAACATAATCCAACCTCTAAAGTACTGTTAACATAAGATACAACCCATTTTAAAGCATGCCAATGTTCAAGTCCAGGATTAGACATATATCTACTTAGCAAAGATATTGAATAAACTAAATCAGGCCTGGTACTAATCATGGCAAACATAAGTGAGCCTATAACATTTGAATAAGGGACATAACTCATTTTCACTTTTTCAGTAACAGTTTTAGGACATTGATTCTTACTGAGGATAAAATGACCAGCTAAAGGCATCTCAACATGCTTACCATCTAAATTTCCATACTTTTCAACCAATTTCTGTAAGTATGGTTTTTGATGGAGTTTCAGAGAACATACCTTTCTATTCCTTTCAATACAAATACCAAGTATCGTTTTAGCATGGCCCAAATCCTTCATATCAAACTCAGAACTAAGGTCAGTTTTGAGTTTATTTATTCTCTGCACTGAATTACTTATCAAAAGCATATCATCCACATATAGTAAAAGGAATAACATAACATTAGGCTCAAATCTCATGTACAAACAGTTATCATATTCACTCCTTTTAAAACCAAGACTTAAAACAAATGTATCAAATCTTTTATACCATTGTCTAGGGGACTGTTTTAAGCCATATAAGGATTTTTTCAATAAGCATACATAGTCAGAATGTTTTGAATCAACAAATCCTTCAGGTTGATGCATATATATGTTTTCATCAAGTTCACCATGTAAGAATGCAGTTTTTACATCTAACTGTTCTAATTCCAAATCATAACAGGCAACATATGCAAGCATCATCCTTATGGTTTTAAATTTAACTACTGGAGCAAAAATTTCATGAAAATCAATGCCTTCTCTTTGTGTATATCCCTTAGCTACTAACCTAGCTTTAAACCTAGGTGGATCACTATCAGTTATGCCTTCTTTAAGTTTAAAAATCCACCTACACTCAATTATTTTACAGTCTACAGGTGGTTTAACTAAAACCCAAGTTTTATTAACATGCAGTGAATTCATTTCATCTTACATAGCTTTAACCCAACTATCCTTAAACTCAGATTTCATAGCTTCACTATAAGACTCAGGTTCAGCCTTACTTACCTCAGAGGCTGCAACTAAAGCTGTATAAACAAGTTCAGCATAGGAATACCTTGAAGAGGGTCTAGGTTCTCTTCTTTCTCTATCCCTTGTTAACTGATAATTGGTTAAGCTCTCCTGAAGTGACTCCTGAGGTGTCTCAGACTCAGTGGTATGCTCAGTTCCAGCTGGCTGCTCTGGGTTCTAGACTCCATCAGGGTCATCTCCTTGTGCTGGATCAGGTTGACTTTGGTCAACTTCATCACCTCCAGCAGTTGATAGGGGCTCCACCTCAATTGTGACATTCTCAGGTGTAGTATCTGTCTTATTTGGATCAATACCTGAAATCACAGAATCATTCTTGCAAGGAAAATTAGTTTCATCAAAAATTACATCTCTACTGATGATAATTTTTATTCCTCTATAATTTTTATCCCACAATCTATAGCCTTTAGTGCCATGCATAGTTTGATAACCTAAGAACACACATTTAAGAGATCTAGGGTCTAATTTTCCTTCTCTATTATGAGCATATGCAGCACAACCAAATATACGCAAATCAGATAAATCAGGTTTTTTATTGTTCCAAAGTTCCATGGGACATTTCATATTGATAGATCTATTAGGGCTTCTATTTATAAGATAAGTGGCAGTATATAAGGCTTCACCCCAAAAGGACTTAGGCATTCCAGAGGTAAACAAGAGGCATCTAACCTTTTCTAATAGGGTTCTATTCATTCTTTCTGCAACACCATTTTGTTGTGGTGTTTTCCTAACAGTTCTATGTCTTAATATGCCTCGCAATTTACAAAAATTATCAAATTCTTCATTACAAAATTCAAGGCCATTATCAGTTCTAAGAGTTTTAACATGCTTGCCAGTTTGTTTTTCATGTAAGATAAGCCATTCTTTTATTGTTTCAAAAGTGTCACTTTATTTTTCAACAAAAAGGTCCAAACACGCCTAGAATAATCATCTACTAGGGACAAGAAATATTTTCTACCTCCATGTGTTTCATACTTATCAGGACCCCACAAATCAGCATGTATATATTCAAGTATAGATTTAGACATATGAATACCCACATTAAATTTCATTCTGTGTTGTTTAGCTAACACACAAGGCTCGTAAAAAGAAAGATTATAGATAGTATCCTTACCAAACATTCCCTCTTTACTTAGCACATTCAAGCCTAATTGGCTCATATGGCCAAGTCTCAAATGCCACTTTACAGTAGCTGCATTCTCAAGGTTAGTACTAACAGAATTCATATCATTTTTTATACAAGTACCATCAAGAATATATAAACCAGATATTTTCTTTCCACATAAAACAAGTTTATCATGTTTAAACACATTAATCACACCATTTGAGACTTAATACACACAACCCAAATCATCTAAAACACCTAAAGAAATAAGGTTTCTTTTTAGGTCGGGAATCCACCTAACATCAGTAAGGGTCACAATTTTACCATTGTTAAGTCTCAAGTTAATTTTACCAATACCAGCTACCTGACATGTATTATTATTACCCATATACACAGTTTCAACATTAGATTCAACTAAGTCCACAAACCAATCTTTATTAGGGCTCATGTGAAAAGTACATCCTGAATCTAAAATCCAATTGGTCTTACAAGCAATGTCTGAAACATTTAATACCTCACAAGTATCATCAATCTTATGGGGCATACATGCAATATTGGTTTCATTGTTACTATTGTTATTTTTGTTCTTAAGCGCATAGCAATTCTTCTTAATATGGCCAGGTTTTCCACAGTGATAACATTTTCGAGTTTCTTTATTTTTATTTCCCTTATACTTTTTCTTATTCTTAGTATTTTTAACAGGCTCATGAGTTTCATGCTTATGATTCACAAATAGGTTGTTTCCCACACGCTTATTGTTTTTTAATTCAAGTTCCCTAGTTTTCAGAGAGGCAACTATTTGATCAAAAGTAGGAATCACAGTAGAATATTGGCAAGCATCTTTCACAACTTGATAAGAGTCAGGAATAGCATTTAAAAGAATCATGCATTTAGAGGTCGCATCTAAAGCCATATCAGAATCTTTAAGAACAAGGTTAAGTTTTAAAAACTCATCAACATTTTCATCAATAGTTTTTGAAGAATCCATCTTATACGAAAATAAATTTCCTTTCAAGAAAGCCAAATTGGGAGCAGATTGAGAAGAGTAAAGAGATTCTAACTTACCCCACAAATCAAGTGCAATTTCTGCTCCATCTACTTTTCGTATTACGTTATCAAAGAGATTTCAGAACAAGAGATTAAAGGCCTCTTCCTTTACTTCATTTACCCTCTTTCTTGCTTCTTCGGGCCAATGATCCATATTTGGTTCAAGGGCGCTCAAGACTTTGTTATGCGACAACAAAACCTTCATTTTCTTTTTCCACACACTGAAATCGCCTTTCCCATCGAACACAGATACTTCTAGCCTGGTTGTTGCCATTTCTTAATACAACTGTATACAAGAACAAAAGGAACAACACATGCAACAACTGTTAGGGTTAGTTTGAATCGAAAAAACCCTAGAAAAATTTATTCAAGGATTTTTAAGTTTCGAAAAACCTAAAGAATATTAGATCTGTGAGTTACAATACAAGATAAAGAAATTGTATTGTTAAGAAAAGATTTTCAGAAAATTTTAAGACGCCAAAACACAGATCTGTAAAGATTAGAAACAAATCTTTTCACAAAACGTTTTTAAAGTTCAATCGAACAAAGCTCTGATACCACTGTTGTAAAAACACTTAGTAAAACGTAATAAATCTTTGGCAAAAATAGATCAAATAGATCTAAGGTTGAAAAGCTAATCAAACCCAGGAAAGAAATTGCAGAAAATAAAGAACACAAGATATATCGTGGTTCAGCAATAATGCCTACATCCACGTTGAAGCCACCCTCAGATGATGCTTCGCACACTATAAGAACACGGTTACAACTTCAGATCAGTTACAGGATTACAAAAATAGAACCACAAGAGTTTCAGCGTGAAACCCTAAGAATCAATCGAAAAATCTACTCAATCTTCAAGCAATAGGCTTGATCTAATCTGTTCTAATTAACAATATTTATAGATTAGATTGTTAATGTTACAAGAAAACCCTAAGAATATCTGAAGAGTATGAGAGAGAAGAGAGAACGAAGAGTCAAAAGACGAGAGAGTAACCATGACCAAGTCTGAAGACTTGGGTCTTTTATATGACCTTATGAGGGTTTTAATCTGAGCCGTCCAAGTTAATATTCCATCAACGCATATCATTTGGCCACGTAGTAAAGTCGGTGCAAGATAAAACCCGAGAAAGTAAACCACTTCCACAACTGAAGTGTTATTTCACATAAGCTGCCAACTCGGCATTTAACCAAACCCTTTGACTTTACCAAATATCAACAATTATACTTAAATCAGATAATTTTAAATTTTTTTAAAAGTGATAAGATTATTAGGTTAAAAATAGTACAATTTTTTAGAGTTTCAATGATAGAGAATGGTCGGGGCTAGGTGGGATGGTGAGTGTAAAGAGATTTTTATGTTCCAATGCAAGTGTGAAGAGATGGGATTTTGGTTTCCTTTTTCTGAATACAACAACTATGTCTAAACAACACCCATAAGTCAAGCTAACAACTAACTAAACTCTCGAATGAGCGCTAACTATAGTGCGGTGTTGTCCATCTGCTTCTGTCACGCGTTAATAATCTCCAAAGTCTCTTTGATGGGTCGATATACGAAATCGTTGCATCTCCATTGATGTTCCTACTTTGCTAGCCAATCGCGCGAATTAGCCTCTCATTACACATGGATAATGTCAAAGTTCCTAAGACAATCAAGTAATTTCCTACAAAATGCAATTATTTCATCCAATCAATCCACCTTATTCCCACCGCTCTTTACTAGCGCGTGTAACTCAAACGAACCAGTTTCGACGATTAGCTTTTCATATCTTCAATTAACCACCATGTATAGTCCAAAATGTAAGACACATTTTTTCAGAAAAAATCAGAAATCAATTTTTAGAACATTAAAAAACTATTCCGAAATTAAAATTTTCGGATCGGAAAAACCAGAAAGCAGAAATTCCGGATCCGATTTCCACCCCTACTTTGTTCCTATTAAGCGATTCCTAACTTGTCAAAAAAATATGACATGCTCTAACATTTTCGGTAAGTATTCTTACATTGTGCCTTACCTTTTTTGCTAGCTTGTCCACCGAGTGTTGAGGTGACGAGGTATGTGCTTGAATGTGACGGTACGTCCTCCGCCAGCTTGATAATTTTTCTCGGCATGTGCTTGATCTTCTAGCTAGCTGCAGACACTTGCTTAATACCTTGAATCAGTTCAAGGTTAACCAAGAATATGGTTTTATCTTCTTGTTTAAGTTCCTTGTAGATCTCTAATGCCTCGATAATAGCCTTATAGCAGAAAGTAGTCATAGAATGTTCTATTCTCATTCCACTTGCTTAAAGAATCTGAACAATTCTAATGCATGTGGGATTGTATGAATAATCAAAAGGCGCATCACAATAAAAAGAAACGCCTGGTTCAGAATCTATACTAGTTTTGGGAGGCATTGACACTGTATTACTGACATAAAATACGCAATTTTGTAGCACTCCAATTTTCACCGAAAGTTTCTTTGACATTAATATTCGTTAACCTTATAACTTCATCCATCTTCAGTTTCGTATTGTTGTGTTTTCTCTTCATCCCTTTCTTTCCAAATACTCCATAACATCAATAACACATAAGTAGTGATAACTATGGGCTGCCACCCTCCATCCACGTAAGTCTAAATAATATTGAGTATCAATTGTCCCAAGGTCTCTGAAAGATCCTGCTGAATTTTGATATGGGTGTTTGAACCTGCCTAAATCGACGGACATAGTCCACAGTTAATAAAAGATGAACTATTGTTTCGTCTTTAGATTGACACCAAGCACACTCAGGCATCACATTACACTTTATTTTCTTCAAATTTTTCCTAGTTGGAATTGCATTGTTACACGCTTTCCAAGCAAAAATCCTAGCCTTAGTCGGTATATTTGACTTCCAAATCTTGCTCCATAAACTTGTATTTGCATTCGGAACTGAACTCGACCCTCGCGGTTCGCAAGTCGTCCGTAAGAATCTTGTAGCCCGTCTTTGTGACATATTCATCGTTTTTTAGTGCGGCCATGTTAATGTGTCTTGTACTTCTGGTTGCAAAATCTTTGTTCTTGTGATTACCAAAATGAATTTCTCAAATATATAAAAAAGATCTGATAATTTTGAAAATTTGTAAAAAAAGCGATATAAGATTAGGTTAAAAATAATTTAATTTTGTAGAGTTTCAATAGTAAAAATTAATTTTTCACCATAATTTGGGTTCTTTGGAAAATGTTGACGATGGTGGTAAAATTAGTGTGAAGAGATGCCAGCGTGAATAGATTTCTTTTTGTTTTTTGTTTCACTGCTCGTGTGAAGAGATTGGTTTTATGTTTTATCGTGTTTCGTTGTTTTTGTGGTTTGGAACATAAATAAAATGTTTAATTGTTTTCAAAGTTTTTTTCTTTTTTCTGAAATTTTTTAACGTTTCGGTTGTATTTATTTTAGGGTTGATACTCAATAAACCCCTGCAACCTTATCCACTATCCTGTAAAATACACTGTCTTTTTTAAAGAACATTGAGTTATGGGAAGCTTCCCAAAACTCAAAATCTGAGTTTTGGGAGGCTTCCCAAAACTCAAGCGACTCTTTTTATGAGCAAAAAAAAGGAAAAAACAAATTATATGGTGTCTTTTATGAGCAAAAAAATGATGACTGTAGTGAGAGAAAATTAATTCTAATTTGAGGGGTTTATTGGGCATTAATCCTTTATTGGGTTTTATCTTTTAATTTATTTTATTTATTTAATATGCGGCATGTAAAATCATACAAAATCAGAAACAAAAATCGGATTGGAAAACCAAAAAATTTCAATAATTTATATGTAGGTCCGATTTTTCCTGAAATATCGGAAATAAAAAATTTGGAACATTAAAATTCTTTTATGAAATCAGATTTTTGGATCGGAAAAATCAAAAATCAGAAATTTCAGATCTGGTTTCTACCCCTACTTTATTCCTATTATATGATTCCTAACTTGTCGAAACAGTACAACATACTCTAGCATTTCTGGTTAGTATTGTTGCCACACGCTTGCTTTTTTATGCTAACTTTTTTGCCCGAGTATTGATATGCCGAAGTATGTGCTTGATTGTGACGGATCGTACGTTCCCCGTCCGCTTAATAATTTTCCTCAACATGTGCTTAATATTCCAACTAGCTGCCGACATTTCCTTAATATCTTGAATCAGTTCAAGGTTGTCTGAGAATATGGCCTTCTCTTCTTGTTTAAGTTCCTTGCAAATCTCTAATGCCTCAATAATAGCCTGTGCGTCTCCTTCAATAATTGTATCTCAGAAAGTAATCATAGAATGTTCAATTCTCAGTCCACTTGCTTTATGAATTTGAACAATGTCAATGCCTATGGGATTGTATGGATAATCAAAAGACGTATCGCAAGAAAAAGCAACGTCTGTTTGAAAATTCATACTAGTTTTGGGAGGCATTTGCACTGTATTACTGACATAAGATATGCAATTTTGAGCACTCCAATTTTTACCAAGGAAGATATAGATTGTTCATCGAACTTCACTAGTATCCAAAGATCCACTTAACTACTCTCTAATGGCTCAATCACTTCTCCATTACATAGCAAAGAATCAAAAGGTCTTTAAGGTTGTAATTTAGGCTTAGGGACGGTATGATAGTATATTTGGATAATTTAGAGTGAGCTTTTGGCTCTCTCCTCACTAGCCATCAATGAATCGCCCTAGAGCTTGAGTTACTCTCATAAAACGTTTCTCACTCAACCTAATGACTTCTTCGATGCATAGTATAGCATCCCCAATAACCCAATTAAAGCATAAGATGTTCACTTAAAAATTCCACTTTGCCGGTCCGAATATATATATTTTCTTTCTTTTCAAATCAATTTCTTAAGCTATGACTCTCTTTTTAATGTTGCGATATCACGCTATTTTTCATATATATATATTTTTCTTTTTATAACCTTGTTGGCAAATTTAGCTCGTAGCTTCTTTTTCATTCACTATTACCCCGGCAAAGGGTTACAATATAATCCTGTGAATCATCATCAATATGAAGAACAGAGCATAATTAATAAGCTCAAAAATCCCATCCCAACAACAATTCCCATAATGGTGGACCCATCACCCCAAACTCAAGCTCTAAAACAACTGTCTATGCATCGCGATTCGAGTGCGGTTCATATGGAAGAGTCCTATAATCTAAAGGGATATGGCTTATAATGTGTTTCAATAAAAAGCTTTAGAAAGGCTAGAAGGGGCTGAGAAGGATATAGCATATAAATTCAAATAACAAGGTGCGAAGGTATAAAAAGGCTTCAAATGGCTTCAATATGAAAGAACTGCCTTAATCACTTTCTACACTATGTAATTTCGTTATTTTCTTACCTTTAGCACTTTCATCAAATGGGTTTGTCAACTAACTTGGATCTCACGGCCTACACACTTCTCAAGGTTCCCTAAGATCGAACATACTTTCTATCGCATTGCTCACTAATCTTTTCTTTACTATCAATGTGTGTTCCTGCAAATACTCAAAGCATACAAATAACATAGCTCATAAACATACTACTTACTATCATCAATTCACTGAGCTTATTCTTTTAAGCTATTAAACACACTCTACATCTAATTCCCATGTATCAAAAAATTTTAGTTCTACCTAAAAACTAGAAAATGGAGATGAGAGACAACGAATCCCCACACCCCCAACTCAAAAATGAGCCGTGTCCCCACGACTGAAAAAAGACTCGAAACAGAAATTAAAATTAGCAGATAAAAGCATTTACAGAAATGGTAAGGAAGAAAGAGAACATACTCTCGAGGCTTTTGCCTCGCATTATTGATATCCAAGATAGGATTTGCTTGATCTTTCTTTAATTGCTCAAGGAGTTTCATGATGTGCACTTGATTGGCATTGATTTGTGCCACATCATTGGCTAAGGAAGTTTGAGCTGCTTCGAAGTTGTTTAAACGCTCCTCCATCTTCGCTTGCCAACTTTGCTCCTTTTCTTCTTTTGAGACTTGCGTAGAAATCGCTCCTCTCAAGACTTTCATGATCCAAGCATTATCAATATAGATCTTCTTAAATTCAAGTTTCTCTTCTTCACCCAATGTAACATTCGCTTTTCGCACAAGGCACGTGATCATTGTAGGAAATTTAACATTATAAACTGATTTAGGAGAGACCGAAAATCGCATCACCTCCTCAAAGATCAACTGTGCCACATCCACTTCTTCTCCTCACAATATACAATCTAACAGTAGAGCGTTCTTTTTAGTCACATCCAAAGTTCGTGTGTTTCCAAAGACATTAGGAATAAGGAAATTGTGCCAAACTCTCGCATCCGGTTGAAGATATTTGTAAGGCCAAGGTGCCTTCAATTCTCCCTTATGTAATTTCACTTTTTCCTTGTCTAAAACATGCTCAAAAAGTAGTTCCTCATCAAATATTTTTCGTCTAGCAACCGCTTCACTATACTTGCAATGTCCATTTAATTTCTTAAACTGGAAGTGGTTTCTAATCTTATTAACTGTGAAAGGAACTAACTTTCCTCTAATCGGAACACAAACTTTACTATCTCGGCTAAAGAGGCCTAAATAGAAATCTAAAACTAACTCATGACATAATTCAGAACGTCTTACCATGAACGTAGACCAACCCAATTTTTCACCAAGCTCCAAGAATCTCTTATACTCTCCTGTACCAACTTCTTCAGCGAATACTTTCTCATAAGCAAAAGGTAGTTCCTTTAATTGTTTTTCTGCAGAAGCTATCAAGGCCTTTGAAGCTTTCTCTTTATCCATGGGTGTAGGATCTTTGAAGGGAAGAGGTTGTGTTTTCTCCTTTGAGTAAAAGTAAAGCCTTTTTTCCATTAAATCAAACATAGCTAGCTTACCTCCATCTTCAATATCGATTTTACCCTTAGCTTTGGAACTAGAACCTTTGTTATTTGATTTCTTATCAATTGAACCCAATACCTTGTTTTTCTTCATCTCCCTCTTGTTAGATAATGTTTCTGTTATTTTAGTCATCTCAATTGACCCCCAACTCAAAGCTTTAACAACTCTTGAAATTTGAACTTTTGAATTATTGGTTGAACAAGCTTGATTTGGTTTAGTAAGGGTGAATTTATGATGAATCTCTATGTGGGTAAGATGAAATTGGTGGATTGGTATGGATTTAAGAAATTGTAGGATGAATTTTGAAAATTTAAGCTTTTGATTCTTCAATCTAATGTGTTTGGTGAGGATTGGGTGCTTGAATCTCCTTTGTAATGATGTGGGGAGAAGCTTCGATGTGTTTTTATGATGATTGGGTAGTGTTTTGATGATTTGGGAAGGTTTGAATGAGCTTTAATGGAGTTGGGAGAGGTTTGGAGAAGAAAGAGAGGCTTAAGGATTTAATAATTCGGAATAATACCAATCCTCCTTCTTTTATAACCTAAAAACGAAATTAATTCTCTTTCCAGAGGCGCGGTGCGGTGTAACGGGGCTAGGGTCTGGTGTACCGACCTGAGGCTCTCCAAATTTTTTTATGTTCAGCAAAAAACGCGTGTCCTCAACCCGTGGCCACGGGTTTTTGGTCTTGTGGTGTACCGGAAGTCTGGTCCGGTATACCGGAGCTAAACTTTTGTTTTTTTTCTTCTCGGCCAAAAACCCGAGTCTTACCCCGTGAGCACGTGTTTTCTACTCTCTGGTGTACCGCAGCTATGGTCTGGTGTACCGGAGGTATGGTCTGAATTTTCCGTAAAATTTTGCTTCTCCTCCCGAACTCGATTTCTCCAATACCTAAGCATCAAAAACACTAATACCTTTCTCAAATATGCAATATCAGCTAAAAACAACTAAAAACGTAAAAAGCATAAAAACATAAAAAATTCTGGGTTGTCTCCCGTACAGCACTTTTATTTAACGTCTTTTAAAGTTAGACGCGTTACCTCTATCAAGATTTGCGAATATAGCCTCCCCAACAACGAGTTAGGCTATGAATGTCAACTAATCTGCGCTTGATCCCCGTCTTGGGTCGGATTTCTATCACCTTAGCTGAAACAACCTTAGTGACAATGAACGGTCCCATCCACGAGTCTTTGAAACTTCGTGGCCTATTTTCGCGTTTGTGAGCTTTCCATAGAACTTCATGGCCAACCCCAAACTCAATGTTTGGCTCAGTATCCACAGGTTTTAAGTGGATCTTCTCTGGAGGGACTTTGTGATGTGAAAGGCTGTGGATGACAGGAATGGTGGGATCTAACTTCCTTGGTTTCTTACCCAAGACATAGAAGGTCTCGGATACGTTCTTTGCATGAAGGGTAATGGTCCCTTCTTGAAAGTTGATGACACTTTGACTTGTGGCCATGAAAGGCCGTCCAAGTATGATTGGAACCTGCTTATCTGCATCAAACTCAAGTATAACAAAGTCAGTAGGGATGGCGATACTACCTGCTCGGACTATGACGTCCTCCACCGTTCCCCATGTCTTGGTAACTGAGTTGTCGGCAAACTGCAATTTCACTAGAGCTTTTTCTGAAGTCTGAAGTCCAAGTCTCTCGAACACGGACTTAGGCATAAGATTCACACCAGAACCCACATCGTACATAGCTTTCACCTTGAGCATACCATTTATTTGAATAGGAAGGTTAAAACTTCCCAGATCTTTAAGCTTCATTGGTAACTCTCTTTCACTTCTTCTTGAGACTCTCAAGTTATCTCTTGGGGCTTCTATACTCGCTTCTTTCTCAGGAATAACTTGCGTAAAAACTTGTTACGGTGTAAGCCCTTTCTTCGCAATCTCAAGCATTTGGGCGTTGATATTCTCAGGAGTGTACGCCTCTACAAATGTCTTGAGTTCAGTGCCATCCTTTGGAATTGTATCAGGAATAGTTGATGACACTGATTGAACGATAGGTGGCGATTCCACCTTCTCTTCTTCTTTCTCTTCTTGCACAGCAGGTGCAACTTCAACTTTTGGTTCCTCCTTTGAGGCTTCTTCCTCTTTCTCCTTAGCCAGCTCAGCTTGAAAATCCATAACTGGTCTAATATCCTCTTTCATATCCTTCAGAAGCTGTATAAATTCGGATTTTTCTGAATCGTCCTCCACATCACTCTCAGAACAGTTAGATTCCACGGGGCTAGATTTGGTTGGTTCTTCTTCGGTACTCGGAACCTCCACGGCACTAACGACAGCATGTGGTACTTCTTTCTTTTCTTCTTCAATTTCAAGGCAAATTGCCTTACAAGCTTCGAACCCAACATTGTCATCACCTCCTTCGATGGCCTTCAATTATTTTTGTTCCATAATTTGTTCATTTGTTCTACTTGAGTACCTAAAATCTGAATTGAAGCTCCTTGTCCTCGTAAGATCTCGCCTTGAGCGTTCATCTGCGTGGTCAAACGATCCAAGACTTTTGTTAATTGTTGATTATCCCCAGTTCCCTCTTGAGGATACTGTGGTAAGGTTTTCTGATCTAATGAATCGGCATAGGCATCTTGAACAGGTTGTTGTGGGGGAGTAGGTCTATTCTGATATTGATTTTGATACTGACCTCTTGGTTGGAAATGTTGTTCTGTGGGTACGGTTGATAATGACCAGGATTAGCGGTCCCTTGAGGATTTGAATATTGCATACCCGGATGGTTTCAGTTACCAAATTGATAACCTCCTTGGTTGGGTATGAAATACACAGATTGTGGATTTCCTTCGCACTCTTCCCAATTATGGTTATTAACCCCACATTGTTGACAACCTTGTGCTTCTTGCACTACATTTGATGCGGCTAAATTTCTCTGCATCTCTAGCTTAAGTTCTTTGATTTGATTTTCTAATGCGGATATTTGAGCTGAGTTTGCAGTTTCTGCATCTAAACGAAGCGTACCTCGGGTCTTTGCAACAGGGGCTCGCGAAGATGGCCAACTCCTTTCTTGTTCAATGATATTTTCCAAAACCTCGGTAGCTTCAGCAGGATCCATGGAACAAAATTCCCTTTCCCAATGTTATCCACCTTCAGTCTACTTGCTTCGTTGATACCTTCATAAAATATAGCTAACTGTAGAGAGGGGGTATAACCATGGAGCGGAAATCTAGCTAACTTCTGTTGAAACCTTGTACATGCTTCTCCTACTGCTTCTCCATCTTCTTGACAAAACTTCGCAAGCTCGCTTTGGTTTTTAAGTCTCATGCTCTTCGGATAAAAACGGTTAAAGAAAGCGGCTTGAAGTTCAGTCCATGAATTGATTGTCCCTGGTGGTTGCCTATCTAGCCACTCACCAGCTCTACCGGTCAGAAAGAACGAAAACATATAACAATACAGTTGCTCGCGTGTAATGCCTGGAGTAACATAAGCATCACAAATCTCCATAAACTTCTGAATCGTTGCTACCGGATCTTGAATTGTTGTACCACTGTAGAGTCCAAAACTTTGAAATTGACTGAGCATGCCCGGATCAGGTCGAAATTTGATATTCTGGATCTCCGGAGGACGGTAACCTATCGGTTGAACATGGAATGGCACTCGGAGGCCAGGAAGGTCTTGTTCAACTCGATTCTGATTAACATTATTTTGCCCGTTACCTCTTCCTAGTGGTTGTTGTCCTTGTTGTTGTCCACCAGGCGGGATAAGTGGTGGTGGTCCTCCTGGTGCAAAGTATGGTAATCCTCCAGGTGGGATTACAAGTGGTGGATCTAACTGCTCTTGTGTGCCTGCCATACCTCTTCTTAAGGCTCTTTCCTCACGAACACATTTATTATAAGATCTAAAGCTCCTCTCAGGCTCTGGTAAAGGAGGCCAAGAATTAAACACTTTGAAACCTGAAAAAGACTAAAGCAAACCACAAGCGTAAATCCGGAAAAACAAAAACTAAATACAGAAAAATAAAAATTAACTAAAAACTACTACTTGAAATAGATAACCCACACGCTAACGAGACACAAGTCCCCGGCAGCGGCGCCAAAAACTTGGTGGAGCCTAGGGTGTGATAAAAATAAGATAAATATAAGTCAGAAAACAACTCTCACCCTAGACAGGCACAATGCCAGTTTTAATGATAAGTTGAGTTTGTTTTCTGGGACTCAGTGTGTTAATCGAATGGGTAGCAATAACGAGTAAGAAGTAATTAATTACAAGACAGGAAAATAAGGGGAATAAATTTCGAAATATTAAATTAACCTAAGGAAAATAAAGACAATAAATTAAATACAAAGAAATATGAGATGAGAATTATAGCTTAGGTTTTGCTAGTATGCACTAATCCTTCTAATTGTTTCTATTATATCTAGTTAATAAGGGAGATAATTAGCTCTTAGATATTTAGTCAGGATTCTAAATTCCCATACCTTAGACCTTGAGAGCAACTAAGGGGGCTACGGACACACCACGAGGCTGGTTCAAATATGGTTTACAAGCGCTACCAAGGCCCTAAGCAATCAATTTCCATACATGGTCATAGTGATTAAATTATACCCTAATGACTATCTAGTTAGAATTAGTGTTGTCAAGACCAATATCGACACTAGACGTTATGTGGTGTTTCAATAATTAGACACCCAGCTAAGGTGGTCATCTAACTACTATTAAGGTAATCCTAAACGTTGCGCACCGCAAGGAAAACAATTATTAAATCAAAACACATTAACAAATATAAAGGTAAGTAGCTAATATCAGATTAAAACATGTAGATCCCAAAGAAACTTAGAAAGAAAGAAATTTGAATTCATAGATTATACATGATGCAAAATCCAAGCTATGGGAAGTTTAGTTCATACCTGGAGGAAATAAACTAAAAGAAATAATAAAAGACATCATCTTGCTCTCTACAGTAACTCTGATGAATAAAACCTTAAGAACTAATTACTATGAGGCAAGGATGATTTACAAGTGATATAAGGGTGTATTTATAGGTGTTTAGAAGACCTAATTCGTTTTCTTGAAGGAGAAGGTAAGTAGTGGACTCCAGGCCCAACTCAAATTCATAACCCCTAAACATGAAATCAGACCCGTTTTTGTTTTGGTCCTACCAGCTTCAATACTCATCTGTTTGATGCGTATGAGTAGTCGAGATTCATCGTCTCGGAAAGATATTCAACTTTGATCTTGACCGTTTCTCCAAATTCAACACCGATCTTGCGATATAAGCTGGTTTGTGGTCGTGGGTGCAGAAATTTAGATTTAATGCGTTTTTTCCTTTTCAATGTATTTAGCTTTTCTTTCCTTATCTCACATTACCATGCTTATCTCTTTCCATATCTCTTAGTCTCTGACTTGGAATCTAATTAATCTCCATAATTATCTTTAAAACTTCACACTAAATAAATAATTAAACCCAATATGCTCTAAAAATATTATTTTACTAAATCAAGACTCAAAATACGAAAGTGCACAATTTCTCAAGAAAATCAATTAGAAAGACTTCTAAATCACTAAAAATGATGTCTCATCTTAACATAAATCTATCACAAATGAGGAGACATCACTTCCTCTAATGGATGTGCTGCTGACGCAGGTGAAATCAGAATAATTAGTATTAAATGTGTCTATGTTTGGTGTTTCTGTTGCTTGGTTTAATGTTTTTAATTAAATATTTCTATAATCAGACTTGTTATTTTGTATCGTGAAGAGTTGAGAATAGTTCAATCTGTTTCTTTTGTTTAAGCTGTTTCCATATATCGTCAGAGAATATTTATGTTTGTGTTGGGGGTAAAAAAGACTAAAAAATGGTATTATGAGTGGATAAAAAACAAAAAGCTATCGTCTAATCATTGCACATTTTATGGGTTCGTCTACAAGAATGTGGTTCGTCTACACGGGAATGTGGTTTGTTTAAGAGGCTACAAGAGACTTAGTAGCTATTTTTGGTATGTTTTTAGTTTTTTTTTTTTGGTTTTTCTGTGTGCAAATAGTGACCTTCGATAGCTTTAATGCGCCCACTTGGGTTACAGGCCCACGTTACCGAGCCCCGTGACTATACATAGAATTTGTGAAGTTATAAAGTGCATTATATTGTGAAGAGTTTTCGATGTGGGAAAAATGGTAGTATTACGATACGATCTTCTTCCTAAGAGTTAATTTCATTTTTTAACTAAATATAGTTAGATTTTGCGAGGATCTTAATTTATGTTTCCACTAAATGAAACACTTTTTAAGCATTTTGTGTTATCATTCATGGGACTATCTAAAATTTATTTATGGGAGAAGCTTGTCTATGAGAGGATCCAAATTCGTTAATTATTGCAACGAAATTTGAATAAAAAAAGGACTTCAGAAAACTTGTCTTTTGAATAAGGAAGTGAATAAATATATCCGTGGAGATGGCTCTCCATATATATATATATATTTATACATAGCGGGCCTCACATTCTCATAAGCGTCTTGAGTAATGCCTTTTACTGAAGAAATCTTGTTTCCTTCCTCTAATGGATATGCTGCTAACGCATGTGAAATTAGAATAATTAGTATTAAAAGTGTCTATGTTTGGTGTTTCTGTTGCTTGGTTTAATGTTTTTTATTGAATCTCTCTATAATCAAACTTGTTGTTTTGTATCGTGAAGAGTTGAGAATAGTTCAATCTGTTTCTTTTGTTTAAGTTGTTTCCATATATCGTCAGAGAATATTTATGTTTGTGTTGGGGGTAAAAAAGACTAAAAAATGGTATTATGAGTGGATAAAAAATAAAAAGCTATCGTCTAATCATTGCACATTTTATGGGTTCGTCTACAAGAATGTGGTTCGTCTACAGGGGATTGTGGTTTGTTTACGAGGCTACATGAGTCTTAGTAGCTCTTTTTGGTATTTTTTTAGTGTTTTTTTGGTTTTTTTGTGTGCAAATAGTGACCTTTGATAGCTTTAATGCGCCCACTTGGGTTACAGGCCCACGTTACCGAGCCCCGTGACTATACATAGAATTTGTGAAGTTATAAAGTGCATTATATTGTGAAGAGTTTTCGATGTGGGAAAAATGGCAGTATTACGATACGATCTTTTTCCAAAGAGTTCATTTCATTTTTTAACTAAATATAGTTAGATTTTGCGAGGAACTTAATTTATGTTTCCACTAAATGAAACACTTTTTAAGCATTTTGTGTTATCATTCATGGGACTATCTAAAATTTATTTATGGGAGAAGCTTGTCTATGAGAGGATCCAAATTGTTAATTATTGCAACGAAATTTGAATGAAAAAAGGACTTAAGAAAACTTTTCTTTTGAATAAGGAAGTGAATAAATATATCCGTGGAGATGAATCTCCATATATATATATATATATACATAGCGGGCCTCACATTCTCATAAGCGTCTTGAGTAATTCCTTTTGCTGAAGAAATCTTGTTTCCTTCCTCTAATGGATGTGCTGCTAACGCATGTTAAATTAGAATAATTAGTATTAAAAGTGTCTATGTTTGGTGTTTCTATTGCTTGGTTTAATGTTTTTAATCGAATCTTTCTATAATCAGACTTGTTGTTTTGTATCGTGAAGAGTTGAGAATAGTTCAATCTGTTTCTTTTGTTTAAGTTGTTTCCATATATCGTCAGAGAATATTTATGTTTGTTTGGGGGGTAAAAAAGACTAAAAAATAGTATTATGAGTGGATAAAAAAAAAAGGTATCGTCTAATCATTGCACATTTTATGGGTTTGTCTACAAGAATGTGGTTCGTCTACAGGGACTGTGGTTTGTTTACGAGGCTACAAGAGTCTTAGTAGCTCTTTTTGGTATTTTTTTGGTTTTTTTTTTTGGTTTTTTTGTGTGCAAATAGTGACCTTCGATAGCTTTAATGCGCCCACTTTGGTTACAGGCCCACGTTACTGATGTCTCCTCATTTGTGATAGATTTATATTAGGATGAGACATCATTTTTAGTGATTTAGAAGTCATAATAGTCGATTTTCTTGAGAAATAGTGCACTTCCCTATTTTGAGTCTTGATTTAGTAAAATAATATTTTTAGAGCATATTGGTTTTAATTGTTTATTTAGTGTGAAGCTTTAAAGATAATTATGGAGATTAATTAGAGTCCAAGTCAAAGACTACAAGATATGGAAAGAGATTAGCATGGTAATTAGGAAACAAAAGTTAAAAAGATGGAAAAGGAAAAGCTGCCTAAATCTGAATTTCTGAAGCTATGCCTAAAGAAGTGGTGATAACTCCAAAAAGAAGCCAATTTTGGTAAATTCCTTTCATGTGGACGTAGATAATTCGTTGAGGATTCTTTTGGTATATTGTGGAGTAAAAACCGACCAATAACGAAGAAGATATGCTCAAAACAGTTCAGCAGAATTTATCTTTATTTCCATACGAATTTGAGTTGGGCTTGGAGTCCATTACTTAACCTCTCCCTCAAGAAAACGAATTAGGTCTTCTAAACACCTATAAATACACCCTTATATCACTTGTAAATCATCCTTGCCTCATAGTAATTAGTTCTTAAGGTTTTATTTTTCCAGTTTATTGTAGAGAACAAGATGATGTCTTTTATTAATTTTTTTAGTTTATTTCCTTCAGGTATGAACTAAACTCCCCATAGCTTGGGTTTTGCATCATGTATAAACTATGAATTCTAATTCTTCTATCTACGTTTCTTTGGAATTACATGTTTTAATTTGATATTAGCTTCTTACCTTTATATTTGTTTATGTGTTTTGAACTATTGTCTGTCCTAGAACTGATCACTTTAGGATTGTTTTAATAGTAGTTAGATGGTCACCTTAGCTGGGTGTTTAACTATTGAACCACCACATAACGTCTAGTGTCGATATTAGTCCTGACAAAACTGATTCTAACTAGATAGTCATTAGGGTATGATTTAATCACCATATCACCAATTGAATGAATTGTTTGCTTAGGGCCTTAGTAGCGTTTGATAACCCTATTTGAAACAGCTTATTGGTTATGCCGTAGCCCCCTTAGTCGCTCTCAAGGTCTAAGGAATGGGAATTTAGAATCCTGACTAAGTATACAAGAGCTAATATTCTCCCTTATTAAGTAGATCTAATAGATAGAATTAGAAGGATTAGTGCATACTAGCAAAACCTAAGCTATATTTCTCATCTCATATTCTTCGTATTTTAATTTTATTGTCTTTATTTCCTTAGTTTAATTAATAATTTCGAAATATATTTGCTTTTATTTTCTGTCTTTAATTATTTACTTCTTACTCGTTATTCCTACCCACGTGATTAGCACACTTAAGTCCCTGAGAACGAACTCAACTTATCAACTAAAACTTGCATACGTCCTGTAATACTTGCAGAAATGTGCCTGTCTAGGGTGAGAGTGCGTAGTTTTCTAGACTTTATTTTATCTTATTTTTGTAACACCATAGGCGACACCAAGTTTTTGGCACCGCTTCCGGGGACTTGTGTCTCGTTAGCGTGTGGGTTATCTATTTCGAGTAGTAGTTTTTAATTAATTTTTGTTTTTCAGTTTTTAGTTTTTATTTTTCCGGATTTACGCTTGTGGTTTGCTTTAGTCTTTTTCAGTTTTCACAGTGTTTAATTCTTGGCCTCCGTTACCGGAGCCTGAGAGGAGCTTCAGATCTTATAATAAACGTGTTCGTGATGAAAGAGCTGAAAGAAGAGCTATGGCAGGCATGCAAGAACTGTTAGATCCACCTGGAGGATTACCTTATTTTGCACCAGGAGGACCTCCAGCATTTGATCCATTTGGTGTACAACAACAACTAGGAGGAGGTAATGGGCAGAATAATCAACAGAATTGAGTACAGCAAGACCTCCCTGGTCTTCATGTACCGTTTCATGCTCAGCCAAGAGGTTAACGTCCTCCAGAGATCCAGAATATCAAATTTAGACCCGATCTGGGTATGCTTAGTCAATTTCAAAGTTTTGGACTCTACAGTGGTACAGCAATTCAAGATCCGGTAAGATCGATTCAGAAGTTCATGCAGATTTGTGATGCCTATATTACTCCTGGCATTACACGCGAGCAACTGTATTGTCATATGTTTTCGTTCTTCTTAACCGGTAGAGCTAGCGAATGGCTAGAAAGACAACCACCTGGAACAATTAATTCTTAGACAGAACTTCAAGCAGCGTTCTTTAACCGTTTTTATCCGAAGAGCATGAGACTCAAAGATCAAACCGAGCTTGCAACATTTTGTTAAGAAGATGGAGAAACAGTAGGAGAATCATGGACAAGGTTTCAACATAAATTAGCTAGATGTCCGCTCCATGGTTATACCCCTGCTCTACAACTTGCTATATTTTATGAAGGACTTAACGATAAAGGTAGAGAGAAGGTGGATAACATTGGAAAGGGTAATTTTGTGTCCATGAATCATAATGAAGCTTCCGATGTCTTGGAAAATATTATTGAACAAGAAAGGAGTTGGCCTTCAACGCGAGCTCCTGTAACAAAGACCCGAGGAACGCTTCGTTTAGATGCAGAAACTGCGAACTCAGCTCAAATATCTGCGTTAGAAAATCAAATCAAAGAGCTGAAGTTAGAGATGCAAAAGAATTTAGCCGCAGCAAACGTAGTACAAGAAGCACAAGGTTGTCAACAATGTGGGGTTAATAACCATACATGGGAAGAGTGCGAATCAAATCCACAATCTGTGTACTTCATATCCAACAGAGGAAGCTATCAATGGGGTAACCGAAATCATCCGGGTATGCAGTATTCAAATCCACAAGGGGCCGCTAATCCTGGTCATTATCAACCGCGCCCCCAAAACAACTCTTTCCAACCTAGAGGTCAGTATCAAAATCAATATCAAAATAGACCTGCTCCCCCTCAACAACCTGTTCAAGATGCCTATACAGATGCGTTAGATCAGAAGGCTTTACCTCAGTATCCTCAAGAAGGATCTATGGACAATCAATAGATAATACAAATCTTGAACCGTTTGACCACGAATATGAACAATCAAGAAGAGAAAGTCTGAGGACAAGATGCCGCACTTCAGATTTTAGGTACTCAAGTAGAACAATTAAACAAAGTTCTAACAAATTTAATGGAACAAAAGGAAGTGAAGGCAATCGAAGGAGGTGATGACAATGTTGGGTTCGAAGCTTGTAAGACTATTTGCCTTGAAATTGAAGAAGAGAAGAAGGAAGTACCACATGCTGCTGTTAGTGTCGTGGAAGTTCCGAGTACCGAAGAAGAACCAACCAAGTCTAGCCCCGTGGAATCTGACTGTTCTGAGGTTTATGTGGAGGACGATCCAGAAAAAGCCGAATTTATACAGCTGCTGAGGAAGATGCAAGAGGAAATTCGATCGGTTATGGATTATCAAGCTGAGCTAGATAGAGAGAAAGAGAAAGAAGATGAAGTTGCACCTGCTATGCAAGAAGAGAAAGAAGAAGAGAAGGTGGAACCGCCACCTAGTGTTCAACCAGTGTCATCAACTATTCCTGATACAAATCCTAAGGATGACACTAAACTCAAGACATTTGTAGAGGCGTATACACCTGAAAATATCAACGCCCAAATGCTTGAGATTGCAAAGAAAGGACTTACACCACAACAAGTTTTTACGCAAGTTATTCCAGAGAAAGAAGCGAGTGTAGAGATCCCAAAAGAGAACCTGACAGTCTCAAGAAGAAGTGAACGAGAGCTACCAACAAAGCTTAAAGATCCGGGAAGTTTCAACCTTCCTATTCAAATTAATGGTATGCTCAAGGTGAAAGCTATGTACGATGTGGGTTCTGGTGTGAATCTTATGCCTAAGTCCGTGTTCGAGAGACTTGGACTTCATAAATCAGAGAAAACTCCAGTGAAGTTGCAGTTCGCTGACAACTCAGTTAAAAGGACATGGGGAACAGTGGAGGACGTCTTAGTCCGTGGAGGTAGTATCGCCATCCCTACTGACTTTGTTATACTTGAGTTTGATGCAGATAAGCAAGTTCCAATCATACTTGGATGGCCTTTCATGGCCACAAGTCAAAGTGTCATCAACTTCCAAGAAGGGACCATCACCCTCCATGCAAAGAACGTATCCGAGACCTTCTATGTCTTGGGTAAGAAACCAAGGAAGTTAGATCCCACCGTTCCTGTCATCCACAGCCTTTCACATAACAAAGTCCCTCCTGAGAAGATCCACTTAAAACCTGTGGATACTGAGCCAAATATTGAGTTTGGGGTTGGCCATGAAATTCTATGGAAATCTCACAAACGCGAGAATAGGCCACGTAGTTTCAAAGACTCGTGGATGGGACCATTCATTGTCACTAAGGTTGTTTCAGCCAAGGTGATAGAAATTCGCCCCAAGAGGGGGATCAAGCGCAGATTAGTTGACGTTCATAGCCTAACTCGTTTTTGGGGAGGCTATATTCGCAAATCTTGATAGAGGTAACACGTCTAACTTTGAAAGACGTTAAATAAAAGTGTTGTACGGGAGACAACCCGCAATTTTTTAGGTTTTTATGTCTTTTACGTTTTTAGTTTATGTTTAGTTTAGTTGTTTTTAGTTGATAATGCATATTTGAGAAAGGTATTTGTGTTTTTGATGCTTAGGTAATGGAGAAATCGAGTTCGGGAGGAGAAATAAAAAATTTCGGAAAATTCTTACCAGGGGGCCGGTATACCGGACCTCAGCCCCGGTATACCGGAGAGGACAAAAACCCGTGACACGGGTAGGTAGCTCGGGTTTTATACCGAGAAGAGAAAAAAATTAATTCGATGGATCCGGTATACCGGACGATATCCCCGGTATACCGCTGGAGTAAAATCCCGTGACACGGGTACATGGCGCGTGTATTTTGACGAGACGAAAACTTTTGGAGCATCAGATGTTCCGGTATACCGGAGGATATGACCGGTATACCGCGCCGCGCCGCCAGATAGAGAAAGTTGCGGATTTGGGTGTATAGAAGAGGGTTAATGCTTTTAGGTCCGAATTTCATAAACCTCAAGCCTCTTTCTCTTCTCCAAAACTCTCCCAACTCCATTAAAGCTCATATAAACCTTCACCAATCATCAAAACACGACCCGATCATCAAGGAAAACACATCAAATCTTCTCTCCACATCATTACAAATAAGATTCAAGCAACCAATCCTCACCAAACACAATCAATTGAAGAATCAAGAGCTCAAATTTTCAAAATTCATCCTACAATTTCTTAAATCCAAGCCAATCCATCAAGAAGTTGGTACAGGAGAATACAAGTGATTCTTAGATTTTGGTGCGAAATTGGGTTGGTCTACATTCATGGTAAGACGTTCTGAATTATGTCATGAGTTAGTTTTGGAATTCTATTTAGGCCTCTTTAGCCGAGATAGTAAAGGTTGTGTTCCGATTAGAGGAAAACTAGTTCCTTTCACAGTTGAGGAGATTAGAAACCACTTCAAGTTTAAGAAATTGAAAGGTTATTGCAAATTTGATGAAGCGGTTGCTAAACGAAAAATCTTTTATGAGGAATTACTTTTTGAGCATGTTTTAGACAAGGAGAAAGTGCAATCACATAAGGGAGAATTGAAGGCACCTTGGCCTTACAAATATCTTCAATCAGATGCGAGAATTTGGCACAATTTCCTTATTCCTAATTTCTTTGGAAACACACGAACTTTGGATGTGACTATGAAGAACGCTTTACTTTTGGACTGTATTTTGAGAGGAGAAGAAGTAGATGTGCCACAGTTGATCTATGAGGAGGTGATACGATTTTCGGTCTCTCCTAAATCAGTTTATAATGTTAAATTTCCAACTATGATCACGTGTCTTGTGAGAAAAACGAATGTTACATTGGGTGAAGAAGAGAAACTCGAGTTTAAGACGAGTTATATTGATAATGCTTGGATCAAAGATATCTTTCGAATAGCGGGTTCTACGCAAGTCTCGAAAGAAGAAAAGGAGCAAAGTTGGCAAGAGAAGATGGAGAAGCGTTTAACAAAATTCGAAGCAGCTCAAACTTCCTTAGTCAATGATGTGGCACAAATCAACGCTAATCAAGTGCACATCATGAAACTCCTTGAGCAATTAACGAAAGGTCCAGCAAATCCTACCTTGGATGTCAATGATGCGAGGCAATAGCCTCGAGAGTATGTTCTCTTTCTTCCTTACCATTTCTGTAAATGCATATATCTGCTAATTTTAATTTCTGTTTCGAGTCGTGGGGACACGGCTCATTTTTGAGTTGGGGTGTGGGGATTCGTTGTCTCCCATCTCCATTTTTTTTTTTAGGTAGAAATTAAATTTTTTGGTACATGGGAATTAGATGTAGAGTGTGTTTAATAGCTTGAAAGCATAAGCTCAGTGAATTGATGATAGAAAGTAGTATGTTTATGAGCTATGTTATTTGTATGCTTTGACTATTTGCAGGAAAACACACGTTGATAGTAAAGAAAAGATTAGTGAGCAATGCGATAGAAAGTATGTTCGATCTCAGGGAACCTTGAGAAGTGTGTAGGCCGTGAGATCCAAGCTAGTTAACAAAACCATTTGATGAAAGTGCTAAAGGTAAGAAAATAACGAAATTGCATAGTGTAGAAAGTGATTAAGGCGGTTCTTTCATATTTGAAGCCTTTGAAGCCTTTTTATACCTTCTCACCTTGTGATTTTTGATTTTATATGCTATATCCTTCTCAGCCCCTTCTAGCGTTTCTAAAGCTTTTTATTGAAACACGTTATAAGCCATATCCCTTTAGATTATAGGACTTTTCCATATGACCCGCACTCGAATCGCGATGCATAGACAGTTGTTTTAGAGCTTGAGTTTGGGGTGGTGGGTCCACCATTATGGGAATTGTTATTGGGTTGGGATTTTTGAGCTTATTAATTGTGATGTGTGCTTTATATTGATGATGATTCACAGTTTTTATTGTAACCCTTTGCCGGGGTAATAGTGAATGGAAAAGAAGCTACGAGCTAAATTTGCCAACAAGGGCATTAAAAGAAAAATATATATATATATGAGAAAATTAGCGTGATATCTCAATATTAAAAGAGAGTCATAGCTATAGAAAAGAAATTGATTTGAATAGAAAAGAAAATATATATATTCGGACCGGCAAAGTGGATATTTTTGTGAACATCTTATGCTTTAATTGGGTTATTGGGGATGCTAACTTGTGCATCAAGAAATTCACTGGGTTGAGTGAGAAACGTTTTATGATAGTAACTCAAGCTCTAGGGCGATTCGTTGATGGCTAGTGAGGAGAGAGCCAAAAGCTCACTCCAAATTATCCAAGTATACTATCATACCGTCCCTAAGCCTAAATTACAACCTTAAAGACCTTTTGATTCTTTGCTATGTAATTGAGAAGTGATTGAGCCATTAGAGAATAGTTGAGTGGATCTTTGAATACTAGTGAGAATCGATGAACAATCTATAGCTTCCTTGGGAAACTGAGTAAAGTCCCAATCCTTCTTACATTGCAAAGCTAATCTGATCTTGAATTCAAGCCGTGTTGACTGTGGATATGAGAAGTGTACAGGTATGTAGTTTATTAGTATTATTGCATGAAATTTTTTGAGTTATTGCTTTAGGTTTATTCTATATATTCTGCTATGTTCTTCCTATTGTGTTGAAAATTTCTTAAGTGTGTATTTATAGACTTCCCTTTGTTTTTATCTTTATTGTATTGGGACGATACAACTTTGAGTTGGGGGTCTTGATGTCTCCTCATTTGTGATAGATTTATATTAGGATGAGACATCATTTTTAGTGATTTAGAAGTCATAATAGTCGATTTTTTTGAGAAATAGTGCACTTTCCTATTTTGAGTCTTGATTTAGTAAAATAAAATTTTTAGAGCATATTGGATTTAATTGTTTATTTAGTGTGAAGCTTTAAAGATAATTATGGAGATTAATTAGAGTCCAAGTCAAAGACTACAAGATATGGAAAGAGATTAGCATGGTAATTGGAGATAAGGAAACAAAAGCTAAAAAGATGGAAAAGGAAAAGCTGCCTAAATCTGAATTTCTGCAGCTACGCCTAAAGAAGTGGTGATAACTCCAAAAAGAAGCCGATTTTGGTAAATTCCTTTCATAGGGACGTGGATAATTCGCTGAGGATTCTTTTGGTATATTGTGGAGCAAAAACCGACCAATAACGAAGAAGATATGCTCAAAACAGTTCAGCAGAATTTATCTTTATTTCCATACGGATTTGAGTTGGGCTTGGAGTCCATTACTTAACCTCTCCCTCAAGAAAACGAATTAGGTCTTCTAAACACCTATAAATACACCCTTATATCACTTGTAAATCATCCTTGCCTCATAGTAATTAGTTCTTAAGGTTTTATTCTTCCAGTTTATTGTAGAGAGCAAGATGATGTCTTTTATTAATTCTTTTAGTTTATTTCCTTCAGGTATGAACTAAACTCCCCATAGCTTGGTTTTTGCATCATGTATAAACTATGAATTCTAATTCTTCTATCTAAGTTTCTTTGGGAATTACATGTTTTAATTTGATATTAGCTTCTTACCTTTATATTTGTTTATGTGTTTTGAACTATTGTCTATCCTAGAACTGATCACTTTAGGATTGTTTTAATAGTAGTTAGATGGTCACCTTAGCTGGGTGTTTAACTATTGAACCACCACATAACGTCTAGTGTCGATATTAGTCCTGACAAAACTGATTCTAACTAGATAGTCATTAGGGTATGATTTAATCACCATATCACCAATTGAATGAATTGTTTGCTTAGGGCCTTAGTAGCGTTTGATAACCCTATTTGAAACAGCTTCTTGGTTGTGCCGTAGCCCCCTTAGTCGCTCTCAAGGTCTAAGGAATGGGAATTTAGAATCCTGACTAAGTATACAAGAGCTAATATTCTCCCTTATTAAGTAGATCTAATAGATAGAATTAGAAGGATTAGTGCATACTAGCAAAACCTAAGCTATATTTCTCATCTCATATTCTTCGTATTTTAATTTTATTGTCTTTATTTCCTTAGTTTAATTAATAATTTCGAAATCTATTTGCTTTTATTTTCTGTCTTTAATTATTTACTGCTTACTCGTTATTCCTACCCACGTGATTAGCACACTTAAGTCCCTAAGAACGAACTTAACTTATCAACTAAAACTTGCATACGTCTTGTAATACTTGCAGTACTGTGCCTGTCTAGAGTGAGAGTGCGTAGTTTTCTAGACTTTATTTTATCTTATTTTTATCACACCCTAGGCGACACCAGTTACCGAGCCCCGTGACTATACATAGAATTTGTAAAGTTATAAAGTGCATTATATATATTGTGAAGAGTTTTCGATGTGGGAAAAATTGGCGGTATTACGATACGATCTTTTTCCTAAGAGTTAATTCATTTTATTAACTAAATATAGTTAGATTTTGCGAGGATCTTAATTTATGGTTCCACAAAATGAAACACTTTTTAAGCATTTTGTGTTATCATTCATGGGACTATCTAAAATTTATTTATGGGAGAAGCTTGTCTATGAGAGGATCCAAATTCGTTAATTATTGCAACGAAATTTGAATAAAAAAAGGACTTAAGAAAACTTGTCTTTTGAATAAGGAAGTGAATAAATATATCTGTGGAGATGGCTCTCCATATATATATATATATATATATATATATATACATAGAGGGCCTCACATTCTCATAAGCGTCTTGAGTAATGCCTTTTACTGAAGAAATCTTGTTTCCTTCCTCTAATAGATGTGCTGCTAACGCAGGTGAAATTAGAATAATTAGTATTAAAAGTGTCTATGTTTGGTGTTTCTGTTGCTTGGTTTAATGTTTTTAATTGAATCTCTCTATAATCAGACTTATTGTTTTGTATCGTGAAGAGTTGAGAATAGTTCAATCTGTTTCTTTTATTTAAGTTGTTTCCATATATCGTCGGAGAATATTTATGTTTGTGTTTGGGGTAAAAAGGACTAAAAAATGGTATTATGAGTGGATAAAAAATAAAAAGTTACCTTCTAATCATTGCACATTTTATGGGTTCGTCTACAAGAATGTGGTTCGTCTACAGGGGAATGTGGTTTGTTTACGAGGCTACATGAGTCTTAGTAGCTCTTTTTGGTATTTTTTTAGTTTTTTTTTTGTTTTTTTGTGTGCAAATAGTGACCTTCGATAGCTTTAATGCGCCCACTTGGGTTACAGGCCCACGTTACCGAGCCCCGTGACTATACATAGAATTTGTGAAGTTATAAAGTGCATTATATTGTGAAGAGTTTTCGATGTGGGAAAAATGGCAGTATTACGATACGGTTTTCTTCCTAAGAGTTAATTTCATTTTTTAACTAAATATAGTTAGATTTTGCGAGGATCTTAGTTTTTGTTTCCACTAAATGAAACACTTTTTAAGCATTTTGTGTTATCATTCATGGGACTATCTAAAATTTATTTATGGGAGAAGCTTGTCTACGAGAGGCTCCAAATTTGTTAATTATCGCAGCGAAATTTGAATCAAAAAAAGGACTTAAGAAAACTTGTCTTTTGAATAAGGAAGTGAATAAATATATCCGTGGAGATGGCTCTCCATATATATATTTATACATAGCGGACCTCACATTCTCATAAGCGTCTTGAGTAATGCCTTTTACTGAAGAAATCTTGTTTCCTTCCTCTAATGGATGTGCTGCTAACGCATGTGAAATTAGAATAATTAGTATTAAAAGTGTCTATGTTTGGTGTTTCTGTTGCTTGGTTTAATGTTTTTTATTGAATCTCTCTATAATCAGACTTGTTGTTTTGTATCGTGAAGAGTTGAGAATAGTTCAATCTGTTTCTTTTGTTTAAGTTGTTTCCATATATCGTCAGAGAATATTTATGTTTGTGTTGGGGGTAAAAAAGACTAAAAAATGGTATTATGAGTGGATAAAAAATAAAAAGCTATCGTCTAATCATTGCACATTTTATGGTTTCGTCTACAAGAATGTGGTTCGTCTACAGGGGACTGTGGTTTGTTTACGAGGCTACATGAGTCTTAGTAGCTCTTTTTGGTATTTTTTTAGTTTTTTCTTTTTGGGTTTTTTTGTGTGCAAATAGTGACCTTCGATAGCTTTAATGCGCCCACTTGGGTTACAGGCCCACGTTACCGAGCCCCGTGACTATACATAGAATTTGTGAAGTTATAAAGTGCATTATATTGTGAAGAGTTTCCGATGTGGGAAAAATGGCAGTATTACGATACGATCTTCTTCCTAAGAGTTCATTTCATATTTTAACTAAATATAGTTAGATTTTGCGAGGATCTTAATTTATGTTTCCACTAAATGAAACACTTTTTAAGCATTTTGTGTTATCATTCATGGAACTATCTAAAATTTATTTGTTGGAGAAGCTTGTCTATGAGAGGATCCAAATTCGTTAATTATTGCAACGAAATTTGAATAAAAAAAGGACTTAAGAAAACTTTTCTTTTGAATAAGGAAGTGATTAAATATATCCGTGGAGATGGCTCTCCATATATATATATTTATACATAGCGGGCCTCACATTCTCATAAACGTCTTGAGTAATGCCTTTTGCTGAAGAAATCTTGTTTCCTTCCTCTAATGGATGTGCTGCTAACGCAGGTGAAATTAGAATATTTAGTATTAAAAGTGTCTATGTTTAGTGTTTCTGTTGCTTGGTTTAATGTTTTTAATTGAATCTCTCTATAATCAGACTTGTTGTTTTGTATCGTGAAGAGTTGAGAATAGTTCAATCTGTTTCTTTTGTTTAAGTTGTTTCCATATATCGTCAGAGAATATTTATGTTTGTGTTGGGGGTAAAAAAGACTAAAAAATGGTATTATGAGTGGATAAAAAAAACTATCGTCTAATCATTGCACATTTTATGGGTTCGTCTACAAGAATGTTGTTCGTCTACAGGGACTGTGCTTTGTTTACGAGGCTACAAGAGTCTTAGTAGCTCTTTTTGGTATTTTTTTTTGTTTTTTTGTGTGCAAATAGTGACCTTCGATAGCTTTAATGCGCCCACTTGGGTTACAAGCCCACGTTACCGAGCCCCGTGACTATACATAGAATTTGTGAAGTTATAAAGTGCATTATATTGTGAAGAGTTTTCGATGTGGGAAAAATGGCAGTATTACGATACGGTTTTCTTCTTAAGAGTTAAATTCATTTTTTATATAAATATAGTTAGATTTTGCGAGGATCTTAATTTATGTTTCCACTAAATGAAACACTTTTTAAGCATTTTGTGTTATCATTCATGGGACTATCTAAAATTTATTTCTGGGAGAAGCTTGTCTACGAGAGGAACCAAATTCGTTAATTATTGCAACGAAATTTGAATAAAAAAAGGACTTAAGAAAACTTGTCTTTTGAATAAGGAAGTGAATAAATATCCGTGGAGATGGCTCTCCATATATATATTTATACATAGCGGGCCTCACATTCTCATAAGCGTCTTGAGTAATGCCTTTTACTGAAGAAATCTTATTTCCTTCCTCTAATGGATGTGCTGCTAGCGCAGGTGAAATTAGAATAATTAGTATTAAAAGTGTCTATGTTTGGTGTTTCTGTTGCTTGGTTTAATGTTTTTAATTGAATCTCTCTATAATCAGACTTGTTGTTTTGTATCGTGAAGAGTTGAGAATAGTTCAATCTGTTTCTTTTGTTTAAGTTGTTTCCATATATCGTCAGAGAATATTTATGTTTGTGTTGGGGGTAAAAAAGACTAAAAAATGGTATTATGAGTGGATAAAAAATAAAAAGCTATCGTCTAATCATTGCACATTTTATGGGTTCGACTACAAGAATGTGGTTCGTCTACAGGGGATTGTGGTTTGTTTACGAGGCTACATGAGTCTTAGTAGCTCTTTTTGGTACTTTTTTAGTTTTATTTTTTTTGGTTTTTTTGTGTGCAAATAGTGACCTTCGATAGCTTTAATGCGCCCACTTGGGTTACAGGCCCACGTTACCGAGCCCCGTGACTATACATAGAATTTGTGAAGTTATAAAGTGCATTGTATTGTGAAGAGTTTTCGATGTGGGAAAAATGGCAGTATTACGATACGATCTTTTTCCTAAGAGTTCATTTCATTTTTTAACTAAATATAGTTAGATTTTGCGAGGATCTTAATTTATGGTTCCACTAAATGAAACACTTTTTAAGCATTTTGTGTTATCATTCATGGGACTATCTAAAATTTATTTATGGGAGAAGCTTGTCTATGAGAGGAACCAAATTCGTTAATTATTGCAACGAAATTTTAATAAAAAAGGACTTAAGAAAACTTGTCTTTTGAATAAGGAAGTGAATAAATATAACCGTGGAGATGGCTCTCCATATATATATTTATACATAGCGGGCCTCACATTCTCATAAGCGTCTTGAGTAATGCCTTTTACTGAAGAAATCTTGTTTCCTTCCTCTAATGGATGTTCTGCTAACGCATGTGAAATTAGAATAATTAGTATTAAAAGTGTCTATGTTTGGTGTTTCTGTTGCTTGGTTTAATGTTTTTTATTGAATCTCTCTATAATCAGACTTTTTGTTTTGTATCGTGAAGAGTTGAGAATAGTTCAATCTGTTTCTTTTGTTTAAGTTGTTTCCATATATCGCCAGAGAATATTTATGTTTGTGTTGGGGGTAAAAAAGACTAAAAAATGGTATTATGAGTGGATAAAAAATAAAAAGTTATCGTCTAATCATTGCACATTTTATGGTTTCGTCTACAAGAATGTGGTTCGTCTACAGGGGACTGTGGTTTGTTTACGAGGCTACATGAGTCTTAGTAGCTCTTTTTGGTACTTTTTTAGTTTTTTTTTTATTTTTGGTTTTTTTGTGTGCAAATAGTGACCTTCGATAGCTTTAATGCGCCCACTTGGGTTACAGGCCCACGTTACCGAGCCCCGTGACTATACATAGAATTTGTGAAGTTATAAAGTGCATTATATTGTGAAGAGTTTTCGATGTGGGAAAAATGGCAGTATTACGATACGATCTTTTTCCTAAGAGTTCATTTCATTTTTTAACTAAATATAGTTAGATTTTGCGAGGATCTTACTTTATGGTTCCACTAAATGAAACACTTTTTAAGCATTTTGTGTTATCATTCATGGGACTATCTAAAATTTATTTATGGGAGAAGCTTGTCTATGAGAGGAACCAAATCCTTAATTATTGCAACGAAATTTTAATACAAAAAGGACTTAAGAAAACTTGTCTTTTGAATAAGGAAGTGAATAAATATAACCGTGGAGATGGCTCTCCATATATATATTTATACATAGCGGGCCTCACATTCTCATAAGCGTCTTGAGTAATGCCTTTTACTGAAGAAATCTTGTTTCCTTCCTCTAATGGATGTGCTGCTAACGCATGTGAAATTAGAATAATTAGTATTAAAAGTGTCTATGTTTGGTGTTTCTGTTGCTTGGTTTAATGTTTTTTATTGAATATCTCTATAATCAGACTTGTTGTTTTGTATCGTGAAGAGTTGAGAATAGATCAATCTGTTTCTTTTGTTTAAGTTCTTTCCATATATCGTCAGAAAATATTTTTGTTTGTGTTGGGGGTAAAAAAGACTAAAAAATGGTATTATGAGTGGATAAAAAATAAAAAGTTATCGTCTAATCATTGCACATTTTATGGTTTCGTCTACAAGAATGTGGTTCGTCTATAGGGGACTGTGGTTTGTTTACGAGGCTACATGAGTCTTAGTAGCTCTTTTTGGTACTTTTTTAGTTTTTTTTTTTTTTTGGTTTTTTTGTGTGCAAATAGTGACCTTCGATAGCTTTAATGCGCCCACTTGGGTTACAGGCCCACGTTACCGAGCCCCGTGACTATACATAGAATTTGTGAAGTTATAAAGTGCATTATATTGTGAAGAGTTTTCGATGTGGGAAAAATGGCAGTATTACGATACGATCTTTTTCCTAAGAGTTCATTTCATTTTTTAACTAAATATAGTTAGATTTTGCGAGGATCTTAATTTATGGTTCCACTAAATGAAACACTTTTTAAGCATTTTGTGTTATCATTCATGGGACTATCTAAAATTTATTTATGGGAGATGCTTGTCTATGAGAGGAACCAAATTCGTTAATTATTGCAACGAAATTTTAATAAAAAAAGGACTTAAGAAAACTTTTCTTTTGAATAAGGAAGTGAATAAATATAACCGTGGAGATGGCTCTCCATATATATATTTATACATAGCGGGCCTCACATTCTCATAAACGTCTTGAGTAATGCCTTTTGCTGAAGAAATCTTGTTTCCTTCCTATAATGGATGTGCTGCTAACGCATGTGAAATTAGAATAATTAGTATTAAAAGTGTCTATGTTTGGTGTTTATTTTGCTTGGTTTAATGTTTTTAATTGAATCTTTCTATAATCAGACTTTTTGTTTTGTATCGTGAAGAGTTGAGAATAGTTCAATCTGTTTCGTTTGTTTAAGTTGTTTCCATATATCGTCAGAGAATATTTATGTTTGTGTTGGGGGTAAAAAAGACTAAAAAATGGTATTATGAGTGGATAAAAAAAACTATCGTCTAATCATTGCACATTTTATGGGTTCGTCTACAAGAATGTGGTTCGTCTACAGGGACTGTGCTTTGTTTACGAGGCTACAAGAGTCTTAGTAGCTCTTTTTGGTATTTTTTTTGTTTTTTTGTGTGCAAATAGTGACCTTCTATAGCTTTAATGCGCCCACTTGGGTTACAAGCCCACGTTACCGAGTCCCGTGACTATACATAGAATTTGTGAAGTTATAAAGTGCATTATATTGTGAAGAGTTTTCGATGTGGGAAAAATGGCAGTATTACGATACGGTTTTCTTCCTAAGAGTTAAATTCATTTTTTAAATAAATATAGTTAGATTTTGCGAGGATCTTAATTTATGTTTCCACTAAATGAAACACTTTTTAAGCATTTTGTGTTATCATTCATGGGACTATCTAAAATTTATTTCTGGGAGAAGCTTGTCTACGAGAGGAACCAAATTCGTTAATTATTGCAACGAAATTTGAATAAAAAAAGGACATAAGAAAACTTGTCTTTTGAATAAGGAAGTGAATAAATATCCGTGGAGATGGCTCTCCATATATATATTTATACATAGCGGGCCTCACATTCTCATAAGCGTCTTGAGTAATGCCTTTTACTTAAGAAATCTTGTTTCCTTCCTCTAATGGATGTACTGCTAGCGCAGGTGAAATTAGAATAATTAGTATTAAAAGTGTCTATGTTTGGTGTTTCTGTTGCTTGGTTTAATGTTTTTAATTGAATCTCTCTATAATCAGACTTGTTGTTTTGTATCGTGAAGAGTTGAGAATAGTTCAATCTGTTTCTTTTGTTTAAGTTGTTTCCATATATTTTCAGAAAAAAATTATGTTTGTGTTGGGGGTAAAAAAGACTAAAAAATGGTATTATGAGTGGATAAAAAATAAAAAGCTATCGTCTAATCATTGCACATTTTATGGGTTCGACTACAAGAATGTGGTTCGTCTACAGGGGACTGTGGTTTGTTTACGAGGCTACATGAGTCTTAGTAGCTCTTTTTGGTACTTTTTTAGTTTTTTTTTTTTGGTTTTATTGTGTGCAAATAGTGACCTTCGATAGCTTTAATGCGCCCACTTGGGTTACAGGCCCACGCTACCGAGCCCCGTGACTATACATAGAATTTGTGAAGTTATAAGGTGCATTATATTGTGAAGAGTTTTCGATGTGGGAAAAATGGCAGTATTACGATACGATCTTTTTCCTAAGAGTTCATTTCATTTTTTAACTAAATATAGTTAGATTTTGCGAGGATCTTAATTTATGGTTCCACTAAATGAAACACTTTTTAAGCATTTTGTGTTATCATTCATGGGACTATCTAAAATTTATTTATGGGAGAAGCTTGTCTATGAGAGGAACCAAATTCGTTAATTATTGCAACGAAATTTTAATAAAAAAAGGACTTAAGAAAACTTGTCTTTTGAATAAGGAAGTGAATAAATATAACCGTGGTAGCTCTCCATATATATATATATATATATATATATATATATATATATATATATATATATATATATACATAGCGGGCCTCACATTCTCATAAGCGTCTTGAGTAATGCCTTTTACTGAAGAAATCTTGTTTCCTTCCTCTAATGGATGTGCTGCTAACGCAGGTGAAATTAGAATATTTAGTATTAAAAGTGTCTATGTTTAGTGTTTCCGTTGCTTGGTTTAATGTTTTAATTGAATCTCTCTATAATCAAACTTGTTGTTTTGTATCGTGAAGAGTTGAGAATAGTTCAATCTGTTTCTTTTGTTTATGTTGTTTCCATATATCGTCAGAGAATATTTATGTTTGTGTTGGGGGTAAAAAAGACTAAAAAATGGTATTATGAGTGGATAAAAAATAAAAAGTTATCGTCTAATCATTGCACATTTTATGGGTTCGTCTACAAGAATGTGGGTCGTCTTGTTTACGAGGCTACATGAGTCTTAGTAGCTCTTTTTGGTGTTTTTTTTGGTTTTTTTTTGTTTTTTTGTGTGCAAATAGTGACCTTCGATAGCTTTAATGCGCCCACTTGGGTTACAGGCCCACGTTACCGAGCCCCGTGACTATACATAGAATTTGTGAAGTTATAAAGTGCATTATATTGTGAAGAGTTTTCGATGTGGGAAAAATGGCAGTATTACGATACGGTTTGCTTCGTAAGAGTTAAATTCATTTTTTAACTAAATATAGTTAGATTTTGCGAGGATCTTAATTTATGTTTCCACTAAATGAAACACTTTTTAAGCATTTTGTGTTATCATTCATGGGACTATCTAAAATTTATTTATGGGAGAAGCTTGTATACGAGAGGATCCAAATTCGTTAATTATTGCAACGAAATTTGAATAAAAAAAGGACTTAAGAAAACTTGTCTTTTGAATAAGGAAGTGAATAAATATATCGGTGGAGATGGCTCTCCATATATATATATTTATACATAGCGTGCCTCACATTCTCATAAGCGTCTTGAGTAATGCCTTTTACTGAAGAAATCTTGTTTCCTTCCTCTAATGGATGTGCTGCTAGCGCAGGTGAAATTAGAATAATTAGTATTAAAAGTGTCTATGTTTGGTTTTTCTGTTGCTTGGTTTAATGTTTTTAATTGAACCTCTCTATAATCAGACTTGTTGTTTTGTATCGTGAAGAGTTGAGAATAGTTCAATCTGTTTCTTTTGTTTAAGTTGTTTCCATATATCGTCAGAGAATATTTATGTTTGTGTTGGGGGTAAAAAAGACTAAAAAATGGTATTATGAGTGGATAAAAAATAAAAAGTTATCGTCTAATCATTGCACATTTTATGGGTTCGTCTACAAGAATGTGGTTCGTCTACAGGGTACTGTGGTTTGTTTACGAGGCTACATGAGTCTTAGTAGCTCTTTTTGGTGTTTTTTTTGGTTTTTTTTTGGTTTTTTTGTGTGCAAATAGTGACCTTCGATAGCTTTAATGCGCCCACTTGGGTTACATGCCCACGTTACCGAGCCCCGTGACTATACATAGAATTTGTGAAGTTATAAAGTGCATTATATTGTGAAGAGTTTTCGATGTGGGAAAAATGGCAGTAGTACGATACGGTTTTCTTCCTAAGAGTTAAATTCATTTTTTAAATAAATATAGTCAGATTTTGCGAGGATCTTAATTTATGTTTCCACTAAATGAAACACTTTTTAAGCATTTTGTGTTATCATTCATGGGACTATCTAAAATTTATTTATGGGAGAAGCTTGTCTATGAGAGGAACCAAATTCGTTAATTATTGCAACGAAATTTGAATAAAAAAAGGACTTAAGAAAACTTGTCTTTTGAATAAGGAAGTGAATAAATATAACCGTGGAGATGGCTCTCCATATATATATATATATATATATATATATATATATATATATATATATATATATATATATATAGCGGGCCTCACATTCTCATAAGCGTCTTGAGTAATGCCTTTTACTGAAGAAATCTTGTTTCCTTCCTCTAATGGATGTGCTGCTAACGCAGGTGAAATTAGAATGTTTAGTATTAAAAGTTGTTAGATATGTGACCCAAATTCATCGGGGTAATTAGAGATAAATGCCTCCTCAATGATGCCTTTAATTTTTTTAAGCCTCTAATTTCTTATTTAGAGATAAATGCCTAATAGAACAATTATTTATAAAAAACACCCCCTTTATATTTTTTATACCTATACAGCTATACTATCCTTATTATTAAATATATTATTTTGTTTTTAATACAATATTTATTTTTAAATCTTAAACAAATAATAGAGTATTTCCACCACCACCACCACCACCACCACCACCTCCACCATCACTACAGCCACCACCATCACTACAGCCACCACAACCATCACCACCACCACCACCTACTACTAATTTCATCACACGCGCGTCCATGAAATTTTTTTAAAATCGCCATAACTAATTCAAAAAAAATCGAAAAAAATCATATTTGGATTAATCAAATTAATATTTACGTCTATGATTTTTTTCAGATTTTTCTAAATTTTTTTGTTTTTTTTATTTTTTTTAATTTTTTAATTCGCAGAACATGGAATTCCATGTTTTAAACATGGAATTCCATGTTTTAAACAGTGAATTTCGTGTATGCGGAAAACAAATTCCTTATATCAAAACATGGAATTCCATGTTCTGCGAATTTAAATATTCAAAAAAAAAATAAAAAAAACCAAAAAATTCAAAAAAATTCAAAAAAAAATCATAGACGTAAATATTAATTTGATTTATCCAAATATATAAATTTTTTATTTTTTTGATTTTTTTAGAATTAGTTATGACGATTTAAAAAAAAATTCACGGACGCGCGCGTGTGTTTATTAGTTTTTGTTTTGTTTTTTTCTAATTTCTTTTTTATTAATTTTTAATTATAGGGGTAGTTTGGGATGGGGCATTTTTCTATAAAGAATCTTATTCTAGGCACCTTTTTTTAAATAAGTTTTTTAATAGGCATTAATCTCTAATTGGCTCAAATTCATCTTTGTTAGGTCTGGCTCATTTAGTTATAAACCCTAGTATCTCTGTTTACCTATAAATACATTGTATTGTATAGGTTATTAGTTAACCCGTTCAATTGGCAGCAGCCATTATACTCTCCTTTGTAATCAATTCTTTATAATAAATCTTCTCCTCTTCCCGTGGTTTTTCCCAATTTGGGTTTTCCACGTATATCGGTGTTCCTTTCGTTTCTTGTTTATTATTATAATTATTATTCTGCGATCCCAATTCTAATTATAATTATTATTCTGCGATCCCAATTCTAACAAAGTGGTATCAGAGCTAAGGATTAGAAGAACGAAAAAAAAAATTAAGGTTGCTGCCAGAAGAGGAGAAGATCGAAGAAGGAGATCAAATATTATAGCGACGATCTTTTAGACAATTAAAACAGAGAAAATTGCCGTCAGAAATTCAAAGAAAACAAATATCGCTACAGGTCGCTTTTTTATCTCAATTACTTGACCAAGGAGGAATATTGTTGTAAAACGTAATATAGACCGATAAAATAGAGAAAATTATTAGTGATGGTCAATTGGTATTTTATAAGCAACCAAAAAAAAATTGGTATTTTATTAATTTGATGGTGTATTAATTATCTCACAAGGGTTGTTTGATCGGCTGTAATAGTAGAAGATATTAGATACACAGGTATCTTTGTCATCAAGCATTGGAGGTAAATTCTTTGATTTGTCCTATCCTGCAGAGTTCTCTTCGACTATTACTTGGTAATTTCTCATGGATGGTAGAAATTATTGTCTAATAATGTAACTACAAGAGGACCCACACAACTCTATTAGTTCTTCCTAAAGGTTCCTAAGTGTTGATATTTAATAAAGTCAAATTAGTGGTCAAATGGTTGAGTTGGCATCTGATGTGGCACTACACTTTAGCATCTGATATGGAATAATATTCGGGTTATAACTTACACCGACTTATTGAACGAGAATGAATCTCATTCGTTGATCTCACTCCACTTTGGACGGCTCAGATTAAAACCCTCAATGGGTCATATAAAAGACTCAAGTCTTCAGACTTGGTCATAAGTTCACTCTCTCGTCTTTGACTCTTCGCTCTCTTCTCTCTCTTGTTCTTCAGATATTGTTAGGGTTTTGTAAACATTATCAATCTATCTTATAAAGATTGATAATTAGAATAGTTGTAATCAAGTGTAATACTTGTAGATTGAGTAGCTGTTCTCGATTGTTCTTAGGGTTTCACGCTGAAACCCTTGTGGTGTTCTATTCTTGTAAATCCTGTAATCTGAAGTTGTAACCGTGTTCTTATAGTAAGCGAGGCATCATCTGAGGGTGGCTTCAACGTGGATGTAGGCATATTGCTGAACCACGATATATCCTTGTGTTCTTTATTTTCTGCTATTTCTTTTTCTGGGTTTGATTTGGTTTTCAACCTTAGATCTATTTGATCTATTTTCGCCAAAGATTTATAAACGTTTTACGAAGTGTTTTTACAATAGTGGTATCAGAGCTTTGTTCGGTTGATCTTTAAAAACGTTTTTAAGAAAAGATTTGTTACTAATCTTTACAGATCTGTGTTTTAGGCGTGTTAAAAATTTCTGAAAAACTTTTCTCAACAATACAATTTCTTAATCTTGTATTGTAACTCACAGATCTAATAGCTTTTGGGTTTTTCGAAACTTAAAAATCCTTGAATTAATTTTTCTAGGGTTTTTTCGATTTAATCTAACCCTAATAGTTGTTGCATGTGTTGTTCCTTTTGTTTCTTGCATACAGTTGTATTAAGAAATGGCAACAACCAGGCTGGAAGTATCGGTGTTCGATGGAAAAGGCTATTTCAGTGTGTGGAAAAAGAAAATGAAAGTATTGATGTCGCATAATAAAGTCTTAAGTGCCCTTGAACCAAACATGGATCATTGGCCTGAAGAAGCAAGAAAGAGGGTAAATGAAGTAAAGGAAGAGGCCTTCAATCTGTTGTTCTTAAATCTTTCTGATAACGTAATACGAAAAGTAGATGGAGCAGAAACTGCACTTGATCTGTGGGGTAAGTTGGAATCTCTTTACTCTTCTCAATCTGCTCCTAATTTGGCTTTCTTGAAAGGAAATCTGTTTTCGTATAAAATGGATTCTTCTAAAACTATTGATGAAAATGTTGATGAGTTTTTAAAACTTAACCTTGTTCTTAAAGATACTGATATGGCTTTAGATGAGACCTCTAAATGCATGATCCTTCTAAATGCTATTCCTGACTCTTATCAAGTTGTGAAAGATGCTTTTCAATATTCTACTGTGATTCCTACCTTTAATCAAATAGTTGCCTCTCTGAAAACTAGGGAACTTGAATTAAAAAACAATAAGCGTGTAGGAAACAACCTGTTTGTGAATCATAAGCATGAAACTCATGAGCCTGTTAAAAATAATAAGAATAAGAAAAAGTTTAAAGGTAATAAGAATAAAGAAACTCGAAAATGTTATCATTGTGGAAAACCTGGCCATATTAAGAAGAATTGCTATGCGCTTAAGAACAAAAATAACAATAGTAACAATGAAACCAATATTGCATGTATGCCCCATAAGATTGATGATACTTGTGAGGTATTAAATGTTTCAGACATTGCTTGTAAGACCAATTGGATTTTAGATTCAGGATGTACTTTTCACATGAGCCCTAATAAAGATTGGTTTATAGATCTTGTTGAATCAAATGTTGAAACTGTTTATATGGGAAATAATAATACATGTCAGGTTGCTGGTATTGGTAAAATAAATTTGAGACTTAACAATGGTAGAATTGTAACCCTTACTGATGTTAGGTGGATTCCTGACCTAAAAAGAAACCTTATTTCTTTAGGTGTTTTAGATGATTTGGGTTGTGTGTATAAAGTCTCAAATGGTGTGATTAATGTGTTTAAACATGATAAACTTGTTTTATGTGGAAAGAAAATATCTGGTTTATATATTCTTGATGGCACTTGTATTAAAAATGATATGAATTCTGTTAGTACTAACCTTGAGAATGCAGCTACTGTAAAGTGGCATTTAAGACTTGGCCATATGAGCCAATTAGGCTTGAATGTGCTAAGTAAGGATGGAATGTTGGGTAAGGATTCTATCTCTAATCTCTCTTTTTGCGAGCCTTGTGTGTTAGCTAAGCAACACAGGATGAAGTTTAATGTGGGTGTTCATATGTCTAAATCTATACTTGAATATATACATGCTGATGTGTGGGGTCCTGATAAGTATGAAACACATGGGGGTAGAAAATATTTCTTGTCCCTTGTAGATGATTATTCTAGGCGTGTTTGGACTTTTTTGTTAAAAAATAAAAGTGATACTTTTGAAACAATAAAAGATTGGCTTATCTTGCATGAAAACCAAACTGGAAAGCATGTTAAAACATTTAGAACTGATAATGGACTTGAATTTTGCAATGAAGAATTTGATAATTTTTGTAAATTGCGAGGGATATTAAGACATAGAACTGTTAGAAAAATACCACAACAAAATGGTGTTGCAGAAAGAATGAATAGAACCTTATTAGAAAAGGTTAGATGCCTCTTGTTTACCTCTTATATGCCTAAGTCTTTTTGGGGTGAAGCTTTATATACTGCAACTTATTTGATAAATAGAAGCCCTAATAGGTCTATTGATATGAAATGTCACATGGAACTTTGGAACAATAAGAAACCTGATTTATCTGATTTGCGTATATTTGGTTGTGCTGCATATGCTCATAATAGAGAAGGAAAACTAGACCCTAGAACACTTAAATGTGTTTTCTTAGGCTATCAAACTATGCATGGTACTAAAGGCTATAGATTGTGGGATAAAAGTTCTAGAGGAATTAAAATTATCATCAGTAGAGATGTAATTTTTGATGAAACTAATTTTCCTTGCAAGAATGACTCTGTGATTTCAGGTATTGATTCTAATAAGTCAGATACTACACCTGAGAATGTCACAATTGAGGTGGAGCCCCTATCTACTGCTGGAGGTGATGATGTTGACCAAAGTCAACCTGATCCAGCACAAGAAGATGGCCCTGCTGGAGTCCAGAACCCAGAGCAGCCAGCTGGAACTGAGCATACCACTGAGACTGAGACTCCTCAGGAGTCACTTCAGGAGAGCTTGACAAATTACCAGTTGACCAGAGATAGAGAAAAAAGAGACCCTAAACCTTCTACAAGGTATTCATATGCTGAGCTTGTTTATACAGCTTTAATTGCAGCTTCTGAGGTAAGTACCTGAGTCTTATATTGAAGCTGTGAAATCTGAGTTTAAGGATAATTGGATTAAAGCTATGAAAGATGAAATGAACTCTTTACATGTTAATAAAACTTGGATTTTAGTTAAGAAACCTGTAGACTGTAAAGTAATTGAATGTAGATGGCTCTTTAAACTTAAAGAAGGAATAAATGAAAGTGATCCACCTAGGTTTAAAGCTAGACTAGTAGCTAAGGGTTATACTCAAAGAGAAGGCATTGATTTTCATGAGATTTTTGCTCCTGTAGTTAAATTTAAAACCATAAGAATGATGCTTGCATATGTTGCCTGTTATGATTTGGAATTAGAACAGTTACATGTAAAAACTGCATTCTTACATGGTGAACTTGATGAAAACATATATATGCATCAACCTGAAGGATTTGTTGACTCAAAGCATTCTGATTATGTATGTTCACTGAAAAAATCTTTATATGGACTAAAACAATCCCCTAGACAATGGTATAAAAGGTTTGATACATTTGTTTTAAGTCTTGGTTTTAAAAGAAGTGAATATGACAATTGTTTGTACCTAAAGTTTGAGCATAATGTGATGTTATTCCTTTTGCTATATGTTGATGATATGTTGTTGATAAGTAACTCAGTGCAGAGAATCAATAAACTCAAAACTGACCTTGGTAGATACTTGGCATTTGTATTGAAAGAAATAGAAAGGTATGTTCTCTAAAACTTCATCAAAAACCATATCTGCAGAAATTGGTTGAAAAGTATGGAAACTTAAATGGTAAGCCTGTTGAGATGCCTTTAGCTGGTCACTTTATCCTTAGTAAAAATCAATGTCCTAATACTGTTTCTGAAAAGGTGAAAATGAGTTATGTCCCTTATTCAAATGTTATTGGATCACTTATGTTTGCTATGATCAGTACCAGGCCTAATTTAGCTTATTCTATATCATTGTTAAGTAGATTCATGTCTAATCCTGGACTTGAACATTGGCATGCTTTAAAATGGGTTGTATCCTATATCAACAGTACTTTAGATGTTGGATTATGTTATGGAAATTGGAATGTGCCCTTTGAATTAGTAGGATATGTTGATGCAGACTTTGCTGGTGATAGAGATAGTAGGAAATCAACAACTTCCTACTGTTTCACACTTGGTAGAAACTGTATCACTTGGAAATCTCAATTGCAGCCCTTAGTTGCATTATCTACTACTGAATCTGAATATGTTGCTATATGTGATTGTTTTAAGGAAAGTATTTGGTTACATGGGTTAACTAAAGAGTTGAAATTCACTAAGTCTTTTGTAACAATTTATAGTGACAGTCAGAGTGCTATATTCTTAAGTAAAAATCCTGTGTATCATGAAAGGACTAAACATGTGGATGTTAAGTTTCATTTTATTAGGAATTGGCTTGGTTCTGAGGATATTAAGCTTTGCAAAATTCCAACTGAAGAAAATCCCTTTGATATGGGGACTAAAGTGTTAACTGTTACAAAATTTAAGCATTGCTTAGCTTTGCTTAACATTCAGTGATTTATTTTGATTATTGTGGTTTAAGTTATTTACTAAACTCGTGGTTTTTAGTAATTATTTTTCAGGTAATTATCTTGAAGCAACCAGATGGTGCTAAGCTTACTTGAACACGTGGTGGAAACTTGTGATGAAAGAGGAATAAGAAGAGCTGTGAAGTTTGACTTTAAGGTGGAGATTGTTGATATTTAATAAAGTCAAATTGGTGGTCAAATGGTTGAGTTGGCATCTGATGTGGCACTACACTTCAGCATCTGATATGGGTTAATATTCGGGTTATAACTTACACCGACTTATTGAACGAGAATGAATCTCATTTGTTGATCTCACTCCACTTTGGACGGCTCAGATTAAAACCCTCAATGGGTCATATAAAAGACTCAAGTCTTCAGACTTGGTCATAACTTCACTCTCTCGTCTTTGACTCTTCGCTCTCTTCTCTCTCTTGTTCTTCAGATATTGTTAGGGTTTTGTAAATATTATCAATCTATCTTATAAAGATTGATAATTAGAATAGTTGTAATCAAGTGTAATACTTGTAGATTGAGTAGCTGTTCTCGATTGTTCTTAGGGTTTCACGCTGAAACCCTTGTGGTGTTCTATTCTTGTAAATCCTGTAATCTGAAGTTGTAACCGTGTTCTTATAGTAAGCGAGGCATCATCTGAGGGTGGCTTCAACGTGGATGTAGGCATATTGCTGAACCACGATATATCCTTGTGTTCTTTATTTTCTGTTATTTCTTTTTCTGGGTTTGATTTGGTTTTCAACCTTAGATCTATTTGATCTATTTTCGCCAAAGATTTATAAACGTTTTACGAAGTGTTTTTACAACACTAAGTGTTGCTGATCCGTTCATGGGTGAACCGAAATTGAAGGTGAATTATTGGGCCCCATCTTAACGTCCCATAATATTTGGTGTTGGATCCGCACTTCTAATTAGCTACTTGAGTCCGTTGAAACATCGCAGCACCAGAAGACAACGTTAGGTCACGGTATTTATATATATTAATTAATATTATATATTATTTTTGAAGATGCTGCTCAGTGTTGACCATAACTACCCAAAGACGGTATGTTGACCATCAGCATTGACTTTGACTTCTTGTTGACTTTCTTCGATCCGACCTATTCGAAAGTTTCTTCAACATCTTGGATGTGTTTTTATACCGGGTTCTCCGATTTTGAGTAGTTTTGCTAGTTTTCTTGATTTGTTCTTTGATCACGTTACTCGGAGCTATTTTATTTGTTGACCTGAGTTATTCTGAAGGTTTTTTAGCATTCTCAATCCGTTTTTTAGGTCTGTTTATCCAAATTTTGAGTTATTTTGCTATTTTCTTCTTGGTATTGTTTTATTATTTTGTGGTTATTTCCTCTATTTGAGCGCAATACAAGATATTTATCGTGGCATGTGACGATAATTTTGACTTGACAAGTTTTGAAATCTTCTACATTGATCGAGGTGCTCATTAAGATTTTTCGACGTTCTTAGTCATATTGAGGTTAGTTTCTCCATATTTTCATGTGGCTTGCTGTTCATGGTATTGTGTTGATATGTTGCTTTTACTCATTGCAACTTTTGGATAATTGCAATACAAGACTTTTGTTTCCGCAAGTTAAGGTACGAGATTATACTCGTGCACACAAATTTGGAAGAAATTTATATTGGGGTATTTTCGATATCATATTCCCAACTTTTGGACGGAATGCGAAATTTAATATGTTGAGCATTTTTCAGTTTTTCTGAAAGCCTTTTATAATATTCCAAATCATATTGATTTAAAATATCTTTTTGAGTGAGATTATTTTTTTTTTTAAGGTGGAGATAATTGTTAGAACTCATGGTTATGTTCAGATTTATTGACCGTTGAGTTTGATATCTAGTTCAAGTATTGCTTGGACTCTATGGCGTTCGCCATTTTAAATTAAGCCCTTCAGGGATTTTTTATTTATGATATTTAGGTCAAGTGTTCCTTGGACCTAGTTGGCATGCCATTTATATTTCGCCTTTCGAGACTTATTCAGTCCTTCGAGATTTATTCAATCCTTCGTGACTTATTTAGTCTTTCGAGACTTATTCAGTCCTTCGAGACTTATTCAGTCCTTCGTGACTTATTCAGCCCTTCGAGGTTTATTCAGTCCTTCGAGACTTATTCAGTCCTGCGAGACTTATTCAGCCCTTCGAGGCTTATTCAGTCCTTCGCGACTTATTCAGCCTTTCGAGGCTTAGTCAGCCCTTCGAGGCTTTTGGGAAGAAGAGGAAAGATATTTAAAGACTGGTGATATATTTCTTGACTCCTTCGCGGATTCTTCGTCAAGATTTCCCTTCGAGACTTATTTAGCCTTTTTTATTCTATCTTTCTTATTCTGTCATTCGAGACTTATTCAGCTTTTTTAGGCTTTTTGGAAGATGATGAGAGATATTTTTAAAGATTGGTGATTTATATCTTGACAGCCTTAGCGGATTCTTTGTCAAGATGGATATATTTTGTTCGAGGTGGAGATATTTTCAGGTTTTTTGTTTTTGCTTCGATTACCAAATTTGTGTCCTGACAGCCTTAGCGGATTCTTTGTCAAGATGGAGATAATTTTTCGAGGTGGAGATATTTGCAGTTTTTGGCCTTGATTACTAAATTTGTGTCCTGACTCCTTAGCGGATTCTCGTCAAGATGGGGATATTTTTCAAGGTGGAGATATGTGCAATTTTTGGGCCTCACTTGCTGAATTTGTGTCAAGGTGGAGATTGTTAGATATGTGACCCAAATTCATCTTTGTTAGGTCTGGCCCATTTAGTTATAAACCCTAGTATCTCTGTTTACCTATAAATACATTGTATTGTATAGGTTATTAGTTAACCCGTTCAATTGGCAGCAGCCATTATACTCTCCTTTGTAATCAATTCTTTATAATAAATCTTCTCCTCTTCCCGTGGTTTTTACTAATTTGGGTTTTCCACGTATATCGGTGTTCCTTTCGTTTCTTGTTTATTATTATAATTATTATTCTGCGATCCCAATTCTAATTATAATTATTATTCTGCGATCCCAATTCTAACAAAAGTGTCTATGTTTAGTGTTTGTGTTGCTTGGTTTAATGTTTTTAATTGAATCTCTCTATAATCAGACTTGTTGTTTTGTATCGTGAAGAGTTGAGAATAGTTCAATCTGTTTCTTTTGTTTAAGTTGTTTCCATATATCGTCAGAGAATATTTATGTTTGTGTTGGGGGTAAAAAAGACTAAAAAATGGTATTATGAGTGGATAAAAAATAAAAAGTTATCGTCTAATCATTGCACATTTTATGGGTTCGTCTACAAGAATATGGTTCGTCTACAGGGTACTGTGGTTTGTTTACGAGGCTACATGAGTCTTAGTAGCTCTTTTTGGTGTTTTTTTTGGTTTTTTTTGGTTTTTTTGTGTGCAAATAGTGACTTCGATAGCTTTAATGCGCCCACTTGGGTTACAGGCCCACGTTACCGAGCCCCGTGACTATACATAAAATTTGTGAAGTTATAAAGTGCATTATATTGTGAAGAGTTTTCGATGTGGGAAAAATGGCAGTATTACGATACGGTTTTCTTCCTAAGAGTTAAATTCATTTTTTAACTAAATATAGTTAGATTTTGAGAGGATCTTAATTTATGTTTCCACTAAATGAAACACTTTTTAAGCATTTTGTGTTATCATTCATGGGACTATCTAAAATTTATTTATGGGAGAAGCTTGTCTACGAGAGGATCCAAATTCGTTAATTACTGCAATGAAATTTGAATAAAAAAAGGACTTAAGAAAACTTGTCTTTTGAATAAGGAAGTGAATAAATGTATCCGTGGAGATGGCTCTCAATATATATATATATATATATATATATATATATATATATATATATATATATATTTATACATAGCGGGCCTCACATTCTCATAAGCGTCTTAAGTAATACCTTTTACTGAAGAAATCTTGTTTCCTTCCTCTAATGGATGTGCTGCTAACGCAGGTGAAATTAGAATATTTAGTATTAAAAGTGTCTATGTTTGGTGTTTCTGTTGCTTGGTTTAATGTTTTTAATTGAATCTCTCTATAATCAGACTTGTTGTTTCGTATCGTGAAGAGTTGAGAATAGTTAAATCTGTTTCTTTTGTTCAAGTTGTTTCCATATAACGTCAGAGAATATTTATTTTTGTGTTGGGGGTAAAAATGACTAAAAAATGGTATAATGAGTGGATAAAAAATAAAAAGCTATCGTCTAATCATTGCACATTTTATGGGTTCGTCTACAAGAATGTGGTTCGTCTACAGGGGACTGTGGTTTGTTTACGAGGCTACATGAGTCTTAGTAGCTCTTTTTGGTATTTTTTTGGTTTTTTATGTGCAAATAGTGACCTTCGATAGCTTTAATGCGCCCACTTGGGTTTCAGACCCACGCTACCGAGCCCCGTGACTATACATAGAATTTGTGAAGTTATAAAGTGCATTATATTGTGAAGAGTTTTCGATGTGGGAAAAATGGCAGTATTACGATACGATCTTTTTCCTAAGAGTTAATTTCATTTTTTAACTAAATATAGTTAGATTTTGCGAGGATCTTAATTTATGGTTCCACAAAATGAAACACTTTTTAAGCATTTTGTGTTATCATTCATGGGACTATCTAAAATTTATTTATGGGAGAAGCTTGTCTACGAGAGGATCCAAATTCGTTAATTATTGCAACGAAATTTGAATAATAAAAGGACTTAAGAAAACTTGTCTTTTGAATAACGAAGTGAATAAATATATCCGTGGAGATGGCTCTCCATATATATATATATATATATATATATACATAGCGGGCCTCACATTCTCAGAAGTGTCTTGAGTAATGCCTTTTACTGAAGAAATCTTGTTTCTTTCCTCTAATGGATGTGCTGCTAACGCAGGTGAAATTAGAATATTTAGTATTAAAAGTGTCTATGTTTGGTGTTTCTGTTGCTTGGTTTAATGTTTTTAATTGAATCTCTCTATAATCAGACTTGTTGTTTCATATCGTGAAGAGTTGAGAATAGTTCAATCTGTTTCTTTTGTTTAAGTTGTTTCCATATGTCGTCAGAGAATATTTATGATTGTGTTGGGGGTAAAAAAGACTAAAAAATGGTATTATGAGTGGATAAAAAATAAAAAGTTATCGTCTAATCATTGCACATTTTATGGGTTTGTCTACAAGAATGTGGTTCGTCTACAGGGGACTGTGGTTTGTTTACGAGGCTACATGAGTCTTAGTAGCTCTTTTTGATATTTTTTTAGTATTTTTTGGTTTTTTTGTGTGCAAATAGTGACCTTCGATATCTTTAATGCGCCCACTTGGGTTACAGGCCCACGTTACTGAGCCCCGTGACCATACATAGAATTTGTGAAGTTATAAAGTGCATTATATTGTGAAGAGTTTTCGATGTGGGAAAAATGTCAGTATTACGATACGATCTTCTTCCTAAGAGTTCATTTCATTTTTTAACTAAATATAGTTAGATTTTGCGAGGATTTTAATTTATGTTTCCACTAAATGAAACAATTTTTAAGCATTTTGTGTTATCATTCATGGGACTATCTAAAATTTATTTATGGGATAAGCTTGTCTACGAGAGGATCCAAATTCGTTAATTATTGCAACGAAATTTGAATAAAAAAAGGACTTAAGAAAACTTGTCTTTTGAATAAGGAACTGAATAAATATATCCATGGAGATGGCTCTCCATATATATATATATATATATATATATATATATATATATATATATATATATATATATATATATATATATATATATATATATATATATAGCGGGCCTCACATTCTCATAAGCGTCTTGAGTAATGCCTTTTACTGAAGAATTCTTGTTTCCTTCCTCTAATGGATGTGCTGCTAGCGCAGGTGAAATTAGAATAATTAGTATTAAAAGTGTCTATGTTTGGTGTTTCTGTTGCTTGGTTTAATGTTTTGAATTGAATCTCTCTATAATCAGACTTGTTGTTTTGTATCGTGAAAAGTTGAGAATTGTTCAATCTGTTTCTTTTGTTTAAGTTGTTTCCATATATCGTCAGAGAATATTTATGTTTGTGTTGGGGTAAAAAAGACTAAAAAATGGTATAATGAGTGGATAAAAAATTAAAAGCTATCGTCTAATCATTGCACATTTTATGGGTTCGTCTACAAGAATGTGGTTCGTCTACAGGGGACTGTGGTTTGTTTACGAGGCTACATGAGTCTTAGTAGCTATTTTTGGTACTTTTTTGGTTTTTTTTGGTTTTTTTGTGTGCAAATAGTGACTTCGATAGCTTTAATGCGCCCACTTGGGTTACAGGCCCACGTTACCGAGCCCCGTGACTATACATAAAATTTGTGAAGTTATAAAGTGCATTATATTGTGAAGAGTTTTCGATGTGGGAAAAATGGCAGTATTACGATACGGTTTTCTTCCTAAGAGTTAAATTCATTTTTTAACTAAATATAGTTAGATTTTGAGAGGATCTTAATTTATGTTTCCACTAAATGAAACACTTTTTAAGCATTTTGTGTTATCATTCATGGGACTATCTAAAATTTATTTATGGGAGAAGCTTGTCTACGAGAGGATCCAAATTCGTTAATTACTGCAATGAAATTTGAATAAAAAAAGGACTTAAGAAAACTTGTCTTTTGAATAAGGAAGTGAATAAATATATCCGTGGAGATGGCTCTCAATATATATATATATATATATATATATATATATATATTTATACATAGCGGGCCTCACATTCTCATAAGCGTCTTAAGTAATACCTTTTACTGAAGAAATCTTGTTTCCTTCCTCTAATGGATGTGCTGCTAACGCAGGTGAAATTAGAATATTTAGTATTAAAAGTGTCTATGTTTGGTGTTTCTGTTGCTTGGTTTAATGTTTTAAATTGAATCTCTCTATAATCAGACTTGTTGTTTCGTATCGTGAAGAGTTGAGAATAGTTAAATCTGTTTCTTTTGTTTAAGTTGTTTCCATATATCGTCAGAGAATATTTATTTTTGTGTTGGGGGTAAAAATGACTAAAAAATGGTATAATGAGTGGATAAAAAATAAAAAGCTATCGTCTAATCATTGCACATTTTATGGGTTCGTCTACAAGAATGTGGTTCGTCTACAGGGGACTGTGGTTTGTTTACGAGGCTACATGAGTCTTAGTAGCTCTTTTTGGTATTTTTTTGGTTTTTTATGTGCAAATAGTGACCTTCGATAGCTTTAATGCGCCCACTTGGGTTTCAGACCCACGCTACCGAGCCCCGTGACTATACATAGAATTTGTGAAGGTATAAAGTGCATTATATTGTGAAGAGTTTTCGATGTGGGAAAAATGGCAGTATTACGATACGATCTTTTTCCTAAGAGTTAATTTCATTTTTTAACTAAATATAGTTAGATTTTGCGAGGATCTTAATTTATGGTTCCACAAAATGAAACACTTTTTAAGCATTTTGTGTTATCATTCATGGGACTATCTAAAATTTATTTATGGGAGAAGCTTGTCTACGAGAGGATCCAAATTCGTTAATTATTGCAACGAAATTTGAATAATAAAAGGACTTAAGAAAACTTGTCTTTTGAATAAGGAAGTGAATAAATATATCCGTGGAGATGGCTCTCCATATATATATATATATATATATATATATATATATATATATATATATATTTATACATAGCGGGCCTCACATTCTCAGAAGTGTCTTGAGTAATGCCTTTTACTGAAGACATCTTGTTTCCTTCCTCTAATGGATGTGCTGCTAACGCAGGTGAAATTAGAATATTTAGTATTAAAAGTGTCTATGTTTGGTGTTTCTGTTGCTTGGTTTAATGTTTTTAATTGAATCTCTCTATAATCAGACTTGTTGTTTCGTATCGTGAAGAGTTGAGAATAGTTCAATCTGTTTCTTTTGTTTAAGTTGTTTCCATATGTCGTCAGAGAATATTTATGATTGTGTTGGGGGTAAAAAAGACTAAAAAATGGTATTATGACTGGATAAAAAATAAAAAGTTATCGTCTAATCATTGCACATTTTATGGGTTTGTCTACAAGAATGTGGTTCGTCTACAGGGGACTGTGGTTTGTTTACGAGGCTACATGAGTCTTAGTAGCTCTTTTTGATATTTTTTTAGATTTTTTTGGTTTTTTTGTGTGCAAATAGTGACCTTCGATATCTCTAATGCGCCCACTTGGGTTACAGGCCCACGTTACTGAGCCCCGTGACCATACATAGAATTTGTGAAGTTATAAAGTGCATTATATTGTGAAGAGTTTTCGATGTGGGAAAAATGGCAGTATTACGATACGATCTTCTTCCTAAGAGTTCATTTCATTTTTTAACTAAATATAGTTAGATTTTGCGAGGATTTTAATTTATGTTTCCACTAAATGAAACAATTTTTAAGCATTTTGTGTTATCATTCATGGGACTATCTAAAATTTATTTATGGGAGAAGCTTGTCTACGAGAGGATCCAAATTCGTTAATTATTGCAACGAAATTTGAATAAAAAAAGGACTTAAGAAAACTTGTCTTTTGAATAAGGAACTGAATAAATATATCCATGGAGATGGCTCTCCATATATATATATATATATATTTATATATATATATATATATATATATATATATATATATATATATATATATATATATATATATATATATATATATATATATATATATATATAGCGGGCCTCACATTCTCATAAGCGTCTTGAGTAATGCCTTTTACTGAAGAAATCTTGTTTCCTTCCTCTAATGGATGTGCTGCTAGCACAGGTGAAATTAGAATAATTAGTATTAAAAGTGTCTATGTTTGGTGTTTCTGTTGCTTGGTTTAATGTTTTGAATTGAATCTCTCTATAATCAGACTTGTTGTTTTGTATCGTGAAAAGTTGAGAATTGTTCAATCTGTTTCTTTTGTTTAAGTTGTTTCCATATATCGTCAGAGAATATTTATGTTTGTGTTGGGGGTAAAAAAGACTAAAAAATGGTATAATGAGTGGATAAAAAATTAAAAGCTATCGTCTAATCATTGCACATTTTATGGGTTCGTCTACAAGAATGCGGTTCGTCTACAGGGGACTGTGGTTTGTTTACGAGGCTACATGAGTCTTAGTAGCTATTTTTGGTACTTTTTTGGTTTTTTTTGGTTTTTTTGTGTGCAAATAGTGACCTTCGATAGCTTTAATGCGCCCACTTGGGTTACAGGCCCACGTTACCGAGCCCCGTGACTATACATAAAATTTGTGAAGTTATAAAGTGCATTATATTGTGAAGAGTTTTCGATGTGGGAAAAATGGCAGTATTACGATACGATCTTCTTCCTAAGAGTTCATTTCATTTTTTAACTAAATATAGTTAGATTTTGCGAGGATCTTAATGTATGTTTCCACAAAATGAAACACTTTTAAGCATTTTGTGTTATCATTCATGGGACTATCTAAAATTTATTTATGGGAGAAGCTTGTCTACGAGAGGATCCAAATTCGTTAATTATTGCAACGAAATTTCAATAAAAAAAGGACTTAAGAAAACTTGTCTTTTGAATAAGGAAGTGAATAAATATATCCGTGGAGATGGCTCTCCATATATATATATTTATACATAGCGGGCCTCACATTCTCATAAGCGTCTTGAGTAATGCCTTTTACTGAAGAAATCTTGTTTCCTTTCTCTAACGGATGTGCTGCTAGCGCAGGTGAAATTAGAATAATTAGTATTAAAAGTGTCTATGTTTGGTGTTTCTGTTGCTTGGTTTAATGTTTTTAATTGAATCTCTCTATAATCAGACTTGTTGTTTTGAATCGTGAAGAGTTGAGAATAGTTCAATCTGTCTCTTTTGTTTAAGTTGTTTCCATATATCGTCAGAGAATATTTATATTTGTGTTGGGGGTAAAAAAGACTAAAAAATGGTATTATGAGTGGATAAAAAATAAAAAGCTATCGTCTAATCATTGCACATTTTATTTTATGGGTTCGTCTACAAGAATGTGGTTCGTCTACATGGTACTGTGGTTTGTTTACGAGGCTACATGAGTCTTAGTAGCTCTTTTTGGTACTTTTTTAGTTTTATTTTTATTTTTTTGTGTGCAAATAGTGACCTTCGATAGCTTTAATGCGCCCACTTGGGTTACAGGCCCACGTTACCGAGCCCCGTGACTATACATAGAATTTGTGAAGTTATAAAGTGCATTATATTGTGAAGAGTTTTCGATGTGGGAAAAATGGTAGTATTACGATACGATCTTCTTCCTAAGAGTTCATTTCATTTTTTAACTAAATATAGTTAGATTTTGCAAGGATTTTAATTTATGTTTCCACTAAATGAAACAATTTTTAAGCATTTTGTGTTATCATTCATGGGACTATCTAAAATTTATTTATGGGAGAAGCTTGTCTACGAATGGATCCAAATTCGTTAATTATTGCAACGAAATTTGAATAAAAAAAGGACTTAAGAAAACTTGTCTTTTGAATAAGAAAGTGAATAAATATATCCGTAGAGATGGCTCTCCATATATATATATATATATATATATATATATATATATATATATATATATACACATAGGGGGCCTCACATTCTCATAAGCGTCTTGAGTAATGCCTTTTACTGAAGAAATCTTGTTTCCTTCCTCTAATGGATGTGTTGCTAGCGCAGGTGAAATTAGAATAATTAGTATTAAAAGTGTCTATGTTTGGTGTTTCTGTTGCTTGGTTTAATGTTTTTAATTGAATCTCTCTATAATCAGACTTGTTGTTTTGTATCGTGAAAAGTTGAGAATAGTTCAATCTGTTTCGTTTGTTTAAGTTGTTTCCATATATCGTCAGAGAATATTTATGTTTGTGTTGGGGGTAAAAAAGACTAAAAAATGGTATAATGAGTGGATAAAAAATAAAAATCTATCGTCTAATCATTACACATTTTATGGGTTCGTCAACAAGAATGTGGTTCGTCTACAGGGGACTATGGTTTGTTTACGAGGCTACATGAGTCTTAGTAGCTCTTTTTGGTTTTTTTTTTGGTTTTTTTGGTTTTTTTGGTTTTTTTGGTTTTTTTGTGTGCCAATAGTGACCTTCGATAGCTTTAATGCGCCCACTTGGGTTACAGGCCCACGTTACCGAGCCCCGTGACTATACATAGAATTTGTGAAGTTATAAAGTGCATTATATTGTGAAGAGTTTTCGATGTGGGAAAAATGGCAGTATTACGATACGATCTTCTTCCTAAGAGTTCATTTCATTTTTTAACTAAATATAGTTAGATTTTGTGAGGATCTTAATTTATGTTTCCACAAAATGAAACACTTTTTAAGCATTTTGTGTTATCATTCATGGGACTATCTAAAATTTATTTATGGGAGAAGCTTGTCTACGAGAGGATCCAAATTCGTTAATTATTGCAACAAAATTTGAATAAAAAAAGGACTTAAGAAAACTTGTCTTTTGAATAAGGAAGTGAATAAATATATTCGTGGAGATGGCTCTCCAGATATATATATTTATACATTGCGGGCCTCACATTCTCATAAGCGTCTTGAGTAATGCCTTTTACTGAAGAAATCTTGTTTCCTTCCTCTAATGGATGTGCTGCTACCGCAGGTGAAATTAGAATAATTCGTATTAAAAGTGTCTATGTTTGGTGTTTCTGTTGCTTGCTTTAATTTTATTAATTGAATCTCTCTATAATCAGACTTGTTGTTTTGTATCGTAAAGAGTTGAGAATAGTTCAATCTGTTTCTTTTGTTTAAGTTGTTTCCATATATCGTCAGAGAATATTTATATTTGTGTTGGGGGTAAAAAAGACTAAAAAATGGTATTATGAGTGGATAAAAAATAAAAAGCTATCGTCTAATCATTGCACATTTTATTTTATGGGTTTGTCTACAAGAATGTGGTTCGTCTACAGGGTACTGTGGTTTGTTTACGAGGCTACATGAGTCTTAGTAGCTCTTTTTGGTATTATTTTAGTTTTCTTTTGGTTTTTTTGTGTGCAAATAGTGACCTTCGATAGCTTTAATGCGCCCACTTGGGTTACAGGCCCACGTTACCGAGCCCCGTGACTATACATAGAATTTGTGAAGTTAAAAAGTGCATTATATTGTGAAGAGTTTTCGATCTGGGAAAATGGTAGTATTACGATACGATCTTCTTCCTAAGAGTTCATTTCATTTTTTAACTAAATATAGTTAGATTTTGCGAGGATTTTAATTTATGTTTCCACTAAATGAAACAATTTTTAAGCATTTTGTGTTATCATTCATGGGACTATCTAAAATTTATTTATGGGAGAAGCTTGTCTACGAGAAGATCCAAATTCGTTATTTATTGTAACGAAATTTGAATAAAAAAAGGACTTAAGAAAACTTGTCTTTTGAATAAAGAAGTGAATAAATATATCCGTGGATATGGCTCTCCATATATATATATATATATATATATATATATATATATATATATATATATATTTATACATAGCGGGCCTCACATTCTCATAAGCGTCTTGAGTAATGTCTTTTACTGAAGAAATCTTGTTTCCTTCCTCTAATGGATGTTCTGCTAGCGCAGGTGAAATTAGAATAATTAGTATTAAAAGTGTCTATGTTTGGTGTTTCTGTTGCTTGGTTTAATGTTTTTAATTGAATCTCTCTATAATCAGACTTGTTGTTTTGTATCGTGAAAAGTTGAGAATAGTTCAATCTGTTTCTTTTGTTTAAGTTGTTTCCATATATCGTCAGAGAATATTTATGTTTGTGTTGGGGGTAAAAAAGACTAAAAAATGATATAATGAGTGGATAAAAAATAAAAAGCTATCGTCTAATCATTGCACATTTTATGGGTTCGTCTACAAGAATGCGGTTCGTCTACAGGGGACTGTGGTTTGTTTACGAGGCTACATGAGTCTTAGTAGCTATTTTTGGTACTTTTTTGGTTTTTTTTTGTTTTTTGGTGTGCAAATAGTGACCTTCGATAGCTTTAATGCGCCCACTTGGGTTACAGGCCCACGTTACCGAGCCCCGTGACTATACATAAAATTTGTGAAGTTATAAAGTGCATTATATTGTGAAGAGTTTTCGATGTGGGAAAAATGGCAGTATTACGATACGATCTTCTTCCTAAGAGTTCATTTCATTTTTTAACTAAATATAGTTAGATTTTGCGAGGATCTTAATGTATGTTTCCACAAAATGAAACACTTTTAAGCATTTTGTGTTATCATTCATGGGACTATCTAAAATTTATTTATGGGAGAAGCTTGTCTACGAGAGGATCCAAATTCGTTAATTATTGCAACGAAATTTCAATAAAAAAAGGACTTAAGAAAACTTGTCTTTTGAATAAGGAAGTGAATAAATATATCCGTGGAGATGGCTCTCCATATATATATATTTATACATAGCGGGCCTCACATTCTCATAAGCGTCTTGAGTAATGCCTTTTACTGAAGAAATCTTGTTTCCTTTCTCTAACGGATGTGCTGCTAGCGCAGGTGAAATTAGAATAATTAGTATTAAAAGTGTCTATGTTTGGTGTTTCTGTTGCTTGGTTTAATGTTTTTAATTGAATCTCTCTATAATCAGACTTGTTGTTTTGAATCGTGAAGAGTTGAGAATAGTTCAATCTGTCTCTTTTGTTTAAGTTGTTTCCATATATCGTCAGAGAATATTTATATTTGTGTTGGGGGTAAAAAAGACTAAAAAATGGTATTATGAGTGGATAAAAAATAAAAAGCTATCGTCTAATCATTGCACATTTTATTTTATGGGTTCGTCTACAAGAATGTGGTTCGTCTACATGGTACTGTGGTTTGTTTACGAGGCTACATGAGTCTTAGTAGCTCTTTTTGGTACTTTTTTAGTTTTATTTTTATTTTTTTGTGTGCAAATAGTGACCTTCGATAGCTTTAATGCGCCCACTTGGGTTACAGGCCCACGTTACCGAGCCCCGTGACTATACATAGAATTTGTGAAGTTATAAAGTGCATTATATTGTGAAGAGTTTTCGATGTGGGAAAAATGGTAGTATTACGATACGATCTTCTTCCTAAGAGTTCATTTCATTTTTTAACTAAATATAGTTAGATTTTGCAAGGATTTTAATTTATGTTTCCACTAAATGAAACAATTTTTAAGCATTTTGTGTTATCATTCATGGGACTATCTAAAATTTATTTATGGGAGAAGCTTGTCTACGAATGGATCCAAATTCGTTAATTATTGCAACGAAATTTGAATAAAAAAAGGACTTAAGAAAACTTGTCTTTTGAATAAGAAAGTGAATAAATATATCCGTAGAGATGGCTCTCCATATATATATATATATATATATATATACACATAGGGGGCCTCACATTCTCATAAGCGTCTTGATTAATGCCTTTTACTGAAGAAATCTTGTTTCCTTCCTCTAATGGATGTGTTGCTAGCGCAGGTGAAATTAGAATAATTAGTATTAAAAGTGTCTATGTTTGGTGTTTCTGTTGCTTGGTTTAATGTTTTTAATTGAATCTCTCTATAATCAGACTTGTTGTTTTGTATCGTGAAAAGTTGAGAATAGTTCAATCTGTTTCGTTTGTTTAAGTTGTTTCCATATATCGTCAGAGAATATTTATGTTTGTGTTGGGGGTAAAAAAGACTAAAAAATGGTATAATGAGTGGATAAAAAATAAAAATCTATCGTCTAATCATTACACATTTTATGGGTTCGTCAACAAGAATGTGGTTCGTCTACAGGGGACTATGGTTTGTTTACGAGGCTACATGAGTCTTAGTAGCTCTTTTTGGTTTTTTTTTTGGTTTTTTTGGTTTTTTTGGTTTTTTTGTGTGCCAATAGTGACCTTCGATAGCTTTAATTCGCCCACTTGGGTTACAGGCCCACATTACCGAGCCCCGTGACTATACATAGAATTTGTGAAGTTAAAAAGTGCATTATATTGTGAAGAGTTTTCGATCTGGAAAAATGGTAGTATTACGATACGATCTTCTTCCTAAGAGTTCATTTCATTTTTTAACTAAATATAGTTAGATATTGCGAGGATTTTAATTTATGTTTCCACTAAATGAAACAATTGTTAAGCATTTTGTGTTATCATTCATGGGACTATCTAAAATTTATTTATGGGAGAAGCTTGTCTACGAGAGGATCCAAATTCGTTAATTATTGCAACGAAATTTGAATAAAAAAAGGACTTAAGAAAACTTGTCTTTTGAATAAGGAAGTGAATAAATATATCCATGGAGATGGCTCTCCATATATATATATATATATATATATATATATATATATATATATATATATATATATATATATATATATATATATATATTTATACATAGCGGGCCTCACATTCTCATAAGCGTCTTGAGTAATGCCTTTTACTGAAGAATTCTTGTTTCCTTCCTCTAATGGATGTGCTGCTAGCGCAGGTGAAATTAGAATAATTAGTATTAAAAGTGTCTATGTTTGGTGTTTCTGTTGCTTGGTTTAATGTTTTTAATTGAATCTCTCTATAATCAGACTTGTTGTTTTGTATCGTGAAAAGTTGAGAATTGTTCAATCTGTTTCGTTTGTTTAAGTTGTTTCCATATATCGTCAGAGAATATTTATGTTTGTGTTGGGGGTAAAAAAGACTAAAAAATGGTATAATGAGTGGATAAAAAATAAAAATCTATCGTCTAATCATTACACATTTTATGGGTTCGTCTACAAGAATGTGGTTCGTCTACAGGGTACTATGGTTTGTTTACGAGGCTACATGAGTCTTAGTAGCTCTTTTTGGTACTTTTTTAGTTTTTTTTTTGGTTTTTTTGTGTGCAAATAGTGACCTTCGATAGCTTTAATGCGCCCACTTGGGTTACAGGCCCATGTTACCGAGCCCCGTGACTATACATAGTATTTGTGAAGTTATAAAGTGCATTATATTGTGAAGAGTTTTCGATGTGGGAAAAATGGCAGTATTACGATACGATCTTCTTCCTAAGAGTTCATTTCATTTTTTAACTAAATATAGTAAATTTTGCGAGAATCTTAATTTATGTTTCCACTAAATGAAACAATTTTTAAGTATTTTGTGTTATCATTCATGGGACTATCTAAAATTTATTTTTGGGAGAAGCTTGTCTACGAGAGGATCCAAATTCGTTAATTATTGCAACGAAATTTGAATAAAAAAAGGACTTAAGAAAACTTGTCTTTTGAATAAGGAAGCGAATAAATATATCCGTGGAGATGGCTCTCCATATATATATATATATATATATATAGCGGGCCTCACATTCTCATAAACGTCTTGAGTAATGCCTTTTACTGAAGAAATCTTGTTTCCTTCCTCTAATGGATGTGCTGCTAGTGCAGGTGAAATTAGAATAATTAGTATTAAAAGTGTCTATGTTTGGTGTTTCTGTTGCTTGGTTTAATGTTTTTAATTGAATCTCTCTATAATCAGACTTGTTGTTTTGTATCGTGAAAAGTTGAGAATAGTTCAATCTGTTTCTTTTGTTTAAGTTGTTTCCATATATCGTCAGAGAATATTTATGTTTGTGTTGGGGGTAAAAAAGACTAAAAAATGGTATTATGAGTGGATAAAAAATAAAAAGTTATCGTATAATCATTGCACATTTTATGGGTTCGTCTACAAAAATGTGGTTCGTCTACAGGGGACTGTGGTTTGTTTACGAGGCTACATGAGTCTTAGTAGATCTTTTTGGTATTTTTTTAGTTTTTTTTGGTTTTTTTGTGTGCAAATAGTGACCTTCGATAGCTTTAATGCGCCCACTTGGGTTACAAGCCCACGTTACCGAGCCCCGTGACTATACATAGAATTTGTGAATAAATATATCAGTGGAGATGGCTCTCCATATATATATTTATACATAGCGGGCCTCACATTCTCATAAGCGTCTTGAGTAATGCCTTTTGCATAAGAAAACTTGTTTCCTTTCTCTAATGGATGTGCAGCTAACATAGGTGTAGTCAGAATAATTAGTATTAAAAGTGTCTCTGTTAGGTGTTTTTGTTGCTTTGTTTAATGTTTTTGATTGAATCTTTCTATAATTAGATTTGTTGTTTTGTATCTTGAAGAGTTGAGAATAGTTCAATCTTTTTCTTTTAATTAATTTGTTTTCATATATCTTCAGAGAATGTTTATGTTTGTATTTGGGATAAAAAAGACTAAAGAACCGTATTATTAGTGGAGAAAAAACAAAAAGCTATTGTCTAATCATTGCATATTTTATGGGTTCGTATACAAGGATGTGGTTCGTATACAAGGATGTGGTTCGTCTACAAGGATGTGGTTGGTTTAAGAAGCTACAAGAGTCTTAGTAGCCCTTTTTGTTATTCTATGGATTTTTTTTGTTTTTTTATGTGCAAATTCTACCCATCGATAGCTTTAATGCTCCCTCTTGGGTTACAGGCCCACATTACCGAGCCCCGTGACTATACATAGAATTTGTGAAGTTATAAAGTGCATTATATTGTGAAGCGCTTTCGATGTGGGACGAATGGTAGTATTACGATACGATCTTCTTCCTAAGAGTTCATTTCATTTTTCAACCAAATATAGTTATATTTTGCGAGGATCTTAATTTATGTATCCACTAAATAGTTAGATAGGTCTCCACGGATATATTTATTTATAGCGGACCCCACATTCTCATAAGCGTCTTAAGTAATGCTTTTTGCAGAAAAAATCTTGTTTCCTTTCTCAAACATAGGTGCAATAAGAATAATTAGTATTAAAAGTGTCTTTGTTTGGTGTTTCTGGTGCTTTGTTTAATATTTTGGATTGATTTTTTCTATAATCAGACTTGTTGTTTTGTATCGTGAAGAGTTGAGAATAGTTCAATCTTTTTCTTTTGTTTAAGCTGTTTCCATATATCTTCAGAGAATGTTTATGTTTGTGTTGGGGGGTAAAAAAGACTAAAAAATGGTATTATGAGTGGAGAAAAAACAAAAAGCTATCGTCTAATCATTGCACATTTTATGGGTTCGTTTACAAGGATGAGATTAGTCTACAGGGATGTGGTTCGTTTAAAAGGCTACATGAGTCTTAGTAGCTCTTTTTGGTATTTATTGAATTTTTTGGGTTTTATTGTGTGCAAATACTGACCTATAATAGCTTTAATGCGCCCTCTTGGGTTAAAGGCCCACATTACCGAGCCCTGTGACTATTCATAGAATTTGTGAAGTTATAAAGTGTATTATATTGTGAAGCGCATTCGATGTGGGAAAAATGGTAGTAATACGATACAATCTTCTTCCTAAGAGTTCATTTCATCTTTTAACTAAATATAGTTAGATTTTGCGAGGATCTTAATTATGTATCCACTAAATGAAACACGTTTTAAGAATTTTTGTGTTATCATTCAAGGGACTATCTAAAACTTATCTATGGGAGAAGCTTGTTTATGAGAGGATCCAAAAACGTAAATTATTGCAACAAAATTTGAATAAAAAAAGGAATTAAGAAATCTGATCTTTTGAATAAGGAAGTGAATAAATATATCTATGGAGATTACTCTCGAAGGATATATTTATATGTATAGCGGAGCCCGCATTCTCATAAGCGTCTTGAGTAATGCCTTTTGCAGAAGAAATCTTGTTTACTTCCTCTTATGGATGTGCTACTAACATAGGTGCAATCAGAATAATTAGTATTAAAAGTGTCTTTGTTTGTTGTTTCCGTTGCTTTGTTTAATATCTTTGATTGAATCTTTCTATAATCAGACGTGTTTTTCAAATCGTAAAGAGTTGAGAATAGTTCAATCATTTTCTTTTGTTTAAGTTGTTTCCATATATCTTCAGAGAATGTTTATGTTTGTATTGGGGGTAAAAAAGACTAAAAAATGGTATTATCAGTGGAGAAAAAACAAAAAGCTATCGTCTAATAATTGCACATTTTATGGGTTCGTCTACAAGGATGTGATTAATCTACAGGGATGTGGTTCGTTTAAAAGGCTACAAGAGTCTTAGTAGCTCTTTTTGGTATTTTTTGGATTTTTTGGGTCCCTTGTGTGCAAATACCGACCTTCGATAGCTTTAATGCGCCCTCTTGGGTTACATGCCCACATTACCTATCCCCGTGACTATACATAGAATTTATGAAGTTATAAAGTGTATTATGTTGTGAGGCGCATTCGATGTGGGAAAAATGGTAAAATTACTATACGATCTTCTTCCGAAGAGTTCATTTCATCTTTTAACTAAATATAGTTAGATTTTGCGAGGATCTTAATTTATGTATCCACTAAATGAAACACGTTTTAAGAATTTTTGTGTTATCATTCATGGGACTATCTAAAACTTATCTATGGGAGGAGCTTGTTTATGAGAGGATCAAAAAACGTAAATTATTGCAACAAAATTTGAATAATAAAACGACATAAGGAATCTGATCTTTTGAATATGAAAGTGAATAAATATATCCGTGGAGATGTCTCTCGAAGGATATATTTAAATATAGCGGACCCCTCTTTCTCATAAGCGTCTTGTGTAATGCCTTTTGAAGAAGAAATCTTGTTTCCTTCCTCTAATGGATGTGCTACTAACATAGGTGCAATCAGAATAATTAGTATTAAAAGTGTCTTTGTTTGTTGTTTCCGTTGCTTTGTTTAATATCTTTTATTGAATCTTTCTATAATCAGACCTGTTGTTTTGAATCGTAAAGAGTTGATAATAGTTCAATATTTTTCTTTTGATTAAGCTGTTTCCATATATCTTCAGAGAATGTTTATGTTTGTATTGGGGGTAAAAAAGACTAAAAAGTAGTATTATCAGTGGAGAAAAAACAAAAAGCTATCGTCTAATCATTGCACATTTTATGGGTTCGTCTACACGATTGTGGTTTGCCTACAAGGATGTGGTTCGGTTACAAGGCTACAAGAGTCTTTGTAGCTCTTTTTGGTATTTTTTGGGCTTTTTTGGGTTTTTTGTGTGCAAATACATACCTTCGATAGCTTTAATGCGCCTTCTTGGATTACATGCCCACGTTACTGAGTCATGTGACTATACATAGAATTTGTGAATATATAAAGTGCATTACATAGTGAAGCGCTTTCGATGTGGGAAAATTTGTAGTATTACGATACGATCTTTTTCCTAAGAATTCATTTCATTTTTTAACTAAATATAGTTAGATTTTGCGAGGATCTTAATTTATGTATCAACTCAAAGAAACACTTTTTAAGCATTTTGTGTTATCATTCATGGGACTATCTAAAACTAATCTATGGGAGAAGATTGTTTATGAGAGGATCAAAAAACGTAAATTTTTGCAACGAAATTTGAATAAAAAAGGACTTAAGAAATCTGATCTTTTGAATAAGGAAGTGAATAAGTATATCCGTGGAGATGGCTCATGAAGGATATATTTATATATAGCGAACTCTGCATTCTCATAAGCGTCTTGAGTAATGCCTTTTGCTGAAGAAAACTTGTTTCCTTCCTCTAATGGATGTGCTACTAACATAGGTGCAATCAGAATAATTAGTATTTAAAGTGTCTTTGCTTGGTGTTCTGTTGCTTTGTTTAATATCTTTGATTGAATCTTTCTATAATCAGACTTGTTGTTTTGTATCGTAAAGAGTTTAGAATAGTTCAATCTGTTTCTTTTGTTTAAGCTGTTTCCATATATCTTCGGAGAATGTTTATGTTTGTGTTGGGGGTAAAAAAGACTAAAAAAATGGTATTATCAGTGGAGAAAAAACAAAAAGCTATTGTCTAATCATTACACATATTATGGGTTCGTCTACAAGATTGTGGTTCGCCTACAAGGATGTGGTTTCATTACAAGGCTACAAGAGTCTTAGTAGCTCCTTTTGGTATTTTTTGGATTTTTTAGGTTTTTTTGTGTGCAAATACTGACCTTCGATAGCTTTAATGCACCCTCTTGGGTTACGGGCCCACGTTACCGAGCCCCGTGACTATACATAGAATTTGTGAAGTTATAAAGTGCATTGTATTATGAAGTGCATTCTATGTGAGAAAAATGATAGTATTACGATACGATCTTCTTCCTAAGAGTTAATTTCATTTTTTAACTAATTATAATTATATTTTGCGAGGATCTTAATTTATTTATCCACTAAATGAAACACTTTTGAAGCATTTCGTGTTATCATTTATGGGACTATCTAAAACTTATCTATGGGAGAAGCTTTTTTATGAGAGGATCCAAAAACATAAATTATTGCAACGAGATTTGAATAAAAAAGGACTTAAGAAATCTAGTCTTTTGAATAAGGAAGTGAATAAATATATCCGTGGAGATGGCTCTCCACGGATATATTTATATATAGCGGACCCCACATTCTCATAAGCGTCTTGAGTAATGCCTTTTGTTGAAGAAAACTTGTTTCCTTCCTCTATGCTGCTAACACAGGTGCAATTAGAATAATTAGTATTTAAAGTGTATATGTTTGGTTTTTTTGTTGCTTTGCGAAATGTTTTTGCTTAAATATTTATATTATAAGACTAGTTGTTTTGTATCGTAAAGAGTTGATAATAGTTCATCATTTTCTTTTGTTTAAGCTGTTTCCATATATCTTCAGAGAATGTTTATGTTTGTGTTGGGGGTAAAAAAGACTAAAAAAGGGTATTATGAGTGGAGAAAAAACAAAATTCTATTTTCTAATCATTGCACATTTTATGGGATTTATTCACTTCCTTTTAGACAAAGTTGTGGTTCGTCTACAAGGCTGCAAGAGTCTTTTTTGCTATTTTTTGGTTTTTTGTGTGAAAATACTGACCATTCGATAGCTTTAATGCGCCCGTTTGGGTTACAGGACCACGTTAGTTAACCCCGTGGCTATACATAGAATTTGTTGAGTTATAAAGTGCAGTATATTGTGAAGCGCTTTTGATGTGGGGAAAAATGGTTGTATTACGATAGGATCTTTTTTCTTAAGAGTTCATTTCATTTTTTAACTAAATATAGTTAGATTTTGCGAGGATCTTAATTTATGTATCCACGAAATGAAACACTTTTTAAGCATTTTGTGTTAACATTCATGGGGCTATCCAAAACTGATCTATGGGAGAAGCATGGTTATGAGAGGATCCAAATTTGTTAATTATTGCAATAAAATTTGAACAAAAAAGGGACTCAATAAATCTTATCTTTTGAATAAGGAAGTGAATTTTAGTACTTAAGTTAGTAGATCTTTCGGTGCTTAGAGCAAATTTGTAAATGGTGTGGTCAGAAACAGGAAAATATTGCAAACTCCTATATAGGAATAGTATAATTTCCTACGTTATGGGTCTCCTCATATGCTAACTATCTATTGATAGATAGGCTTTATAATATAGGTGGAAGTGAATGTGTAATAGACAGTATGGTTATTTTTAGAAATTGTATAATTAAATCACAATGCAATGTTGTTACACCAAAAAAAAGTAAGCTTCTCTCTTTTGGAAAACTGATTCTCATTTGTAACTAAATATTAGATGGCTTGTGGGATGGCTTATGAGGTTCAGATTGGGTGGAGACATGTAGTGTCGAAATTGGAGGGTTCTGTGGTGATGGTGAAGGATGTAGGTTGATTTTAGTAGGGGTAGGTGTGAAAGGTGAAGTTGGTAAGGAATTGGTTTTGATAAGATTAGTATGGTCACTTGGGGTGGGATTATTGTTTAAGGTTGGGAATTGAGGGGAGTATTGATCAGACTGGTGGGGGTTATGTTGAATTTTGGGTTAGGGGTAGTGTGTTTTTTGGTTTGGTTGGGGTTAGGATTGAAAGGTGTGACTGAGATGGTTGTAGTGGATTTCAGGAAGTTGGGAGTTGAAGATTGGAGTGAGAGTGGATTTGTAGTAGAATTGGTGTTTGTTTGTATGACAGTAGTTGGGGATGGGTAGGATTAAGAATAGGCAGGCTGGTGGGATCTTTATGGATGTTTGATTGTGGAGGTGGTCATGTTATTTCAACTGATGCAAATGAAGAGCACTGGAGGATGAAGGTTGGTTGAAGTTTATAGCGGGTAAATATGAGGGAGTAAACTTTTAATTGTTACCTTATGCGTGAGAGTGAAGAAGATCAGCATGTTGACTTGAATCTTTTTGCATAACTTGATCTGAGTCAGCTTGAGGACCAGGATCACTGCAAATTTTCCAAGTTATGGTCCGTCCCAAAAGAATTGTTTGGCTTTATAATTTAACCTCTGTCTTTATTGTGGACTGAAGTTCGTAGGGAACACACCATTCACGATGAGGTTGACTATATCTGCATACCAGGGCACAAACGCATCTTTAATAGTAAAAATTTGTTTATCAGGGAATACCTCTTTGACCAATAATGGTTATTTATTCGCATCAGATCCTTCGAGCCTGGATAAATGATCAGCTACTTGATTCTCGCATCCTTTTTGGTCTCGAATGTCTATGTCAAATAATTATAGCAACAGTACTCATCTGATAAGACGCGGCTTAGCATCCTTTTTCTCCATAAGGTATCTGATTGCTGAATGATCCGTGTATACAATAATTTTCTTCCCAATCAAATAGGAATGAAATTTATCGAAAGCATATACCACGGCTAACATCTCTTTCTCTGGCACTGTATAATTCATTTAGGCAGCGTTAAAGGTCTTACTTGCGTAATAAATCGTGTGGAATGTCTTGTATTTCCTCTTCCCTAACACAACACCCATTGCGTGATCACTTGCATCGCACATAAGTTCAAACAGAGCTTTCCAATCTGGAGGTATAACAATTGGCGTGGAGACTAGCTTCTCTTTAATCGTCACAAACGCTTAGAGACATTCATCATTAAAATTAAAAGGAGTATCCTTTTCAAGTAAGGAACAAAGCGGTTTGGCGATTTTGGAATCTTCTGTAAAATTCTGCGTGACCCAAGAAACTTCTCACTCCTTTCACAGAAACTGGAGGTGGTAAGATTTTAATAATTTCAATCTTAGCACGATCAACCTCCATCCCTGCTTTCGAAACTTTATGTCCCAACACAATCCCTTCTTGAACCATGAAGTGGCATTTTTCCCAGTTAAGCACAAGATCTTTTTCTCTACATCTCACAAGGACTTTCTCAAGATTATTCAAGCAATTTCCAAACACCAAAAAATCATCCATAAAAACCTCCAAATATTTATCAATCATGTCCCAAAATAAATCCATCATGCACCTCTGGAACGTGGCCGGTGCATTGCATAAACCAAACGGCATGCTTCTATAAGCAAAGGTGCCAAACGGACAAGTAAAAGTTGTTTTGTGTTGATCAAGGGGATACACACAAATCTGATTATAACCTGAATATTCGTCAAGAAAAAAATAATACTCTCTCCCTGCGAGTTTGTCTAGCATTTGATCAATGAATGGTAAAGGGAAGTGATCCTTCTTTGTAGCCTTGTTGAGTCTTCGGTAATCCATGCATACTCGCCACCCCACAACTGTTCTTGATGGTATGGATTCACCTTGATCATTAAGGACATTAGTAATACCTCCTTTATTTGGAACACATTGCATTGGACTAACCTAGTCACTGCTTGCAATCGGATAGATAATTCCCGCGTCTAATAACTTGATTACCTCCTTCCTTACCACTTCTTTCATAGCTGGCATGAGCTTTCTTTGTCCCTCTATAGATTGCCCTCCTTCTTTCTCAAGAATAATTTTATGTTTGCAAACGGAAGGACTAATTCCCTTGATGTCGGAAATAGTCCATCCAATTGCTTCTTTGTTAGCGCGAAGCACACGAAGTAGCTTATCTTCTTGAGGACCTGAAAGGTTAGCATAAATGATAACAGGTAAAGTATTGTTCATACCTAAGTATGCATAGCGTAGATGGTCTGGAAGTGGTTTTTCTTCGAGAACAGATGGACATATTATAGATGGTTGCTTTATTGGTTCAATGTCACCTGATTCTCGAAGTTGTTCTCGTATATTTGATCCTAATGCAGCAGCTTCGTCAGTGGTATTATCGTCTTCCTCTTGTGATTCAAGTGCTAAGGCTTCATCTAGATCATCATCTAAGCTTGCTTCATTAAAGACTTCTTGTGTAATTTTTCCGATGACATCTATTTTCAAACATTTATCTTTCGAATCTGGTAATTTCATAGCCTTAAACACATTGAATCGTACATGTTCGTCTTGGACCCTCATGATCAATTCACCATTCTCAATATCTATTAGTGTACGCCTCGTGGCTAAGAATGGTCTACCCAATATGATGGGGACATTCTTATCCGCGTCGTAGTCAAGAATAATATAATCACAAGGAAATATAAAAGTACCAACTTTAACTAAAACATCTTCAATTTTACCTACTGGTTGGGAAAGGGAGCGATCCGCCATTTGTAATACCACAGAAGTGGGTACTACCTCTCCTATATTAAGCTTCTTGAACAGGGACTTCGGCATGAGATTGATACTCGCGCCTAAACCACATAATGCTTTCCCGGTCCAACTGTCTCCAATACCAATGGGAATCGTAAAACTTCCGAGATCTTGTAGCTTTAGTGGTAACTTGTTTTGACAAATAGCACTACACTCCACTGGTAATCTAATTGTTTCCCCAGTTTCTATACTTCATTTGTTAGAAAGAATGTCCTTCATGAATTTTAGGTATTTCGGCATTCTCTTGAGAGCTTCTACAAACGGAATATTAATATCTAGCTTGCTCACCATGTCAAGGAACTTTTTGAATTCTTTTTCATTGTCCTTTTTCTTGACACGTGATGGGTTTGGTGGAGGAGGGCGTGTATTAGTTTCCACTGAGCTTTTCTTCTTTTCTGGTGTCTTTTCTTGGACACTCTTTGGTTCAACTACCTCTTCGACCTTATCTTCTATTTTTACTTCAACCACTTTTTCTGGAATAGAGGTTGGTTCTGGATCTCTTCTAGGTGGAGGTAGCTTTTTTCCACTTCGCAATTCAACTGCGTGACAAGCATCATCTTGAGAAGCAACATTATCACTTGGGAGTTGCCTTTTTGGCCTATTTTGCAATGTACTTGCCATTTGTGACAAAGTATGCTCGATATTTTTAATTACCTTTTGTTGGGTTTGAAGTCTTCGCTGGCTCATCTTCATATTCTCTTCAACTAATTTCATCATTTTAGCCATACTTGAATCCAAACTTAAAGGTTATTCTTGTTTTGCTTGTTGCATTGAATGTTTCGGTGGTTCTTGATAAGATTTTTCATAAACTGGCGCTTCTTGATATATAGGTTGTGGCTGATAATAGGATTGAGGTTGAGTTTGATAACGAGTCTCTTGATTTATGACCCAACTTTGCTTTTGTGGGGGCTGATATCTAGCGTAACTTCCTTGAGGATGATAATAACCATTAGAATAATGGTTTCTTTGATGAGATAAAGAGGAAGCTGCAGCTAGATTATTCATACACTTTTCCCACACATGATTTCTTGATCCACAACCAGGACACGAAGGTATAGTATGTACTAGATTTATCTGAGCTATTGTTTGAGCTTGTTCTTGTAGTTCCTTGAGTTGTTGGTTTAAATCTTTGAGCTTCAGAGATTCTGAGATCTCTTCTTGTTCTTCTAATTCACTTGGCCCACTTCTCTCGGTCTCAAGAACTTTTTCCATAATACTTTCAGCTTCTACAGGGTCTAATAATACGAAATCTTTGTTTCCTAACAAATATGCTCTTGCCTTGGACTCGTCATTGAGTCCTCCGTAGAACATGGTTAAAGAATATTCTGGCGATGATACATGGAATGGACATCTCGCCTTTTTCTCATTGAAACGTAACCATGCTTCACCAAAACTTTCTCCATCTTCCTGCATAAATTGTTCGAGCTCCAACTTATCTTTTAATCTTCTACTAACCGGATAAAATCGGTCTAGGAATTTGGATTGAAGCTTTTCCCAATCTGGAATAACGTGAGGGTGTTGGGTATCGTACCAATCGCTTGCACCTCCGGTTAAGAAGAACTGGAACATAACGTAATACATATGTTCCTTTGTAACGCCTTTTATGATATACGCGTCACAGATTTGCATGAATTTCTAAATATACCGGACCGGATCTTGTTGTGCAGCACCGCTAAATTGTCCATGACTCGCAAACTGCGCTATCATGCCTGGATCTAGTCTAAATTTAGCGGCTTGGATTTCTGGAGTGCGAATTCCGCGTGGTTGCACTCTGAATGAGATGGGAAGATCAAGTCTCCTTGGGCTTTCCATTTGTAAAATCTGTAAAGACAAAACTAAAGGCAAAAGCGTAAAATAGAACTAACTGAAATAAAAGCACTAGATATATGCACAAGGACTAATGATGTAATCCCCGGCAGCGGCGCCAAAAACTTTGTGTCGCCTAAGGTGTGATAAAATAATAGATAAATAAACGCAAATAAACACCCTACACTAGCACGGTTCTGCAAGTATTACAGGACGTATGCAAGTTTTAATGATAAATAGAATTCGTTCCTCAGAGACTACGAAAGTTAGGAAGAACTTATGCAAATTATCAAGTGCAAATATAGAAGCTAGAAATAATAATACGCAATAAATAAAAGATAAATAGATTTTTATTTGGTTTTTGAATAAGGAAATTAAACTAATAAATTAAAGACAAAAATTTAAATGCAAAGAGAAGAAGATAGTATGAGATTTTAGCCTGAGATAATAGCAAGTAATCCCCACTACTCTTGTTTATTCTAAACATGTAAGGGTGAATCATGTAGTATTACAATAATCGGCCTCAATTGTGCTAGGTAGTTTAAAATAGGGTTGTCCTGTGTCAATAAGGGGCCTAAGCAAACTTTTCCTACAATTGATTAATGATGATAACACCAAACCATAGTGACTATCTAGTCGGTTGGGTTGTCAGACCATCCTTACACTAGACGTTATGTGATGTTTCTATAGTTAAATATGCCTTAGCTATTGACTATCTAACTACTATGAAGGTAATTCTATACGGTTGCAATCCGTAGAGAAAACAGACTATAAATCAAACACGTAAACAGAGAAATAAAACATGGATTCATTTTAAAACATATAATTTCCAAATTAGATAGACGTTTAAACAAGTCTAGGGTTCATACATATATGCTAAAACTCAAGCTAAATATAATTTAGTTCATACTAATGGAAGAAAAGAAATAAATTACAAATTTAAAGGTTGAAGAGGACATAATTGTTGCACAGCTCCTTCTTGACTTCTTTTCTTGTGTTGTAAACTTCCTCTTGGCTTAAGGTTTGTCCAAGGATGTGTTTCTTCTGTTTAGAGGGTGTATTTATAGTGTATAGGGAACACTAAAACGTTTCTTGGAGTATAAGATAGGTATTTGACTTCAAGCCCAACTCAAATTCGTAACCCTAGAATATAGAAAAGGTAAAATTTTGATGTTGTTTTGTTTTGGCCGTAACTGATTCAATACTTATCCGTTTGACTCGTTCCAATAGTCGAAAATGATCGTCTCGGAAAGATCTTTAACTTGATGTAGACCATTCTTCCAAATTCCCAGCCAATCTTGAGTTATAATCACTTTTAGGTTCGTAGCTACTGGAATTCTGATTTATCTGGCAACTTTATCTTTCCCTTTATTATATTTCTTGCCTTTATCTCCAATTTCCATGTTTATCCTCTTTTCTTTATCTCTTAGAATTAACTTGGTCTCTAATTAATTACCATATATCTTTGAAGCTTCACAATTAACAAACAATTAAACCCAATATGCTCTAAAAATAATAAATAATTAAATCAAGACTCAAAATAGGAAAGTGTACTAAATCATGAGAAAATCGACTTATACTCTAATAAATACACCTAAAATGATGTCTCCAACTAATATTAAATCATCACAAATGAGGAGACATCACCATTCAAGAAAGCTTTGACAAATTCGATGAACTTCACTCTCTTGTTTAGAAACCTGTTAAGGTAAGCATTCATACCTTCGCACCGTTGGCTAGTCTTCACAAAACAAAAAAATTGCCTCGTATGTATGCCTCGACCCACATTTCACGCTTATCGTATGTCTCTAGTATCCATCTATCATCTGCTAGATCATGTTCCTCGACCATCTTCCACCAAGATTCTTCAAACAATTCCTCGGTCGCCGGAAGCCCTTTTAGTTTCTTGAATATGCTCCCAAATACCTCTACCTTAACATGCGCATAGCCGATGACCTACTCCAGGGTACACAATATCTATCGCGCCTGCCATGGACCTATCATCATCTGTTACTACATATTTAGTTTTTTTATCATTCATCGCCTCGGTTAAGGTCTCTGCTACCCACACGTACGATTCAGTTGTCTCGTTCTTCACCAATGCAATACCAAATATACAAGTCTTACGATGGTTGTTGACCCTTGCTAGTACAAATAGTGGGAAACAATAAGCATTGGTCTTGTAAGTGGCATCGAAGATGAGGACATCTCCGAATACGGCAAACTCTCTACTCGATCTCCCGTCGCAAAAAAACAACTTGTCCAGACGATTATCATCATCGACCGTGTGCTTGGTTATGAATAACGGATCACAATCCAACCTACCCTCCAAATAATCAAGTGTCACATTGACATCCCCTTCACTTATCTAGTCCGCCCTTATCCTACCGAGAACATTGTAGAGATCCTTTCTCAAAAAACCTACATTTTGATAGGCTCCAGCCTCCCTTACAAACACGTCCATTATCTTAGTGGTTGGTACCCCCAAATCACAAAGTGAAATAGCTTGGTCAAGATGTCCTTCATCAATGTGTATGTGGGACCTAAGAAAGTGTGAGGTAGATACAGGGGTTAACGGATAATTGTGCTCCTTGACGAATAGGGCCACTACATAGCAGTCAAACACTAGTTCAAACTTGATGCGTAACCTTGCCTTACAATGACACCTTGTCTCTGCTTTGTGCTCTCACACTCTATCTTTCATCTCTAAGTACTGTTTTTGGCGAACCCCTGCACAAGAACGAACGAATAAGCGACCGACAACTTCGTTAACTCTACCGGTCACCTTATCCAACCGATCCTTTCGAATACCAAAACCAATTGCCCTACCATACGTGTTACAGAACATGTATGCTTCTTCCTCGCTTACGAACCTCAACTTCATGACATCATTATGACTCAAATCTCTAAGCATGTCAACCCCCATCGGTTTGACAACACCGACTCCGGAACAACTACCTATAATACCAAATAATAAACCTGTAAATGTATAAAATATACCGTATAAGATAAAGTAATATGGAATTGGGGTTACGGGTTAGGGGTAACGGGTTAGAGTTCATGTATTAGGGTAAACGTGTTAGGGTTTGAGGGTTAGGGTTATGCGGTTAGTGGTATATGTTTTAGGAGGATAGGAGGTAAGGTGGTTACGTTTTTATGGTTTAGGGGCTTAGGTGTTAGGGTCTAGGGGATTAATGTACACAGGGTTAGGTGTTTAGGGGTTTAACCGATTAGGGTTTACGATTAATTGGGTTTACAAGTATATGGGTTTACGGTTTTAAGATTATATGGTTTAAGGGTCACTTTTAATGGAGCGGTTGTATATGGTGTATGGTCTAGGTCTAAGCTATTAGGGAATACGGGTATAGGGTCTTGGGGTTCCCGGTTGAAGTGTTTATGGTGGTATGTATGAGGTTTAAATGTCTCGATTAAGTGCTAACTAACTTATTAATAATTGATTAACAATATTAAGCTACATATTAACATAAAGAAAACCTTATCACAAACACTACGACATATAAAATAACATAATTAAATAGAAAAGTGGAAACTAACCATTTAAAGTCATTCCTTTGGATATAACCGAAACCGATGAACAAATCAAACACTTTAGTACTCTAGTAGCTTCAAGTGATACATACACATTGGATGTTTCTTCAAACTTCACCACAAACACCTCCTTTTATAGGCAAACCTTCTACCCAAATATTAATGATTCCAACTCATAGGTAGTTCAAATATTAATACCATTTTGCATTAACTACTACCACCACACCAAAATCACCTATCTTGTCAACATTACTATATTTTATGAAAATGTACATACATCATCTAACCATCCAATATATACTATTAAGCATAAAAAATTTCTCTAATCAATTTAACCTGACCCGTTTAAAGGCCGATTAATAATTAGAAACATATAATCTAACTAGCAATGAAACAATTTGGAACAAAAAATTACACTACATCCAATTAACTCAAAACTCTCCCACATTGACACATGGCATTGCATGTAATCATCACAAAAAGACAAAACAAAATTTTTTACACAATAAAGACCAAAAATAAAACCTTCAAGCTATTAATTCGAACTATTTGAAACAATTCGAAAACAAAAAATAAATCTTCGTTTATATTTATGAAATGGACGAATTGGCCACACCACTTGCATGGAGGTGACCCCTTATAATATTAACGGTTTAATGAGGTTTTGACACATGGCAGATTTGAAATTAAATGTGTATCTTTAACATTTGACTTTTCCAAACAATTATTATAACCTCGTATATTTTGGAACGAATGTTTGTACTACAGCAGCCAAACGTTACAACCTCAGGAACAACTTTATCGAATATTTAATTAATTTCGACCACTATTCGCTGACTAGACCATACAATGACACAACATCATTACTACACTATTCATTAAATAGTGAAATCATCATTACTTTCAGAGGGGCAGGAGAGTCATTTCCACTTTGAATTAAAAAACATTATTTCTGCAATTAAATCACGAAGCGACACGCGTCCTCTTCCATGACACGCGTCGTCCATCCGTCCCCGCGTACATACACCACGTGTATGGGAGAAATTTTCACATCCCATACCTTCCTTTCATACTTTTTGCTTCATAATAGGTGGTTGAATTGACTCCTTATTGATAGCATGGTGATTTGTCTTAGCATAGGGAGTAGCATTCCTATTTTCTGAAAATTTGCTTGAGATCCTTCCATGGAGTTAAAGTTGTTCTTGTTGATATTTTGACTCAGCCTCCAAGCTTTGGTGAGCATTCTAGCATACCACATCTATAGCATACTTGACCAAGATTTTCATATTTGATCTTGATCCATCTTGCAGAGTTAATGCATTCCCAAAGAAAAAACCATTGAAGATTGGTTTCTCCAAGTCCCATTCTATTGTGACCCTTGTATAGGTGTTATCATTCACATACACACCAGGTGGAAGAACAATCTCATCTATATTGCCAAGTTGTTGTAGCATCTCAGTTATAGTCTTTTTGTTAAGTACAGTTGTTGGGAACCCATAGAGTCTAAGTCAAACACTAGAATGAGTGACTCTTCTTGCATTAGAAAACACCCTAAGAGCTAGATGTTTTCCATAAGAGTCCAAGGCCTCTTGTTCCAAACCAGTAGCTTATCTTCTTCAGATTTGAATTTAAGCACACATTCATTGTGTGCCATTTATTCAGTTTGCACTTTTTCTTTTATTTCCCAGAGTTTTTGTATTTGATTGCGCATGAACCCAAAGTTAATGGCATCTTGGTTCATGATTCTAGCAAAGAGTTTTAGTTCTTCAACAGTTTTATAGTGGCTAGCACTTTCTTTAGAGAGTGAGACCCCCTCTTTAGCATTTGGGTGGTTAAATGCATATATATTCATTGTCTTGCAGGTACCAAAGTAAATGCCAATGATTTGTTAGGATGGAAAAAAACTTTAAATGAAGAAAAAACAGAGGTTGAAAAAATATTAGCAGCAATATATGCAGGAACTTTGAAGATGCCACAAGGAGGTATAAAGGAAAACAAAGAAGAGGAATTTTGATGGAAAAGGTAGACAAACAAAGAAACGAAAGTAAACAAGCCACAAGGAAGACAGATTCAGTGGATGAAGCTGAAGAACAAAGGAGTTGTTTTAATTTGGATAGTGGGTGTTTTTAGAAAGTGTATTTTTGGCAAGGAGAGAAAAAACATTTTTAGCTTTCTACTTAGTGTAAAGGAGTATTCGCTAGACTGTTGACATTTTTTTTCGTGTATTTTCTTTAGAAATATTCGTCTACCGCCTGATAGTAAGACTTATGATGCATTAATTCTAGAGAATACAATCTCCCATTAGCACTTGGACAAAAAATTGACAAGATGGAGGTATTGCGTAGTGTCCCTAGACCAAGACTATTATTACGTTAGAGAATACATTAACTAATTGAACGTTTTTAAAAGTGTAAAACTTTAAGAATGGAAAACACTAGAGATACTGTCCTATGAGTTTAATGGCATGGTCTGAATCGATGCTTCAAATCAAAATAGATAGTGTTAAGAAGGTGAAGTTCTCTGAGTGGATGAAGAATACAGTTAAAAGTTATACTAGTAATGGGTGGGATAAAAGAAAAGTGACGGCTATCATTCTTACTACGGCTTGGAACATATGGAAAGAAAGAATGAAAGGGTTTTTCGAAAAAAAAGAATGGTCCGTATTGAACATCACTCAAAATACGAGAGAAATTATATCTAGAATGTTCGACACAAAAAAGAACGGTAATCAGCAAAAAGACAGTAGCGCGAATGGAATTACAGAAGTTGATAGTAGTAACCCAGTTGTTGATGATAAGTCGGACATGATCTGGTTTAGTGATGCATCCTTTAATAAAGGATGGGAACCTGGGGCCATTGCTACCATTGGGATTAATGCACAAGGTATTATTTCGGAAAGGAAAGCGACGAGGTGTAGATTAAGAAGTGTTATTGAAGAAGAAGCGTGGGCACTTTTGTTAGCTCTTAGAACAGCAGGTTCTAAGAATGTTCAGAGTAGTTCTTTCTACTCTGATAACCTTGAACTAGTTCAAGGAATTAACGGAAAAGGAAGGCTACATTGGAGCCTAAACCCAATTGTGAATGAAATTAAAGGATGGCTTAATGAATTTCCGACGTGGAAGGTCTCATACGTGAACCGACAATATAATTCAATTGCGGATGCGATTGCGAAATGCATTAGAAGAAACATTGACATATCTCAATGGAAGGACTTCTCTATCATTGCTTCTACTTCTTTCTTTAGCAAATATTGTAATATATAATAGTGGATTTATTTTCAATGACAAAAAAAAAAAAAAAAAAAAAAAAAAAAGAAAACACTAGAGATGAGAGCATTTGCATAATTTACTACAAAAAAATTTACCACAGCAAGAGCTGGCTCAAGACCGTTTCAATTTTGTGGGCGGCAAATGCTTCACATACTTCCACAAAAATTATAATCCTGTTTGCTCACTCGTAGATTTCCATTTGTTTCTGTAATTTGTATCAATTCTCACCAAACAAGTATCAAAGATTCTAAAAAGTTTTTTTTTTTAAATAAATATAATATCAAATTATAAACAAAATAGCTATAGGAATAGACAAGACAATCACAAGACCCATTACAAATCATAGAAAGAGTTATATAAATTATGAGAGTCTAAAGAGAAATGGGTTGACGCACAATAGGCCGTGTAAGAAGACGGTTTTGTTTTGATATCACCATTAAAGTACAAGACAAGAAAAATTCAAGTTGTCTGCTTCGATGAGCATTAATAAAGAAAGAAAGCTATTAAAAATAAAAATAAAAATAAAAATAGAAAAAGAGCTATAGAAGAAACAGACTGCTTCCTATATTGCTTTAGTTGGTTGAATGCTTGAGAATACAGTGGTGAATTTTATACAACACATAGACAGAGAGAAAGAGAGAGAGTTAGTTTCCCTATAATTGTATGTAGATGAAATAGAAGAAGAATCATATGATATATCATGTGCGTTGTCTTACACGTCTCCCAGTACTATCACCACCGTCAGATAGCTGGGCCCACACACTTCTAGTCTTACCACCACCTCCACTGCTGCTACAATCCTCTTCACAACCAGCCACTGTCTTTAAAAGCTCTGATTGTAGACACGGCCACTTCTCTTTCAGATATTCAAAACCATCTGTTCGCATTACAGCTGTTCATACATATGATTCAACTAATCAGTAACAAATTATATACTTGTTATCTCAAACACTATTTTGCCTAGTATATTCTTAGTTATGAAAATTATGCATCTAAAATCTAGGTCCCCAAGTTCAATCAAATAATGCAAACCCCTCATTTTCACACCTTACTGTAAGATATATGAATCAACCATAGCTTCATTTCACCTCTCCCCCTATGACACCAAAGATTGTTAAAACAGTAAAAATTGAAAATGGGGAAAGATTTCACAGTTAATCAAATAAATATGAATACAAAATGTTTACTCTACTTGTTTCATCACATTTACTAATAACTAATTTATCTCTTCTTTTTTCCTTTTATACAGATAGCAAAGTACATATCAGTCTACAATTACAGTTAACAAAACAAAGCATGGCCTGAAACTTGAAAACATTTTGCAAGCAACACCAAAATGAGGCAGTCCGCTTAACGATGTAACCTTACAATCAGATAAAAATTGTTCCACTAAATATTGTGGTATAAAATGAGCAGTTTAAAATCATATTTAGCCTTGTTGAGACATTAATAGGTTAAATCTTTTAAGACTTCCTCCTTTAATGCCCATTTTTGTTTATCATACTTAGCAACCCAGATCAACAATTCTGGGATGTTAAACACAAATCAGCATATAGTATTCATAAACAGAGCCCAAAATGCTTTTTCTCGTCAAAACACTGAAATGGATTCATTTATTTGATAGCTTCTCGAGATTAAAATCACTTATAACAAGGCAAGAGTCAGGGCTCGTTTTGTTAAGCTTGGAAAATAATTTCTATGTCACCTAAAACCTTTCTCTCCTTCTATCTCTCTACCTTACTAATTTTGTCTTTCACATGGTGATGTGAATGTTTCCAACACCAAAAAGGATCTTAATATGTCACTAACGAGTTCCAAAATTCTACTTTTCAGGTATTTGTTGCTACTTTATTGTGCAAATTGAATGCTAGAGATATCTCCATTGAGAAGAAGCACAAAAGTCATTAATAATCTAGATAAATTCCAATCACAGAGCTCCATTGAGAAGAAGGTGATCGGAAGCTTTTTACAAAAAATAAACTAAGAATGAGGTATACCCAGAATACCCTTGTTCCGTCACTTTCTTAACAGAACAAGGGATTTGCCCTAACAGTGGAACAAAGAATCCTAATTTTGAAAAATAAGGTTTTGTTTGGCACAAATGGCGAAAATAGTGGACAATCTGACTATATCCTACATGTTATAAGTTTGTAATGATTATTAGGTATGTTTCCGTGAGCTTAAATATTTTGACATCTACTTATATAATTGTCTTTTGCCTACTTTCAACAAATTCCAAAAAGCATTTCACTTTATCAGTCAGTCTCATCTAAGACATCTCAGCTCAATCATATAAGATGCCATATATATGTGCCTCTCCCAAGATTGGCAAAAATCGCAAAGAAAAGAATTACACAAATTAGAGAGACACTTGATGATACTGCAAATCCTAGACCCTATACGATTTTAATCTTTTTCACATACCAAAGAATCTTTCTAGTAAAAAAAAGTATCTTTCACATGGTGCATAAATTCCCAAGAAAGACTTGCAACAAGATCTTCTCACATTTGAGCATCTTACAAGAAAAGTAAAGATGCATAACCAAAGTGCAAAGAATGAACTTGTACATCAATTATAGATGAATTTATCAATGACCTACACTTCATGACAATGTAGGGTTTTTTTCTATGGTAGGATAGAATAAGATGCCATGAATCGTACATTTAACTCTTAAGTCTGTAAACCTCTAGACAAACACTTCAGGGGCATCTGCTTCTCAAATATAACATACTTTTCTTAGAGGCAGAAAAGTCCACAAAAGCACCATTAAAACCCAACTTTTGCAATGAGAATTCAAAAGACAAACATCACTAAAAACATAAAAGTGGGAAATCCCCTCGTAAATTTACCACCTCATCTAAAAGCTTAAGTTGTTATAGAGAAGTTTATTTAATCTATACTTCTGTATATCCATTCACAACACACCATCTCATACTAAGCCTTGTGTGTGAGCATAGTCTCCCTATACATGTGGCAGTGAGACTTAAACCACACATTTTCCTTAAATTGAGCTCTAAGACTATGTTAATTACCATCTCATTAAAGCTTAACATCTTAAAAAGGGGCTTGTTTTTATTATTTATCAATACCCATACTCCCAAAAAACAGTGGCATGCAAAAGAAAAAGAAGTCACAGATCAAGCTTTATTTGACATAAGCCACTTTAGGCGACCTTGTAAAAGAAAAGCGTATTCATACCTGCAAGATTTTCCGCAGCAAATTTAAGACAGACAGATTTTAACTCAGTGGCACGGTAAGTTTCTGCTAAAGCAAGAATGTGTGAAACAGAATTGACAGATATATCCTTGCAAAGATAAGATTCACACATTTGTCTAAGTCTTGTTAAATCATATACATCAGCTGCTGCTAATAACTTCCCTGTTAGTGTATCAGACACACTATGAACAGATGAACCTGAAGCTACAAGCTCATCTTCTGGAAGAGCATCTCTATATATAAAGTGCAGCATAGCCTGTACAATGCCACAGATATAACAACCCAAATAAACTAAACACAAATAGATCAAAATTGTTTTATTACCTTAAAAACCTTGGGGTCCACTCCAGTAACAACAATTTCTTGCTTATCTCCATCCAAACCATCCAAAAACTGAGACCGAAATACTGTGGAACGAGCAGCTAAAACCAACTTATGGGCTTGAAACTTTTCATTAGCCACATTAAAAACAACATCTGAACCTTCCATGTTTTCCAAGAGCATGCCAAAATGTGCTCCAATATCAGACTCTGGGACTTGAATTGAATGTAGCCTTGAACACTGTAAATCAGAAACCACAACTCCAACAGTACAGTTGATTTTTAGACAATCATCTTTAAGATAATCTGAGGTTTCTAGTAATGCACGTCTAAAGAATCGCTTGTATCCCCTGCATACATAATTTTTTAAATCAAAGTATATATAAGGGATAATGGTGAATATAGAATTTACAAATGATTTCATTTAGGAGAAGCAAACCCAAATGCAACCACATTACTTCAACTCAATATAGTTAACATTTCACAATCAGTCACAGACGTGACAAAATAATTCGAAGTATAAAAATCAAAAACTGACTTCTATTTCAAAATTATTACAGGTAGGAACTCTATTATAACAATTGCAGCCACATTATATCAATACCAAAACAAGAACAATTTCTCTTTTTCAAACTAACTTCAATTTCACTTGATTAAACTATAAAATAAAAGAATCTGAGTTCGGTTATCTTACCACATGCTGCCACGGTATTTAAGCGTGTAAGGCCCACTTTCTAAGGATCGATCAAAATGGCTATGAACTTTATGTTTCCCTTTCCCACTCTGATCAACTAGAGTGAGCTCAAACAAAGCCCTAACATCAGTACCTTCGCTAGCAAGGGCAATAAAAACTGAAACATATGTCGAATTATCTTCAGGGTTTTTACCATCGGGGTAAAAATAAATTGCCCATTGAAAACCACCAACGGTAAAATTATCGCTAGCGATGTGTTTTCCTACGCCCATTCCCTTAGCTAATGAGTATCCTTGGATCACGAACTTGTGTGAGCCATTAACGGTTTCGGTTACGGAACGAGAGCTTGACGGCGGGTTGTTGTTTTTCTCTGACGGTGGTGGGGTGTCTGCAGACATTTTTGGAAAAATTAGGGATACGGAGGAGATTAAGCGAAAAGTTAGGGTGGAATTTGGGGAAGATGATGAAGGAAGAATTTTAATTGATTGGTTGTGAATGGGGAAAGAGTGAATAATTTTTAGGGTTTCTGTTTTTTGTTTTATAGATGATAAACTTTGACCAATTTGACTAACAAATCCTTAACTATCGTGTGCCCATTTTGTGAAAAAATGAATAGTTGTACATTTCAGTCGACCAAATAAAAATGACTTAAAGAAGAAGAAAACATTGAACATTTATTCTTAAGATGTGATTGGGCTAGGAGAATGTGGTGTTTGTCTCCCCTTCATTGTAGTGTTGACTTATCCTCTATGTCTGGTCTTAACTGTTGGGTTGGAAATTTAGTTGAGCGAGGCCATAATAAAACAGAAAAAATTAATATCCTTCTTCAGATTATAGCTTGCCTTTGGACTATATGGATAATGCGTAATAAGAAAGTTATTGAAGATGTCCCTATTAACTTTGATACAGGATTAACTCTTATGAACTTAAACTGCAGGGATATTTTTTGTGCTAATGATGAAGAACAGGATATTTATCTAATCCCTCGTCAGCTACAAGTGCCTACATGGAAGTCCTTATCCCCTACTTGGATCAAACCTCCCCCTAATGAAATCAAAATCAATGTGGATGCCTCGTTTATTCCTGGGAAAGCATTCTCAGCCGCAGTTGCTCGTAATAGTGCAGGTGATGTAGTAACTGGCTTTGCCATGTCTTCTACAGCCTGCTCTAGTTTTGAAGCTGAAGCAATGGCATTACGGAGTTCTCTTCAATTTGCCATTGAGAAAGTTTCCTCTTGCACCAGTATTGAATCTGATGTAGAAGCAGTTCTTCAAGCCGTGCATTCTTTAAGCGCGCCCTGCCATTGGAAGGTTAGGCCTATCCTTGAAGATATTAGAAGCATGACCAAAGCCCACCCCTAGATCGTGATTCGTGGGATTCGAAGAAGTGCTAACAAAGCAGCTGATTGGATTGTGAAGGCTTATTCCAGGAATTTATTACCTTTTAATTGGTTTTGTATTTTGCCTATTGACTTTTATTCTGTTATTTGTAATGACTCTATGGATTTTGATTCTGCTGGAGTAGGTTAACTACTCTATGCCTCTTTTGATCCCTTTTAATATAAGTAATTTCGACTAAAAATAAATAAAAATGACTTGATAATTTTGATTGTTAATATTTTTTTTTTTGTTATAACCCAAAGCAAGTAAGGTGTTAAAATTATGGGTTAAAGAGGAATAAAGCTCCCTTATACGAATTTGGATCCTCTACTAATTTCTATTAACTTCAATCACAGTTAAGTAACTGATTTTTAACATTATCTTTATTTATAATTGAATTACTATGTGAGATATAATAGGAAGAGAGAGATATAAATTATAAATAAAAATAATGTTAAAAACTAATTACTTAGTTGTGATTGGAGTTAGTAAAGTTAGTACAAGAAATCAAGTTAGTAGAGAATCCAAATCCGCCTATAGTAGTGTTTTTTAATTAAAGGGTCTTTTGTAAACCCTCATTAGAAGCCAACCAGACCATAATACTACCTTCCGTTCTCATTAGGTTTAGAAATTAAAACTCACTCTCTCACCAGATAACCCACCCCTCCCCATCTTTCTCTCTACTCCCGTTCGCCTCTACTGTGCATCCGAAAACCCGCCGTCGGACCTTCCCTCTAATCACTCTGGTGTCACCTTTCCTCCGTTCCCAGCAAAGTCGCCGCCCTCCTGCACCAGAAAATCGCCGCACTCCTGCACCAGAAAACCAGCCCCCATCCAGTCTCACCTTCCTTCCGTTCCAACAGATCTCACATTCCCTCCATTTATTTTGATATCACTTCCCCTCCGTTCCCAGCAAATTCGCCGCCCTACTGTACCAGAAAACCGTCGTTGTAGACTAGATCTCGCCGGATCTCTTCAGATATGGCCATTGTCCACCTTTTTCAGGACAAATCACAACCAGATCCTGCCCAACCTTCTTCTTCTCCACCATCATGAGCGCCACCCCCTTCATCGATCTCAAATCTATTTATTGAGACTTCTAGTAACGTACCCCCTTTTTTGCATTTTCAGGGGGTATATACTCACTATTTTGTATTTTCAGGGGGTATACCGCTCAAGCAAGCCATTTCTTCCGCTCGTCTGTACAAGATCTCGCTGTAAAGTTGAAAAACGCCACCCCACCTTCTCACCTCCCCACTTCCATCTTCACCACCAGAAATCCGACGTCGTTCGTCAAGATCTCACCACCAAGAAAGCGCTCATTTGTACAAGATAACCACCATTAACGAGTCACAAAAGGTCACGCCTTAGAAAACTGTTCCACGATGCAACCACCACCACCATGAGCGCCGCCCCCTTCATTGACCCCAACTCTGTTTTATTCAAATCTAGATCTGTTAATGTAACCACTGTTTTGCATTTCCAGTGGGTATATTAGTTTTTGTGGGTATATACCCGCTATTTTGCATTTTTTGTAGGTATGGATCTTTATCATTGAGCTGGAATGCCATGGACCTTGACAAGGAAAAACGTATTGTGAAAACAGTGGGTATATACCCCCGAATTATAGCACGAACCTTGGCAAAAAAGTACATTGAACTAGAAAATTAGAACCTGAAATTTTCAATAAGGACTTGTAATGTTATTTAAAAAAATAGTGGGTATATAACCCAAAAAATCTAACTAGAAACCAGAAAAAAATCATAACCAGGCCTTTAAAAAATTCATTTTAAAATTGGAGGCCTAAAAACGTATATTCCTCTAAATTTATACTTGGTAACGTTTGTCCCTTACGATCTCTCGTGATAATACGTTAAAGGTCGTTTTGAATATCTATGTATTGCACTAGTCTTACCCTTGATGTCGCATTATTCCTTACCATCACATACGGGTACGCATTAGCCTTCTGAGAAATATGATGCCTCATGTCGTCTCCCAATATATGATAAAGTAATTCAAATAAAAATACACATCTCGAGAGATCTAACTATCGCAAGTGTACGGATCATTGATAAGTAATAAAGTAAGTATAAAAGTATTGTCTCTTAAGGGACTTAAGTTGTTAACTTCAAACTTGTGTTCTTATAAAGTGTAGAGGATTTAGATGTTATAACTAGAGACATAAATAAAGAAAATGCATTTTTATTTGGTTTTCGAATTGTGAACTAAGATGCACTAAGAAGCAAATATATAAATTACAAAGATTAGACGTGAGATTATCTCAAGTTTGTTGGTACTTCCCTATCCTACTAAATCGATGATTTCAGTTATAAGAGAGAATTGGGGTTCTTACGCTAATAGGGATTCTAATATCCTTCTGGCTCCTGTCAGGGTAACTTCGAAGGTTGCCTTACGCTTACTAGAGTCCTTGGGTAAGATTATTCTATGCAAAAATTGGCGATATACACTAACCCTATGTGACTATTCGGCTTGGCAAATCCGTCAGGATCATTACCGCACGCCAAACGTATATGAACAAGTTATGTTCCTAACCCCCTGCCAGGGTGATAGTTTAAGTACTTAGGTCAATCTATAAGTGATCAAGTCATATAAATCATAATTTAAGACAGATCACCAATTTAATTAAAAGTAGTTCTCAATTAGCATAGAAATATCAAATAGAATACAAGGTTTATACATTTATACAAACTCAAGTTAAGGGAATTTAATGGATAGTTAAATAAAGAAAAATAAACTAGAAAAAAGTTTTAGAGTCATGTTTAAGAAAAGAAACTAATGTTAATTGTTCTAAAGATATAGGTGGAAAGGTGTAGAAGTGGTGTAGTAGGGGTTCCAACTTTTGTTGCCTTCTCTCTGGTCGATTCTCTCTTCTCTGCTTCTAGAATAATGATTGGTAGCAAGTGGTAACCCTTATCTAAACTTAATTTTATATATATATATATATATATATATATATATATATATATATATATATATATATATATATATATATATATATGTGTGTGTGTGTGTGTGTGTGTGTGTGTATGTATGTATGTATGTATATGTGTGTGAGTGTGTTTAAAAACGTTTTATGGGTTGTGGGTCTCTTTTAAGTGAACAAATCTAACCCAAAAATATTTTCTTGAAGAGTGGATTGCTTTGAGTCACCACAACTGCAACTTTAATAATTTCTTTAATTTAGCTCCAAATCACAAACCGTTAGATCTTACACGATCCTAACTTCAAGTACTATCTGAAAAACAAAGGGCTCCTCCAGAATAATCATCAATATCGTGTGGTAACTTGAACAAGTCATTTTCTAAATCTGGCCATCAACTGCTTTTACTTTCTAAAAGTGGCTTCTTGGTCCTTTTCCTTCTTGACTCGGGGTTGACCTTCTTTTCTCGATTTTGTATCCTTGTATTGAATTATAATAGAATCCAAGTACCTAATAGTTGCACGCTTGACACCCATCTCATGCACAAATAGCTCTAAAAGTATTAGTTCTCTGAAACTAGACAAGAAACAAGAAACTATCATAATATAAAAATTCCTCAACATTGCACAATATAACCCCAAAATGATGTCTAGTGACTATATTAATCTATCATATAAATGGATACATCAAGACCTCCAACTCAAAGTTTTATCGTCCTGACAAAATAAGAAATAAGAACTAGGGTAGGGAAGTCTCTGTCAAGTAAGTTAAGTAAGAAGGGAACGTAAAAAACGATCCCAAAGAAAATACCTAGCAAGTTTCATGTAATAATATCTACAAATTAAATCATACATATACGTATCATACAAACAATCATCATGGTATAATTACAAGATTAGATTAGCTTCAGAATGCAAGAAGGATAGGTTTTTCGCTTAGTCTGGTATGGTGGCCATAGGCTGTTCCTCGATCCTAACATAGTATCAAGTTGTCCACTTAACTACTCTCTATTAGCTCAATTTTTTCTAGATCGCCTAGTTAAAAATCATACGGTCTATAAGGTTGTAATGTTGTCTAAGGGACGGTAATGATAGTTTATTTGGATAATGTATAATGAGATTTTCGCTCTCTCCTCACTGGTCATCAACTAATCGCTCCAGAGCTTAAGTTTACACTCAAAGATGTTCTCACTCAAACCATTTGATGCTCTTAATTAGCATCCCTGATAACCCAGCTACAACTCATGATGATTACATAAGATTTCACTTTGCAAGTTCTTTTCTTCTTTATTTTTTTTAAGTTCTTTCTTTTGCAAGTTAATGTCATTCTTTATCATGTTAGAAGTCATGCTACTTCTTTCATCATTTTTTTTCAATTCATTTTTTCCAATAGATCCTGACAAAGGGTTAAACAAAAGATGCATTATCAACATAGCACATATAAATACAAGCTCAAAATCCACCCAACTGTTAGCATAAATCGAACCCACCATCCCAAACTCAAGCTTTTAATACAGGTGTCTTAGCATTGTGATTCAAGTACAGGTCATATGGAAGAGTACTAAAATCTAAGGGGTATGACTTATAATGTGGCTACAAAGAAAAGGCTCCAGGCTAAAATGGGATAAGAATGATATTTCATTTAAATTTGGTTAGAAAGCTTAAAGGCAACAAAGGGATTATCAAAGAACTGCCTTAATCATCTCCCTAACTATGCAATTTCATTACTTTCTGACATATATCACATTCATTAAATGGGTCTTCAATTAGCTCAGATCCCACGTTCTACACACTACTCATTCTTCCTAAGTTTAATTAGCTCAGAGTTCACGTTCTACACACCACGGTGTATATATGATTTAGTTTGTAAATATTATTACATGAGAATTTTTAGGATAGTTGCTTTAGTGTCATTCATTATATTTTTATCCTTTTTTGATTGATTGGACTTGGGCCCCTTTGAGATTTATTTTCTTTTATTTTGTCGGGACGACAAAACTTTGAGTTGGGATCTTGATGTACCCCTTTTTGTGATAGATTAATCTATTCATGAGACATATTTTTAAGGGTTTATCGTGCCTAAGTGATGCACTTTTCCCTAGTATTCGATATATTGAACTTTTCCTCCTTAGTTTGGACATATTGCTATTTATTGAGATTTTGGGCCTTTATTATGTTTTAAGTGTGTAGCTTTTAGGTACATGGTCAACAAATATGCCAATATGATGATGAGAAGTCAAAAAGTCAAATTTAACCCTAAGCCAAGGTGTAGGAAGAGCTTAAAGTCACCTTGGAAAAGCTAGAACGTTTACCGACAAAATCTTGACGTCCATTGATTCAGTCACCATGATTAGTTTGTTAGAGTTTTTGAAAAAAATATTCTTTTCATCTAGATAGAGATTGAAGTCAGTGACACGTGACGAAGTCAATTCAGAGTTTAGAGGAAGAAGTTATGCCATTTGTTTCCACTGTGGTGCGAACTTGTCCAACACTAGCAAGAAACATATTAGTCTATTTTGAACCTATCTAAGTGAGCCCATAAGGCCCCAAAACGTTTTTAGGCGGGTATTTAAACATTTTAGGAGCTCATTATTCATAACACAACACAAGACAACACAATACTACACATTTTTGAAGAGTTGAAGTGCCAAAGAGAGTAGAAGAGAAGGGAAGAAGGGGTTTTCCACAGAACCCACCCTTCTTTCTCATCAGAGCTCTGTTTTTTGTCAATCAAAATAATAAAATTATTCCAAATTATGTTTTAAACATGACTATGCATTATTTTTCATTATTTTTTACTTTTACACTATGAACTAAACCATCATTGCTTAAGGATTGCTATTTGTATGAACCTATGTTAGTTTATTTAATGTTCTATTGAATTTGGAATTATGTTTAATTGAAGTTAGTATTATATTTCCATTGAATATGTATTTGTAATAATTCCTATTCATATTCAGGACAAATAGTGGGTAGTATTGGTAATTTGCTATCGTCCGGGATGGGGGTCGGGTTCCGAAACTAGTACATAAACGTTTGGTGTGCGTCAGTGAACCGGGAAGTCTTGACTAGCCAAGTAGTCGTTGAGGTTTGAACCAATTACGTCTGAAGTTTTAGTATGATAGCTTCTTATTTACCTGGGAGGGATTGGGAAAAGATTAGAATCCCGACTAATGTGAAATTACAACTTCGTCCTTATTCATGGAAATGTTGAATGAGCTCTATATGGGAATACTAGCAAGACTCAAGCACTTTTCTCATCCATTTCACATTCCCTTATTAGTTTAATTGTATTTCAATTTTAATATTTTATTTCGTTAACCATTTTAGACTTTTTTTACAAAACCCAAATAAACATTTATTTACTTTCATTGTCATTTTTCTTACAACTAAGCCAATATACTCTCAAACACATTAATATAGCTTTGATAGTCCCTGTAGTCTGTAGAAACGATAATCCTTATACGTATCAAATTATTACTTGTTAACGACTCGTACACTTGCGGGGAGTCACCCTCTTTTAGTGTTGATTTATATATCACACCTTTGGGGACGACATTTATTAATATCTAACAGACGAGCGGTATTGTCCTCGTTTAGAGATCTCAAGTATTTTTCAGAGAATATTTCATCTATTGCCTTAATGAACCTTCTCAAACACAATATGGGCTACATATGACATTTTAATGTATGTGAGTTGTAATTATGTATGTTTTATAAATATCAATCAAAAAAGTAAGGCATCATTGTATTTTCTTAACAACCACTCAAAATTTTATTATTCAATTTAATATTGTAATCTTAATCAGTTATTTTGGGTTTTTTTCATTTTTTTAAGTTTTGGGCGCTTTCGGTTTTGGTTTTTTATTTTTAAACCCATTCGGTTATGGGTTTAACTACTATTATTCGGTTGTACAGTTTTTCGCGGTTATCCGATCCCTTGCCATCCCTAAATATGGAAGTGGTTTATCTAATATGTACATACTCATCCACCGCATCAACACAATATTTTGAAAACGACAATCACCTTCTGTAATGTAGTCAAACCCTAGACTCCAACGACATCTTAAGTTGAACAAAGTATTCATAATGTAGTTGAATAACTTGGTATTCATGCTAAACCTCCTTTGAAACATGTACTCCAGATACACAAGAGGTTTAGAAGGTAACCGCGGTAAATTATTGGATGAGCAAATGAGAACCAGAAAACCAAACCGAATCAAAAAACCCGAAAAACCAAATGGTTCGGTTTTCAATTTATTAAAATTGCTTCGGTTTACTACGCAAACACCGAACCAAAAAAAACGAACAAAAAGCGAACCGACGAAGGAAAAAAATATGAAAGGTGTGAACATTTTTATAACAATTATGTGGGAGAAACTTTGAGAATTTATCATCTACATGAAATTTTAGTTTTACAATTCGGTGGTGCTATGAGTGGCAGTTTTTTTCATATCACTTAATATTATAAGTATCTATTACTTGATTGGTTTTATTAATGTATGGATTAGGAAGCAATACATTTAATTTTATAAATTTATGTTGTATTCTACAGTAAGACAAGTGTTGTTATATTATAGGTTTTCATTTAATTGATATATTAATAGCCCACATGGACAAGTAACAGTAGCATAATTGTATTGGAATTCTAGTCTCTATTGGACAATGTATTTCGAGAAAATGGGATGAAAAATATTATTGACCAAGCGTCTGAAATCGAAACGAACCAAAACCAAACCGAAACAAACCAATTCGAAACCAAAAACCGAATATGAAACCAAATGCGAACCACCTGATGTAGTTATTAAATTATAAAAAACCGAAATATTCGGTTCCGCTTATGGCCAAAAACTAAAACGAACCAAACTATTCTCACCCCTAAAGTTGCGTAACCTTTTTATCTCATTTTTATTTTTGGGTGCGTGGAGTTAAAAAGATACTATGAAGGAGAGGTTCTAATGCGGGTTAAAAGAATGCTACAAAGGAGAGACTCAAACCCAAGACTGATTAAATGAGTACCAGCCACATTTCCACTAGGCTAAGTTATACACACATTTTTATTCTTACATCTACGGCTATACATATATGTTATAATATTTTTTGTTTTGTGGACCTCAAAAGTTTGGGCTCAAAGAGACGTCTTGGTTGCTTTGGGTCCGGATCTGAATTTGATTAGATGGAAAATGTCAAGGATGATCTGTAATCCAGGCTTATCTACCGATGTATTAGAAAATTCCTTTTTGAGATTATTACCCAAGGGGTCTTGAAGACACCACCCCAAGGCCCAACAACACCAGCTAAATTACCTCTTCTTACTAAAGGCCACAAACAAAAATTAACACTAAGGCCAATAAACCAATTACTTTCTTACCTTTTCATTTTCCTATATATATACTATTTTTAACCAGATTTTTTTTTTAAATTCTAATTATTACCTCCTCTCTCCTACATTCCCTATCTTTTCTCTTGCATTGAGTGCTCACAAGAAGCCCTCTTCGTGAGAACAACTGCTTCCATGGATCTTCATCTCCATCTCCAGTTCGAAGACCACCAGCATCTCGACTGCACAAGAATACCACTGTTTGAACTTGAAGCTCTATTTTCCGTCTTCACTACTCTGTTTCACTCCATGAGATCTCATTCGAGAAGCTTATTCAAATGGCTTTTTGAGTTCTCCGACGTTCTCGAGGAAGGAGACCGACGCTGGAGATGGCTTCGCCTAGAAGCAAGCGTCCGGTGAACCAGGCAAAGAAGAAACAACCTTCAAGGTGAAGATTCCTGGTGACTAGATATGTTCAAAATCTGAAGAAGCGGTGTTTGATGAAACCCGTGGAGGAACGCCTTCACTGCTCACAAGAAAACCTCCGCGAACGGAGATGGTTCGCCGTGAGAACAACTGCTTCCATGGATCTTCAACTCCAGCTTAGGCAATGGAGCTTCATCTCCAACTCCGTTCACCGGCCATGGAGAAGAAGGTTACGAAGCCAAACTGTTCACTTTAGCCTCCCTATCCGTCTTATGTGGTTTGTCATTGCTTAGTCACAAACGAAGATGCTTCACTGCGTGTTGGTTCGAGTGAAGAAGATGCGTGTTGGTTCGATTCAAAGAAGATGTGTGCTGGTTCGAGCAAAGAAGATCCTTGCTCAGAAATATTTTTTTCTTTTTCCTTTGTTGACTCAATTTTTGTTTTTTATTTCTTTTGACTATGTATGTGTAGGGCGTGTATAGGCACCTTGTTCAAATGGTAGAGATGAATCTTTCAAATGGCTAGTGGAAGAATACCCCAGGAGAAGGCAGAATTGGAGTCGTATTAGATTTTTGTCTTTTTCCTTTGTTGACTCAATTCTTGCAATATTATACTCAGTTATATTTCTTTGAATGCCAAGTAAAAATCCCAAAAACTCATTGATTTTTTCGCAAACTCAGTAAAGTTACCGAGCATGGCGACTCAACAAAAATTTTTGAATACTCAATACTTTTTCCGATACTCAGCAACTTTTTCCATGCTCAGTATCCCATGCTTAGGAACTATTTTCCATGCTCAGGAACTTTTTTCCATGCTCAAAACTTTTTCCGGCGGTGGTCGGTGGTTGTGGTCGGAGCTGGAAATTATTGATAGTTAATGAAGAAAGAGAAAAATTGATAAAGGAGGATAGAGAGATTAATGGCAATGGAGGAGAGAGAATAATGGTAATGAAGGAGAGAGAAGTTTTTTTTGTTTTGTTTTATATACACTATAAGGGTAGTAATAACAATGGGCATCTTAGAGGTCTCTTTGGAGGAGAGAGAAATGAACTAGTTCCTTTGTGACACTAAGATGGTCTTCAAGACCCCTATGGGTAATTGACCCTTTATTTTTATTGATGAGATTATTACCCAAGAGGTCTTGAAGACACCACCCCAATACTTAACAAGACCGAGTCTATACCCTCTTCTTACTAAAGGCCACAAACTAAATTTAACACTATAAGCCAAAAAACCAATTACTTTTTTACCCCCTTTTGTTTTTTATTTCCTATATATATTAATATGCTTACAATTAATTCTAAACCTAAAAAAGACACCCACCACTCACGCTTCTCCTTCTCTCACTCTCTCTCTCTCTCCAATCAACTTTTTATTTTCGTGACTTTCGGCTCTTTCGGTGAAGCTGTGAGCTCTAGGTCGTGATGTTCAACAGATCTCGAAGCTCCGCCATGAGCAACAGATCTCGAAGCTCTGTCCTTTGTTCAAGAAGTAGTGTCGAGCACCACCATCGGAGATTCCTCGCCGGACATGGATGCTTCTCCGAGCTGGTGGACAGATGTGGCGATGCGAAGCTCTCGGCGGCGATGGAGCCAGGAGTTGTCCTTCTGTTGCTGGTTAGCCTCGCCGGATTTTGTTGAGAGGTAATGAAGAAGCAACAATGTTCTCTCTATTGCTCTTGGAGGCACGATTTATCTGTGGGGTGCAACTGATGGTGCTACAACCGAACTTACTTACCTTTTTGCAATTCTCCCCTTGTTTCACTTGGTTTGTAGACTTACAAAGTAAGAATCAGGAAAGAAGCAGCAAAAAAGGGGATGGGATTTCTTGTGGGCCCTACCGAACAATGTCAAGTCATGGCAACTTTTTTTTATTTTTTTATTGTCATACTAAAGAAAATAGTGTAGCATCTCAATAGATGCTCAGTGTTATTTTTTTTCTTTTTTGGTCAAGATGCTCAATAGATATCTAATCTATATCTACTTTGCTCAATACATTGCCATTTTTTTAATTTTCCTTTATTGTAATCATTATTTACTTTATTTATATATTGAAATGCGTTTTTTAAGTGTTCCAATAAGTGATTACATAATGAAAATTGCTATTTAATTGTTATTAGATGATTGAATCAAGAAAATTACTTAAACTCAAATTTTTTGTCTAAATGCTCAACAAGTTTACTGATTACACGAGCATGCTCAGTAAAGATACTGAGCAAACGAGCATGCTCAGTAAAGATATTGAGCAAACGAGCATGCTTAGTATATTTACTGAATAAAAAAAATCGAATTCTCAACAAATTTTTCCGACACTCAGCACTTTTTCCGACACTCAGTACTTTTTCCATGCTCAATAACTTTTTCCATGCTCAGTAACTTTTTCCATGCTTAGAACTTTTTCCATGCTCAAAACTTTTTCTAGGCTCAGAACTTTTTCCGGCGGTGGTCGGCGATGATTGGTTGTTGTGGCCGTAGCTGGAAATTATTGATACTTAATGAAAGATGAGAGAGAAAAAATGATTAATGGGGAGAGAGATCAATGGAAATAGGGGAGAGGGAGTAATGGTAATGGAGAAGAAACAAAAAATCTATTTTTTTGTCTTATATGGAATAAAAGGGTAGTAATGACAATGAGTATCTTATTAACTTATAAGGAAAAAAAAGAATTGACTAGTTCCTTTGTGCCACTAAGACCAAGGGGTAATTGACCCTTTAATTTATTAGTAAAAAAAAAAGAGATAATAGCTTATAAAGTCCTAGAACCCAACTTCCCACCCCCAACAAGTCCAAACCATGATTTCACCCCATCAAGGTCCAAACGTTTTTAGTTTATACCGTCAATACCCTTTATCAGGATCAAAGAGTATCATACCTTTCCTTGATTCTCGCTTATAACTGATTCCATGATATCATCAAATATACTAAATCCCTTAATCATAGCAATTTATTATTGGAATTTTCGTTAAATACGTTAACAATACTATCACACGCCAACGCCATCTCTATTCTTCAACAAGAGGATGATCCTCATCGCCGTCGCTGCCACACCGTCGTCATCTACTCACCTCTTCGCCTGGCGAATCCTCGATGGATGATTCAACTTCAGAAATGTTAGTCCATGACAAGAGTTTCGTCCACAATCACGTCCGTTCACAATCAACGTTCTCCGGAGACATATCTCACTGGAGACGTGAATACACGCATATGTTAAAGAAGACCGACCCAAATCAGGTCCAAGTGAGATGTTAAAGAAGACCGACCCAAATCAGGTCCAAGTGAGATGTTAAAGAAGAAGGTGTTTGAATTAGAAAAGAAGAGGAAAATGAAGATAATACACCAAGTGTTTGTTGAATTTCCTGAATCAAAAGATTATCCTGATACAGAGTCTATGCTTATGATTTTTACTACACCATCGTTTTTTACAGAGAACCCATCAAAACAAAGCTAATAACCCACTGGTATCTAAGTCTTAAAACATGTAACCCACCACTTCTATCTGTTACAAAAACGTACCCCATCAATATGCTCATACACACCATCAAAAATAATATTCATTATCCACCATCTAAATATCAAACTTGGTAGCATTCCATGTACCACCATCTTTAACTGACAACCCATTCAAGAAAAAAACATTACCCACCCCTATTTCTACTGCCCAACACAGAACATTTATGAAAAAAATCGTATACCATCGAGTTTAGTGGACAACCCACCATCGTCCATTTGAACAACTTCATACACAGAACATGCTTTGTTTCAGACCTTCTTCATTTTCTGCTTGTTAATGGCTTAGGGTTTGCCAACTGAATGATGGAAGGCGATAATGGGTTACTGATTTGACTTTTTTTTTTGGCGATTCAAAATTCTTTTTTTTAATTTTCAACTGATTGCATGATTTTAGCGTTTTGTTTTAGTAACAAATTTCCAATTAATGGGTAACTAGGGGCAAGTCTGTCATTTGCGGCGGACTGGACCTGGTGGGTAATCACTAATTGCTTTGCTTGTGGACTCTATAAGGAAATCACCCACAAAAAAATTGTCCAAGACCGTTCCATTCCAAAAATTTAAAAAAAAAAAATTGCCAAATACCGATATACTTGAGATAAATAGAAAGGGTAGGACTTCCATCCAATATTGGATGGTCCAATATTCATATCACTATCATTGATTATTATAACAAGACACATGTCATTAGATTAATAATTTAGTTACTTTTGCAAGTTTAAAACATGGGGTATGTGTATTTATATAATTGGTGTAGGATCATCCAATATTGGATGGAAGAATTTTCCAAATAGAAAAGCAACTTGACACTTTGACTTTCGTTCTGAAAACTTTCCTGTCTTTTCATTTATTCTCCTCCTCTATTACCATCATCATCGACGGCAGTCACACAGAATACGCAAGAGATATGATATCACCCGAAGATGCACTAAACATTGTGCTCGGAGTGGCTCAACAGCTGCCACCTGTCACTTTACCCCTCCACGAGGCTCTAGGCAAAGTCCTGGCCGAGGACATCACTGCTCCTGACCCTCTTCCTCCTTATCCTGCGTCTGTCAAGGTCCCATTTATCGATGGTGTTTTAAATATTTGATTTTTAATAAGTGCAAGGGGGGTGTGGGAGATTTTTGGGTATGCTTGAAAATTGTACCTTTTCGTGGGGTCTTTATGAATTTGTCTTCGAAATGTAGTTTATGAAGTTGGTGGCTACTGTAAAATTAGGAAAAAAAATTGGAAATAGATTGTGTTGATTGCATCATAGGTCATTGTGTTATGCAGAATAGTCAAATTTATGCCAGTCAGATTGTTGAAGCAAGTTTCTAGTTGAAAAGCCAATTTTTGAATGTTGAAATCTATAATATCTTTTACCTTTGTTTCATAATTCTGAGTCTAAGTTAATTCTTCATTGCTCTCTTCATAATTGGCACAATTCGTTTGTCATCGATCTAAGTTAATGGACTTGTATTTGTCTTGGTAGGACTTCATATCTCTGCAAAAAAATGTTTTATACTTATCTATATAAAATATTAAAATATAGTATATTCGCAGGATGGATATGCAGTAGTTGCATCAGATGGTCCTGGTATATATCCAGTAATTACGGAATCAAGAGCTGGAAATGATGGGCTTGGTGTAACTGTAATTCCTGGAACTATTGCATATGTGACCACAGGGGGTGAGTTTATTTTAGTTAAAAAATCATACACCATTTCTTCATAGTTTAAACAACTAACCTCTTAAAATGTGAATGATTTTCTCTTTAAGGACCAATACCCGATGGAGCTGATGCTGTTGTGCAAGTGGAGGACACTGAATTGGTAGAAAATGTGTCATCCGGAACAAAGCATGTTCGAATTTTGAAACAAGTTAGCCAAGGACTTGATATTCGACCAGTGGTATGCAAATTTTTATAATAGTTGAGCGTTGAGTTATTAAATGTAATATTTGGTTTGCTTGTATATATTTTCCTGGTTAGGGATTTGATATTGCAAAAGGTGATGTAGTATTGAAATGTGGAGATCGTGTAGGTGCTGCAGAAATTGGCCTACTTGCCACAGTTGGTGTGTTGATGGTGAAGGTATATTCTATATATTTTTGAGTTAATTGCACTATAAGTCACTGTTAGTTTTCTTTCAGTTAATTGCACTGTAGGTCCCTATTTTAATTTTTTTTTTTAAGTTACTGACCGCATATGTGTCCCGTTGTGATTATTTAGGTATATCCTACCCCAACAATTGCTGTGCTTTCCACCGGAGATGAACTTGTAGAGCCAACAGTGGAAAATTTAAGTCGTGGCCAGGTATTCCCCATTTTCATGCTTTTGTGCTTGACACCTGGCGAATTAACATATCTCCCTCTATACATCATTCGACTCGAATACATTACTATTACTAAAATTCTATGACTTTTTGTGCAGATTAGGGACTCGAATCGAGCGATGATCCTTTCTGCTGCAATACAGCAACAGTGCAAAGTTGTTGACTTGGGTATAGCTCGTGACGATGAACTAGAGATCGAGAAAGTTTTAGATAAAGCCTTTTCTGCTGGAATAAATATCCTTTTAACTTCTGGAGGTGTTTCTATGGGAGATAGAGATTATGTAAAGCCTTTACTTGAAAAGAAAGGGAAACTACATTTTCACAAGGTAATAATTAAAAGCCTTTTCTTGTCTGATGTCTACCCTTATGCTTCAAATACTAAAATTGTTATTCCATTTAGATTTCCATGAAACCAGGAAAGCCACTTACATTTGCGGAAATCATTACTCAATCTACTACAGATAAGTCAGCTAACAAGATCCTCGCATTTGGGTTACCTGGAAATCCGGTGAGTTGTTTAGTCTGTTTCCATCTCTTTGTGGTCCCAAGCATTCGGAAACTTTCTGGATGGGCAAATCCCCATGTGCACAGGTTTTATCCACCCTCTCACAAGGCTTATTTTTATATTTGACTTCCTAATTTGCCCTCCTTTTGTTTTGCACAGAGTGCATGCTCGATTGAAGCAACTGATAAAAGCAGATCCTTCCCGTACAGAATTTCATCGTGCCATCATCAAATGGGAACTCAACGATGGAACAGGCAATCCAGGGTAAGAGAATATTTGATTTTTTTTTTTATATATGACAATTGACAAGTCTCATGGACAAGAAAATAAATAAAATTTTCTTCAATTATATTCAGATTTGTTGCAGAGAGCACGGGTCATCAAATAAGTAGCCGGCTTCTAAGTATGAAATCTGCAAACACCCTTTTAGAAATACCACCATCAGGTGCTGTTATACCCGCCGGCACTTCTATATCCGCAGTCATAATTTCCGACTTAAGTGAATTTGGCGGGAATAGAAGCTTCCAAGTTTTACATTCAGGTTGCACCAAACAAGATAATACGACTCACAAGTCGAGTGTTATAAATAACGAGCCACAAGTTTGTGATGTTAGAGTGGCTATCCTCACAGTGAGTGACACAGTTGCATCAGGAGCAGGCCCTGATCGAAGGTATTTTTATTTTTTTATATAAATATCTTCTGATTAATGTAATGTAATATAATTAATAAGGCGTGAATTTGCATAGTGGTCCACGAGCAATTTCAGTTGTGACATCATCGTCAGAAAGATTAGGGGGAGCGAAAGTAGAGGCAACAGCTATTGTTCCAGATGATGCGGATAAAATTAGTGACGTCTTGAGGAAATGGAGTGATGTAGACAATATGGATCTCATTCTTACTCTTGGTCAGTTCCGAGATTAATTTTTTATTTATTTATTTATTCGGTTTATTTGGTCTCATCTCTTACAAATTAATGAATTAGGTGGTACTGGATTTACACCAAGAGATGTAACACCCGAAGCTACAAAACGTTTAATAGAGAAAGAAACACCCGGGATCCTATATGTAATGATGCGAGAGAGTTTAAAGGTGACACCTACTGCAATGCTCTCACGTGCCACAGCTGGAATAAGAGGATCTACACTGGTTAGTCCAATCTATACACACACGCACATACTTTCTATATTATCTAAATGTAATGGAGGATGAATAATTTTGGTATTTTAGATTATCAACATGCCGGGGAATCCTAACGCAGTAGCTGAATGCATGGAGGCTTTGTTACCGGCTTTAAAGCATGGATTAAAGCAGATAAAAGGGGATAAGAAAGAAAAGCATCCTCGTCATGTTCCACATGCTCAAGCCTCTCCTGTAGATACCTGGGAACAAAGTTACAAATTAGCAGCTTCAGTTTCCACTACCACTCAAGAAACTGGTTGTTCTTGTACTCATTAGCGACAACACGCCTAGTTTCTACTATGTATTCATACTTCTTCTCGTATATTATATACATGTTGCTTGTTTAAAGGTTCATATGCATAATATTATAACTATTATTAATTGGTTCTCTTTAGTGTCCATATCAAAATCTCACACATATGCACACACGCACAACTACTTCAAATTTCTTTCTAAGTGTCTTTAGTTAGCTTTAAATAATTCTTTTTATTAATTTTTTTTTAATACATGGGAGGTCAAAGACCGTGGTGAAAAGACAGATCTAACTTCGGAGCACTCCCGAAAATAGGGCTAGACACCAATCTCGGCACTTTCCATCTGTTTTTGTCTCGTATTATTAGTCTCCATAAACCTTGGGGCCAGTCTCTGTATACAAACCAAGGGACCGTGCTATAGATATTCCATTGTTTGCCATCCTATCCGTGCACGCAGCTTCTTTGTATATTCCTTTGATCTTGAACAAGTTATTTCTACTAAGTATGGCTCGAGTGTTGTGTATCAAAATCGCCCCTGGTCCTCTACACTTATTGATTGTTCCAACACAGTGAGAGTTTCTCGGGAATCCACCTCTACCTTAAAGATCTTTTGCCCCTAGTTGCTCATGTAGAAGCAAACCTTCATGAAGGGCTACTAGTTCTGAGGCAATTTTCATAGATATTCCTCCTATCCAAGATCCTTCCTGAGTCTTTAGTTATTCTATCAACTCTCCCACATCTGCTATGTCGACTTACACTCCCACTGGTGTTAAGCTTCCACGCTTTAAGTGCCTTTCCCATCATACTAGTGTACTACACTCACGACTATTTGATTTCCCCCCACCCCCCACCTCAACCCCAATAGATCTACTCCAAACTCTTATATATAATGCCTGATGCTCTTTTGAAATTGTGTGTCACTCGTTCCTCGAAATCCATATCGAGAGGTTCCAATTTCCACCATGTGACCATTAATATCTCTTGTTCCTGGAATCTCAAGATGCTCCTCTGGTGGTGTTATGCAGAATCTTCTATTACCCAATGCTCCTGCAGAACCGAGATCTGCTCAAAGAATGAACTGATGTACCTGCTGTGGAAGTCTACTGGCCTGTTCACGCGATTCCTGTCTCGCTAACTTCCTGTCCTAAACTGTGTGTAGTGGTTGCCAGTCAAATGCTGTTTGAAGCTCGATACTCAGATGGATCCTTGTTTCGCTTCTTGATTCATGTCCTAAACTTTGTGATATAGCTGCTTGATCCAAATCGAAAAGCTTCTGACCTGTCTGTATCGTAGTCTGACCCAGGACATCATCTGTAATGTTGTATAGCTGCTATAAGCTGGTATCATAGTCTGGTTCGAGCCATACTTCAAAATTTTCAGCTTAAAATAAAAAAATATTCATTAATTCATATGATTAGATTTTATATTATTTTAAATTATTTGTAATTTTTGTATAGACAGAAATACCGGGAATTCTTGCCTTTCACAACGCGGGATGGAAGAATAATAGTCTTTATGGTTACACTTCTTGGACAGTGCTGGTTCATTTTCGAGATTAGGATCTTCCGTATTGGTTATGGATGTCTCATCTGCATTACTTTTGTAACTTTCTTGATGAATTCAAGATGGAAAGGTGGGTTGTTTATATAATAATCACTTTTAGTTTTGAGCCTTGTTTTATTGTATATGTTTTGGATGTTGTTGTAAATAATATATGAATATTGCTATGATAAAATTTCTCTTACCGACCAAAATAAGAAAGAAAGAAAAAACACGGGTTTTACAGGTCATTAAGAGTTATAAATCACTTTCCTTTTTTCTTCATTTGTCACATTTTAGTGCTTCTCTTATACAATTGCTCTTACTCCGATAAAATCCGATTAAGCATCTCCATTCATTCAACGATGTCGTCTTCTAGAAACCAAAGAGCGGCGATCAAGATGGAATACAAGTGGGAGGGCGACGACGCTTGGTACGACGTCGGTGTGTTAGTTAACATAGAGATGGAGATCCTCACTATCAAATTTACAAAATTTTCGCCCAAATATGATTTGAAATTTTCTGTCAATGACTTTAAATCAGAAGCTGAACTTACCGAATTTGCTACGCGTTTCCGTTGTATCTCAGATCCGGTCCAGGATAACCAATGCACCGAGAAGATTATCAAGGGTCTCAAAGTTTGCGCTGTGCGTGATGCTGGTGCTAATCGCCAATTCTATGACGCCATTGTAACGGATGTGAGTTTTCCTTCTAATTGTCTTTAAATTTCACTCTAATAAATGTTATTAAAAGGGAAAACAATTATAAACCAAGTATACTAAAAAATTTGAAGTTATTTAACTTAAATTGTATATATGATAGGTGCACCACAAAGAACATTCACTTAGAAATGGAAAAGAGGAGTGCAACTGCACGTTTGTGGTTGAGTGGCTACATGGTCCAAGCTATGGTGACTTCAAAGATCTAGGCATTGGCAGCATTTGTACCATAGTACATGCTGATCAGTTCGATCCTAGATTTGCCGCTTTCCTAAATTTGGCAAGGGAGAAGATTAATCAAAAGAAGTCCAATTTATCTGAAAATGGATTCAAGGTGGATGTAGGATCAGAAGGAGATCCTTATTACTTTATTTTAATCGGGAATATGGAGAAAGATATTTTGGCAAAATCAATCAGGAAGTTTATAAAAACACACACATCTGTTGGCTCTGATGTGTATGTGTTTCCTTGTCAGCATCCAGAGGAGACATTTGTCAATGCTGCCATTGTGGTGGATTCAAAGGAGAAGCTTCAAGACATATACAACTTCTTAATGGATCCTAGTCACTTCGTAGTGTCTACACTTGGAAGGTAATCCTTACAATATCTTAAATTCTGTAAAACATTAATTAATTAGTTCAACTTAGTTTCTATCTGACTGTGTTACTCGTTAAATTATGTAGGCCTTGGGTCATTCTTGAGCACGGGTCAAGGAAAAAATCCTTTGAAAGCTTCAAGCAGGTTACATTTCCAAATTTATGCTTTCAACACGTATAATTAGTTAACTAGTGCATTGTAGGTTTCTTGTGCAAAATACCTTTGCTGTAATTATCTATGGAGTATTTTCATATATGTGCTAAATTATTTGAAAAATGATGAAAGTATAAAGGGCTTATTCCAGTCAATTCCCGGATCTGTGTCTGTAGCTGATAATTCTTGATTGCTTCTAACTGGTACCTGATTTAGGACACAGTTCTTTTTCAAAACATAGTAGTATTTCATTTCCCATATTCATCTTCCTCTTCACATGGCAAAATAGAACCCAAAATTTCCAATCTTATGCTTTATTGATTCAATATCAGGCTGTTGCATAGTTGTTGATTTCTTTAGGTTATTTTTTTCCCTTAGCTGATTACAGTGGTTCATGTGATAAACGGTTTCAAACAGTTTCATTAATTTGCTAAATCAGTGCTAATCTATGTACTTATGTAGACATATTGCATCTCAATACCTGCTTGCCCTTGCGTCACTTGAGTGCTAATCTTTTGCTTTATTGATTTTTAATTTACGTGGTGTACTCATTACAGAAAAGATTGGTCCTTATTAACACCGTTTTCCCATATCAATCTACAAATCATGCTCCTTCCTTAGACAACTCTTGACTTCTATATTTGTCATCTGAGACTGTTTTTTGACTTTAAAATTGCAGGATAGTTCTCAGACTAATATTGTTCATCAAGGACTAACTCTTGTCCCTTCTGATAGAGAGGCATACAGGAGAGCCGAACGTTTAAGGAGAGATTTTTTGGCTTTTGTAGATCACCAGCGGGTAGTTCATAAAAGGCTCGAGTGTCATGAGAAAGAGACTTTGCAGTAAAGCCTTCACCGGAGTTTCAGAAGATATTTTGATGATAGAATGTAATTGCCATATATTTATACATTACATTATTATTATTATTATGATATTTTAAGATATGTTTATTTTATCCTACTTTTTTAGATGACTGTTTAAATATCAAATATAAGTGGAAACCATTTCAACTTTATTAAGATGGGTTTATCGTTTTTCAGTTTAATTAGTAGTTTGTTTGGATGATGCATGCGATATATTTCATTACACGTAATACTCATAGTCTGTGACAATTAAATAGTTAATGGAAAGTCGTGCAAGTTATTATTGTGGCATTGTCTGGAAATTCGTCTTCTCTCTGTAAAGAATATCAACTCATTGCTCGGTTACATTGCATTGCACTATACCTCCTCAAAGTTAGGCTTAAGTGCACAACGTTCTTTTGACCTTTAGACAAATTGAAAAAGAAAAGATAAGAGACCTTTAGGCAACAAGATCCCCTGCACCCAATCTATTCGAAATGTGGGTTTTTAATAGCCTATATCTCAAAGTATGTGTTGAAGTATATCTAATGTTAAAAAAAAATTTAGGAATTTTACTCAATGGATTTTAAAAATTTCTCCTCAAAAACTCAAGTACTTCCACCTAGAGCTGTAAATAAAACTAGCAGAACCGAACTTTAGCTATCTTAAATTTGATTTGGTAATATTTTAGTAAGCTTGAATTTGGTTTGAGGTTGAAACGAGTCTTAGTTCGTTAGCTTGAACTTTAGTATTCAAGTTTGGGCTTGGTTCGTTAATTCTTTTCAAAACTTGAGCTTGACTCGATTTGGTTCGTTTAAGGTTCATTTAAGGCTTTTTAATTTTTTTATGATATATATTGTTGTTTTTTTTGAAAATATTTGACGATTTAAAATAAAATTAAGTAAAACTAATATACAACACATTATATAATTTGATTTGAATAAAACAAAAAAATTTACATATTATAATTAATAACATATACAAAAGTTTTACGTAGTTTTAACTTATATATATATATATATATATATATATATATATATATATATATATATATATATATATATATATAAAATTTGTAATTGAATATATCTACCAAATCTACGAATGAGCTCTTAAAGAACCCTTACAAAACTGTTCACGAGGTTAATGAGTCGAGTTTATACAAGTTTGAGTTTGACTCGTTTAGTAAACAAGCTTGAATTTTAAGCTTGAGTTTGGATTGTTTAACTAACGATCCTAACTCAAACAAATCCTTAACTCAAACACGAGCCCTTAGTGAGTATCTGCTCAATTGTAGCCCTTTCCCCACCTCCGCCTTCTTACGAAAGACCAATTATACAATTTTACACTATAAGCCAATATAAGACTTTTTATCTACTACCTATTACACCCTCCAGCTACCCACTATATATAATAAATAAAATCATCACATAAATTATAAATACACAAAAAAAAACCCTAATTTCTATTCCCCCTCAATCTAACACCCCGACCTAGCAACAACAACTTTCTAGCTCTAGCCTTCATCCAGGAAGATTCATAGCCATGGATGCTTCTTCGAGTTTTGATGTTCCCAAACTTTGCGGATCCGGCTATGGCAGATTCAGAGCTAGAAGATCTCGGCTATGGCAGATTCAAAGCTGGAAGATCTCGGCTAAGGAAGATCTCAGCTAAGGAACATCTCGGTTGCAGCCATGGATGCAGTTTCGAGTTTGTGGCTAACGAGCAAGCTACGAGTTTGTGGAAGGAAAGTTTCAAGCTATGGACTTGGTCAAATACCCAAAACTTTGTCTATGACAGATTCAGAGCTAGAAGATCTCCGCTATGGCAGATGTCACTTGCAGCCTTGGATGGAGCTTTGAGTTCGTGGAAGGAAAGTTTTGAGCCATGGACTTGCTCTAATACCCAAAACTTTGTCATGAAGTACGTCAAATATTTTGTTCCATATTTTTATTTAGTTTAATTAATTAGTTTTCCTTTTGCAGTATTTCAGTTTGCTATCACGTATGCTGGAAGTTTATCCTGAAATGGTGTGACAACTAAACAATGAAGCCTTTGACCGTCTAGTTGGTACCCTTGATTATAGGGTTTCTCATCATGATGCAGAAATTGTTGACTTGTGTGTAAACAGTGATCTCCATCACTTAGAGACCCCCCCCCCCCCCCCCCCCCCTCTTCCCTCTTTTTTTTTTACATTAGTTTTTTTTTTTTTTTTAAATAGTATTAGAGCCAATTACAAAAAATTCCTATAAAAAAACTATTAATAAAAAGGTACCTAGAATAAAACTATTTATAAAAAAATGCCTCAACCTAAAATACCCCTACAAATAGTAATTAAAATAAAAGAAAAAAGAAATTAGAAAAAAAACTAATAAACACACACGCGCGTCCGTGAAATTTTATTAAAATCGTCATAACTAATTCTAAAAAAATCAAAAAAAAAATAAAAAAATTTATATATTTGGATAAATCAAATATCTATGATTACTTTTGGAATTTTTTAAATTTTTGATTTTTTTTTTTTTGAAATTCTTTCGCAGACACGGAATTTTATATTTTGAACATGGAATTTCATATTTTAAACATGAAAATCTGTGTCTGCGAAAAAAAATCACAATTTCAAACAGTGATATTCGTGTTTAAAACATGAAATTCTATGTTCAAAATATGAAAATTCGTGCCTGTGAATTTTTTTAAAAAAAAACCAAAAAGAAAAACATAGACGTAAATATTAATTTGCTTTATCCAAAAATGCAATTTTTTTATTTTTCTGATTTTTTAGAATTAGTTATGACGATTTTAAAAAAAAATCACGGACGCTTGTATGTAATGGAATTAGTAGGTGGTGGTGGTGGTGGTTGTGGTGGTGGAAGTACCCTATTATTTGTTTAATATTTAAAAATAAATATTGTATTAAAAATAAATATTGTATTAAAAATAAAATAATATATTTAATAATAAGGGTAGTAAGGTATAAACAATATAAATGGGGTGTTTTCTATAAATAATTGTTCCATTAGGCATTATTTTATTAAATAAATAATTGAAGGCTTAATTTAATAATTAGGTACTTTTATTTGACATCTTTTGACAAATATCCCTTAGTAGAGCATTATGTTTATTTTTCTTTAATAAATGTATTATTACATTTTGGATAATGGAAATAAAATTTTATGCATTATTTTTATTTTACTCAGTGTTTTTTAAAAGTAGTCATGTTTTTATTGAGTACTTAGTGTCTTTTGCTGAATATACTTAGTAACTTTTGCTCGATACTCAATATCGTTTTTTTCAATACTCAGTAAATTTTTTCGATACATTAAATTATCTGGGTACTCAGTAAAATTTATGAGTACACCCCGGGTGGCGGCGTCGACGGTTGTCAGTGGGTGGTGGTCGGGGTTGACTTTCTGATACCCGGTGATTCGCCTAGTGACTCATTGAGTTAGTGTTCGATACTTATTGCCAATTTTTTGTCTTTTAGTGATTTTTGTTTTGTTAAAAGATATATTAGCATTTGGTCACCCATAAGATTATGTCGTGACTCTTTGAAAAAGAATCTAGTCACATGTTCCCTATAAGTTAATAAGTTTGTCTCAAAACCCCATAGACCAATTACCCTTTCTTTTATTATCCTTATGTAATTTAGATGTTAGATAACATGTTTTTTCACTTGCACGTAATTTCCCTTTAAAATTACAAAAGTAATCGATAATTAACTAAAAAGAAAAATTAAAAAATGTATTAAATACCCCATAACTTTTAAAAGTACAAAAAATATCTCTTTAAATTTTAAAGAGTCACAAAAAGTCGCACATCCTCATCATTCTTATTATCATCTTTTTTTTGGATAAAATTTCTATCATCATCCAATATGCTTCATATTTCCACCATTACTATCCATGTTTCCTTGACACATGTCTCCTCCATCTTGATGTTTCATATTTGCCTCTACACAACCATTAAAACCACCAATATCTCTTTTTACGCACGTTGTCACAACACAACAATATCAAACATCACTACATCATCAACATAGTGTCATCGTCTTTCATCATCTCTCCTTCTCTGATCAACACCATCACTAACCACCACCTTCTCCAATTTTACCACTTCCTTCACGCCTCCTCTCTGACAACACAAAATTATTCATCACCATATTCAACACAATCACCACCATATTCATCTCGTATCATGCACAAACCAGCACATCGTCTCCTAACAACATTACCATCAACATCACCATGACCCCAAAATAAAAAACAACGAAAATCCATATAGATATATAGTTATATACATATGAATGTATAAACAATGGAATAATATTATGGCCTTTATAGATCAACAACAGGGAATTTACAAAGGACTCGCTTTTAATGATTATATAATTTCATAGTGATAACAGATAACTTAGCCTTCGTCGAAGCCAAGATATTTTTTTAAGAGTTTTTAATGCTCAAATATAATTGCTTATATATTTATACATTACATATTATGATATTTCACTAAGATTTGAACTTTTTAAAGTTGGGTTTATCATTATCCAGTTTAGTTGTTAAGTAGTTTGTTCAGTGATGCATGTGTTATATGATATTGTTCTATTTCTTTGGATACATGGGAGGTCTAAATATCGTGGTATACTATGCACTAAACAACATAAATTTAAGCCCCTTCATAGAAATTTGAGTGTGCGTGTTTTAATTTTGATATTTTCCACATCCTATTAGTTTGTCATTCGAACATCAGCACCTCCAGGGACAACCACTACCTTGATTTTTATTTGAAAGTTCCACATGATTAATGGCAAACCTTTTCACTATGAATTGAAGGTGTTTGGCGACAGTTGCATTGATGGAAATCTTGGTAACCCTCTGATCAAATGAGGTATTGTTGGCATATTGCCTTCTTCCATAGGTTGTTTTAATGTGACAAATCCTCTTGTGATTAGTGTGCTTATTACTTTATATATATATATATATATATATATATATATATATCTTGCACTATTTCATCAAAAACACTTTAAATGTCATTCTTATTATGCCTTAATATTATATCTTAAGAAACTAATTCTCATACAAATACTTTTATTCATATCTTTGTGTACATTGAGAATTAGCCTTCATGATCAACTACAAAGTTTTTTAGAATGATGTTTCCAACAACTCTCGTGAAGAAAGTTTCTTCATCCGAGCATCGTAGTAAAAGTTGTACTTATTAGAGCGCGGACAGAGAGTTTGTGCGGTGCACCTCGTGGACCTTGCGGTGCACCTCGTGGACCTTGCGGTGCACCGCATGTTAGGGTTTTCTGCAGCAAATTGACTATATTTATTATATCTGTTGGAGCTTTATTTATATCCGTTAGACACATTTTTTATGGTCGTTGGAAGCTTATTTCAGCTATAAATTGGAGCTCATTAAAGACATAACTTACACCATTAATCTACCAACATTAAGGGGCTAAATTGTTATCATTCAAGAAGGTGTCAAGAGCTATTAATAGTCAAAATCATTCTTAGTGTGCTATAAAGTCATATCCACTCTTTAGGAGTTCATCACTATTGTTAAACCTTTCAAACACTTGTTTCTTCCTCTTAGTCTAGTCTTTGTAATAGATAGATTAGGAGAGTGTGTGAGTATAGGGATTATACTTGGTGTCCTTGTGTTGTGATTACACAAGAGTTTGCTTCGGGTTTTTGAAGTGGTTGTAAAAGGGTATTGTGTTCTCACCCCGGTTAAGAGAGACACAGAGCTTGTTAATGAAGCTTGGAAATCCTAAGGTGGCTACCTTAGGTAGTGGGGTAGGGAAACCGAACCACTATACATGCTTGCGTATTCTCTTTCCCTAACCTATTTTATTCCGCACTCTATATGTTTGATTATATGCTTGTATGAATATTGTAGTGCTTATTATCTATTGTTCATTAGTCAAACTTATAGTCATCTAGTTTAGTAATAGAATAGGAATTCGATTTACTTGTATTACTTATTTATCGAACCTCTAGCTTATCCATTGCATGATCCCATAAGAGTTTGATATATTAGTTGACTTAGAAGTTTCTCTTTAAAACTTATAATTGTCCAAAAGATTTTTAATTAGGCATTAATCTTATTAGTAATCCTATTCACCCCCCTCTAGGACTTTCAGGTATCACTAGCTCAAGTGATAATAACTGAAACAGTGACTGGGCGGACTGAAAGTGTAACCACACCACCAAACTTTGAGCACACAAACTGCTTCTACAGCCAAACCAAACAATCGCAAGCCAAGGAAGTCAATCTAGAATATTCTGAGCACAAGAGGCCCCAAATGAACGGCAAACACTCGAAGCTTCTCAAACCGGATTCAACTAATTGAATAATCATGGCCATAAATGAATCACCACATGCGATTGTAAGGAAACGGAAACCAGAACACGAACAAAAGCACAAATAACCACCCCTTATGCCATTCTAACCAAGAGCATGTCAAACAAATCGAACAGTAAGATCCCGAGCATAAAAAATGGCGAGTGAACGACAAACACCCGTAACTCCAAATGTCAAACTCCAGTGAACAAGAAATTTTAACCCACAGTGCTTCACTACAAGCCCTTAGAAAGCAGTAACATAAGACAAGGCCAAAATAACCTAAACAATAGAGCAACCCCACCCTGTTCTTCCCTTGCATACCAATCGAAATGACCATTATGGACGAAGAACCGACAACGCCCTCCAAACCAACACACTAGAGTAAAGGAATCAAAGACAGGGAGCAACCATCGTTACCTGAAAAACAAATGACCCAAATTCTGATCTTAAGTTTAAGAGCAGTTTTGGTGCGGAAAGTCCTGAATCCACTAAGAATCAGAGGAAAAAAAAGAGCGGCCACACGATTTTGGCAGCACCGGCCACCGCAAAAAGGAAAATCGGGCCAGCGAAGCCCAAAAGAGACTGGCCCACGAAATCCACAACCTTCACGACTTGCTCTTTCTTGCGAGAACCAACACTGCGAGGCCTAGACTCCATGGACAGAGAGAGACAACGGTAGGCTCAAGGAAAGGATAGAAGAAAAAAAGGGGAAAAGGAAGAAAAAGGCAGAGAAAAGAGGAACGGTAAAAGGACGACAAAATGAAAGCAATAAAAGGGACACTAGGGCGGAGCCGCCGCCGTCGACCAAGAAGATTGGAGAAGAGAGGGGGGAAGGGGGGGGGGGGGTCGATGACGGCAAAGTGATGGGTTATGGTTTGTAACGCGAGTTAAGAGCGTTGGGAGCGTTTGCTTTTATTCGAAGTAGGTAAGAGCTACTGGATTTGATATAGAGGTGAAAACCTGACTTTAATAATAAATTTTTATATTGGATTTTCAAATTTGAATTTCAAAATCTATTTAGAGATCAATTGATCAAGATCGAAGACGTTCAAGAGTAACCAAGCTTAATGCTATCACCGGGCGCATTTTTTTTTTTGCATACATAGGAGGCTTTAAAGCCGTTAAGAAAAACTTATTACATAGAGAACTACTGTTCTCATTCAGGAAGTAAAACAACTCTCGCCGTTGCTCGCTCACATCTATCTCTCATAATTAATTTCGTTAGATAACCAAGAGGTTCTTCAAAGTCCATCAGCTGTGTGTTCATAGATGCACCTACTTTAGCTAACCTGTCCGCACAAAAGTTCGCTTCTCTGAATATATGGTGCACCTCAAGGTAGGGGTAGCGCCTTAGTAATACGCGACATTCATTAACTATTGAAACAATGCGACTACCTAAGTTTCCACCGCCCTTCACTAGCGCATGAAACTTCCCCGAGTCCATCTCATAGTTAGTTGAGCTCCCATCGCCCTTCACTAGCGCGTGGAGTTCCTCCGAATCTGTTTCAATACTTAGAAACCCTTATTGATAGCCCATTTCAGACCAAAGTATAGAGCAAATAATTCCGAGAAGAACGAAGAACCTGCTATACAATTACCTAGAAATCCAGCAATACATGAACCATATTTATCCCTCAATATACCACCAATACCGGTGGTCCCATTTGCGGGGAAGAAGCTACCATCAACGTTCAATTTGAACCCGATGGAAGGCTTAACCCACTTAACCATTATATTCTTTGCCATTTTAATTATTACCCCGTCAAAACTTTTTCCCCATGCTAGAACGAAATTCTTAGCTAGGGAGAAGATCTCTCGCTTAAGTTCCAAGATATGCGGGATATTAAACGATTCTTTATAAAGAAAGGAGTTGCGCTTTACCCATATGGTCCAAAGAGATGCCACGAAAACTAGAGGCCAATCAAGACCCCCCACTTATGCCTTGGACTTTAAATGAGCTTCGATCCATTGTTCAGTTATTATAGAGGTTCGCGAGTCAATTCCAGGAGCTTCAAATGTAGAATCTAGCAAATTAGGATGAAATCCAGTTTGGTCCCTAGACTGTTCTTGGTTGATAGCTATCATTTGACCCCTGGAGTGTTCACAGTTTGCAATATAGTCCCTGGCCTGCTCATTGATTGCAGTTTGGTCCCTGGACTGTTCGCAGATTGCAGCTCGGGCCCTGGACTATCCGCGGTTTGCAGTTTGGTCCCTGGATTGTTCCCATCGACGGTTCTGCGCCAGCAGCTCGTCCCGGTCTTGTTCCAGCAGCGGTCCAGCCTCCAAATGCAGCAGGTCCACTTCCGGGTGCTGCAGCAGGTCCTCCATCTTGTATGATGTAGCAGCAACAGGTCCACATTCCGTGGCAGCAGCATCATTCTCGCGCGAGTTCCAGCCTGGTCCCATCGAGTCCCTCCTCCACGCCATAGCTGAATTTGATTGTCTAGACCCTGCGTGAAAGCCAAGTAAGTCCCAAACCATCACAGAGATTTTACAATTTAAAAACAAGTGTAAGAGATCCTCCCTTTCCGCCCCACACACGCCGCATCTCCTCGAGTCAATTATGTTCCTAGCATATAAATTATCCGCTGTTCCAACCCGGTTTAACACGACTTTCCAAAGGAATAACTTGATTTTTTGGGAGCATTTCAGCTTCCAAATCAAATCCCAATTAAACGATGACTCAATCTCACTCTCATTCAATTTCATGAATGCCGATTTCACGGTAAAATGTCCCGATTTATCAAGCTTCCACAAGACTCTTGTCCCCTCGTCTTCATTCAACTCCTCAATATCTTCCCGTATGGCCTCTATTCCGATTAAAATTGCTTTACAAACACTAGATTCATTTCCATTCCATACGTGATTTAGCGGCCCATCCTTGAAATATTTGTTCCTAAGCATTTCTACCCATGCTACCGGATGCTCATTTTGAATCATTTTCCATCCGAGTTTCGCTAGCAAAGCCAAGTTGTATTTTTCCGCACTTCTAATACCGGGCGCGTTTTAGAACATTAGTATAAATGTGTTTTAAATTTGAAAATTACACGCATAGCATAGTAGTATGTCCTCACTCAGGTCATCCCTCCCTCCAAAATTCAAACTTCCAAAAACTACCCCTCACTTCTCAACGCCGCCGCCGCCACCACCACCACCACAGCCGTGTCCGTGTAACCCATTACAACACGCCAAACTTCTCCACCAACATCACATCAAGACCACTTCCACAGTCTCCCACGACACAATTGTTTCAGCTTACCTATTCTCTAACTCGCCGTTTCACGCCCTCTCCGCTCTCCTCCACCTCCCACCCTCTCCTAACTCCGTCTTCTTCTGGAACTCCCTCATAAAAAACGCCGTTGTTCCAGTCCACAATTTCAAAAATGCCCTCCACCTTTTCAACCGAATGCGAACACTTTGTTTGAAACCTGATGGCTACACCTACCCTTACGTCCTCAAAGCCTGTTCTGAACATCGTTCCCTTTCCCTAGGAGCTTCTGTCCATGCACTTTCCACTGTAGTATCCGGATTTGAATCCAACGTGTTTGTTTGCAATGCCGTCGTAGCAATGTATGGGCGTTGCGGAGCCGTACACGATGCCCGTAAGATGTTTGACGAGATGACGGAAAGAGGGGTAATTGATGTAATTTCGTGGAATTCGATTACGACAGTTTATGTACATAGTGGTGATTATAGAATGGGTTTAGAAATGTTTGGTTTAATGGTAAATAAGAGGGACCATCTGTTGCGACCAGAAGTGATTAGCTTAGTTAATATACTACCCGCTTGCGCGAATTTAAGTATGTGGAGGGTGGGTAAGCAAGTACATTGTTATGCAATGCGTAACGGTTTGATCCAAGATGTTTTTGTTGGTAATGCATTGGTAGATATGTACGCAAAGTGTGGGTTAATGGGCGAGGCTGAGAGGATTTTCAAAGGAATGGATGTTAAGGATGTAGTGTCTTGGAATGCTATGGTAACGGGTTACTCTCAAATCGGACGATTAGATGATGCACGTGGTTTGTTCGAGAGAATGAGAGAAGAAGATATTGAGTTAAATGTTGTCACTTGGAGTGCAGTGATTGCAGGGTATGCACAAAGGGGAATGGGATGTGAGGCACTCGATGTGTTTAGAGAGATGAAGCATTCAGGTGCTGAACCAAATGTGGTTACTTTAGTGTCTGTTCTTTCAGGTTGTGCTGCCATTAATGCGTTGAAACAAGGGAAGGAGACTCATTGTTATATATCAAAGAGGATTTTAAACTTAGATGGGAATGATCGAGGGGATGATATGATGGTGGTGAATGGTTTAATAGATATGTATGCCAAATGCAAGAACTTGGATATTGCGTGGAGAATCTTCGAGTCTATTGAACGGAAAGATAGGGGTGTAGTGACGTGGACAGTTATGATTGGTGGATACGCACAACATGGCGATGCAAATGATGCATTGAAACTTTTCTCAAACATGGTGAGAAATGAAAAGGGCGTAATTCCAAATGGATATACCGTCTCTTGTGCTCTCGTTGCTTGTGCTCGTTTGGGTGCTCTTAGGTTTGGTAGAGAAATTCACGCTTACATATTACGTCAACGTTACGAATCCGCAATGCTATTTGTGGCTAATTGTCTTATAGATATGTACGCTAAATCCGGAGATGTAGATACAGCTAGAATAGTATTCGATGTCATGAAGGACAGGAATGTAATTTCATGGACTTCTCTCATGACAGGTTACGGAATGCACGGACATGGAGACAAGGCTATTGAACTTTTTGATGGAATGAGAAAAGCTGGGTTAACTATCGATGGAGTAACTTTTCTTGTTGTGCTTTATGCTTGTAGTCACTCTGGTATGGTTGATTTAGGAATCAAATACTTCGAAAATATGAGCGATGAATTTGGAGTGGTCCCTGGTGTTGAACATTACGGGTGCATGGTTGACCTTTTGGGTCGTTCTGGTCGATTAGACGAAGCGATGAAACTAATTAACACCATGCCTATGGAACCAACACCTGTGATATGGGTGGCTTTGCTTGGTGCTTCGAGGACTCATTCGAATGTTGAGCTAGGTGAATATGCAGTGAAAAAGTTGTCTGAACTTGAGTTAGAGAACGATGGGACCTACACATTACTGTCAAACATATATGCTAATGCTAGGAGATGGAAAGATGTGGCGAGGATTCGATCTTTAATGAAACATAGTGGTATTAGAAAGAGACCTGGGTGTAGTTGGGTACAAGGAAAAACGGGTACAGCTATGTTCTTTGTAGGGGATAGATCTCATCCCATGTCATCTGAAATATGTAATTTGCTTATAGACTTAATCGATCGCATTAAAGGTATGGGTTATGTACCTGAAACTAGCTTTGCGTTACATGATGTAGATGATGAAGAGAAAGGTGATCTTTTATTTGAACATAGTGAGAAATTGGCACTTGCGTATGCACTTCTTACAACACCTCCTGGTTTGCCTATTCGGATTATCAAGAATTTACGAGTGTGTGGTGATTGTCATACTGCTATTACATATATATCTAAGATTGTTGATCATGAAATTATATTGAGGGATTCAAGTCGGTTCCATCATTTTAAAGACGGATCTTGCTCTTGCCGAGGGTATTGGTAAAAATGGATTTTTTATAGTTCAATGCATGGGATGGAAAAGCTGATGGTTCTTTGAGTTCATATTGTTGAAATTAAAAGCCACCTCAGCAGTTAATCCTCACATTTGGAAGACAGGTCATATAATTGTGAGAGATAGAATGAGCAAAGAACATCTTGCAAATGTTGCCTTGAAGATCAATGTGGTCATAGATGTGCACACAATTTAATTGTATGATTTTTCTTTATTAGTGCCTGGTAGTTATGGAGAAGTCACATGGTATCCATATTGCTTCATATTAAGTAAAATTTTAATTTTCTTACTTTTTTAGATACAGAAAAATTGATTTTCATAGATTGGCTTTCTAAACATTTTTTTATTTATGAACATTGTCAAATTACTTAATCTTACATGAGACAGTTAAATATTAATATATAATTTACTTTAATTTTGAAAAACGTGTTTCGGTATAGTGAAATTTTATTTTGTGATGAATGATTATCCTCACTTGGTTATTATCGGATGGAGAAAGCGAAAGCTCTCATTGTTTAAAAAAATATGTGGCGAGGGATGAAGACTATGTTAATCAAGCATTTCGATAAAAAGATGAAGCGCTCAAAATTTATTTTCACTGTAAAAAAAAAAAAAAAGATTTATTTTCACTGTCAAAAAAGAAAAAAGATTTATTTTCAATCCAGGATTATGGTAACTATATGCTTTTATTTTGTATTTAGAGAATCAGAGTTACTGATTAGTTACAAAATCATTCTACATATTCATATATATATATATATATATATATATATATATATATTTCAGTATTTTACAAAACAAATGAATCTCCAAACAAAAAATGAAGATTACATGATGGTTTTTCTTTCTAATAGTAAATAGAACAAAAAGGAGGTTCAGTTCTATTAAATAGCTACTCATATATTCCCACATTCAGTAGGGCATGAGATTCTTTGGTGGGGGTAAAAGTAGGACAACACCTTCACGTATTTTCCTGTATACTGTTTTAGAATCTCTTTCTGCAACACCCGAGTGGTAGTTCACCAATAGATTTTCACTCCCTATCACACAACAAATTAAGTATGTTAGTAACACTCCACTAAATTTTAATCACCACATGCAAATAATTCGGTATCATTTGCTCATACTAGCTCATCTTCAGAGTACCCAGTGTGATGCTTCAATGTTTCAGTCGAGTACTGAGTATTGTTCATAGTACACCGTGCATAATAAACAGCCGATACAACAAGTTTCAACGGGCATAAACAGCCAAGGCAGCATGTTTCGACGGGCAGTAGTTTATGATGATCGAATAATGCATCAAACCAAGTTCCCTAAAGAAAAATGTCGAATTTTCCATTTATATTACCAAAAGAAAATATTGATTTTACTGAAAGTCGTTATAGAAAGTGAGAAAGACCGAGTTATCAATCTCACCTCCTGATGATAGAAGAGGCTTTGACATATTATACAAGGAACATGTATGGTGTAGAAACTATTAAATACCAATGGTGCAAATAAAGTTGAATGTTATTTATAATAAACTCCTAGTGGATGGTTCTATTGAGAATTTGATGAATCCACCAATGACTGACTTAAGGTTAAAGGTTAATACTTAATGAATTCATAACCCTTTGTTAGATACCTATTAAGGAGACTTGATGAATTCGACAGTTAAGGACTTAAAGTTGAATCTTATTCTTAATGAGTTCATAATTTTTTGAGTTAGTCTTACTTAGATAGAGCACTTGATGATCTCATTGACACTTGAGGGAGAGATTTATGTCGCTTAATAATGGTGTCTGAGAGAGATAGTCTACGATGGCTATCATTTTCTAAAATCACCTAGGCCAGTGTGATTATGGGGGTCACCTTTTATAAAATACACAAAGTGTTTTGTTTAGAGCAAACATGAGATCCAACGAAGGTACATGGAGTTTAAACGGGTGTGGAACAATATCGTGGAGTCTTTGATAGAAAAACTAAGTTGAGTATGATATGTGGGGATCTTAGCTGAAAAACGTTTTTAGTGATGGAATTTAGTTGTTATTTCACTTTATTAGATATTAATACAATATTTTGTTTATTGAACATTGAAACTTAAGTATAATTTGGCATCTTCCATCCAAAAATTCACTTTGTCTTGGATGATCCTGTGTGAAGAATTGTTGGGTTAATGTACATTTCTTATATTTATTTTTCATTGGTTCAAAGACCGAGATACCTTTCTTGACTAAGTTGTTACCCAAAGGGTCTTGAAAACACCACCTCGCGATCTAAGAAAATCGGTTCTCTAGCCTCTTCATACTAAAGGCCACAAGCTAAATTTAACACTATAGTCCAAAATCTCAATTACCTTCCTACCCCATTTTGCTTTTTATTTCTCTATGAATACCCCCTCTGTTTCAAAATGTTTGTCCACTTTGTTTTTCACACAAATTAAGAAAATTAATGATTACAATCCCTATTACAAAATTACCCTTCATAAAGTGTCTTGATATTTTAAATGTGTATTGAAAATATAAATTTTAATTTTTTAATAGAGGTAGTAATGGAAAAAATTGGGAAAAAGTGTCTTGAAATATTAAGTGGACAAACATTTTGAAACACCAATTTTAGTAAGTGGACAAACATTTTGAAACGGAGGGAGTACTATTTTTTATCAAAAGAGTTTTTTTAAACCCTAATTATTTCAGCTCTTGTTTCTCTCTCCTATCTCATTTTCTTCTCTCACGGCAGACATTTCTTCTCTCCTCTCTTGAGCTTCTAGGTCCGTTCTTCACCACCTGTACAAAACACAGTTCGGAGAGTCTGTTGATGGTCAGTCGATCTTTTGTGATGTTCGTGAAGACCATAGAAGCACCGTTGTCGGAGCTGACAAGAACGCTGTCGCCGGGGAAGATCGGAGCAAGGATTTGCCGTAGAAGATCTTAGCCCTGGTGGTGCGAGAAGCTGCAGTGACCAGATCCTTCGTCTTCGAATGGAGTGAGCTTTCACAGCGACGTCGGAGAAGAGCGGAGCTAGGGTTTGCCGTAGCAGTATCTAGGGTGGTGCGAGAAGCTGCAGTGACCAAATCCTTCGTCTTCGAACGGAGTGAGCCAGGGTTTGCCGGACTTGGACGCCATTGTAGTGGAGAAGAACGATTCCGGTTTTGCAGCAGAGAATGAAGCACAACATCTTTTTACCCATGGTGTTGCAGTGAAGAACGATTAACAACAGCTTTTTACCCATGGTGTTGCATCGAAGAACGATTAACAGCAGCTTTCTTGATCCGGTGAGTGTGGAGGTGTTGTTGCAGGTGGTTAGTAGTGATAGTGGAAGTGGCAGTGATGGTGGAGATGACGGTGGAGGTGGAGGAGGCGGTGATGGTGTAGCATTTTAGTTTATTGTTTTTTTTTCTTCAGATTTCCAGATCTGGTTTGACCATATCTGGTCAAACGAGTTTAGTTAGGTTGTTTGTATTTTTTTATTTTTTTCCTTGTAATTATAATGTAATAATTTTATTTTTGTAATGTAAAATAGATTATTGTATTAAACTTTATATTTTTGTCTAAATGCTCAACACTTTTACTGATTATACGAGAAATGCTGAGCACTTTTACTGATTTTACGAAAAACACTCAGCATTTTTTTACTGATTTTACGAAAAACACTTAGCAAGTTACTAAGCATGCTCAGTAAAGATACTGAGAAAACGAGCATGCTCAGTAAAGTCAGACAATAAAAATACTCAACAATTTTTTTCGGCACTCAAAATTTTTTCCCGATACTTAGCAACTTTTTTCATGCTCAGTAGCCCATGCTCAGTACTTTTTCAATGCCCAGTACCCCAGACTCAGAACCTTTTTTCACGCTCAGAACTTTATTCTACGCTCAGAACTTTATTCTACGCCCAGAACTTTATTCTACGCACAGAACTTTATTCCACGCTCAGAACTTTTTCTGGCGGTGGTCGGTGGTTGTGGTCGGAGCTGGAATTTATTTGATAATTAATGAAGGAGGAGAGAGAGAAAAATGATAAAGTATGAGAGGGATTAATGGTAATGGAGGAGAGAGAGTAATGGTAGTGGAAGAGAGAGAAATATTCTTTTTTTTTTGTCTTATATGCACTAGAAGGGTAGTTATTACATTGGACATCTTATGGCCTCTAAGAAGGAGAGAGGAATTGACTAACTCATATGTGTCACTACAATAATCTTTAAGACCCTACAGGTAATTGACCCTTGTTTTTTAACTAAATTAGCAAAACTCTCAGTTTCCCTCCGGTGAGTTGGGATTTGTAATATTGGTTTTATATAAAAATTTATTATTTACATTATAAATAGTTTACCTCATGTCAGTGAGAAAAAATGAATTTTATTCCACACGTGTGCATCACCATGACCGTTCATCCGACTTGTCCTTACCTTCTTCAACGGTGCAACATGAACATGAGCGTGGGAGTTGGAAATAAAAAAAAATAGATATCTTTTTGTTACATGTAATAATTTTTATGATGGTTAGAGGCAAAATATTTTTTTGCTTTATTGTAAAAATATTTGGAACCACTACTTGATTCTTTTATCTTTTTATTTCCTCTAATGTTGATGTTACGGTTTGTTTCCAGAGTTACAATCATGATTTAGTGAATATCTTTTTCTTTTATTTGTCTCTATATTTTTTATAGGACGGAATTCAAACCTATGATTTTCAAAATATTTTTTTGGTTTATTTCCGCCATTATGAGGTTGTTTGTTTCATCCCTATATAATTCTGTTTTGGAGAGCTTAGAACAAAATATTGTTTATAAAATACGTTCACCATACTCTTTCTCTCTCTTTAAAGAAATACTTCATTTCTTATTTAGTAAATGCACACTAAAAGGGACTTAGTAGTCATATCTTGGATTACTATACTACTATAACATGTTCTTTTACATGTTATAAACATTTTGTATTATTGTTTAAAATTGTAGTTCTTATCTATTACTTTTAACAATGTTCATGCGAAGGGATCTGTGTACTATTCTAACAATAGGGAACGACTTGATGAAGTCTTGTGGTGTTCTCACTTTCTGCTTGGCCGGTTTGATATTCATGTGACAAAACTAGATTCAAAATTCTATTTGTATGAAATTATTTAATAAAATGATTATTAAAGCGGAATTAAATCAAGAATAAATGACCTGAAAATTCACTCCGTAATAATATTTGTCATAGACAATGCAACCCAAAATAATTACACAAGCTAACAAAACTACCACAATATACACGCATATCATTAAGAAAATCAAAGATTTAGTTCATTAAACAAGCTTGCACACAACCCATGAAGAAAGTCAACGATTTAGTTGATCAAAACGTACAAACCATATCAAAAAATCAAAGGCTAAAAACCTACAAAGTCGTAAGAGTATTTATGCACCATAATTCACGATAAATTTCAGGCGACGTAATTCACGACAGTTTAATTTCTTAAAAGAAGGAGATTTTGCCTTTACGACCGCGGTACGTCAAATTTTGTTAAATTTTTTCGTATTTATGTCATATAATGAGTGAATATCTCTAAATATTTATATTTAGTTTGTATTTGTATTTTTATGGATAATGTGATTTTAATGGGTTGTACTTACCAAGTTAGTTTTGTGAATTCAAATATGTTTGGGATATAGGATGTATAGTGATAATCACCGTAAATAGGCTGATATTAACCAAAAATAAGGTAAATTTTTCATTTTCAAATTAAATTTTAGGGTTGTGAAATCAATTTATGTATTTTACAATTATAAGGGCTTGTATGTGTTTGATTTTTGGGTTATATGAAGTTATCGGATATAATATATAGATTGTATGTGATTGAACAAGTATAACAATTCTAGACAATACTAATATGTTGTGTTATGGGTTGTTTTTTAGCATTAAATGTATTTTATTTTTAAGGCGGTTAATACTGTAGAAAGATGTGAGTGAGTAAAAGGGTGAGATTATTATTAAATTAAAATATAATAAAATATTATAGTTATTGTGTAAATAAAAAATTATGTTATTTTTTTATAAAAATAACTAATGAGACATTAAAAGATGAGTCAATGTTTAAATACAACCCATGGAAAGATTTAAGTGTTTAGAAACTAACAAACCTCAATAAGATTCTTTTATTAAAAACAACCCTTGATAAAATATCCTTATTTCATCTATATAAAAGTAATCATTTAAAATTAACCAATTTTACTACAACCTCTAACCATCACCATCACCCTCGGCTACCGCCACTATAGACCAGCACCTCCACCGATCAATTTTATTTTTTTAAATTTTAGAAAAAAGTCGGCCACCACCACTGACCACCGACCAGGGAATCAACCACAATCTCTGGTTATTTAAAAAAAATAGTCGGTAGCACCTCTGACAACCCCTGACGTCTCCAATTACTTTTTGCAATTTTTTTCTCAATCGGATTTTTGACCAACTGCTCGTAGACATGAAATTTCATAGTTTCAAACAATGAATTCTTTGTTTTGAATAGTAAATTTCATGTATGTGGTACAGTTTGCCAAAAAAAAGTATTCAAGTTGGTGGTCGCGAATGTGGTGGTAGCTAATTTTTTTTTTTTTTTAAATGGATGGGCGGTGCCCCAAAATTTTAAGAAAGAAAAAACTTAAAAAAATCGTCTGTGGTGGCTGAATTTAAAATAAAATAAAACTGATTGGTGGTGATAGTGGTGGATGAATTTTTTTTAAAAAAGAATGTACGGAGTTGAACGTGGTATTGGCGACGGCGGTGGTCAGAAATGTTGGTGGTAGCCTATTATTTGGTTAATATTATAAATAAATAAATAATATATTAAAAATAAAATAATATAACTAAAATTAATGTAGTTATGTATAAAAATATGGGATTTTTTGCTTAACAAATTATAGAAAAGTGCCTTTACTAATCTATTCTTAGTAAAAAATTCTCATTGAACAACCAATTAATTACACAGAGAGTGTAAGAATTCTCAATTAATTACAACTTCAACTTAATTCCCACTTAAACACAAAAAATTGAAAGATTACAAAAATACTCATATGCCTATTAATTAATTATAATAATAATATTTATTTATTTTCATTTTTTTTAAATCGAAAAAAATAGAAAATTTTTTTCAAAATGTTCTTTTTCGGATTTTTTATTTCGAATTTTTTATAATGTGTTCCATGAATACGCAATTCTGAGATTTGTGTGTTCAGGAATACACAGAATTGGAACAAACTAAATCAAGTTTTGTGTATTCCGGGAATACATAAATTCGAGTTTTATGTGTCATGAATACACAAATTTGAGTTTTATTTGTTCCATGAATACACAAATATGAGATTTATGCGTTCCAAGAATACACAATTATGAGTTTTGCGTGTTCTACGAATACACAGAATTGGTACAAACAAAATCAAGTTTTGTGTATTTTAGGAATACATAAATTCGAGTTTTATGTGTTCTATGAATACACAGATTTAAGTTTTGTGAATACACAAATCTGATATTTGTGTGTTCTAAGAATACACAATTTTGAGATTTGTGTGTTCCAGGAATACACATAATTGGAATAAACAAAATCAAGTTTTGTGTGTTCCTGGAACGCACAAAACCCTAAAATAAAAACACGCAAAAATAACAAAAAAATGTTGGACAAAAAGATAATATATCAAGATAGTTAAAAATGAGTAAAAATAAGGTATATGCGATTAATAAAGAGAAAATAACAATTTTGTTAAAGAAGAGAATCATTTAGATCAATTTTATGACTTTGTGTGTTATAAAAAAAACATAAATCTATATTTGTGTGTTATAACAACACATAATCCGGAATTTCGATTTTAAAATAAAAAAAATTAAAAAAAAAATCGAAAATAAAAAGTAAAAAACAAATCGGAAAAAAAAATTAAAAAAATAAAAAATCATATAAGGGCGATAATGGAAGGTAAAAATGACAGTGTGTTTAATTGGGAATTAAGTTGATAATTTGTGAGTAAGTATGAATTAATTTGCTCCTTCCTTTTTTTAGGAATGAAAAGTGTGGAATTATAATTAATTGGAAATTATCCCATTAGTATTTATGTCTATGAAATTTTTTTTAATTTTTTTTCACGGACATGAAATTCATTGTTCTAAACAAGAAATTTATTCTTTGAAATATCGAAACTATTATACATACATGAATTATTATTCTTAATAAGAAATTATTTTTCGGAATAAGGATCTCATTGTTAAAAACAAAAAAATTCCTTGTTTCGAACAATGAATTTCTTGTTTATAACAATGAATTCATTGTTTCAAACACGGTTTTTTTCCTGCTTTTATTGGAATTAATTATGAATTTTCAAAAATATTAACGGATACGGTCGTGTGGTGGTATTGGCATAAAACGGAATATCGTAATAAAAAAATCGAAAAAAAATTAAAAGTCAAAAAATATAGACGTAAATATTAATTTTTCTTTTCTAAAAATTCAAGTTTTTTATTACACTGATTTTTATTAGAATTAGATATGATCTTTTTTTAAATTCACGGACACAAACGTGTGATTGAATTAGTGGTTATGGTTGTGGTGGATATGATGGTGGTGGTGGTGGTGATAATATAGGGGCTGGTGGTGGTGAAATAATTAGGGATTAAGAAGAATCTTGAGTAGAAAACTTTTCAATAAGATTATTTCTCTTGATCCAATGATAGTAGTTGAACTTGTAGCGCTCCATGAAGGATTATTCCTAGCTAAAGTTCTGGGAGCTAAGATTTTGAGGTTGAGGTAGATTCGCAGGAAATTACCTTAGCTTTGGAATAATCGATAAGTGGTAAAAAAAACTAGGAAAATTGTGGATATCTAATATCCAAGCAATACGTAGCAGGAATAACTTGTTTAAGATCAATTGGGTATACGAGAGGCTGATGTATGTATGGATTCGGTGGCGCATAATGTAATGTCTATTGTATTAACTTGGTTAGTGTATAGAGACTCGTCATACGATTTTTTGAGATTTATTACACAATACAAAAATGAATAAAAGGTATCGAGATTGGTGTATAGCCCATGTTTGAAGGTATATCAAAATTATCTTAAGTAGTTTTAGGTTTTACTACGGTCTTTGTTCTTTTTTGTATGAGAAAATAAAAGGACTATTAATTTATGTGCAACGTTAAATGAAAAGAGATTAATTAAACGAAAAAGAGAAGATAAACTTGGTCTCGGAATACTATAAATCTCTTTTACTAGCTTAAATGGTATAAAAATATTATATATACACCAGAAATATAAGTAGTACTTATATTTTAGGAAACAAATGTTAAGTTCTAGTATTTTTCTTTCCTAAATACACAGAGTTAGAAAAGGAAACTCTAGCAAGAAAACTTATTAACTCCTAAATTTCCTTATCTTTTTCCACCGACAAACATCTATATCTTCCGTGGCCTGCACGTTTCCCTGGCTATTTATATTAAACCTCACTACGTTCACTCAACATTATATTGTCCAGAAAGAATAAGAAAGTCTCAACCTTCGTCAAACCCTAATCAAACCTTCTCTTTCATAATAACATCCAATTGCTCTACAACCATGATTCAGATACGAGATGTGTGGCGTAACAATCTCATATCAGAGTTTAAACTGATTCAAATTCTTATCAAGCGTTATCCCTACGTATCGATGGACACGGAGTTTCCTGGCGTGATCTACAAGCTATCTCCATCGAAGCATTATCATCACTATCACCCTTTGGATCAATATAAAGCTTTGAAGTCAAACGTGGATGCATTAAACCTGATTCAGGTAGGGCTTACTCTCACCGATGCTGACGGAAACCTCCCTGACCTTGGCGGCAGCGATACGTTTATATGGCAGTTTAATTTCTCTGATTTTGATCCATTACGGGACCCACACGCTCAAGACTCGATTGAGCTTCTTACCCAGCAAGGGATTGACTTCAAGAAGAATCGTAAAGATGGAATTTGCTCGGCCCAGTTCGCTGAGTTAATGATGTCGTCCAGGTTGGTCTGTAACAATGAAGTGAGTTGGATCACTTTCCAAAGTGGTTATGATTTTGCTTATCTTGTTAAAATTCTGATCCGCTACTTGACGGGCCACATAGCGTTGCCTGATTCCTTAAATGAGTTTCTGAAAGTGATGCATATGTTCTTTGGCAATAAGGTTTACGATGTTAAGCATTTAATTCGTTATGGTCAAAACTTGTATGGGGGGTTGAACCAGGTAGCTAGGACACTTGATGTTGACCGCATGGTTGGAAAGTCTCACCAGGCCGGTTCAGATAGTTTGCTGACGTGGAGTGTGTTCCAGAAAATTAGGGATATTTATTTTGTAAACAGTTACTTGCCAAACAAGTATTGTGGGGTTATTAGCCATGGATTAGAACTGTAATTTTATAGGAGATCAACTTAGTTGATCCATAAACAACCATGTAAAAATTAAATTACCAGTTGTTTCTATAATTGTTTTAAATATCTTGATTAATTGTTTTAAATATCTTGATTAATTGTGTTAAATATTTTGATTAATTATGCATTCTCTAAATACATGCTTTGTTAATTAAGAACAATGGCTAGTTTGAAGTTTCTACACAAAAATTATCATACTCTTCATACTCTGTATGCATATATATGTGATTCCAGTGAATTCTTTCCTTTGACTTGGTGGTTTTTCTGGGTCTAATCGGCAGGCCAATATTATCACCCAAACAGATTCATTGATGGTATACTACAGACTAAGTTATAGTTTCAGCCCTCTTTAATCAATGAAATCCAAGACATAACTTAACCTAAATGTGAATAAGAGTAAGAGATTGGAATAGTCAAGTCATGGGAAAATATGCCTTTATTATTATATATTGCTCTGCTTATGGGTAGGAGGAATGCCTCAAGAAGAGATTTTTCCTTACCTTGCATTACCAATAAATAGCACAAGGGTCGCATTACATTAGGGACCAATGGTGCAATTACCCCATGTTTAATCAATGCAAAAACATGATTCTTAGAAATGTTTCACAAAATTATTATTCAAACTTCACATACAAGGTTGTACAATCTAGCATACAAGTATTAAATTTTAAAAAGAAACCTGATTTTTCGATTCTAAAGCTATACTTGCCCTGAAAGCAAAATATTTTGACTCTCTCATTTAACATATTCCCAGTTCAGGATACTGTCTAGAGAATACTTTATCTAGGGAATTGTTTCACTCCCTCTTGTATGTTGGATCTTTTGGAGGAAACCTATACTAAAACAAGCATTGGTTAGTACTAGTATAGGGTTTTTTAGCTGTTGTATGTATACTTTGTGGTCCTTATACAAGAGGGAACAATAGTGCAATATATATCATTCTTTCGACCCAAAAAAAAAAACCAACATAAAAGCAAAACACATGAAATTCGATGGATCCAAGAAAATGGAGACTTAGATAGACTCGGGAAGAAACATTACTGTAAGAAGTTCAATAACAACTCCCTATTTTCTTACAATATTTATTAGGCAATTCACAAAATCAATCTGCATATACATATTTCACTAAACAAATAAAAAATTCCTGTCAGATATGGATGATTGATTACACATGATGATTTTACTAGTAGTAAACCAAATCAAAAGAAGAGGTTTAACCGTAATAATTAGCTTAATAATACGTGCTAGCGATCATAACATCAAAATGATCACAAACTTAACCATTAAATTATTATTCCACATTCAAAGAACACTCGAAGCATGAGATTATGATGTGGGTAAAAGTGCAACAGCACCTTTGGATTGATCCAAGAACTTCCTGTATACTGCTTTAAGCTTGCTTTCTGCAACACTCGAATGGTAGCTCACCAATAGCTTTGCACAATCCCTATCACACAGCAACAAAGAAACACTTTATTAGTAACAGCCCATTAAAATATAATCAAAAGTGCAAATAATTAGATAATATTTGCTCACATTAGCTCATCTTCGAGTTATTATTCAATCTCACCGAGGCTTTGACATATCGCACAAGATACACGTATGGTGTAGGAACTATTAAATACCACACAAGCTTCCAAAAATAGCTTTCTCCATTAGAAGCACCTCTTCTCTTTCTCTAACATAAGCTTTGTCTGATATAGCTATAAAATCATCAACCTGATAAACACAAACACAGGTAATATTAATTAAACAAGTAAAATTTAATTTTAACTCCAAATAAGATAAATGAACTCCGCTCTCCTCCACCTCCCACCCTCCCCTACGCCGTTGTTTCAGTCCACAATTCCCAAAATGCCCTCCACCTTTTCAACCGAATGCGAACACTTTGTTTGAAACCTGATGGCTCCTCAAAGCCTGTTCTGAGCTTCGTTCCCTTTCCCTAGGAGCTTCTGTCCATGCACTATCCACTGTAGTATCCAGATTTGAATCCAAAGTGTTTGTTTGCAATGCTGTCGTAGTGATGTATGGGTGTTGCAAAGCAGTACGGGATTCCAGTAAGATGTTTGACGAGATGTCAGAAAGAGGGGTAATTGATGTAATTTCATGAAATTCGATTACGACAGTTTATGTACATAGTGGTGATTATAGAAGGGGTTTAGAAATGTACATAGTGGTGATTATATGTTAATATACTACCCGCCTGCGCGAATTTGGGTATGTGGAGAGTGGGAAAGCAAGTGGATTGCTATGCAATGCGTAACGGTTTGATCCAAGATGTTTTTGTTGGTAATGGATTGGTGGATATGTACGTAAAGTTCGGGTTAATGAAAAGATTTTTAAGGCGATGGATGTAAAGGATGTGGTGTCTTGGAATGCCATGGTAACGGATTACTCTCAAATCGGGAGACTAGATGATGCACGTGGTTTGTTCGAGAGAATGAGAGTAGAAGATATTGAGTTAATTGTGGTCACTTGGAGTGTTTGACAAAAGAAAAATGGTCACTTGGAGTGCAGTGATTGCAGGAACTTTTAAATACCAATGGTGCAAATAAGGTTGAATTTCATAATTTCTAGAGGATGATTCTACTGAAACAAACTTGATGAATCTACTAATGATTGACTTAAGGTCAAAGGTTAATTCTCAATGAATTCATAACCCTTTGTTGAATATCTATTGAGGAGACCAATTCGACAATTAAGGAGAACTTAAGGTCTAATCTTACTTTTAACGACTTCATAACTTTTTGACTTAATTCTACTTAGAGCACTTGATGACTTCATTAACATTTGAGGGTGAGATTTATGTCGCTCAACAATTTCAAAATTCAAGAGAGATAATCTACGATGGCAAGTATTTTCAAAAATCACCTATGTTAGTGTGATTATGGAAGTCACCTTCTTTAGAATACATAAAGTGTTTTCTTTAGAACAAACACGAGAACCAACTAATGCACATGGACCTTAAACAGGTGTGGAACAATATCGTGAAGTTTTTGCTAGAACAATGGGTTGAATATGTTATGCGTGGATCTCAGCTGAAACATATTTCTACCGAAAGAATTTGGTTGTTACTTTATTCACTACGTATATATATAAATTTTTGATGATTGCACATTGGTACTTAAGTACAATTTGACCCATCTTCTATCTAAAAATTCACTCGCTCAATTCTCTTTCTCGTCTTGGATAGTCCTATATAGAGGGTTGTTGGGTTACAATAACATTTCTTTAATTTATTTTTCATTGGTTTCAAGGGTCGAGACACCTTTCTCGACTAAAGTTGTTTTTGTAACTAAATTGGCAAAACTCTCCATCCCTAATTGGTTTAGGTGGGATTTGTAATATTAGTTTTTATATTGAATCATTATCTACAATCCAAATAGTTTGCTCTATGTTAGTGAGCAAAATTAAAGTTTATCCCAACACACGCGCGCCACCAATACCGCTCGTCTTGCCCATCTTTGCCTTCTTCGACGGTGCGACATAAGCATGGGCATGGGCGTGGGAGTTTGGGAGGAAAAAAAAATAAAAATAAAAAATCTTTTTGATACATGTAATAACTTTGGTGATTGTTAGAGCCAAAATATTTTTCTAGTTTTATTGCAAAAATTATTTAGAATCAGTACCTAATTCTTCTACCTCTTTATTTCCTCTAATGTTATTGTTATTTTAAACATAATTACAACCATGATTTAATGATTAGATTTCTCTCTAATTTGTTTTCACATTTTCTATGAGTCAGAATTCAAACCTATGATTTCCAAAAGACCGCGACTACATTTGTTAGTCGCGAAAGAAGGAAAAAGTAGTCGGAGATGCCAAAATTTGGCTTTCCCGACTACTTGTAGTCGTTGAAAAGTTGTCGTTAGAGAGTATATTTAACGACGAATGCATATAAGTACTCGTAAGTGCTAAAGTGACATTAACGACTACGCTTGTAGTCGTAAGTAAATCTATCATTGTCGACTACATTATGTTGTCATTAACTAGTATAATTAACAATGACGGGGTAGTTGTTATTTATTGACATTTACGACTATATATTTATTAAATAACGACTAAATATGTAGTCGTGCATAACAAAGTATTGTCGACTACTTGTGTAGTCGCTAGATTTTGATAATTAGCGACTACTTTTAATTGTCATTGAAGACTACCTGAAGTCGCGAATGAATATTTTTTTTAAAATGAGTAAAATAAAAAATATGTTTCTAAATTTATTTAATTGCAACTTTTATTAATCATTGCAATTAAATATAATTCAAAACACGTATTTTTTTAAATAATACATTTAATAAATAAAAATACCAATAAAAAACAAATAATTAATTAAAATACCAATAATATATTAATGCATCGATGCAAATCAAAAGTCAACCAAAAGTCAAAATAATAGTCAAGTGAATGTCAAAGATAGTCAAAATACGATTACATAATAAAAACAACCAAAATAACAAAATAACTAACATAGCCCAACCTAATGGCTATATAAACGAATCTCTTCATCTCTATCAGATTCATCACCACGTTCGTCAGAATCACTTTCTTCATCATCCTCTTCATTACCTCGACTCTCAGATGCACTACCTATTGGAGGAGTAGGGTTTTGTGGCATAGGCTGGTAAGGGGTCAAACCCTGTTGTACTCTCATCTGAATAATCCATTCCATCGCGTCGGTCACAACAGCCTGAGAGTGAACCGGAGGAGCAGTGCTAGTAGAGGCTGTATTAGGGGGTATATAAGGTGTCAGTCCTTGGGCTACACGAAGCTCGTTTATTGCTGCCATCATATTCGCGTTCTGCTCATCTTGTGTCGGGGTAGTTGAAGGACCCGAGACACGCTTCCTTTTTCCCGGTTGGCCCACACCCGGTGTCCAACTCCTTTTTGGCGAGCCCATAACCTCCTTGGCAGTTTCCTTCACCACCTCCACTTGCTCCTTCATCGTCAAGTCACGAGCTTTGGTTGACCCAGATTGATTATGGGTCAGTTTCTCTTTCATCTTCTTCTTTAACACTTTTGATTTAATTAAGGACATGTAAACAAATAAATTTATACTAAAGTCAAATAATTAATAAAATTATAATTAAAAATTTATTTTTAAAATAAACTTACATCCGCTTTCATAAAATCATCCGACCTCCACTGCTTTGTCTTTTTGCTTTTGCCTACAACCTCGAAAAACCCACCCATTTGTGGAATAGGGACTTGTTCTTGAGTAGTCTCATTGATCACTGTTATCGTCTCATCCAGGGTCGCCTTTAGAACACCCTATTTTATTCAAAAAAATTCAATTAATATTCTAAATAATTAAAACACCTATATAAAAATTTAACTACCTCGTAAAGAATATCCCTAGTTTGGGAATATTTTTAGACCCAGCCCCGCTCTATCTTTTGCTTCTTTCGATTTTCTTTATTCATTTTAGCCTGGTGCTGGTTTATTTAAAATACAAATATTAATAACATTATCTAATCTAAATAATAAAAGAAATAAAGAAATAAAAATAGACCTTTGCGGCAAATGAACCTCATAACTTACAACACTTCATAGACATTATTTTCTACATATCAAGCCTCAGGAATTTCTAAATTCTCACCATGCTTTGTCCAAATCTCATACGTGGACAAAAACCCGAATTGTAAAAGATGTGACCTAACCTTGTTCTCGCATTAAACCAGCGATTATTCGAACAACCATTATACGGACAAAACAAAGTTTCATTAAAATCTTCTTGTTTTTTAGCAAATAGGAGAAATTCTTCTATCCCTTTAACAAATTTCTATGAAACGCGATGAGCGGAATTAATCCAACTCTTATCAATACCCGAAGCCATCCTCTATTACCAATATAATCAACTACAACAATATAAAGAATACAAAATAAATATTTAATTTGTGCATTTTATTCTCATACAAAACTATAACATGTAGATTAGAACAATAAAACATGTTTCTAACAACATAATCATACTATATAACATTAAATAAACAATTATAGTCAAAGAAAAGAAATTTTAAAAAGTTTTAATGAAGAAAAAATACCTACTTTTGGGTAAATTTGGTTGGAGAAAGTGAGAATTGTGTAGGTCCTACTTTGTTGATTGACCCCGGAAAGCTTTTACACGTGTTGAAATAATATTTGATGATGATTATGGGGAAAAATTAGGGAGGGTTTTGAGAGAATAGTGGGAAAGATATATAATTGTGGGTTTTAGTGAATTCAATTCGCAACTCACTGTCATAAATACGCTATGAGCTTTCGCGACTACATAAGTAATCGCTAAAGATGTTTAAGTAGTCGATATTAATGACTATGAGCGACTACATAAGTCGTCATAAAAATAAACATATCTTTTGCGACTACTTATGTCGGTGAAGAAAAAAATAAAAATAAAAATATATACTAGCGACTACACAAAGCTCATTAACGACTACTTGGTGTAGTCGCTAATTAGAAAATTATTAACGACGACTTGTGTAGTCGGAAAAGAAAGAAAGCAGTCGTAGGTAATAAGTAGTTGCGAAAGATGTATCTTTAGCGACTACAAAAAGATAGTTGCGAAAGATGTATTTTTAGCGACTACAAAAAAGTAGTCGCGAAAGAACCGATATGTAGTAATTGTGTATCTTGAGTGGTTCAATCATACTATTTCTCTTTGTTGACTAACTTTCTCTCTCTATCTCTCTCTCTCTCTCTCTCTCTCTCTCTCTCTCTCTCTCTCTCTCTCTCTCTCTCTTTTACATGATTGAACCACCCTAAATACACTTGATGAGTGATATTTGGGTGATCACTTTTTGGGTGATACTTAAGATTACTCTTTTCAAAATATATTTTGATTTATTTCAGCCATTATAAGGTTGTTTGTTTCATCCCTATATAAATCTGCTTTGGAGAGCTCATTTGAGAACAGTTAACGGTTTACAAAATACATTCAACATTCTCTCTCTCTCTCTCTCTCTCTCTCTCTCTCTCTCTCTCTCTCTCTCTCTCTCTCTCTCTCTCTCTCTCTCTCTCTCTCTCACAAGCAATATTCCATTTCTTATTTAGTAAAATCACATGAAAAGGGATGTAGTAGTCATACCTTGAAAAATAATCGGTGAATACAATTTCGCACCATAACTGTACTAGTCATTTTTAAAATATAGTGGGTAACTATCTTACTACAACATGTTCTCTTACGTGTTATGACCTTTTTGTTTAATTGTTCAAAGTATGTAGTTCTTTTCTATTACTTTTGACAATGCTCATGCAAAGGGTTCCGTGTACTATTCTTGCTTTACGGAATGATTTGATGAAGTTGTGTGGTGTTCTCTCTTTTTGCTTGGTTGCTTGTTTGGTAATTCATGTGACAAAATTATATTCTAAAATCTATTTGTATTCAATTATTAAATAAAATGATTATTAAAGTGGAATTTAATTAAGAGATATTACCCAAAAAATCATTTTGGTTAAAAATATCGTTAGTGGTGGTGGTTTGGTCGAATTTTTTAAAAGAAAAATGTCCTAGTGATGGCTGAAAATTAAAAAAATGACAAAGTTGGTGGTGGTGTCGTTGATGGTCGTGGTGGTCAATTATTTATTGATATTAAAACTAAATAAATATTATAGTAGAAATAATATAATATACTTAAAATTAATACAATTTATGTATAAAAATAGTTAAGTTGTTTTTTTTAATTCTTTAATTTAATGAATAGAGGTTTGTATTAATTTTATCGGTCTTTGTTAAATATCTTTTATGAAAGTAATGCTAGATATTATTTCAAATTGTATCAAAAGTGAATAAATGTTAGATATCACCTTAAATTGCATCACCTTTATATCGTTCTTTATGTAGACCAATCATAAAAGAAAGAGAATATGATAAATCAAGAGGTGCAAGGTTCGAGTCCCCTGCCTGAACATGGGTAACCTGTTCTGATTAAATGGGAGTATGCATGAGGAGGCGTGTATATTTCCTATGGGAATAGTCGTGGTGTGCGTAAGCTGGCCCGGACACCCATACATTAAAAAAAAAAAGAGAGAGAATATGATAAATCAGAAGAGAAAAATCACATGATTGGTTTATTTAAAATCCAACTAGAAGACGATATAAGGGGGATACATTTGAGTTGATCTAGATTACTCTTTTTAATGAATAGTATTTAAAAGGTGAAGATTAATAGATTATAAATAAGTGCATAACTGGAAAAAAAAAAAAAAAAAGTGACATAAACTTTGAATCAGTACAAATTCACCCTGGTTTTAATAACCGACCAAAAATAACCGACCCAAAAAATAGACCCTTGTTTTGATAAATACATTCCTTTTCAATTCTATATCTTCCGTGAGGGACACGGTTTGCTTAGCTATATAAAACCCGATCATCACTTATTATCTCAACGTCCAAAAAAGAAAAAAAAATCTGTATCCTTTCTATTTCTTGTAACCTAAGCATTATCCAAGCCTTTAACCATGTTACTGGTAACTGCAAAGCAGATTAAAATACGAGAGGTATGGCGTAACAATCTCAACTCAGAGTTTAACCTGATTCAAGATCTTATCAAGCGTTATCCCTATGTATCCATGGACACTGAGTTTCCTGGCGTGATCTACAAGCTATCTCCGGCGAAGCATTATCATCACTATCACCCTGAGGATCAGTATAAAGCATTGAAGTCAAACGTTGATGCCTTAAACCTGATTCAGGTAGGGCTAACTCTCACTGATGCTGACGGAAACCTCCCTGACCTTGGCGGTGACGATATGTTTATATGGCAATTTAACTTCTCTGATTTTGATCCATTACGTGACCCACACGCTCAAGACTCGATTGAGCTTCTTACCCAGCAAGGGATTGATTTCAAGAAGAATCGTAAAGATGGAATTTGCTCGGCTCAGTTTGCAGAGTTAATGATGTCCTCCAGATTGGTTTGTAATAATGAAGTGAGTTGGATAACGTTCCAAAGTGGTTATGATTTTGCTTATCTTGTTAAAATTCTAATTCGCTACTTGACTGGCCACATAGAGTTGCCTGATTCCTTAAGTGAGTTTCTGAAAGTGATGTATATGTTCTTTGGAAATAAGGTTTATGATGTGAAGCATTTAATTCGTTATGGTCAAAACTTGTATGGGGGGTTGAACCAGGTGGCTAGGACATTGGATGTTGACCGCATGGTTGGAAAGTCTCACCAGGCCGGTTCAGATAGTTTGCTGACGTGGAGTGTGTTTCAGAAAATTAGGGATACTTATTTTGTAAATAGTGGCTTGCCAAACAAGTATACTGGGGTTAGTCATGGATTAGAACTGTAATTTTATTAGGGATTAACTTCAGTTGATCCATAATTAAATTTCTGTTGTTTCTATAATTTTTTAAATATCTTGATTAATTATGCATTTTCTAAATACATGCTTTGTTAAATATACATATTAGTATTCAACAAGAACTGCTAGTTTGAAGTTTCTATATATTTTGGGTTAAAAAATTAACATACTCTATGCATAATATATAGTGATTCTAACATCTTTCCTTTGACTTGGTGGTTTTTCTGGGTCTAATCTGCCATTATGTAACAACTTTGTTGTTGTTGTCTTAAAAGGAGCAAACTATAAATATTGTAAATATATCATTTTAAGGAAAAATAGTTTAATAGGATTGTCTGGATTAATTGCAGCAAACCCCTTAGACCAATATATTATCACCAAAACAGATTTATTGATGGTATACTCCAGCCTTATTAACTTATAGTTTCAGCCCTCTTAGATCTCAATGATTTCCAAGGCATAACTTAACCTAAATTCATCAGCTCCTTTCATGTGGTTTCCAGACACTCCCAAGTCAAAATCAGTATGTTAGAATTTCTTAACATGTGAATAAGAGTCAGAGATTGGAATAGTCTAAGTCATAAGAAATGCCTTTATTATTATATATTGCTGCCTCATGGGAAGGAATGCCTCAAGAAGGTACAAAAGTATAATGTTCGCGTCTAGGCACTAGAGTATGGTTGACTATTCTAAGAATGTATTAGGGGTTGATTAGGATTGTGTTGGACTGATGTGGAATAACTTTGTAAGTTACTTTCACAAAATAAAGTGGACAAAACTCTACTGAAGCATTAATGATCCATTCCAGTTACTCAAAACAAAAAGAAACAGTTTCTTAGACCATTTAATCTAATGTTCCAACATGTTGGATCTTTTGGACCTTTACTTAAACTAGCATTGGATAGTAGTAGTAGTAGTAGTAGTATAGGGATTTTTAGTTGTTGTATCATGTATGGATGGACCAATAGTGCAATATATATCGTTCTTTAACCAAAAAAAAAAAAAAAACATAATACTAAGACACGTGAAATTCTACGGCTCCAAGATTAATGGCAACTTCAACAGGCTTAGGAAGAATCATTACTGATAATATATTAGGCAATCCACAAAATCAATCTCCATATACAAACAATATTTCACTAAACAAATAAAAAATTCCAGTCAGATATGGACAAATGATTACACATGATGATTTTACTAGTAGTAAACCGAATCAAAAAAAGAGGTTCAACCATAATAATTAGCTTAATAATACGCGCACACCACACAAAAGCTAGAGATCATAACATCAAAATGATCACAAACTTAACCACTAAATTATTATTCTCACATTCAAAGAACACTCAAGGCATGAGATTCTTTGATGTGGGTAAAAGTGCAACAGCACCTTTGGATGGATCCGAGAACTTCCTGTATACTGCTTTAAGCTTGCTTTCTGCAACACCTGAATGGTAGCTCACCAATAGCTTTGCACAATCCCTATTACATAGCAACAAAGAATTAATAACACTCCACTAAATAATAATCAAAAGCGCAAATAATTAGATATTATTTGCTCACATTAGCTCATCTTCAGAGTACCCAGTGTGATGCTTCAATGTTTCAGTCCAGAACGGAGTCTTGTTTAAAGTACACCGTGCAGAATAAACAGCTGATGCAGCAAGTTTCGACGGGCAGTAATTTATCATGATTGAGTAATGCATTAAACCCAGTTCCGCAAACAAAAACGTCATATTTTCCATCTACATTCACAAAACAAAATATCGATTTAGCGAAACTTGTTATATGTAAAGAGAAATGTCGAGTTAAATTTCAATCTCACCTCCTTATCAGATGGAACAGAGGCTTTGACATATCGCACAAGAAACACGTATGGTGTAGGAACTGTTAAATACCACTCAAGCTTCCCCAAAATGGCTTTCTCCATGAGAAGCACCTCTTCTCTAACATAAGCTTTGTCTGATATAGCGATAAAATCATCAACCTGATAAACACAAACACAGGTTATATTAATTAAACAATTAAAATTCAATTTTAACTCCAAATAAATGAAATGAAACAAAATATTACCTCAGGTGCCCAAATCTCTTCGTATTTGCAGGCAATGAGCATGGAGCTAATTCCTACCAACTGAAGTTCCTTCCTTGGAACAACCTTGAGAGATAAAAAGCGGTCAACTATATTGACCGTGAGGTAGAGACTTTCAGGCATTAGATCAAATTTCCTGTGAACTTCGATTAGCCAATCCACAAGAATACTCCTCATCTTGGAATTGATCTGTGGCTGTGAACTCATGTAACTATGAACTCGCCCATCTTTTTCCGTGAGCTTGTAAAATTTGTAGATATCATCAATATACTCCACAGCTGCCAATTCATTGTCTAAATCTGCTGCATCAATGTCCACTACTGGATCCTTCGGTTTCTTAGTTATACCACAAGCAGCCTGAAGAAAAAAATAATCCGTTAGTATTATAAAAGTTATCCAGAATTATTACTATGCTAAGGTTTCCAACAAATCAAACCTTGCTTCGAGCCGATAGAATAGATGTAAACGTCTTTTCGTTCTTCTTTGAAGAGGCTACTAGTTGCCTTCTTCTATTCTTAGGAAGTTCTTTATCCGAGCTACTTGTAACAATCTTATCTTTTCCTGGAACTTCTTCTGCAAAGGGTTTCTGCAAGTTGCCAAGAACATTTTTTTGCATAAAAGCCCCTAGAAAAGTTAAATTCTTAGTAAGGACACTAGAGTGTAAAAAGTTAACCTTGTTGTTCTTCTCTGCTTTTGCTTGTGCGTTGGCTAATAATTCAGAACAGAAGCTCCTTTAGAGTAAAAAAAGTTATGTTAGATTCTAGAGAGAACATCACAAAGATATTGCTACAATAAGAAGAAATATACCTTGTAATGGGGCGAGAGATCTGTTGAGGCTTCCCCTCACCGACTGGAGCAGGGACAAAGTTTCCGATATCTCCAAGAACACGTCGATTTCTTACTTCTACTTGTGCATTCTTCGATTTTCCTCCTCCTAATGACAATCCAAAAGATCAATACTATATCAAAGTTTATTCAACTCATTTACTGTAATTTATCAATTCTCAGAAAAAGGAAAAAACACCTAGAAAAATTAAGGATTTTTAAAGACGGTGTTGATTAAATAAGAAGGATTAAGCCACAAACTAAAAACCCAAGAAAATTAAAACCAAATTTGTGATGATATTTGTTTCTGGATACGTTACCTCCTCTGGGATGTTCTTGAACATCAAGAGCTTTCGAAGCCATGTCTATACAACCACCTTCTTCAACTTCTTCTTGATTATTATGGTAAGTACCACCAAAAACTCCACCAAGACTTGAAACTATTGACGACAAAAACACTTGAACACCTTGGGAAGCCACTGTGAATTTTGATCGATCTTCTTTTGGGTCTGTTTGTGAATTTTGATCGATCTTCTTTTTGGGTCTGTTTGTGAATTTTGTTGCTGACAGAATGAGGAGGAACTAAGGAGCGTGACTTGATGATGTTGGGGTTTTGAAGTAAAGCTGCTGGAAAGAGACGTTGGTTACTTTACTTTGCTTTTATAACGGTCATATTTTTCAGCTTCAAAGATGGACCGTTGATGGAATGAGATTACGGTTTAGATTGGGTTTTAAGTTTGTGATCTTGCTTTTAAAACTTTACCTTATCTACCAATTATTCAATTTCACCGCTATTAAAAGGGAGGCCCTCTAGCTTCTAGCCCAACACCACGATAAAGAAGTAAAGTAACAATAAAAAAGTCCATTCAAGTGGCCCAACCCAAATATATATTATTTCTCTCCGTATACAAAACAGTTTCTTTTTAATACACAACTTAGGTCTAAATAACAGCGGTAAGTTTGGTTGACTTACTAAATTCTCAAAAAAGCGTTAATCGTAGTGTGCGTTATCACTCATTTGCTCTTGTCACGCGTTAATAATCTCCAAAGTCCCTCTAAAGGGGCCAATATACGGAATCAGTGTATCTCCCATTGATACTCCCATCTTTGCAAACCAATCCGTGTATGAGTTAGTCTCTCGATACACGTGAATAATACCAAAGTTCCAGTCGATCAAGTAATCTCCTACAATCCGCAATTATTTCATCCGACCAATCCCCCTTGTTCGCATCGTCATTCACTAACGCGTGTAACTCAAGTGAATTAGTCTCGATGATTAGCGTCTCATATCTCTAATTAACCGCCATGTATAGTCCAAAATGTAAGGTTAAAAGTTTAGATTGGAATGTTGATTTAACCTCATAAAAGCCCGCAAAGCCTCCTAAATATTCTCATTTTCTATCTCGGAACATCGATATTAAGCTTGATCCTCAATGTCGATTTTATCTATTTGACTAACGTACTTCTTGCAAGACAACCACTCCCCCATCAAATTTCCTTCCCCCAAGCACGAATGTAATTTGCAGCTGCATTGTTTACCACAAATCTTAACACTTCCATTGACTACTTTGGCTCATTCTCTTCAAAATAATTCTCATTCCGACTAGTCCATATTTGCCAACAAATAGATACTGCACCTATCCCCAATCCTATGCCAATATCCACAACCTTGCAACCGATTAACTCATTCCACCATACTATGCCTTTTTTTTAAAGTCAGCACATCAGTTTCATATCTGGACTCTCTATGCTAGCTAGATCTTCTTCCAGGTGCGTGACCTACATAAATCATCAAAATGGGTCTACTTTAATTATTTTGTGCTTCGCCAGGCCCACCATTAATTGAAGACTAGTCCTTGAATTCGTGTGTACATGTACTATCCTATCGTAGGCCCCCTTCTATAATATCCACTAGGCCCAAATCGATAGAGACACAACTGTCTAGATTTTGAGTTTCATGCGTCATGCTCAGTAGATCATTTGTTGCAACTCTTTCCTGTGATGTGTTTCTCAACTTTGTGAATTCTGACCAATTTTCCTAAAGTTCATCATATTTTTTACAGTCACAGAACAAATGTGCATTTGTTTCACGCGCAATCTCACACCCTTTACATATTGGTGACACATACAATCCACATTTCCAAAGATTATCCGCGATTAGCAAACGATCCCGAACCGCCTCCAAAGGAGTAACCAGACTTTTTGCGGACAGTTGATTGATCATAATTTATTCTAGTTAAACACCTTTGTATAAGGCAGTGCCTTTAGGGCTTTATAGGACAACTTCATCGAAAACACACATGATGCCTCTTTTTTTTGTCAGACACCCGATGCCTCCAAACTTTGTTTATATGAGCATCCTTGGTCATTTCGAATTTATACGATCCCATTTGCAAGCGTCTCACATACTGTAAGATAACTTGTACATATTTTGGAGTCTGATTGTTTGGGAGCTCGATTCATAAAACCTTCATCAAAATACTTGTGTTTTAGCGCCGCAACCCACAATGCCTGATCAACTCTAAGTATCATCCACCCTATTTTAGAAAGCAAGGCACTGTTAAATCGTTTTGCGTCACAAAAACCCAATCCGCCATCTTTTTTCCTACTACATAGAATCTCCCAAGATAACTAGTGTATCTTCCTCGTTGCGCCCTCTATACCCCAGATGACCCCAAACCACTATTTTAACCATTTTTTCCGCCACTTGTCCACTTTTATTTTGTCTTCTCACTCCCGATTTAATTCTCTCCCTTTGAACTGTCATCCATTCTCCGAATACTTGTTGTTCTTACATACTCGGCACCACCATGCTACTCACCACACTTGATCCATTAGGAGGACATGTACCCTCCTTATTTCCATTATCTTGATGTATGTTCAACGGACATTTATACTTTTGATGCCCAAAGTGCCCACAATCAAAACAAATCATATGCATCCTTCATATTCAACTTTACAAACCTCCCCCTATATGTAATTTTGGTTCAAAGGTTTATCAAGATCAAGTTCAAAGGCTAACCTGGCATTATTCACCTTTTTTCTTATTTTGTTAGTGGATCGATTCTCACTGTGTTACCTATTATATCTCCTACTTTCCTGAGTATGTCTTAGGTGTAGTTTTGCATCCCCACATTCTAACCAAGGCAATAGTAGTGGTAATATATGTTGATAGTCCTAGAGGGGGGGGGGGGTGAATAGGATTACTAATAAGATAATGCCTAATTAAAAATCTTTTGGACAATAATAAGTTTAAGAGAAAACTTCTATGTCAACTAATTAAATCAAACTCTTATAGGATCATGCAATAGAAAGAGAAGGTTTGATATAAAAGTATAACTAGTAAAAAGCTAATCCAATATCTTAAACTACTCTAGAAGACTATATGTTGGAATATCCTAGATAAACAATATCATAGAATTCATGCAAGCATATAATCAAACATATAATGTGCGGAAAGTAAATAGAGTAGGGATAGAAAGATACACACGATTTATAGTGGTTCGGTTTCCCTATATCCACTACCTAAGGAAGCCTCCTTAGGATTTCAAGCTTTTCACTAAGCTCCCGTGTCTCTCTTATCCGGGTCGAGAACACAATAACCTTTACAAACTCTTCGATAACACGAAGGACACACCACTTGCGTAATCACAACACAAGGACACCAAGTATACTCCCTATACTTGAATTCTCTCTTAATCTATCTATTACAAGACCTAGACTTAAGAGGATAATAACAAAGTGTTTAAAGGTTTGCTAATTAAAGCTTGTAACTAAACTCCTAATAGAGTGGATATGACTATAAGCTTGTATACTCCTTTTTGAGTGGATAGAACCTTGTGGCTTAATTGATTAACTCCTTGAAAGGATTTATAAGCTCACTAAGATTGAATTTGACTATGTATAGCACTTGACACCTTCTTGAATGATAGCAATTAAGCCCCTTAATGTTTGTAATTAGTTGGTGTGTTTGTAGCCTTCAAAGAGCTTCAATTTATAGTAGAAAATGGCTTCCAACGGTCATAAGGCTTGAGTCCAACGGATCTATTAATCTCCCAACGGATATATTTCTTATGACTTGTCTTTTGTGCAGAAAACCCTTTCTTGCGGTGTACCGCAAGATTCGTGCGGTGTACCGCGCTTCAGTGGTTTGATTTTCTAGCATACTGACGGGCTAGTCACTGCACCGCGCCCTGGTCCGCAACCTTGGTCCGGTATACCGCAGCGGTGTACCGCGCCAAGTAATCTTTGAAGGATAATGACTTGGATCAATAAATCTTCTTCACGAAAGTTGTTGTAAACATTATTCTAAGAATCTTTGAAGTTGAACACTAAGGCTAAATCTCAATAATCATAAAGATAAGGTTAATAGCATTTGTATGAGAATAAGATTCTTAAGATAAAACAATCAAGTTGAACAACAAGATAAAGAAGGAGCTTTTTGATGAAATAGAGTGCAAGATAGAATATAAATAACAATAGAAATTAGCACACTAAACACAAGAGGATTTGTCACATTAAAACAACCTAATAAGGGAGGCAATATGCCAACAATCTCCCCCTTTTTGATGATGACAAATCCTTCACTAAAACACCTTAGGAATGAAATGAAAGTTTAAGCACTAATGAAATAAAGCTCCCCCTCACAATAAGCATAAGATTTGAGATGCATTTGTGAGACTAAAACGTGCAAGTTTTGAAAGTTTTAGAGCACATACTATTTCTCCCCCTTTGTCTTCATCAAAAAGATGGGGTAAAAACAACTAAGAAATAGAAGAGCAAAAAACTCGAGTGAATAGATTTTAAACAAAGATTGCAAGAGTTTAGATATTTGTAAAGCAAGAGCTAAGGATAGAGATTTTTACCAACTCCTTGATAGATTTTGATTTCATATGCTTTCTAATGACACAAACGATTAGTTGCAAAGATATGAAATAAATGATTAGTCTAAGCATATGAGTCTTAGAAAAATGATTTAGCAAAGACTCCCCCTTACAAAATGCATATAGTTTGTTTTAATTTGTAAGCGTTTGATTGACAATTTTCCCTAATAAGAACACTTGAGAACATTTTGAAGAGATTTAGGGGTAAAACTGTAATTTTGTTGAAAGGCAAGGGGTCAAGATGTATTTTTCAAAAATTTGGGGACTAAGCGCAATTTTGAAAAATCTATTTTGGGACCGAAATGCAAATTTCAAACTATTTAGGAACAAAGCTAAAAGGAGCAAACTATAGGGACTAAGGAGCAATATCAAGAAGTACCTATAACATCAAAGAACATGTTAGCAACATAAAAACCAAATCAAAGAAGATAAGCAACAACAATCATGATAAAAACACAACTAGTTAACCAATTATCCAAATAAAACATTTAGCATCCTAACATAAAAACCAACTAAACCAAAGTAGCAATATCCTAGATGTCCAAAACACGGACCCACAAATACTTAAAAGCATAAACACATCATAAAAACAAGTTCTAAAATAACCATATAAGCAAATAGACTTGTAAACCACCAAGAACGAAAAGAGATGATTTTAAACACCAAACACCAAAGCAAGAAGGATTAGCGATTATCACGAGGAGAGCGGCTCCTAGACCTTCTTCCATTTCCAATATCATCGCGAATACACGAAACATCATTTTTCATACACGAAAGCTCATTCGCAAGATGCCCTATCTTATCTTCCAAAACTCCAAATTTCCTTTCTATTTTGTCTTCCAAAGCCACAAATTTACTTCCTATGTAATCCATGAAACGAGACATAGCGCTTTCAAAACCGGATGAAGTAGGAGGGTTTGTATTGGTGGGTTGGCTTGGAGTGGGCTCATTAGGATTTGGGTTTTGTTGGGCCGGGTTATCTAATAAATGAAGAGTCTCAAGCTCCGGACCATCGGTGCTACTTTTTGCTTCAAGGATGCGACTACGAATAGTGGTATCCGAGATACGATTAATAGTGGAGACCGAAACATAGGTGTTGTTATAAATAACAAATTTCATTCTTAGAATCGTGAGATAATCGAAATTCCAAGACTTATTGATTGGTTTAACATTTGTCCCTCCAAAAGAAATATCATTAGCTTCAAAGATTTTGGATAGAAATATACCGTAAGGGACTTTATCCCGAGAGGCACGAGCGTGATTCATCCATTTGAACATTATCGCAATAATGTTTATCGGTTGTTTGGAGAAGATAAAAAATAAGAGATAAGCTTCATACGGGATAAGTTTTGCGTCATGCTTATCTTTCGGAATAACGGCCGAGATAAGAAACTTGTGGGCCACGATAAATTCCGGATCAAAGTTACGAATATTCCAATTTCCATCGGGAATAACCATTCTACTATTAACAAACTCATTAACTTCATTTTGAGCAACAATATCAATGTTCGAATTATCCCAACCACTAGACCAAAATCCGCTAAAACCATCCGAAGGTATATCAAATTTAGAGCACAAAGTATTCGACTTTAAACGTAAAACGGTACCCGAAACGGTTGATTTAATCGAAGTAGTAGCATGATTAAATTCAAAATTCGTATAAAAATCTTCGATTAACCCGATTGCCAAATGACTACCCGAAAAAGCAAAGATTTTATGAAATTTTTGAATTGAAAAGAGTCTAAAGAGAGAGTTTTCACCGGAGGGAAAAGCCGAGGGGCAAATCGTTCTACCCGGAAGAGCATCGAATGGCCGGAGTGGTGGTGGTGGTGGTGTTGGTGACCTCGCCGGAGATGGTTCACGGTGGCGGCTTGAGGAGGCTCCGGTGGAAGCTTTTTTCTTGTTAGCAATGGATTTGGTTCTAACCATGGTGGAAAACGAAGTGGGTAATGAAGGAGGAAGAGGGAGGAGTGATTTAACCGGAGAAGGAGGGTGTTTTGGTGGTGGAGACGGAGGGTAGGTGGCCGGAAATCGCCAAGGAGGAGGAGAGGGGAAGTTTTAATGAGAGAGTGAGGAGAAAAGAAAGAAGAACGGGCTCTTAATCTGTCAAAACCCTTACGTGCGGTGTACCGCGGGAATCGTCCGGTGCACCGCACGAGTGTTCGGTTTGGTCAACAAAAATGAAATTTTTGATTCTTTTAAAAACACCCGAAACACAATCGAAACTACCCCAAATGACTCGGAATGATATAAAATAATTTTGAGCATCTTTGTTTTAGAAAGAAAAGCCAAGGAGACCCTAAGAACTCATATAACAGTTTATTTCACAAAAGTCCCTAAGTTTTCTAAAAGTGCAAAAAGACCCAATGCAAGAATAAAGCAACACTTAAGCATGTAAAAGGTCAAGAACAATAAGATAGTATCACAAGTTGATAAAACACATAAAACATACAATAAAAAACATAAACAAAAACACAAGAGAGGAAAGAATATCACCGTATTTTCCTTTTATGAGGTTTGAACGTCCTTTTGCATAAAATTCCATTTTCTTGACGCTCAACACCTTCAATGCAAATTACTATGGTACCCGAGGTGGAATGGATCCGGAAATGTTATTAGCATTTGTCACGATCCATATTGGTTTTTCCCATGAAGGTATCAAAGATCCACTAATAAGTTGTTCATGGTAATGGCACGTAGAAGTATGATGACCGGGTTTACCACAATAGTTGCAATAACTTCTTTTTTGAATAGAGTAACCATGTAAAGGTTTTGAACAAGAAGTTTCCACATTCTTTCCAACATCCAAATTATCACTAACATATAATTTTTCTTTGAAAAAGTCATTTGGATCAAAAGGAGTGACATTTGAGAAAGGATGATTTTTTAAAGTATCAAGAGCGAGGGAAAACGCTTCATCCAATTTTTTAAAACCTTCTATGCTTTTCTTCAAAGGATGTTTCCATTTATTTAAAATAAAAATGTTTTCAAAACACGGGTTTTTAGTATTGCCAAGAATATCATCCAAAGTGATACAACATTTAAAACAATTCTTTAGCACAATATTACCCTTTTTTAACATAAGATTATTCAAATGGATTTGAGAATCAAGAATTTTGAGAAGAGATGAAATTTGCCTAATATCACAATAATTGTAAGGAAGAGATAAAGAGTTAGGATAAAGTGCTACCTCATGATTAGGTTTAATATCGTTGTGAGATTCATTATGGATAGAGACTTCTTCTTCTTTGTCATTTTCGACAATTCCATATACAAACTCCAAACGATCCCAAAGCTCTTTTGCGGATTTACAATCTAACATTTGTGAGAAAATTTCTTCGGAAATTCCACGAATGAGAGTGTACATTGGTTTTGCATTTTGAGTGAGCTTAGCCTTTTCCTCTATGGTGAGTTCATCAAAATCTTTTTCTTCTTGATTTAGCTTAAGAACTCCCTCTTCATTTAACTCTTCTTTATAAGGGACAAATGGACCTTCCTTTACGATTCTCCATTGATCGGGATCTTCGGTTTTTATAAATTCCTCCATTTTTGTTTTCCAAGCAAAATAGTAAGTTCCTACAAAAAGTGGAGGTCGAGTAGAACACGAACTTTCCAAAAGATTAAATTCCATATCGTTTACTCTACTAACGATTAAGCTATTCACGTAGAGTTAGGCTCTGATACCAATTGATAGTCCTAGAGGGGGGGGGGGGTGAATAGGATTACTAATAAGATAATGCCTAATTAAAAATCTTTTGGACAATAATAAGTTTAAGAGAAAACTTCTATGTCAACTAATTAAATCAAACTCTTATAGGATCATGCAATAGAAAGAGAAGGTTTGATATAAAAGTATATAACTAGTAAAAAGCTAATCCAATATCTTAAACTACTCTAGAAGACTATATGTTGGAATATCCTAGATAAACAATATCATAGAATTCATGCAAGCATATAATCAAACATATAATGTGCGGAAAGTAAATAGAGTAGGGATAGAAAGATACACACGATTTATAGTGGTTCGGTTTCCCTATATCCACTACCTAAGGAAGCCTCCTTAGGATTTCAAGCTTTTCACTAAGCTCCCGTGTCTCTCTTATCCGGGTCGAGAACACAATAACCTTTACAAACTCTTCGATAACACGAAGGACACACCACTTGCGTAATCACAACACAAGGACACCAAGTATACTCCCTATACTTGAATTCTCTCTTAATCTATCTATTACAAGACCTAGACTTAAGAGGATAATAACAAAGTGTTTAAAGGTTTGCTAATTAAAGCTTGTAACTAAACTCCTAATAGAGTGGATATGACTATAAGCTTGTATACTCCTTTTTGAGTGGATAGAACCTTGTGGCTTAATTGATTAACTCCTTGAAAGGATTTATAAGCTCACTAAGATTGAATTTGACTATGTATAGCACTTGACACCTTCTTGAATGATAGCAATTAAGCCCCTTAATGTTTGTAATTAGTTGGTGTGTTTGTAGCCTTCAAAGAGCTTCAATTTATAGTAGAAAATGGCTTCCAACGGTCATAAGGCTTGAGTCCAACGGATCTATTAATCTCCCAACGGATATATTTCTTATGACTTGTCTTTTGTGCAGAAAACCCTTTCTTGCGGTGTACCGCAAGATTCGTGCGGTGTACCGCGCTTCAGTGGTTTGATTTTCTAGCATACTGACGGGCTAGTCACTGCACCGCGCCCTGGTCCGCAACCTTGGTCCGGTATACCGCAGCGGTGTACCGCGCCAAGTAATCTTTGAAGGATAATGACTTGGATCAATAAATCTTCTTCACGAAAGTTGTTGTAAACATTATTCTAAGAATCTTTGAAGTTGAACACTAAGGCTAAATCTCAATAATCATAAAGATAAGGTTAATAGCATTTGTATGAGAATAAGATTCTTAAGATAAAACAATCAAGTTGAACAACAAGATAAAGAAGGAGCTTTTTGATGAAATAGAGTGCAAGATAGAATATAAATAACAATAGAAATTAGCACACTAAACACAAGAGGATTTGTCACATTAAAACAACCTAATAAGGGAGGCAATATGCCAACATATGTTTCACAAGGCTTGGAGTACGGTGTTCACTCCCGGACAACCAGATAATGATACAAAATCATCAACAGACCTCCGCCTAAAGCAAAATTCCAATCATCCTTATTAGTAAACTTCATTATGAAATACCCATGATCAACGATAGCTATTTCAAACAAACCCTTTGGACTCCAGATTTGTTTTAATTTTGAAGCCAAATAGTTATACCTTACTTTATACTCAATAGCATAATTACAACTGTGTTACTCCACAATTCAATTCCTTTCATTTTCTCTTCTCCTGACCTCACCGAATGTGGATATTAATAATTCTCAATGTACCATCATCTTCAATAACTGTAGTAAAATCCCTTTCATCTTCATTCACCACCTTTATCTTCTTATTCTCATTAAAATCAAATATAGCTGGAATTTCTACATTCATACATGATAGAGTGGTATTGCCATTCATAGGTTTTCCTTGAGGGGGGCTACCAATGGAGGAATCAACGACATTACCTTTTGGCCACCGTTCAGGTTAGGAGGCTCAATTGAACGTGCACTCTTAGTCACTCTATTCTTCGTCTCGGATGTCAATAGGGTTGGAAATTGTTTAGTATTTACCCCATTGTTAATCAGGTTATTTGTGGTCATCCCGTCTCTTTCTTCTTCTCTCACCGGCAGCACTGCCGACGGTCTCTCATGCAGCGGATCCTCCATCTTGGATGTTAGGGAGTGCAACGGTTGGTTTCTCGAAGCACAGGAGTACAACAGTTAATTTTCAAAATTTTCCTTTAATAACAAAAAACACTTTTTTGATTGTCTTTATTACAAAAATATTTTTTTGTGTCTTTAAATTTTAAGTATTTATTGAAAACACAATTTGTAATATTTAAATAGAAGTAAAAGTGGTATAAATAATGAAAAATTATCTAGATTTCTTGAAATGGATAATGTTTTGTGGACAACAATTTTAAGAAATGACGACTAGGGATGGAAATGGTTATGCTTAAAAATCAAAATCGATGGTCACCGAATCCATTAAAAATCAATTATATAACTATGGTTAAAACCACTAGATTATGGTTTTGAAAAATGTAACTGATGTCGTTGAGTTATTGTTTTAAATAAAATTAAACAAAATAACCAAAAGCCGTGTATTATCATATATATTCATATTTATAATAATTTTAGGTAAAAATTATAATCAAATACTAAAATCAAAATTCAAATACTATATTTAACCAAGTAAATAATAAATATACAATATATCGAAATCCAACATAATTTTGTTTATAGATTGGATTTTTTTAATATTTGTGGTTTATTTTAGGAATTTTTAATACATTTACAAAGTTATCGTTTGGTCATGATTAAAAACTGCAAACCCGTTTACAAAACTGGAACCTAATGGTATGTTATGGTTTTGAAAAGTGTAACTGGTGGTTAAACCATTAGGTTATGGGTTTTAATACAATAAGTAGTTACGTTTGTTGATATTTTTTGCGAGAAACTAAATTGTTTCCATCCCTAGTGACAACCTTTTATGGATAGAGGGAGTAACATTATCTTCAACCAGCAAAAAAAAGGTTAGTTGGATTTTTTTTCTCGTGATCTTTAAAAAAAGTAAAGATATATATCGCTCTTTTTTGTTTTACATTTATATCACCTCCTATTTGAATGTTTTAAACACCAATCAAATCGTTTTATCACTTAAAAGTGCATTCTCTCTCTTTTGTTTGATGTCACATAAGGTGACACATAGAAAGTGATATAAGGGTGAAATAAAAAGAGGTGATATATACCATTGCTCCTCCAAAAATATATACGAGGCTCTATGCTACAACAATTGCATATTAGGTCTCATAGTTTCAAAAGTATAAGGCACATGCATCCCCTTTGACATATTTTGTTAGTTTGACGTGAAAAGATCGAATTACCATCATCTTAATAATGGTTAAGTGAAACCCTTCTAAATTAACTACTACTCTACTACTTTTTGTCTTTTCTGAATATCGAAGGATGATACTTCTGTTTTGCTTATTGTATATCCAACATTTGTTTTAGATGTGGGTTTATCGTATCATAAAGACTCAGATATAACATATTTTCAAGTTTTTTTTGTCGCTTTCTTCAACTTTTTGTTTTTTGATGATATTTTGTTGATTAATATGTAACTAAAGGTCCCTTAAAAGCAACATTATTGTATTTTTTATATGTAAAAACTTTAGTTGTTATTGTTTATTCAGAATTTGTCTATTTTACGTTGTAGTGTTTAAGTTAATTTTTTAAAATTGTTGGTCCAAATTTTAAATTTATTTTAAGCTTAGATTTATTTTACTTGTGTGAATATTTTGTGTTTTATGTGTACAATTATATGTCATTTTGTTCAAGTGCGGGGCAATCTATAAATAAAGGGGAATCTCTCATCTATTTTTCGAGAAATGTTGATATAGAATTAGCTGAAGGAATCACAAATCGTAGTGGGTACAGTAGAAGTGATGGGTTAGGCAAGTATCTTGGTGTACCCATTCTTTCGCGAAGGAGGCCTAAGGGTTTTTGCGGGGAGACAATCAGTGAACTAAGAGAAAAGTTAGCAGGTTGGAAGAGTAAGACTCTCTCTTTTGCAGGCTGAATCACGTTAGCCCATTCTGTATTGTGCGCAATGCAAGTTTATATAATGCAAGTCGAGAAATTGCCTGGATACGTTTGTGATGAGATTGATCGCATAGTTCGAGACTTCATCTGGGGTTCGGTGGAAGATCAGCGGAAAATTAGTTGGATCGCTTGGGATAAGGTTTGCACACCAAAGAGTCAGGGTGGTTTAGGTCTACGTATGGCTAGAGACATGAATAGTGCATTGTTAGGAAAGCTAGGGTGGAAACTTGTTCACGATAACTCAGCATTATGGGTGACCGCTCTAAGGAAGAAATATTTCAAAAATGACGTGCTTCATTATGAAACCAAGCCCTATGATTCACAGATTTGTCGTGCTATCGCGGAAGGTATTGTCGTAGTTAGACGGGGATCCCGATGGACGGTTAAAAATGGTGAAAAAATTGCTTTTTGGCTTGATATATGGATTGGAGATGAGATGCTTATAAATCAGGCTTTAGGTTTGGTTGGGAGGGACAAAATGTTTGATAAAGTAAGTGATTACTTGAATGAGGGTGGTGACTGGGATTGGAGCAGATTCAGATACTTATTGCCTGTCCAAAAGCTTCAAGAAATTGGGAAGGTAAACATTCGGTATTGCACAGGTGAACAAGATGTACTATCGTGGCAAAACGAAATCAGTGGAAATTATACAGTAAAGTCTGCATTAAGGGAGGTGACATCAGCTAAAGAGAATGACGTGATGGAATGGGGAAAAATTTGGAAGCTAAGGGTGTCGCAAAAAGTAAGGGTATTGATTTGGCGGGCTGCACAGGAACGTTTAGGAACAGGTCAGAATTTGGTGTGGCGTGGAATGAAGGTGTCGAGTAGATGTTGCTAGTGCGAATCTAATGAAGAAAGTGCGTTGCACTTGTTCTGTGACTGTTGTAAGGCGAGGGAGGTGTGGAGCTTAATTAAAAGGGAATTTAGACTAGGCTGGGCGCATGGGGGCGGAGCATTAGGAGAGTCGTCGGCTCGGAGTCATAGTCGAGTAGAAGTTCGTGAGCTAGGGGAAAGTTTCATGGGAGCTGGGGCGGTACAGAAGGAAAATGAAGAAAGGCTGTCGGGTTCTGATTTTCATTTTGATGGGGTCCATAGTAATAATTCAGGGACCTGGTCTTGCAATGTGGAGGAGTCAAATGAGAGTTGTGCTTTAAATTATGGGATGTACAGTGATTTGGAAGGGACTATTGGGCCAGCTGATATGATTATTGGCCTGCTGATATGTTTCGCTCGTCAGGTCCAAGTGGTGTTATATCATCTATGGACCATCAGGTATCTCATCGTGACTCTATGCAACAGGGGCTTATTGGAGGGGATAGTCAAGAACAGGTTGATAAAAGCTGGTGGAATAAAAATATAGGAGCGAATGGCTTTTTTGCAGGTCTTAATTGAGGAGTCTTTTTTGCCTCTCTAATTAATGTTATATGGACAGAAAGGAATTATGTGATATTTAAGAACGAGGCGTTTTCGAAAGGAGATATTATAATCCGGAAGGCTAAAAACGCGGCCATAGATTTCATGAAAGCGTGGAGGTCGCACCATGAAAAAGTCGAGAAAGTTGGAAGCCGAGTGGAATGGATTGGATGGTGTAGGCCTGTTAGGGGGCTTAACATTAACACGGATGGTAGCTTTAGCGAACGGCTCGGTAAGGGGGGTGCAGGCGGTCTATTAAGAGATAAAGAAGGCAACTGGATAAAGGGATTTCATTTTAGTCTAAGAAGTAACATGGCGGTAATGGCTGAAATATCAGGTTTATACGAAGGGCTCAAGTTAGCAATCGATCTGGGTATCCAGGAACTTGAGGTGGAAGATGATTCAAAAGAGACGTTAAATATGATAATCCGGGACATGAATGATAGAGGGCCAGCTAGGGAATGGATCTTCAGAATCCGAGAGATGCTAAGTGGAAATAAAGGCTTCATGGTCTCACATATCTTTCGTGAAGCCAATATGAGTGTAGATTTCTAAGCTCGTCTGGGCTCAAAGTTAGAGGAAGGGATAGTTATTTTGAAGGATCCCCCCAGATAAAGCATGGAAAGTGATTAATAAAGATCGTTTCGGTTACAAAACTCTGCGGCGGATCTATACGACTAGTTTGTTAAATCTCATGAATATGTAATAGTTTTGTTTTATTAAACCCGGTCATATGACCTCCACTGTATCAAAAAAAACTAATAAAATATATAAAAACATAGTATACATTTTTGTATACCACCAATCCATATATTATACGTAAAAGCTTTCATCGTTATTGTTTATTCAAAATTTGTCTATTTTAGGTTGTAATGTTTAAGTTATTCTTTTTAAATTGTTGGTCCAAATCTTAAATTTATGTTAAGCTTAGATTTATTTTATTTGTGTGAAAAATTTGTGTTTATGAAAATATATCGAAACTCTACATTTTTGTATAATATCGACCTATATATTGTTCAATTTAATGTTGTAGATTGAAAAAGGTATGCGACCACAGTGGGAGTCGAACCCACGACCTTTTGATCCGAAGTCAAACGCGCTAATCCACTGCGCTATGCGGCCATTGATGTTAGTATCCTTTCTTCTTGGTTGTTCTTACAGGTTTGTTCATTTTATACGACATAAATCGAGGAACCTCGTCAAACGTGTTTAGCAAAGTCATTCTTGTGCATCATCTATCCTTTTATTACACGACATATATATATATATATATATAGATAGATATTGCATCATTTTTAGCAAGATATATGAGAACCTTTTGGTGAAGAAAAGCACAACCATTTGCCTTTGTTTTATCATTGGAAACTAGACTTAAAAAACTAATAAATAATGGTAGGTTTCAAATCTTTCCCCGTTCGTCAACTCTTTTTCTCTAAATTCAAATACAAAACCATATCTTCATAAATGAAGTCTCGAAACTAATATACAAGTTCAAATAGTGTTAAATTTTTGTGACTCGTACTAGAAAAATTGATAAGTTCGATATTCCCAGACTGTAAGAGATTTTAACATTAAGAGACTTGGAATTATTCTTAAATACATGTAGGTCCTTATAAGGAGGAATATACTATGCTAAAAAGGGGTTAATAGAATATACAACTTATGGTGCAAAATTAAAGTAACTCTTTAATGAAGACTTTTTTTTCTGGTTTAAATCTAAGGCAAGATATAGTTACGCAAAACATTTCCAAGGTATTAGAAAAGAAATTATATCTAGCCTAGAAAATTTCTCAAACAATTAACAATATATAAGTGTAATAACATAAATGTAAAGGGTTTATGGATAGAAAAGTGATAGTGAATGTATTGTGGTTAGCCTTAATGATTACTCCACTACCTACGGTTCTTCCAACCTTAGTTCTTGCATCCTCATGTTGTGCTTGGACTTTCTAATTTGTAATTATAACTTGCTTGATATAGGTGCCTATTTCTTATCATGACACTAATGGCTGACTTTTGCTCTGATAGTTTTGTTCGTTCCCCAATAGCTAAGTTCAATTGCATATATGTTTCAATTACAGAGGAAAAATAGAAACCTGCAAAATAGAAGAAATTCATAATGGCTCGAGAACAAGAAATGTTGTAGATTACATTATGAATATATGATGTTGATCTAATTGCTGATATAAGGACTGTTGGCCAATGGATGGCCTAACTAGATCGAATCCTACGAGAATTTTGATTAGAGAGATCAAGTCATAAAAATGGAAACAAAGAGAGTGGATCCCACGTTTATAAAATGATGATAGTTGACTAACTCTAATGTGGCAGATATGCTACTGTAAGTGACACGTGAGATAAGGCACTGATATGGCGTTGAGATAACTCTGATGTGTCGATGACAAGATCATAGTTGACATGTGATAATGTGATGATGTGGCATTGTGGTTATAATAAATTTAGTCAACTGTGATGGCCACTATTGTAGTTAACTAATTATTTCATTTGGTGATATGTTTGCGGTGAATTTGATTTGGTGATATTTTTAAAGTCTTTTAATATTGTCTTTATTCTGGTTGTCGAGGTTACAATACCCGCATCTCTGAAATTCCTCAAATACCATGGCGTTTTATGCTCCTCATCATTCGTCAAACTTGTTGGCACCTCCTAATATTCGCACTCTATCCCTTATAATATCTTTTTATCTTGCAGTTATTTTTAACTTCTTCCCCTATCAAAAAACATCCTGACTCAGAGGAGTGATAATCCACCACTTGTTTTGCGACTGTGTCCGACTTTATTAGATATTCATATTTCTGTCTTAGTCGGTAGAACGGAGTCTTGTGGCACTCCGATAAGTGATACACTATTAATCCATTCCGTCTTATTATATCAAATAATTCGTCAATTTTTTAACGATATTGGATTGCCTTTGGTGCCATCTGCAACAAACAAGATATTAAAATGCAATCATTGTTCTAAAGAATACACATATTACCATATTTGTCACTATACACTGATTAATATACTCATAACACTTGTTATTAAGTCCTTATTTTACTCAATTCTCTTTACTATATGACTACTCAAAGTTTTGAATATACATAGTTTTAGTATTCAAGGTACGCATCATACTAGTTAATCAATGAGTACTCAGGAGACCACATAAACATTGAGTACTCAGTGTTTTAATATCCAAAGTACACACCATGTTAATCAAACACCGAGTACTAAATGTCCTGATAGTCAAAACGCCAAACACTGAGTAATCAGTGTTATGTGTAGGGGTGAGCAGAGTTCGGTTCGACCCGGTTATTGGACGTAACCGAAACCGAAACCGTATGATTCAGTTTTGAAAGGTGTCGATACCGAACCAAACGGTTTTTGTCGGTTCAGTTTTATCGGTTTTCGGTTCTCTATATGTTCGGTTCGGTTTTTTTCGGTTTTGGTATGTGTTTAATTCAATAGTTGGATAGATTTCAAAGGCGTTCACACGAGACATTTTATTTTTCATATATGAAGTGTTTGATTTTCATGTTATTAACCCATGTAGAAAATTGCATTTTTGGAACTCAAATTTTATATATTAGTCGTAAACAAATAATTTCAAAGGAATATTTATAAAATTTAATGTGTATGTTTTACCTTCAACAAGTATTAATAAACGAAACAATTTTTAAAATATATCGACTAATGACTTAGGTAAAAATATTTTGCATATTATGACATTTTTAGGGGCGGTACATGTCATATATGAACATTTTTGTTTTCAAAATTTACTCCATTTTCTATCCCATTGTCATAATATTTTCAAGAATATAAATTAAATTCAAGAATGTCTTAACTTTTGTATTTTTTTCGGTTTGGTTTAGCATAAAAAAACCGCACCGAAACGAAATTTTTTGGTTTTTTAAAAAGTTTATACCAAACCGAACGGTTTTGTCGGTTTTTGGTTTTTTCGATTCGTTTTTTTTTCGGTTTTTTGGATCGGTTCGGTTTTCTGGTTTTGTTTTGCTCACCCCTAGTTATGTGTCACCCTACCCTAGTACTAAGATTTTTATCAAACCCCTGAGTATTCATAATCATTGGTTATAAACAACATAAATCTTTGAGTAATGCATCGAGTTTGTACTCATCACTTCCAGAAAACTTTGAGTTTGTACTCAATAACATTAGAAAACACTGTGTATGGTTTTGAACAATACTGATTATCAATCACAACCTAATGGGTTGCTCAGAGTCACTATTAGCTAAGAATCATTGAGTATGGTTTCGAATAATGAGTATCAACCAAAACCCTAGGGAATTAACCAACTTTAGAACTAAAAAGCTTCAAAATAAGAAATATGAACGGTCAAAATGATGTTAACCTTGCTCTTATGTTGTTTGTGTGCTTAGCTTCAGTCGGTTTCGTCTTCCTCGCAACGTTTCCTCTGGGTATCTTGAGCCGACGATGAATGATAGAAAGAGAGAGAGCGTGAGAGATACTGTATAACGATGAGAGACAAATGACAGATTAGGACCCCTTTTTTAGGTTTTTGTGGAGTATTTATACTTTGAGGGTATAATAGACAATTACAATTTCGGTCCCTCCTTTAGAGAAGCAAGATTCCACACATTCCCTATATGAAGAAAATTCATTTTCCAAGTCCCTATATGTCATTCACCCAAGTAAAATAGGTTGTTGGAGAGGCTTGTTTGAGTCTCTTTTACCGTTTGATTGTTTTTTATGATCTATATTATGTTTTCAGGATTTTATTAAATGATTTAAAATGAAATTAACCAAAACCGATATTGAAGATATTACATAATTTGAATGAAAAAAACTAACAAATTTTACATAGTAATATAAAATATTGTGCTAAGAATTAATTACATATGCAAATATTTTACATACTTTTAACTTTTGATATATATAAGGGTAAAGCCTTCCTGAAACCCTTTATCTTTCCCCAAAGTGCGCGATCCGCCCCTGATCTTCATTTTTACCCTTTCTGGCCCTCCATCTCAATACTTTGTGACGCCGTTAGCCCTTTTTTCGTTTTTCTGTTAATTGACCGTTAGTCAACGCCACATGGCGCCAGGTCATCGCCACATCACCGCCACATAGGCATGACGTCACCAGCAAATTACACAGTCATATTTTTAAATTATTCTTCTTCTTCTTTTAATTCTTCTTTCTTTATTTTTACAGAAAATCAAACCAAATCTGTAACATATTTCTCCTAAAATCAATCCGTCTCTCTCCTAAACTCAATCCCTATAGTTCTCACAGAAGAGCAGCGAGAAGAACTAGTGCGAGAAAAACTTACACTTTCGGAATTACAAACGAGCAGCGAGAAGAATCAATCAGGTGGGACCCATGATTACGGAGAGGGGAAAATCAGCATTAGATTTTTCGATGAGTTTCCCAAAACCGATTTGTTTGATGTGTTACCGGATGATCTAGTGGTTTTGATTCTTTGTAAACTCAGTTCCACCGCTGATACTCCTGCTGATTTCTTTAACGTCGCTTTAAAGTGAGTATTTTCAGCAAAAATAATGTTAAAGGTTTGATTTTTATGAGAAATGATTTTATGATTTACTTGTTTTTGTGTTTCAGATGCAAAAAATTTAAAGGGTTGGCTCTTCAATCTGTTGTATTAGCTAAAGCGTCTCAGAAAATGTTGGCTGTTAAAGCTATAAACTGGTCTGATTCGGCTCACCGGTTTCTTAAGCTTTGTGCCGATTCTGGAAATGTTGAAGCTTGCTATACTCTCGGCATGGCAAGGATTGGGGCATGAGGGGTGTCTAGATTAGTCTTTATTATGTCTCTTCATAGCTTGTGTGAGGCTCCCGAGGTATAGTGGTATCAGAGCCATGTCTCTATAACGTATGAAGGAAGGATGGTACTAATACTACTCCAAAGAGGATAGTAGAGAGGAACTTTAATCACCATGGAAACCCCTCGAACTTCTGTTTCAATTGACCAACTGCTTTCACTTTCCTCATCTCTAAACCTACCAAAGCATTCTACAAATAAAATAGAACATATGATAGAATATTCCACCGTTCCCGACGATGCGATAATTGAAAATACTATTCCGCCCATCCTAAACCCTTATAATGTCTACAGAAAGAAAACCACCTTTTATAATCGAGGAATTCGTTCCTTGATGACTACCAAAGGTCGCCCTCCAAAAGAATTTGTACAGTCATCCAAAATGGACTAGTGCAGCCTTCCCGCTACAAAAGATGAACAGTACGTCACACTAGGCATACCAACTGAGCTCATCACAGCATGGAAGAATGAAGGATACTCACATCTCCATTTTGGTGCAGTACGTCTAGTACTCACATTTGGTGGAAGAAAAGGACTACCAGTAACAGCACGAGTCTCTCTTTTAGACACAAGATTCCTGAAGTATGAACACGCAGTCATCGGAACCGTACTCACTACACTGAACGCTGGAAGCGTTGTTCTAAGCTTCTTTCCAAACTTCCCAATAGCCCTAGACGATCCCACGCTACCAAAAGCTCTCAAAGTACAAATTCAGATCTCAGGCGCAGAACAGATAGCAGAAGCTAAAATGGCAACGTTACACCACCAACTCGTCTACAGACTCCAAGACCATGCTCTAGATCTACAATCACACACTATCAGAGATGCATTAATGGTCCTCGCAAATGCTGGACAAAAAACACCTACGATAGTACAAATCCCAAGGGAGCTAGGAAGAGATGAGTTGATGAAAGTTATACCCGAAGAATGGATCACCAACTATGAATCATTCCACCAACAACAAGAAGTCATCCAGGCCTCAAAACCTAGTTTCCAAACACTAGCAGACGGCACAGTCAAAACAACATTCAACATACGAAAAGAAGAAGGTCCATCCCGACCTCTCTTCCACTTGATGATAACTCCAGTACCAGACCAAGACACTGAAAAATCTGAATATACCCCTATATCCAAAATCAACACCAGAAACCGAAGAAGAAAGAAAAAGAGAAAAGGGAAGAAACCTCAAATGCCTCTCCCTGATGACAAAGAGAAGAACAAACAGATAGCAGATGAAAACCGATGTTGGAAAAACGATCCAAAGCCAGGCCATGGAGTATGGATCGAAAGAGGGAATTGCGAAAAAGCCTACTGGGTAACTTTTACCCCACCAAAGTCAACAAGCATACCAATAGAGTCCATCATTCCCACTGGATGGGGAGACGAGGAAGATTACGAAGACCAACCACCACCAAACTCTCTTGCAGCATTCAGAAAAGCACAAACAAGCTCAGAATGCATGATGTTCGGCCCATACGATCAGGAGTTCCCCCCTATGGAAAGGCGTCAAGACATAGAGAAGAAGATGGCAGCAAGACCATTCGTCCAATCCGCTATCGATCACGAGGGAAAGATAAAATGCTCGAACCAAGGCGAAGAAGTGCTAAACTGGCAAACAATAAATGCCAAAGCACAAAACCATATCATCAAAAAAGTCGAATCTCAAGTTGAACAGATCATAATTACATCACAAGACACTAACTCAAAGATTGACGACCTGAGTACAAAAGTACAACGCTTATACGAAGATCTACTATCTAGAGTCCGAACATTAGATAAAGAACTCCGCTCCATAATCCAGAACCACCAACTTAGCAGAGATTTTTACCAGAAGGAAGCTGAGATAAAAAGGCTAAAAACCCAAATCGCAGAAATAGAAAACCGAAAACAAATTAACCACTTCCAATATAAACCCTTCAACCTCCCAAATCCCCCCAGAAACCACCAACCCTCTTTTGACGATATTATGAACTACCCAAAATATACCCCAACACCACCATCATTACCACACGTTTTTCCCAGGCCAGCCTCCTCCTTCTACCAAAGACAAGAAGACCACCACCCCCCTTGGCGCTTCACAAGAGAAGAAAAAGCAAAATCGAGCAGCACAGAACCTAGAAACAGTAAGGAGGCTAAAATGGCATCGCGCATTACAAACGACGAACCAAAATTCAAAGTAACCAGCCCAAACTCTGCTAGCTCTTCTGATAACGGATCGGAAACAGGAAGCAATCCTTCAACCGAGGAAAATTTCGCAGACGTCACAACTATACTCATGGCAGACGGAGACGGAATCTCAGACCAAGACGAAACCGTAGATTACATGAACCAAGACGAGTCAACAACCTACAAAGAAAAAGGATTTCCAAAGCCATCAAATGGACCATACTTCACACTGGACGATTGCTCGCTTGAAGAACGAAAAGACAGATTACTTACTTTCTCATCATGGATCAACTGCCAGCTGGATAAAGATGGAACGAACCTTAACGATGTCCTAATCGAATTCGCGAAAAGACTCACGGGTTCTCTAAGAGAATGGTTTGACAGCTTAGGAGAATACAGACACCTACAATTTTACCAACTGCCCACGGCCATGGCTGCAATGGGAGCCATATATCATGAATTCATAGGTGACCTTGCTCTGTCAGAAAGGGAAAGGAAGCAAGCATATTATGATATGAAGTGTTGCTCATTAAAGCAAAAGGATCTTGACTTTCACTTCAAAAGGATGTCACAACTTTACTACACATTATCCGGCCCGAACGATCCTAGCATGAAACACACGTATATAGCCTCACTCCCTATAGAAATCCAACCAGAATTACACCGAATGATTTCATCATTAGGAAAAGATATCCCAGGAACAACACTTGGAGAAATCCACCAAATGACAGGACAAGCAATTAAGAAGATCTGCGAACAACAAGAAGTTCTATCAGGAATCCTCGCCCAGAAAAAATCATGGACAACAACATGTGATCGCTCATATCTGGAAATCAAATGTAAAAACTCCAAAAATTGTTCGTGCTCCTCCAAGCAATCAGGTTACGAGAAGAAAGAACCCCGAAGACTTACTAGATCAAGGAAACCCTTCAGATTTTTCAAGAAGAAGACCTATCGGAACAAACAATCAGACAGATGCTTCATCTGCAAGAAAAAGGGACATTTCGCCAGGGACTGCAAACAAAACAAGGAAAGATCAGCCAGGCTTATATCCCAAATCATGATGGACGATGACACGTCGGAAGCCGATATTGAGTCATTATATTCTGAACAAGAAGAACAAGACAACGAAACTGCTTTTGTTCTACGTGACGAGACCATAACCGATTCAGATGAAGACGACGGCCCACCTATGTTCATGCTCAAAGCCACAAACCACGGTGAACAAAACGCTGTACAACCCCATGTCAAAGTCCAGATCTTTGAAGAAAAATATTCAAAACCTATCGAATGTATAGGGTTTATGGATACAGGGGCCACAGTAACGATGTTAAACCCAAATATCCTACCTCCAGAGGCATGGACCAAGCACATAGAACAGTTCAGGTCAGCAGAAGGAAGGCTATTCAAGACCACCCTGATTTCAAAAAAGCCTATCGGGATACAGTTCTTCCCAGGATGTAAAATATGGATGAAAGTTATAGGATCTAGTCTGCCGGGCAAAGACCTGTTAGTAGGGTTTGACGTCTACCAAAAAGCAAAGAGCCTACAAATACTGCCAGAGGGTCTGAAGTTCAAAAGAAATTTTCTCCCTTACACCAAGGTAAGGAACATGTTCTCAATTAATACAGCCACAGGAGAGTATGAAGAAGTCTCTAGACGATTATTGAGGTCATGTGCAGACTCACATTCAGAATTCAGACACAGTACACCATTATGGAAGAATGTAGAGTTTTTCATCCAACTACCATTCAAGCTCAACGAAGATGCAAACCCAACAAAGGCAACTCACCCGGGGATGACACCAGAAGATCTCAACCTTGCTAGAAAAGAATGCCAACAGTTGCTGCAGTTAGGTCTCATAGAAGAAACAAAATCCAGTTGGGCTTGCCAAGCCTTCTATGTCAACAAAAGATCAGAACAAACGAGAGGCAGGAAGAGACTTGTCATTGACTACAAACCGTTGAACCATTTCCTACAAGATGACAAATTCCCATTACCCAAAACACAAATGCTATTTTCCCACCTGGCATCTGCAAAAATCTTCTCAAAATTTGACCTTAAGGCAGGTTTTTGGCAGATAGGAATCAACCCGCAAGATCGATACAAGACGGCTTTCTGCATCCCGAATGCCCAGTACCAATGGACAGTCATGCCGTTCGGCCTCAAGGTTGCACCATCTCTATTCCAGAAAGCAATGACAAAAATCTTCGAGCCAATACTAGACAACGCCTTGATCTACATTGATGATATACTGCTATTTTCCGAAGAAGAATCCGCACACAACCAGTTGCTGCAACAATTTGCAGACATCGTCGACAAATTTGGTATCATGTTATCAGAGAGCAAAAGTATCATTGGACAGCAAAAGATCGAATTCTTAGGTATGAAGTTTGAAGACGGGGAATATAGACCAGGTCCACATCTAGCACAAGAAATCCAAAAATTCCCAGATAGTAACATGTCAACAAAAGAAATCCAACAATTCTTAGGAATCGTGAACTATGTTCGTGACTTTCTCCCACAAGTTTCCAAGTATACCAGCCAACTGTCACTATTATTAAAAACAAATAGTCCTCCGTGGGGACCCACACAAACTGAAGCCACCAGAGAACTCAAGAAGTTGTGTCAAGAACCAAAACCGCTAAAAATCCCAGGAGAAGGCAAAAGAATCCTACAGACAGATGCTAGTGACGAATATTGGGGAGCAATCCTGCTAGAAGAAATTAAAGGAAAAATTCTATTTTGTGGCCATGCAAGCGGCCAGTTCAAGGAATCAGAAAAGCACTATCATACCACGATAAAGGAAATACTAGCAGTGAAGTATGGTATCAAGAAGTTCGAATTTCACTTGGTTGGTCACCACTTCATGGTCAAGATGGATAACTCAGCATTTCCAAAAATACTCGAGTTCAAGAACAGAGGTATTCCCGAACCCCAACTACTACGCTTAAAAGACTGGTTTGCGAAGTACCAGTTTGAAGTCAAACACATCAAAGGAGCAGATAATCTAATCCCGGATCTCCTGTCCAGACCCCAAGCCAGACAGACACACCTGATCACCACCATCCAGAAACATAAAACCAAACAACCCCTCCTAATCACCTCTACACAAGCGCTACCCATCTTTGTAATTACTAAACCACCACCTGCAATGCCCGAAGCAGCACTAAAATGTACCACCGTAGGAGAACTGCGGTCATTTGCAGAACACTACCTACCTCACTACCAATACAAATTTGTCATGGGAAGAAAACTAAACCTACACAACATCGATCTATCAAAACCCTACCTTAACATGATGGCACCATCACCTCCCATAGAAGATTCTCAACTATGGTTCTGGTGGGCCATGGGAGTTATCTTCCACTTTGCAATGGAGTTCCAGGTGGACGACATGATCAGAGCACTAAGAACTGGAAATATAGACCCAAACTTAAAGATTTTCCTCGAATGGTTCAAGTCGAGTGCAGACTGGCTCGCGACATTTCAAGAGATCAAGGAACGTTGGGACCCACCTTTTGAAAGCACAATATTCATCTTTCACAGGCCATACGAACAAGGTAACACCCTCTACTCGCTTAACTACTGCTCAGAGTGGAAATCAGACTATGAAGGCTTCAACAACATAACACGCCGAGGCGACAGAGAATCAGATAGGCATGCCCTGCAAGAGTACATGTTCACCCTAAATCTGCCGCTTGACGATGGCTCGTGTGGAATCGACCTTGACCCATCACCATCACCACCACATAAAGAAAATACTAGCAGTGAATTATTTCAGGATGCCCAGGACCCGTATGAAGACTACCCGATGGTTGAAAATGAACAAACCGACCCGATGATCGAGAGTGATACTGAAAAAGCTGAACAGTATGATTCCGATAATCCACCACGCTGGGGCTACACATTCGGCCATATCGACTCAGACACGTCAGATTACTTCAACTTCAATCACTCACCGGACCAAAACTCCCAATAATGGAGTTGATCACGTGGTTGGATATGCAAAGATCAAGAAAAGTCACTTCTTGCCCCACAAAAATCCAAAAGAATAAAGAAAAGTAGAAAAGATTCTCTACTTTTACTATTTGTGCTACTATTCAATATTTTGGTTTTATCTCTTTATGCTTTAAGTCATTTCAACCTTTGTGTCTTGTAATAAGGAGTGGCTAGTATTAGCCACGTAGTATTGTGTGAGGTTTGTCATATTGTGTGGTATTTGGCTATAAATAGCCATCAATTGTAAGGCAATAGCCATAAGCTTTTCCTACCTAATATATCATAACGTATTTTCTTCAACATGTCTAGCTAAGCTTTTATTTCCTCTCAAACTCCTCTTGGAGGTCTTAGTCATCTTCCTCCTTCTAATTTTATGGCATAAGTATGCTCTACACTTGCCTCTATGAGGATCCTGTGTATCAGAAAACTTGCTAGATCACTATTGGCATGAAATCATTAAACTACGGTCCTCTCCAGGCTAGCAGAGAAGTAATAATTCATAATTTTAGATTAACCCAAAAGGGCCTATCCAAGTGCCTCTATAACGTTTGCAGTCGTTAGGCAAGGATTGGGGCATGAGGGGTGTCTAGATTAGTCTTTATTATGTCTCTTCATAGCTTGTGTGAGGCTCCCGAGGTTTATGAGTGTGATTTGGCTGTAAAATACAGATAAGATTCTACTGTTTAGAAAGCAGAGGAAACGGAGCATCGTTAATGGCGAAAGCAGCGATTGGTTCTCACGCGGCGGCGTTATATTCGCTAGCAGTTATTCAGTTTAACGGAAGTGGAGGTTCGAAGAACGGAAAAGATCTCCGTGCAGGAGTGGCGCTTTGTGCTACTCAAGTATACAACTGTGGCATTAAGAGAAGATTATAGGCGTGGAAAATTGGTGGACCCATATCCTCTTGCTCGATATAGATAGAAGTTTCATCATGTGATGAGAACTGGTTTAATTTATCGAAATAGAGGGGTAGATATTTTACCTCAGTTGAATAATATAGATGAGAATAATGTTGAAGAAGAAGAATAAGAGAGTGGTGATGAAGAATATGAGTTTGAAATGGATATGGATAATGGATTTTTTATTTGATCGATCAAAAGTAGAAGAGGCTCAATTGGTTTGATATGGGTTTTGTCTTTTTTTAATTGAGTGTTTGATTGAGCAATTTAGTTTTATATTGTATTTTTTTTATTTTAATCGAGTGTTTGATTGAGCAATTTAGTTTTATATTGTATTTTTTTGAGTTGTAATGAAGAACACCAAGAACACCAAGAACACCAAGAATGTGTGTGTTTTAGTGGTTAGTGTATGTGTTTTGATGTGTTTGTGTTGGTGTAAATGTGTTATAAGGGATAAATGACAAAATTGCCCTTGCCACATTGTAGTAAAAAAAATCTCAGCTGCGGATGATGTGGCGGTGACGTGGAGCTTATGTGGCGATGACCTGGCGCCATGTGGCGTTGACTAACGGTAAATTAACAGAAAAAACAAAAAAGGGCTAACGGCGTCACAAAGTATTGAGATGGAGGGCCAGAAAGGGTAAAAATGAAGATCAGGAGCGAATCGCGCACTTTGGGGAAAGATAAAGGGTTTCAGAAAGGCTTTACCCTATATATAATCAAGTTTACTTACTAATGAGTTTATCTCAAACAAACTCTTACAAATTCAAATATAATTACTTAATGAAAGTATCAAATCATTTGCAATATTATCCATAAGTAAAAATAAAAAATCAAGCAATTAAATTTCCCTAATTTTTTAAAGCAAAAAGAAAAAGATTAAATAACTTTAACGAATTTGCAATAACACTACCCGTAAGTAAAAAAAATCATCAAAATTGGAGATGCAGGGTATCGAACCCGAATTTGCAATAACACTACCCATAAGTAAAAAAAATCATCAAAATTGGAGATGCAGGGTATCGAACCCTGTACCTCCCGCATGCAAAGCGGGCGCTCTACCATTTGAGCTACATCCCCAATTGTGGTATTACTGAAAAGGTTTACATATTTAACCTTGTATTAATTGCCTTATAATTTAATAGTAATAAACCTTCTTGGGTCTTTCCGCACTAAAACAATTCTCTGAAAAACCCAGAAAAATTCATTTGCAGTAACCGAGCTCTATTCTATATCCCATGGGAGCTTCGATGGATTTTCAAGTTGTAGTTTTAGCTGGTGGATTTGAAAAAGACCTCATTCCTCTAATCTCCAAGGTATGAAAGTAAACAAATAAATCTCTTTTTTTATCGTTTATTTCCTTTTAGTTTCTGAAAACAATTTCTTGCGAATTATGCAGGATGTTCCGAAAGCATTACTTCCGGTTGCGAACCGGCCAGTTCTCTCATACGTACTCGAACTTTTGGAACAGAATAATCTGAAAGACCTTATAGTTGTATGAAACCCTAACTTTCTCTAGATACATGTTTTGATTTACTTATTTGTGCAAATCAAGAGAATGTGTACTGTTAGTAGTCGCTGAATTAAATATTCAATTTATTTTTAGGTGGTTGAAGGGGCAAGTGCAGCTCGTCTTGTAGGTGGATGGATATCAAACACTTATGTTGATCGTTTACATGTCGAGGTAATTAAGTATTTGCTAAATATTGTTGAATATATATTTCTGAGTAGAATTAAATGTGTGAATTCTCATGATTTTTAGTTGGGAAATTGCACCATTGGTCCCTATGTAATCTGTTGGATAATTATCTGTCCAGGTAGCTGCAGTTCCAGAGGATATCGGAACAGCTGGTGCTCTTCGTGCAATTGACCACCATTTGACTGCTAATGACATCATGGTTGACTTTTAATACATCATCATCCTTTCATCTCCATCTCTGCAATTAATTTTCCATTCATGTACAGGTTGTGAGTGGTGATCTTGTATGTGATGTCCCTCCTGGTGCAGTAGCAGCTGCTCATAGAAGGCATGATGCAGTAGTAACCACCATGCTTTGTTCTGCTCCTGTAAGTGGCTCATCAGAGTCAGGCTCTTCTGGTGGAAAGGACAAAGCTAAAAAACCAGCACGCTATAACATAATTGGATTAGACCCCACTAAACAGTTTCTTCTCCATATAGCTTCTGGAATTGAACTTGAGAAGGACACTAGAGTACAGAAGAGCATTCTTCGAGCAGTGGGCGAGGTATTTTATCATATGAGCTATTAAATATATGATCTAACTCTCATGAGCTTCTCTCTCATCATGTTAATTATTATTGTATAGATGGAACTTCGATCTGATTTAATGGATGCTCATATGTATGCATTCAAAAGGTACAAGGCTTAGCTCCTTGTTTCGTTTAGTTAAGAAGTTTCATATATCGACACTTTCTCTTTTAGGTCTGTCTTGCAAGAGGTTCTGCGTCAAAAGGAAAGTTTCCAAAGCTTAAAAAGGGACGTATTGCCTTATCTTGTTAAGAGCCAGCTGGTTAGTTTACCCAAAACACGTAATTATACTGCACTATATATTTATATAAAGCTCTGAATTTCGTATACTTTGATGACATGTTAGAGATCTGATTTATCGTTAAATGGAGTTCAAGCTGAAGAAAATGGAAATGGGAATGGGAAAGATAAAGATGCTTCAGAGAACAGTAGAGTAGTGCTGTCTCAACTTCTCACAAATGCATCTTTACAAAGTTTTCATGAACTCTACGGATTGGGTCCCAATGGTGTGGGCCCCACAGTTCCAAAGAAAACCCATAAATGCTGTGTTTACATTGCTAGCAAGGATAAATATTGCGCACGTCTAAATTCTCTCCAAGCCTTCACTGACTTAAATCGCGATGTTAGTATTTGTAGTTGGATCTTTTTGTTTATTACTTGGCATGTATTTTTTCTGAATTCTTGACATCTCAGGTTATTGGAGATGCAAGTTATCTATCTGGTTATACTTTTTCAGCGCAAAACAATATAATTGATCCATCAGCTGTGTTTGGATCAAAGACTGCGGTAAAATACTCTCTTAAAATGTACTTTTAGAAAGATCAGGGGCTAACCTGTGCATGTGTGTTGGTTTATATAGATTGGGGCACAATGTATGCTTGGAGAAGGTTCACAGATAGGAGATAAATGCAGTGTTAAAAAATCTGTAATTGGCAGACATTGCCGGATAGGTTCAAATGTTAAGGTACAGAGACTTATTGCTTATTGTGATTAGTATATACTCGGTATGAAAAAGAATTAACAGGGTATAATTATTGCAGATAACTAATTCGATTATTATGAACCATGTTACTATTGGAGATGGTTGTTCCATTCAAGGCTCTGTAATCTGCAGCAATGTACAGCTCCAAGAGCGTGTTGTATTGAAGGACTGCCAGGTCATACCTTCTTTGTCTATATATATATATATATTGTATTAGAGTATTGGAGAGAGGGTATTAAGATTTGGTGTTTTTGTTCAGGTTGGAGCAGGTTATGTGGTGAATGCTGGAAGTGAGCACAAAGGAGAGTCCTTAGCAAAGAAATAGAAACAGTTGCCATGTTTTCCTTTTGTTCCATGCCATGAATATAATCATAGTGAGAGGGAGAAAGAGAGGGAGAATCTATCTGATATATAAATTTTTGTTGAAAGAAGATAAAAAAACAATTTTGTAATTTGAAACCCAAATTGATTAGTTAATTACAATTATAATTGCATTGTGGAGAAGTTCTTTGAAGCTATTGATAATTAAATTGTATTTTTCGTCATTGTATTTTATTGAGTAATATATGTTTTTTTTTTTAAAAATTCATTAGATTTTGAATAATGCTGCGTATCATTCAAAAATCAAAATCACATCCGTCAAATATCATTTTTTGTTTGATTTTATATGATTCAGTCATATGATTTCTTTCCTAATTAATCTTTTCTATTTCCTCCTTTTATGATTGGAAATATTTCTTTCCACATTGTTCATATGAGGATGTAAGTCAGTGAGAATATTATATGGTCTCAACCCCTATTTGAATAAGCATCAACAACTTCCATGAACCTCAAACTTCTTATGCGAATCTGAGTCAAAATTCTGATTAGGGATAGCAACGGATCGGATATCCTCGAAAAATAGTATAACCATATCCACATTCATGAAAAAAACGATAACCAAATCCGTATCCATTAACCATTGGATTTTAGAAATATTTACCAAATTCGCATCGACGATGAATGCGGACTATCGCGCTTTGTAAGTCTTTTTGATTTACTGGTCGTTTAAACCTCAGTTGTAACAAAAAAAAAAAATATACAAAATTATTATATAAATATAAAAAATACTAAATGCTATAATTTCGAAAGTACTAAATATACACCATTTTTATAAAAATATACTAAATATCACTGTTTCGAAAATGCTAAATATACTAAATTCTTATAAAAATATACTAAATATTATAATTTCGAAAATGATAAATATACTAAATATACAAAAAAAAAATAAAGGTGAAATTAGAAACCAAATAAATTTTATATATTAGAAATAAATAGATGGAAGGTAAAAAATATTAAAAATAAATAGAGGGAAGGTAAAAAATATTAAAAATAAATAGAGGGAAGGTAAAAAATATTAAAAATAAATAGAGGGAAGGTAAAAAATATTAAAAATAAATAGATGGAAGGTAAAAAGTACTAAAAATAAATAGATGGAAGGTAAAAAGTACTAAAAATAAATAGATGGAAGGTAAAAAAATACTAAAAATAAATAGATGGAAGGTAAAAAATACTAAATATAAATTCTTATAAAAATATACTAAATATTATAATTTCGAAAATGATAAATATACTAAATATACAAAAAAAAATAAAGGTGAAATTAGAAACCAAATAAATTTTATATATTAGAAATAAATAGATGGAAGGTAAAAAATATTAAAAAATAAATAGATGGAAGGTAAAAAGTATTAGAAATAAATAGATGGAAGGTAAAAAAATACTAAAAATAAATAGATGGAAAAGTGGGGGGTCCTGAGGTTCGAACCCTCTACCTCATGAAAGTGTATACAAGTTATAAACATCGATCTTGCCAATTGATCTAAACCCTAGAATCTGTTGACACACATGTTATTTGAGACTAAGAATACAAATTAACTATTAAAGTTTATAAAAAAGAATTAAGCTCACTTAAACCTTGAAGAAAAAAATAAACCCCACTCATCTTCTTCGCATCCAGCGCTCGGCCATTTCCGCCAGCAAAAACACTACTATACTATCAACCAAAGGTATTCCCAAAAACCAATTTTAAGGTAATTTTATTTTTTCATTTGAAACCCAGACATAATTTTTTTTCTTCATGTAACTGGAATCTTATTTGCAAAGGATTATTTCACTTCCCCACAAATTTTATTTTTTCTTCTAATTTTTTGCTGTTACAACGTTGTGTATATTCGCACACAACTCTTGGGGTGCAATGAGAATATCGTTTAAAAATGCTATATGCATAGATGACGTTCAATTTGGCGTATGCCATTTGAATAATTTTACAGTTTTGAATGATATGGTCTAAACCCCTTTCTGCGGCTTCTTATTTCCTCTTTAAAATCCTTGTTTGCTGTATATTTTAGTCTGATTAATAACGATTAATTAGCTGAAAATTGATTAATTAGCTGAAGATATGTCGGGACCAAAACCAACCATCAAAGTCACAAAGCATCCCTTTGTAGAAAACATCGGCCACAGGAAAATGTAAGTTTTCAATTTTTCTCTGCAATATTTTTAGATTCGAGTTAATTGTACCATTACCCTTATTGTTATGCAAAATAGCATAATGCACCCCACTTGTTATTCCAAAAAGTAACAATCATGCCTATGTCGGGTTTATTTGTCTATTTTGCATGATACATGGACCAATGGTGCAATTAATCGTTACTATAATACATCATTTCCAAAAAAAAAAAAAGAAATAATTTGCTTTTGCCTTTAATGTGTGTGCAACAGAGAAAGTGTCCAATTTGCAACATTCTCGGAAGATGAAGTACTCAAAAATGCTGAAGTTGAGGTGTATCGTGGTGTATATTATGATAGTGAGAAGAAGCCTATTGCCCATGGGTTATTAGACACGCACATGGTACCATAAATTCTCTTTTATTTTGCATTTCTGCATCATTTTGACCTTTTCCCATATCTAATGATAAAAGATCCGCTAGTTCAACTTTTGATTTGCTCATGGATATTATACATTGTTTTGTGTCCTAGGGTCCCGCTAACAAGCATTCTACTTGCGAGACTTGCCATGGAAAGCATAAAGAATGTTCAGGGCACTATGGGTATATAAAACTTGCTTTGCCAGTCTATAATTTTGGATATATAGCTACTGTGATTGAAATCTTGAAGTGCATCTGCAAGGTATCTACTTTGAACTTAACTTGATGTATATGATATTCTTATATTCATGTGAATAATCACTGATCATACTTAACACAGCAATGTTCTCGAATTCTTCTGGAAGAAAAAGACCGTCTCGATTATTTAAAGAAAATGAGAAATCCAAAACTGGAGCCATTGAGAAAGAACGAACAGTATAAAAAGGTCGTTAAAAAATGTACTTCAATGGTGGCGAGTAGGAAATCAGTCAAGTGTTCGAGATGTGGATACATAAATGGTTTGTGATCTAAAAATCTATTTAATTTCTTATACGAATATAATATTTAATACTGTTTTTGAAATTGATATGTATTGCAGGTATAGTGAAAAAGGGTACTTTCGGAATTATTCATGATCGTAGTCATGTTGTTGATGATTTCTCCAAGGAATCTAAAACAGCTCTTGCTCACTCAAGAGATGCTGATGCATCTGTTACTGCTCTAACTGAATTTGATGCTAAAATGGCTTATACTCTTTTCCAAAATATGCTAATTGAGGTATTTGTAGAAATTTAAGTTTTCAGTAGTGAATTATTTATCTTATTTGAGTTTTATTCACAGGATTGTGATTTGCTGTATTTAAAAGACAGACCAGAGAATCTGATAGTATCAAGTATAGCTGTACCACCAATAGCTATTCGTCCATCTGTATTTGTCGATGGTGGAGGATTACTGAGGTAATTATCATTATCTTATGTTTAGAAAATAAAATAATTAATTTTTAATTTTTTGATTGTGTTACAGCAATGAGAATGATGTTACAGAGAGGCTAAAACGCATTATACAAGCAAATGCTAGTCTTCATCAGGAATTAAAAGAACCAAACGTCAGTACCAAAAGCCTGGTATGTTATTCCTCCGTTTTTATGCAATTTTGTAATTTATGTTACTTATTAATTATATATTTATTTAGACGGCATGGAGTTATCTTCAACAAGAAGTTGCGCAGTATATAAACAGTGAAGTGCGTGGTATCCCAGTACCACCTGGGACTGATCCTAATGCAAAGAAATTAAGTGGTTTTGTTCAACGCCTCAAAGGAAAACAAGGACGCTTTAGAGGAAATTTGTGTGGTAAACGTGTTGAATATACTGGTAGAACTGTCATTTCTCCTGACCCTAATTTGAAAATTACTGAGGTATTAAAAGTGTTACTTAACTTAAAGAAGCTATTTGTTTGATTTTAACTGATATTTGTTTTTCAGGTTGCGATTCCTATATTAATGGCTAAAATCTTAACCTTTCCGGAGCGTGTTTCACATCATAATATAGAGAAGTTGAGACAATGTGTACGTAATGGTCCTTATAAATACCCTGGTGCAAAGTGTATTTTTAAACCTGATGGAAGTGAGATGTAAGTGATGATATTCTTGTTTATTACTTAATAATAGTTTTTAATGGTCTCTATCTAAATGTGTTGTGTTGTGTTGTAGATTAATAAATAATCATCAAAAGCGACGTGCAGATGAATTGAAGTATGGTGATACTGTTCATCGTCATTTGGAAGATGGGGATGCTGTTTTGTTTAACAGACAACCTAGTTTACATCGAATGTCTATTATGTGTCATCGGGTAATTATATTTATTATTATTATTATAAAATAATAAATGTAAGATGAATGTGTTTTTTCACTGTCGTGTTTTTTTCTTTTGTAATATAGGCAAGGATTATGCCATGGCGAACATTGAGATTCAATGAATCTGTTTGTAACCCGTATAATGCTGATTTTGATGGTGATGAGATGAATATGCATGTTCCACAAACTGAGGAAGCTCGAACTGAGGCTCTTTTGTTAATGGGGGTAACTTAATTTTTTACTTTTTTTTAAGTTATTCTTCTTAGCCTTGAGGTCTCCTTAATTGTTTGGGATATGTTGGTGTAGGTACAAAACAACTTGTGTACTCCGAAAAACGGAGAAATCTTGGTTGCTTCGACTCAGGATTTTTTAACGTCTTCTTTTCTAATTACCAGAAAGGATACATTTTATGATCGTGCTTCTTTTTCTCTCATGTGTTCATACATGGGTGATGCAATGGATCCGATTGATTTACCTACACCAACCTTAATCAAGGTCAGTTATTATTTAGTATATATTTTTTATTTTTGAAGGTATGGAAGTGAAAAATGCTTAACATTCTGTGTGTGTTATGGAAGCTCTATGTAGATGGTAATTTAATTATTGTCCTTGTTTGTGTAGCCTGTTGAGCTTTGGACTGGTAAACAATTGTTTAGTGTGCTAATTCGTCCACATGCGAAAATGAGAGTTTATGTCAATCTTACCCTTACGGAAAAGAGTTACAAAGGCAAAGGAGTTGAAACTATGTGCCGAGATGATGGTTTTGTTTATATTCGTAACAGTGAGCTCATAAGTGGACAAGTTGGCAAGGCTACGTTAGGTCAGTTTCCTTTGTATTCTCTTATGTTCATTGGATCCTGAATTTATTAGGGAAAAAGAAAATGTACCTAATTAAATTGAAGTACTTATGCTTGAGCAATTGTAAACAGGAAATGGAAACAAAGATGGGCTTTACTCGGTGCTTCTCAGAGACTACAATACTCATGCAGCTGCAGCTTGTATGAATCGCTTAGCCAAGTTAAGGTATGATCTTATATATCCTTGATGTTAATTTATCTTTCAATTTTATTACCTGATATAATTGCAAAACTTAAATAGAAAAAATGCTGTTGTATAGTGCGAGGTGGATAGGGAATCATGGATTTTCAATTGGAATTGATGATGTACAACCTGGGGATGAATTGAATAGAAAGAAGGAGGTGAAAGTGCAAGATGATTATAAAAAATGTGATGTTTTTATCGAAGAGTATAACAAAAAAAATCTTGAATTATTACCTGGTTGTGATGCTATTCAAAGTCTTGAAGCTCGTATGACTGGTGTTTTGAATCAAATTCGACAAAATGCTGCAGATGTAAGAACCTATTTGTATTTGTCGAATAATATTTACACATACACATTTATAATGATTATTTGGTATTATTTTGTAGATTTGTATGGCTGAATTGAAATGGAGAAATAGTCCTTTGATTATGTCTCAATGTGGGTCGAAAGGGTCACCTATTAATATAAGTCAGATGGTTGCTTGTGTGGGTCAGCAATCAGTTGGAGGTCAAAGAGCCCCAAATGGATTTATAGATCGAACACTTCCTCATTTTCCTACCAATTCAAAGACTCCTGCTGTATGTATACCCTACCCTACCCTACCCCTTTATGTGTATGTATGTATACCTTTTGATTTTTTACTGATTATTGTTAATTGTGAATTCTCAGGCTAAAGGATTTGTTAAGAATTCATTTTATAGTGGTTTAAGTGCTACTGAATTCTTTTTTCATACAATGGGAGGACGTGAAGGACTTGTTGACACTGCGGTATAATTAATTTTTTAGAATATACGATTGATTCTCTTATATAATAAAAATCATTAACTCTTAACATGGTCATATTGTAGGTTAAAACTGCAGATACTGGGTACATGTCTCGTAGACTTATGAAAGCGTTAGAAGATTTATCGATACGTTATGACAACACAGTCCGAAATGCAAGTTCAGTTATAATCCAATTTGTATACGGTGATGATGGTATGGATCCTTCACAAATGGAAGAGAAAAAAGGTCATCCTCTTGATTTTAAACGATTACTTATGAAAGTTAAAGCAACTTGCCCTGCTGGAGATGAAAACAGTTTATTTCCATCACAAGTATCTCAAAGAACTCTCGAAATTCTCTCTCAACATAATATGACTCCTATACAAGGATGCAAGGATTTCAGTACTTCATTATTGGACTTTATGGAAAAATGTAGTGACACTATGAAAACCACTAGGTTATCTCTAGATCTAGGCGAAGAACAACGTGCATTAGACAATCTCGCTTCACTTGAAAATGTTTCCTTGAATATATCTGGTTTTACTTCTCAACAGCTTGAGGTATCTTAACTTAATGTTTGTTTTACATTGATTCAGGCTAAATTATATAAATTTGTAGGTTTTCTTGAATACATGCATCTCTAGATATCATGCAAAGAAAATGGAAGCAGGAACAGCTATAGGTGCAATTGGAGCTCAGAGTATTGGAGAACCTGGAACTCAAATGACATTGAAAACTTTTCATTTTGCTGGAGTAGCTAGCATGAGTATCCTTTTCTTTTATTATATATATAAATTTAAATTAATTAATATATTTGTTTCAAGTATTGTTTGAATGCTTAACTCTGTATTTAGATGTAACACTTGGAGTACCTCGTATAAAAGAGATTATAAATGCAGCCAAAACTATCAGTACCCCAATTATTGAAGCCAAACTTGAGTATGATAAGGATGTTAAAGCAGCAAGACTAGTCAAAGGTCATATCGAAAAAACACTTCTAGGCCAGGTAATAAATAATAATAATTAAAAATTGGATTAATCTCACTTTTTATTAAACAGGTAGCTAAGAGCTTGAAAGTTGTAATGGAATCAAGACATGCATCCATATTTATTACACTTGATCCGGAAGCTTCTGCACAACTTTCTATTGATGGGGACAGTGTTAAAAACTCAATATTACAAAATAAAAAATTGAAATTAAAAGATACGGTAATAATAATACACACATTTAATTACTAGTTTGCATTTTTTGTTTTGGATTGTAACGTTAATTACTGTGTGTTGGTTCCTTGCAGCAAATTAAGGTTGTACATTCTAGAAAATTGGAGATTACTCCACAAGCTGATAGAAATAATCTCCATTTTCAACTCCATAACCTCAAAAATAAACTTCCATCAGTTATTGTGAAGGTGAGATTATATATTTAGTGTGTCAAATAACTACACATGCTAATTAAGCATGTTGGATTACAGGGAATAGATACAGTTGAACGTGTTGTAATAAGTAAAAGTGATTCTGCACACAAATTACTAGTAGAAGGGTGAGTTTATGACGGAGATTTATTTTCTTGAGATATTTACTTAATGCAAAAATGTAAAAGATATTTAATTATTTATAATTTGTGTGGCAGAACGGGTCTACTTCGAGTGATGGGAATAGATGGAATAAAGGGACACGAAACAACAAGTAATCATGTTAAAGAAGTGTTGGAAACTTTAGGAATTGAAGCTGCAAGAAAGAAAATCATAGATGAAATTGCTTATACAATGTCATCACATTCCATGACTATTGATATACGACACATGATGCTTCTTGCTGATTTGATGACATTTAAGGTTAACTCTTTTACTTGTTTTAAATATTTTAAAATTTTAAAAAACTTAATATTTGAATGATTTTGGTTCAGGGTGAGGTATTGGGAATTACAAGACAAGGTGTGCAGAAAATGAGAGATAGTGTACTCATGCTTGCTTCATTTGAGAGGACAGGGGATCACCTTTTTGGTGCTTCGGTAACTGGTGCAAATGATAGGATTGAAGGAGTTAGTGAATGTATTATTATGGGTATACCTATGCATATAGGTACAGGAATGCTTAAAGTTGGGCAAAGGTATGTCTTGTAAACTTTACATCTTTGATTAATATCTTCTTTGTGTGCTAACTATATTGTAATTGTATCTAATTGCAGCATGCCCCAGATTGAGCTTGATTATAAATCAAAACCAATTATATCATGAGATGTGCTACTGATGATTGATTGCCAAAAGTTTTGTTTATGTTTTTGTCAGTTGAATGAATTACTTGGGGTTTTTTTCGTACCATAGTTATTGAAATTAATTACCCCTGTATAGATTTAAGCATTTGATACTCTATATCAATAATTATATGGATGAAATACAATTTTTCTTACATAGATCAGTTGATGCATGATGATCTTGTCTCTCCTAAACTGAGGTTGAGAAAGATACATATATGTTGCAACATCGCCTACTGCCTTAATTAATATCCCAAACACTAATTCATTACTTAATTCTCTTTTGGGCAAATATGTTCTCTCCCTTCTAAATCAGGAACCTTGCAATCATGAGAACCATGGTAATTTAATTTTAATTACATGAAATTACTGGACTTCTTAATCACATTAAAATAGTTTTCATTTAAAAATTTAACTGAATATTCACAAGATAATCATTCCCAAAAAAAAAAAAACAATTAAGTATCAGTAACAAAATCCACCATATGTTGGGCCTTTGCCTGAGTTTAGTGAGTTGATCCCATAAACCCTTTAGGAAAAAATATGTTCTTTGTGGAGGATTATGTAGAGAAAAGGTCATAGTGGGACAAAGATACTTCCTTGGATGTAGGTTCAGAGCAGTGGTTCCTTGCTGGTATGTGAGGTTCATTCATATAAAAGGGAGCACCTTGCTATAATGAAAGTGGTTCCCGCAAGGATTGACGCCATAGCTCCTACAAATTAATAACAATCAAAGTCATAGGTGACGGTTCAAACAAAGGAAAATGCCAGCTGTTACCATAGGAGCTGAGCTGCATGAATCAAAGTGGATATTGGAGTAAGACCTTCCATAGCATCAGGTGACCAATTATTTGATCCTTTTTGTGCAGAACTCCCAACATCACCAATAAGAAGTAACATATAAATGAGTTATGACATTTAATCTCATATTGCAAGAAATCTAAGGATTTGTTCTTCTAATAGAGATTGACAAATGGCTCACTACATCTCACAAGTATACCGATCTTTCAAGTAATAGAGTAATCAAAATAAAAGATTATTCCCTATTTTTTTTTGTTTGATAGTAGAGTCACTTTAGATTCGCAGTCATTGACTCAGTTCGAACTTGCACCACTAGATTGGATGATATATGGTTATATGATATATGGTCTTTCTCTTTTCAAAAGAAATAGAAAGAGAATGAAAGACGTGGTTTTAAAATTTAAACAAATTAGCAACATAACGAGCAAAAAATAAAATAATTAATTAACTAAAGTAAACTAGGAGGCTACAATGGTCAAATGCAACTGGGACCAAAAATAAATATCAAATGAGATTCCAAAACAATCAATACCTAAGTGGCAAATTACTCGGGAACTACATTAATACACCACCAAATTTACAACTGTTATGAGGTTACAATGGTCAAAGGCGTATACCATGATGCACCAGCGCTGATTACATATAGGAACTTCACAAAGTCCGGGCTACAGGGTTGGTTTAGTTTCTCTATAATTTTTAATTTATTTTGAAATACATGAACATAGTCAAGATCCGAGGTAATATTTTATAATTAGTGATACAAAAATACTTTTTGAAATAGAAGATATATTTATCTCAAACTTCTTTTACTTAGACTATTTGTATATTTGTAATGTAGGAAGCATATTCAACTTGAATTCCGCCTCTAGAAATTTTGACAAACAATATTGTTTCTAAGAAATTTTGGTAAATTTATATTGGTAATTACCTTTTCTAAAAATATTATATTGTCAACAGTTTTTATTTTTGTTTTAGAGAATTGTACATGATAAATTAGTTAATAGTGATAATTTTTCTTTGAGTTTTTATTTTTGCAGAAATTGGTGGCAAAGATAGTTCACATGTTTCAGTAATACTGATTGTGGTTTTGTTTACAAATATTATTACTACAAAGAAAAAGAATTGCAAAAGAGACTTCACGAACGGTTGGAGGGTTTTTTTCCACATATTTCGTTACATATACTTTGAATCTAGGCAAAAGTCCCCTAATAGTCCCCGAACTATAACCCATTTACCGGATTGGTTCTCAAACTTCAAAAGTTGCCGAAATAGTCCTTCAACTTAGGTTATTACCACCTTTAGTCCATGCGTCCAACTCCTTCAGATTTTGACTGTTAAGAAAACATCTACAGCGTACACCACTTAAGTTTGATTAATGAATTTTAACTTTATTTCTTAATCTGGTGCAACAATATGCAGTTTTACCTTGAATTTTAACTATTTATTTGAATTTTTCTACCTTTGAGAATGATTTGTTATTGTATGTGAGCAATATGTAATTTTAATTATTTTTGATGGATAATTTTAATCACTTATATAGTTTAAAAATTTGGTGGTAATCATTGAAGAGTTTAAATTATGGGGTCTCGTGTATGTAATATAACATAACATAAGACATCAACAAGAGGTGGGAATATAGTTTCTTCACTTTTCTTTCTTTTTGAATGGTTTAATTTATATTATTGATTTAGATTGTAGATATTCCATGTTTATTCCATAATGTTAGGATAGTTAATCGAACTACATTCCAATCTTTTTTTGTAGATGCATCTGAAAAATTTGAACATAATTTAAAAAAAAGAGTTCAATAGTTAATTATTGTTAACAAATTATATTTTATATAATTCAAAGTGAACAATTTTTTTTATCCCTATTTTTCTACTACCTTTAATTCACTGTAGTTATTGTTATATTCTATCATTGTGTAATTTTTTTTCTTAAGTTTCATAGTGCCTTAAAGCACTAGTCAAATCTTGAACCAAGAATAGTTCAACAATGAATTTTTTAACTATAATCTTAAATCAAATTTTATAAATGCGTCATAAAGGAATATACTTTTCTCAGTGCCTTAAGGCACAAACTATACCTAGTGTGTGTGTGTGTGTGTATATATCACCATTTTTTGTTTCATGTTTATATCACTTCCTGTATAAAGGTTATAAAACACCAATCATATCATCTTTTCTCTTAATTATTCTTTTTATCTTTTTTCGTTGAATACCGCATAGGGTGACACATAGAAAGTGATATAAGGGTAAAATTAAAAGAGGTGATGTATAACATTGCTCCTCCAAAAATATTTATTTAAGGTTCATGTGCTAAAAGAATTACATTTAGGTCTTATAGTTGAAAAACTATATGGCACGTGCATCCCCTTTGACAAATTTTGTTAGTCTAGATCGAATCACCATCATATATATAATGGTTAGGTGAAACACGTTTAAATTGACTATTACTCTACTGATTTTCGTCTTTTCTAAATATCGAAGGATGTCACTTTTGTTTTTCAATGATATTTTGTTGATCGATATGTAAGTAGGAGTCCTATAGGCAACATTACCGTATTTTTTATGCGCAAAAGCTTTGATTGTTATTGTTTATTAAAAAATTGTTGATTTTAGATTATAGGGTTTAAGTTGATTTTTATAAATTGTTGGTCCAGTGGTGCATAAATAATAATCTGTTCAAGGTTATGGAACTTTTATTTGTTCTCCTAAATTTTGAATTTATTTTAAGCTTACAGTTATGTAATTTGTCTGAATTTTTGTGCTTTATGTATACAAATATATGTCATTTTTATAAAGTTTTGGATTTATAGTGCAACTAATAAAAAAAATATATTGTGCAATTAAAAAAATAGTCAATATCACTGCGCTTAGATAGAAAAAGAATGCGACCACAATGGGAGTCGAACCCACAACCTTTTGATCCGAAGTCAAATGCGCTAATCCACTGCGCTATGCGGTAATTGTTGATAAAATTCTTTCCTTTTAGTTGTTCTAACATTTTTATTCATTTTATACGACATAAATAAGGTACCTAGAGGGCTCTCAAGTTATACAACCTAGGAACCTCTTGGAACGTGTTTAACAAAGTCATTCTTGTGCATCAACTATCCTTTAATATATATAGACATTATTTTTAGCAAGATATATAAGAATCTTTTGGCGTCAGAAAAGCAAAAATATTTGCCTCCATTTTATCATTGGAAACTAGACTAAAAGAACTAATAAAAAATGGTAGGTTTCAAATCTTCGCCCATTTGTCAATTCTTTATCTCTAAATCCAAATACAAAATCACATTTTTCTTATATGAAGTCTCGAAATTAATAGACAGGTTCAATAGTATTTAATTTTCGTGACACGTACTAGATAAATTGTTAAGTCGGATTTTTCCAGTCTACAAGAGATTTTAACCATAAAATACTTGGAACTCTTCTTAAAGGTGTTTGCCTACTATGTGAGGTAAGACACTAATATGACGTTAAGACAACTTTAATGTGGAGATGACAAGATTATAATTGACATGTGATAGATTGTTTGATGATGTGGCACTGGGGTGATAATAGATTTAGTCTACTTTGATGAACACTATTGTAGTTGAAAAATTATTTAATTTGGTGATATATTTGTGGTGAATTTGATGCCCTGGGGGTAAATTTTAACATACAAAAACTATTGAGGTGATAACGAAAGTTGTCTTGGAGTAATGGCTCTGATGTCACGTAAAATATAAAAAAAATAGATATAATACTAAAGACAAAAGAAGAAGAAGAATAAATATAATAGTATGACATACATAATGACTAGTGAACAAGAGAGACGTAATATTAAAGTGTGAATAAATGGTGTGTCTAATATAATGCAATGAGAGACTATTTATCTACCTAATAAAATGGTAAACAAGTAAGGTAACTTGAGGAGTAAGAAAGACAAGACTATAGTAGAAAACAAATACGATGTGGATACAAATTCTTTGAACTATTTAATATATTTAATAAAGTATATATATTCTTTGATGTTTCACTATTTACCACCTCCAATACAAAAGTTTATGTGATATTAATTATATAAAAATAAGAAAACTATTGATTATGTGAGAGAAATAAAACGATTCGCTATAAGTAAATAAAAGGTGTGGTACGAACCGGAATGACAACATCTGGAACTTACTTATCAATTCACCAGGCTCAGAATTGGCTAACCGGGGCAAATCTGACATTTACTGTTATTGTTCCACATAGTCCAAAAAAATAAAAAAATAAAAGGTGTTACAAATACAGAACCTTACTTTATTCGAAATTTAGATATGATTTTTTAGTAAATAAATTATTTGTAAGAGAAAACTATATATAATATGTATGAAATATTATTTTAGCGAATTTGAGTTCGACTTGATTTTGAAGCGAGTCTTAATATTCAAGGTTGTACTCGACTCGTTGATTTTTTTCCAAGTTTGAGCTTGTCTAGGCTTGGTTTGATTGTGACACATTATCAAGTAAAAAAAATAGTAGCTTGTTGAAGGCTTGTTTGATTCTCTTTTAAAGTTTGATTGTTTTTCTATGATGTATATTTTTTTTTGGAGAGTTAATTTAGTTATTTAAAATAAAGTTAAGTAAAATCAATATACATTACATAATTTGACTGAAAACCCCAACAAATTTTACATAATAATGTAAAATATTGTACTTAGGATTAATTACACATATAAAGATCTTACATACTTTTAACCTTTGATATATATAATTAGATATATTTATGAATGCTACTAATGAGTTGATCTAAAACAACCCCTTAAAGAAGTCAAATACAAGTTCTTGAGTTGATCTAAAACAACCCCTTAAAGAAGTCAAATACAAGTTCTTGATAAACGTGTCGAATCATTTGCAGTTGTACCCGAAAGTGAAATTTAAAAAACGTCATTAAAATTTCCCACACTTTTCAAATCAAAACAAAGAGATTTGGAGATGCAGGGTATCGAACCCTGTACCTCCCGCATGCAAAGCGGGCGCTCTACCATTTGAGCTACATCCCCAACTATGGTGATGTTGCAAAATCCACCATTTTGATGATACCAGGATGGTAGGCCTTTGCCTGAGTTTAGTGAGTTAAACCCATAAACCCTTTAGGGGAAAATGTGCTCTTTATTGAAGATTATGTAGAGAAAAAGGCATAGTGGAACAAATATACTCTATTGGATGTAGGTTCAGAGCCAGTGGTTGCCGCAAGGAATCAGGTCTAGTGATTGGCACAAGGAATGATATCATAACTCCTCCAAAAGTAATAACTATAAAAGTCGTATGTGGTGGTAAAAATAAAATGGATCACGTTACTATTATGAAAGTGGTTGCCGAAAGGAATGATGTGATAGCTCTTACAAATTTATAACAATCAAAGTTGTAGGTGAGTATTCAAATAAAGGGGGATACTTTGCTATCATGAAAATTCCATTTGATACCATATGAGCTGCATGAATTAAAGTGGATGTTGTAGTAAGATGTTCCATAGCACCAATCAACCACGTATTTGATCATATTTATATATAACTCCTAACATCACTAATAAGAAGTAAAATATAAATAAGTTATGGCAGAGATCGACAAATGGCTCACGATATCTCACAAGTGTGCCTGACTTAGAAGTAATAGAGTAATCAAAATGAAAGATCACTCCCAAAAAAAACATTGTTCTACATATATATCTAAGCGGTTATATGAGAATGAAAGATGTGGTTTCAAAATTTAAACAAATTAGCAACATAATAAGCAAAAATTGAACTAAATAATTAACTAAATTAAACTAGGAGGCTACATGGTCAAATGAAAGTGGGACCAAAAATCAATATCAAGTGAGATTCCAAAACAAGCAATCCCTAGGTGGGAAATCATACGAGAACTATGCTAATCCACCACCAGTTTTACAACTCTTATGCAATTAATTTGGATCAAAAAGTACTTATGGCATATCTTTAAGAAGGTGAACATAAGTTAGAGGAAACATTCAACAGATTTATGATGGTCGTGTGTGAGAAGATGGCTAAAACTGATGACACCTTAACTAACACAGGATAATTTTGCAAATACTAGAGCGACAAAAATCACAAGTAATTCAAATTCTCCAAGTTCAACAACAATGTCATCCCCCAAGGATAACTTAAGGTACGAATGTTGATGTTAACCTACTTCAAAATTTGGATGCTAATTGTAATTTCGAATTGTGTAATGCCGACAATTTTGGTGTGAGAAAGTTGTAGTCGTACCACCAATTGTGATACGTTCAAACCCAAAGGAAGTTATCACCAATGAGAAGTATCCTCACAAGTCAAATCTTGATGAGGTAATAGTAGATGCATGGGTTCACGACGAGTAAAAAGAAATGGTCGATTAGTTAGTTGAAGCACCATACTGCAAGCTAAAAAGAAAGTTGAAGTTTCGACACACGAAGTACGACCACCACCACCCTTTCTATCGAGGGTACATGATGTCTCCCGTTTTGTTCTAAATATATTCCCTTATGAGACATCATTTTAGGTGAATATTGTACTTATTTGATAGAATTTTATGCTTATTTCGTTATATTGCATTTTATCCCCTTAGAATTATGATTTTTCATTTTTAGAGCTTTTATACATTAATTTGTTTGTTTTTAGTGAAAAGTTCTTAGGTCCATGGATGCTATGGAGCACCAAGACAAGGTGGATAAGTGACAATTAAAGTCTTAGATCAAGCGGAGAGGTCAAAAGCAAGAAAAGATTAAGAGTTGACTAATAGAGAGGAAAATATGGAAAGTTGTCACCAACTGCTGTTTTCGAGCCACTTCAGCACTAATTCAGGCCTGGAAAATCTGAAAGAGAAAGTTGTGCCCTTGAGTTAGGAAGATTTGAGGACTGGAATCAGGTAATTTGGATAGGAGACACAAAGGTTACGGCCGTTTTACCAGCAGTTGTACAACAGTTACAGGATTTTGAAGATGGACTTGGGCTTTTTATTATTTAACTTATTATTCTTAAGTAAAAATCCCAATATTAATTTTGTATTATAAATAGAATTTTAGACCTCCTTTTTACACACAATTCAGAGAATTACATTCTACGCTTCATTATTTTCAAGTCATAGCAAAAAGGTAGAGGAAAAGTTAGAGGTGGAGGAGTTCCATTCTTCCAACAACAGCCAACCCAACATTTAAGTTATCTAATTTCTTTTCTGTAATTGAAAACAATGTCTTTTATTTATTTTATTTCAGTTATTAATTCGAACATGAGCTAATTTCTTTAGTACTTGAGAATCGCATTATGAATTATTCCCTAATCTATTTAATTGATATTTCTGGATTTGGGATTTAATTATTTAATTTAAACTAGATATTTTGTGTTGACTATTATCTTAATTTTATTTACTATTTTTGAAGTCATGAATCAAATGTATGTTACAGTAATTAGGCTACTCACTTTAGTGGTGAAGTGATCATATTGATGGGGGGTTTAATTACAGACCTAGGTAATAAACGCGTGGTGTTCGCCAATGATCCTGACGGGCTTGACTAATCACGCAGCCAATTGGGTTAAAGACTTAACCATTTGAAAGTAGATGTAATCATCCTGACGGGGTTTATAGTGTTGTAGGATAGCTTCTAAGTCCACCCTGACAGGGGTTAGGAGATATTAGAGTCCCGACTAATTCACTAATACCAGTTTAACCCTTAAATGGAAGCATTGATTATAGATATTTAGGTGAAACCTTTTCGAGACTCAAGTACCTCTCTCATTCTTGCGTCTAACCTTATTTACTTGCATTATTTATTTTTCGTTAATTATTTCTTTACTTTATTTTACTGCTTCAGTAGTTCTTAATCAAAACCAAATAAAAACCTTATCATTTTACTTTTTTTGTTTTAGCAATTAATTCTACTATTCCAAATAATACTAGTGTCATAACTATCCGTCCCTGAGAACGAAATCTGTATTATTTACACATTACTTGGAACAACATATTCACTTGTGGGTAGTGTCACTCTTATTTAGGGTGGTGATTTTATCACACACCAGGAGACACCATAACATTGAAGAATATACTTTAGGTTATAATAAATTCATTGAGATTAAAAGTCATTGAAGATTAACCTTCCTTTACTTGAGTAGATCAAGAAAATGCCAGAATACTTGAGATTCTTTAAGAAGACACTTGTTCTTGGGTTTTTATTTGCATGTGTTTCAGTTTATGTTTTGCACCTACCCCAAGCGGTGATTCTGACTACCAACCACTCAGTCAGATTGATTTGGAAATGCATTGGGAATATTATTCGAGTCCCGGTCTATTCAACTATGTTGAAGACTCTTTGGGTTATCAATAATGGGGTGGTAACTACTATCAATCATCTTACTATTACTCGGGAGAGTAAGGATGGTACAATAAATGAGTCAGTGATATTAAACATCTTCCATTTATACCTAATATTCCCAATCATTGGACGATACGTTTGCAAACTTTATGCGGATCACTGAAATATCAAGTAGAAAAGTAGAGGAACATATATCCAAATTTGAGTTCACGTCGGAAAGGATGCAAGGTCACTTGACACAAATCTTAAACTTCGTGAATGCTCAAAAGAAAACTCTTAACATCCCCGAGAATTATGATGAACCCTATCATAAGTATACTCTTTCAAGGGACAACTTTCCTCATCAATCAACACATAAAACAGAATAAATCGGAATCGATCAACCGAGAGAATTAGTTGATGATGGGTTATTGATAGAAGATAGTTGTGTAGGTGATCTAAATACTTTGCCAGATGTGGTTGAAGACCACTATATGGTTGAGCCTCTTGCTAGCATGATGGAGAAATGGGTAGTCAAACTTATGCAAACTAATGGAGAATTGTATGTTACCCCCATGGAGTTAGAGCATAATCTAGAAGTATAAATCGAGGTACACAAAAACAACAAAACAACAAAGTCTAAAGAATAATACGAGCATAGGAATATAAATCCAGGATTTGAGTTGGACCAATTAGATTCATATAAGAAGGAATACCTTGTTGTAATGAAGTGGATTGAAGGGAAACCTGATAAAGATTAAAAGGTATTAGAAAATAATAAAAATCCTACACCATCAAGTATGGTCAACAAGTCCGTGTTGTCAAGGTGTCACGTCGGGTGAGAACAAGACGACAAGGAGGGGGAGTTACATACCTCCATACAAATGTCGATCAAGAACAGCTGAAGGTGAACAATTCCACATAACACTATTTCGAGGAAAGGTCGAGTTTAAGTGTACAAGTAACACAATGGACTTGAGAAAATTTGCGGGGAAATCTTTAGGTTGAGTTGAATGACGTGATAAACAAAATTGCTTCTTGGGAGATAACTTTTACAGTTCCAAGTGTGATATAATTTGTCACCTATGGAACTATGATTCCCCGCAAGCGTACAGGGTGTTGCCAAGTAAAAATATGATTATATTTAGGGCTATCAATCCTCAGGGACTACTAACAGTTGTCGTAACTAGGTGTGAGCATGGTTCATTTTGTCTCGGTTTTTGGCCAAAACCGAAACTGAACCGAATGATTCGGTTTTTTATAATTTTAAAAACCAAACCGGACGGTTCGAATTTGGTTACACATTCGGTTTTTGGTTCCGGATTGGTTCGGTTCGGAATATGGTTCGCTTAGCCAATAATACTTGTCATACTATTTCTTAAAATACATTGTCCATAGCTACTAATGTTCCAATACAATTATAATAGTATTACATAATTGGGGTATCAATATATCAATTAAATAAAAGTTTATAATCTAACAACGATTACTGATACTTACTAATATAATCTTAAGTAATATATAAAATTTTCTCACTTATAACACCACCGAATAGTAAAACAAATTTTTTACACAGATGATAAATTCTCATAAAAAGTTTCTCCCACAAAATTGTTATAAAAAATTCCCACATTTCTTATTTTTTCCTTTCTCGGGTCGATTTTTGTTTGGTTTTTTTGGTTCTGTTTATTCGTAGTAAACCGAACTGGACCAAAAAAATCGGTTTTTTAAAAAATTGAAAACCATACAATTTGGTTTTTCGGTTTTTGGTTTTTTTGGTTCGGTTTTTTCTGGTTTTTTGGTTCGGTTTGGTTTTTTGGTTCGCATTTTCTCAACCCTAGTAGTAACTATGTTTAAAATGTAGCATAATGTCAAGTTGCAAGATAACTAATATAATATGAATGGATTTTGTATTTGGTTTTTTTAATAAGGGCTGAAGTGAAATTAAAATAAATCTTAAACTAAGGTGCAAATAATTAAAATACTAAAGTACTAAGGAAATATGAAATGCAATGAGAAATATGCTTGAGTCTTGCAGGTTATCCTCCTAATCAACTATTAATTCATTATTTGGTATAAGGGCGAATTGGGTGATTCTCATTAGTCGGGATTCAAATGCACTCTAGTTCCCCGTTCTGGTGATCTTAGAGCCACAACCTTACACGCCTCTTGGCTTTGAGATGGCTTAAGTTCCTAAACTTGTTGACTACCGAGCTTGCAAGAACCAATTGGTTCAAGGCACTAGACATTTATATATTATGTCTGAAATTCGGCCCCCCGACTTAAGGCGCAGCCAAAAAAATTCAAACTGCCCTATACTTGATCAAGGAAAGGATAGACAATCCTGATAAATATATAAATCAATGGAAAATAAAAGTAACCTCAATTCAATCAAACATTTAATATTCTAGATACTCAATCAACATAAAAATAGTCAATTAGGGTTCATACCTATTGCAATCCTCAAGTATATGAGGTTTGGTTCATAAAGATACATGATGTCTCCTCATTTGTGATAGATTAATGTTAAGATGAGACATCATTTTAAGTGATTTAGAAGTCAATAATGTCGATTTTCTTGAGTTTTAGTGCACTTTCCTATTTTGAGTCTTGATTTGTAGAATTATTGTTTTTAGAGCATATTGGGTTTAATTGTTTATTTAGTGTGTAGCTTTAAAGATAATTATGGAGATTAATTAGAGTCCAAGTCAAAGACAACAACTTATGGAAAGAGATTTGCATGGTAATTGGAGATAAGGAAAGAAAAGCTAAAAAGATGGAAAAGGAAAAGCTGCCTAAATCTGGGATTCTGCATACACGTCCAAAGATAGGCGTTTTTACCTAAGAAATAGGCCGAATCTGATGATTTCCTTCTACAGGGTCTAGATAATTCTGTTGCAATTCTTTTGGTATCTTGTGGAGCAAAATCCGACCAATAACGAAGAAGATATGCTCAAAACAGTGCAACAGTGTTTATCTTTATTTCCATACGAATTTGAGTTGGGCTAGAAGTCCATTACCTTAACTCTTCCTCAAGAAAACGAATTAGGTCTTCTAAACACCTATAAATACACCCTTATATCACTTGTAAATCATCCTTGCCTCATAGTAATTAGTTCTTAAGGTTTTATTCTTCCAGTTTATTGTAGAGAGCAAGATGTTGTCTTTTGTAATTTCTTTTAGTTTATTTCCTTCAGGTATGAACTAAACCTCCCATAGCTTGGGTTTTGCATATGTATAATCTATGAATTCTAATTCTTCTATCTAAGTTTCTTTGGGAATTACATGTTTTAATCTGATATTAGCTTCTTACTTTATATTTGTTTATGTGTTTTGATTTAATGTCTTTCCTAGAACTGATCACTTTAGGATTGTTTTAAGAGTAGTTAGATGGTCTCCTTGACAGGGTGTTTAACTATTGAACCACCACATAATGTCTAGTGTCGATAGCAGTTCTGACAAAACATACTTCTAACTAGATAGTCATTAGGGTTTGTTTTAACCACCGTATCACCAAGATTGCAGTATTTGCTTAGGGCCTTAGTGGCGTTTGATAACCCTATTTGAAATCACTTCTTGGTTGTGACGTAGCCCCCTTAGTCGCTCTCAAGGTCTAAGCTTGGGGAATTTAGAATCCTGACTAAGTATTACCAAGAGCTAATATTCTCCCTTATTAACTAGATTTATAGATAGAATTAGAAGGATTAGTGCATACTAGCAAAACCTAAGCTATACTTCTCATCTCATATTCTTAATCTTTTACTTTACTGTCTTTATTTTCTTAATTTTAATTGCTATTTTCGAAATTACTTGCTTTAATTTACTGTTTTCTAATTATTTACTTTTACTCGTTATTTCTACTCACGCGATTAACACACTTAAGTCCCTGAGAACGAACTCTATTTATCATTAAAACTTGCATACGTCCTGTAATACTTGCAGTACTGTGCCTGTCTAGGGTGAGAGTGCGTAGTTTCTTGGCTTAATTTTATCTTATTTTTATCACACCCTAGGCGACACCAAGTTTTTGGCGCCGCTGCCGGGGACTTGTGTCTCGTTAGCGTGTGGGTTATCTATTTCGAGTTTTAGTTTTTAATTAGTTTTTACTTTTTAGTTTTAGTTTAGTTTTTATTTTTCCAGATTTACGCTTGTGGTTTGCTTTAGTCTTTTTCAGGTTTCACAGTGTTTAATTCTTGGCCTCCTTTATCGGAGCCTGAGAGGAGCTTCAGACCTTACAACAAACGAGTTCATGAGGAAAGAGCCTTGAGAAGAGTTATGGCAGCCCAACAAGTAGGAGGACAACAATTACCGGGAGGAGGATTACAACAAGATCCACCACTTGGTGCACCTCTCGGTCAACAAGATCCACCACCCGGTGGACAAGAAGGACAACAACTACCAGCAAAAGGAGGTAATGGGAATAATCTTAATCAACAGAACCGAGTTCAACAAGATCTACCTGGCCTTAATGTACCATTCCATGTTCAACCAATTGCTTACCGCCCTCCTGAGATTCCGAATATCAAATTTAGACCCGATCCGGGCATGCTCAGTCAATTTCAAAGTTTCGGACTCTATACTGGTACAGCTATTCAAGATCCGGTAAAAGCGATTCAGAAGTTCATGCAGATTTGTGATGCCTACATTACTCCTGGCATTACACGCGAGCAACTGTATTGTCATATGTTTTCGTTTTGCTTGACCGGAAGAGCTAGCGATTGGCTAGAAAGACAACCACATGGAACCATTCATTATTGGAAGGAACTTCAAGCCGCATTCTTTAACCGATTTTATCCGAAGAGCATGAGACTTAAAGATCAAACTGAGCTTGCAAGATTTTGCCAAGAGGATGGAGAAACAGTGGGAGAAGCATGGACAAGGTTTCAACAAAAGTTAACTAGATGTCCGCTCCATGGTTATACACCTGCTCTACAACTTGCGATGTTCTATGAAGGCCTTAATGATAAAGGTAGAGAAAAGGTGGATAACATTGGAAAGGGTAATTTTGTGTCCATGAATCACAATGAAGCTTCTGAGGTATTAGAAAATATTATGGAACAAGAAAGAAGTTGGCCTTCAACGCGAGCTTCTGTAGCAAAGACCCGAGGAACGCTTCGTTTAGATGCAGAAACTGCGAACTCAGCTCAAATATCCTCGTTAGAAAATCAAATCAAGGAGCTGAGAATCGCGATGGAGAAGAATTTAGCCGCTACAAAGGTAGTACAAGAAGCACAAGGTTGTCAACAATGTGGAGGTAACGATCATGTATGGGAGGAGTGCGAATCAAATCCGGAATCTGTTTACTTTATATCCAACCGATGGGGCAATCGCAACCATCCGGGTATGCAGTATTCAAATCCACAAGGGGCCGCTAATCCTAGTCATTATCAACCGCGACCCCAGAACAACTCTTACCAACAGAGAAGTCAGTACCAAAACCAATATCAGAATAGACCTGCTCCTCCACAACAACCTGCTCAAGACGCCTATACCGATTCGTTAGAGCAGAAAGCTTTACCTCAGTATCCACAAGAAGGATCTATGGACAATACACAGATAGTACAAGCTCTAGACCGTTTGAACACAACTCTTAATGCTCAAGACGAGAAGGTCAGAGGACACGATGCCATACTTCAAATGCTAACTACTCAAGTGACACAGTTAAACAAAGTGTTAACAAGTGTTGTAGAACAAAAAGAATTAAAGGCAATCGAAGGAGGTGAAGACAAGGATGAGTTCGAAGCTTGCAAGGCTATATGCCTTGAGATCGAAAAAGCAAAAGAGGAAGCACCACATGCTGCCATTAGTGCCGTGGAAGTTCCCAATACTGAAGAAGAACCAACCAAGTCTAACCCCGAGGAATCCGACTGTTCTGAAGTTTATATGGAGGACGATCAAGAGAAAGACGAGTTCATAGAGTTACTGAGGAAGGTGCAAGAGGAGATTCGATCGGTAGTGGAATATGCGGCTGAGTTGGCTAAAGAGAAAGAGGAAGAAGCCTCAAAGGAGGAATCGAAAGATGAAGTGGCACCTGCTGTGCTAGAAGAGAAAGAAGAAGAGACGGTGGAATCGCCACCTAGTGTTCAACCAGTGTCATCAACTATTCCTGATACAAATCCTAAAGATGACACTGTTCTCAAGACATTCGTAGAGGCGTACCAACCTGAAAATATCAACGCCCAAATGCTTGAGATTGCGAAGAGAGGACTTACACCGCAACAAGTTTATACGCAAATTATTCCTGAGAAAGAGGCGAGTGTAGAGATCCCAAGAGAGAACCTGAGGGTTTCCAGAAGAAGTGAGAAAGAGCTGCCTACCAAGCTTAAAGATCCGGGAAGTTTCAACCTTCCTATTCAATTACATGGTATGCTCAAGGTGAAAGCTATGTATGATGTGGGTTCAGGTGTGAATCTTATGCCTAAGTCCGTGTTCGAGAGACTTGGACTTCAGAAATCAGAGAAGACTCCAGTGAAGTTGCAGTTTGCTGACAACTTAGTGAAGAGGACATGGGGAACAGTGGAGGACGTCTTAGTCCGTGCAGGTAATATCGCCATCCCTACTGACTTTGTTATTCTTGAGTTTGATGCAGATAAGCAGGTTCCGATCATACTTGGACGGCCCTTCATGGCCACAAGTCAAAGTGTGATCAACTTCCAAGATGGGACCATCACCCTTCATGCAAAGAATGTATCCGAGACCTTCTATGTCTTGTGGTGACTGAAACAATATGACGTTGCGATTTCTCCGGTAAACGCACTAACTTCCCTAAGTGACTCTTAGCTCCAATTGCGTGTTGGCTTGGGATTTATCTTTTCTTTTTAACTTATCCTCATCATATCGGGACCTTGTGTCGATCATGTTCCTAAAAGCTACACACTTAACACACAAAAGGCACAAAATCTCTATAAATAGAAATATGTCCAAAACTAGAAGCAAAAGTGCAATATCGCAAATATTAGGGAAAAATACCCCATTTAGGCCCAATAAACTCCCAAAATAATGTCTCATGCATAGATTTATATATCACAAAAAGAGAGACATCAGTAACCCAAGGCTAATAGTTCATTTATTTATTTTGTATCTAGTTGTATAATATCGTAGAATTTATCGTTTTTTAATTATTATTCACTTTCATAGTTTTTTTGTTTTTATTTCGTGTATACAAGACTTGACGAGGGATGAACTGAAGTTTCTTGTAATGTGTAGCGAAAAGCAATGTATCCATGAGGGAATTATGACCGTCCACACAAACAAAGTATCTGAAACATTCTTTGTCTTGGATAAGAAGCTAAAGAAGGTGTCACCATTAACTCCAGTCATTCATATTGAGACCAAAGAGATCAAATAGAAGGTCCAACTAAACCCGTGGAAAGTAGAGCTAAAAACAAGTTTGGGGTCGGCAATGAAGTCACATGGAAGACCCTCAAAGAAGAGAATAGGCCACGAGGTTTTAAGAATGCATGGATGGGACCGTTTGTCGTTACTCTGCAGTTTCGACAAAAGTGATTGAAATACGACCCAATAGAGGTTGTAAAATTTGAATGATTGATATTCATAGCCTCACCCACAATTGGGGAGGCTAGATAATAAAAAAGTAGAGGAGGTAACATGTTGATGTCTCCCTATACGTGATGAATTAATCTAGGTTGGAGAACATCATTTTAGGTGTATTAGAGCATTTAATTATCGATTTTTATTCATAAATTGATATTTTCTTATTTCTTGTCTTTATTTGATGATTTATTATTTTTAGAGCATATTGGGTTTAATTGTTTGTTAATTGTGAAGCTTTAAAAATATATGATAATTAATTAGATGCCAAATCAATTCTAAGAGATAAGGGAAAGAAGATAATGATTGAAATTGGAGATAAAAGGAAGTAAAGATAAAATAGGAAAGAAAATTTGCAAATTTATGCGCGGATAAATTAACTAAGGAGGGCGCAAGTAGCCAAACCTTCCCATTGAACCTCGAGACCCTCCGGACTACTTGTGGCGGTTACTTACGCGAGATAGGAGTGGATGCATGACTCCGAGGATTGTGGTAGATGCTTTAGAATAATTGTAATGTTATTTTTCTTATGTTATGATGTAACAATCGGCTTTATTTAAGCCTCCTATGTATGCAATTAAAAGGAAAGTTGCCAAGTAAATCTGAATTTCAGCAGCTACGTCCACTGAAGTGATCATAACTCGAAAAAGTCTGGGTATTTGGAAGAAAGGTCTGAAGAAAAAGCATAGATCTTTTCGACGCCGTCGTTTTGATAAAAAGTAGGCGAAAATTGGAGTAAATTAAAGAAGTTACACCCAAAACAAAACAGCAGCAGTTTTTTCCTTCTCCTATATTTTAGGAAACAAAAGTGATTTGGAAAAGAGTCCTATTACTTGCCCTATACTCCAGGATTTCAAGCTAGGGTTAGGAAAACCCTATAAATATACCCTATATTCAGTAGAAACACATCCTTGGCCAAACCTTAAGCCAAGAGGAAGCTTACAACAAGAGGAGAGGAGTCTGGAAGAAGCTGAACATCAAATTATGTCTTCACAAGCCTTCAAATTTGTAATTGTTTTCTTTTCTTTCTATAGTATGAACTAATTTTATTTTATCTTGAGAATTAGCATAAGGTTATGAACCGTAGACTTGTTTTACATCTATTTTGGGATTATAATATTTAAATGAATTAGTGCTTTATTCTCTATTTTATGTGCTTTGATTTATTGTCTATTTCCTTGCGGTTCGCAACGTTTAGGATTACCTTAATAGTAGTTAAATGGTACACCCCGTATAATTATTGAAACACCACATAAATGTCTAGTGTGCGGTAGTGATCCGAAATGGCTTGCCTAACTTGATAGACATTAGGGATTGATTAAACCACCGATCATTATTGCAGGTCAGTCTCATCTAAGAACCTAGTGGCTTAAGAGCACCTTAGTTAAGTCCCCTGGTAATTGTGAGGTCTCCACCTAAGTCCACCTGGAAGGGGGTTAGAAGGAATATAGAATCCTGGTTATTGCAATTCTACATAATTCTGCCTTATATGATTAGAATAAACAAGGCTAGTGGGGATTACTTGCTATCTCTCGAGCTAAACTCTCATACCATATGTTTCTCTTATTTACTTTTCTGTCTTTAATTTTTTTAGTTAATTTTTGTATTAAAAAACCAAACAAAAAATCTACTTGTCTTTTATTTCTTGCGTATTATTATTCTAGCTACTTAAATTGCACTTTATATTGCATAAGTTCTCCTAAATTTCGCAGTCTCTGAGGAACAAACTTTATTTATCATTAAAACTTGCATACGGTCTGTGATACTTCAAATGAGTTACGTGCTAGGCTATGGTGTTTAATTGCACCTATTTTATCTATTATTTTATCACACCTTAGCCGACATCACATGTCAAACTTTAAACGACGTTAAACAATAGTGCTTTCCGAGAGACAACCCACAATTTTTTATGTTTTTATGTCTTAGTTTTTTTAGATTAGTTGTTTTTAATTAATGTTTCCAGTAATGAGGAAGGTAGAAATTGTTTTTGATGTGTAGGTAACAAAAAAGATGAGTTTGGGGGTCAAAAGATCAAAGAAAATCCACCCTCACTGCTACGGAGCAACATAAAGGCCATATGGGCGGTATACCACTACCCCTCAATTTGTCATGACTATCTACTCCACAGTCAAAGTCACAGAGTTGAAAACCTTGATTGACATATAGGCCCTCTAGGCGGCGTATCGGTTGACCAACCGTGTCGACATTCGGAAATGGGTCATGACAGTAGCAAGTTAGAAGGTCAAAATTTCTCGACTGGCATACCGGCCCTCTGGGCGGCATACTGGTAGGCAAGGAAGGATCGTGACGGTACGCACCACGGTCCAAGATCAGAAAGTTGAAGAATGCGAGCGGAATATTGGTCCTCTAGGCGGCTTGCTGGCCCACCTTCCATATCGGCATTCGTGACAGACGATGTCACTGTTCAAGAAGAACAACAGGAACGACATACCGGCCCCATAGGCGGCATTAGGGGTGAGCAAAACTAAACCGAAAAACCGAACCGATCCAAAAAACCGAAAAAACCGAAACCGTTCGGTTCGGTAAAAGCTTTTTAAAAAACCGAAAAACTGAACTGGAAAAAATACAAAAACTAAGATATTCTTGAATTTAATTTATATTCTTGAAAATATTATGACAATGGGATAAAAATGGTGTAATTTTTGAAAAAGAAATGTTCATATATGACATGCATCGCGCCTAAAAATGTTATGTGTGCAACAAATTTTTACATAATTCAGTAGTATATATATATTAAAAAATCCTTCGTTTATTAATATTTGTTAAAGATAAAGTATACACATTAAATTTTATAAATATTCATTTGAAATTATTTGTTTACGACTAATATATAATATCTAAGTTCCAAAAATACAATTTCCTACATAAGTCAATAACGTGAATATTCCTTTGAAATTTTTTGTTTACGACTAATATATATATTCTTTTGAAATAATTTATTTACGACTAATATATAATATTTGAGTTCTAAAAATGCAATTTCCTGCATAGGTTAGTAACATGAAAATCAAACACTTCATATAAGGATTTCTTAGAAAATAAAATGTCTCATGTAAACACTATTTAAATAACTATTGAATTAAACACATACCAAAACCGAAAAAACCGAACCAAACATATAGAAAACCAAGAACCGATAAAACCGAACCGATAAAAACCGTTCTGTTCGGTACCGACATCTTTAAAAACCGAAACATTCGGTTTCGGTTTCGGTTATGGCCAAAAACCGAGCCGAAACGAACCATGCTCACCCCTAGGCGGCATGCAGGTGCTAGATGGGGTCAGCTCAAGAAGAAGAGATTAAAACACATACAACTCATAAGCTTTAAGCCTCCTTCAACTCCAAGCAACCAAACTCCATTAAAACTTCACCAAACCTTCACCTCACATCAAAACAACACCAAATCGCCAAAAAATCATATCCAAATCCTTTCCTACACTCTTATAAACAATATTTTCCAACCCAAATCATTCCAAAACACCTAGAAACCAAGAATCAAAACCTAAATTTTCAAAATCTTTTTCAAAATTTCTTAAACCAATATCATCCAAGCGAGATTCCATAATACCCACATAAAGAATCATCATCCTCACACTATTCCTAGTGTTAGGGAGATGAAGAAGAATCAAATCAGAGACTTGGATGGAAAAATGAGGAAATTAAGTGAGAATCGTTTAAGTTAGGCAAAGAAGATAAATAGTAATTCGAGTCAAAGGATTAGAGAGGAAACTGTTATGTTAAATTCAAGTGCTCAAAAGCAAGAAATTGTGATTATTAAAGATAAGACACCATAACCTCTCCAAGTCAAAATTCCTACACTCAAGATGAGCGAAGCTTCTAAGTCCTTATTATTTATCACCAAACAAAATATGACCGGGTTATCACTTTCTCATGAGAGAAAATTAGAGAAAGAAGTTGGAGAATGAGAATACAAGAGATTTCTAGAATTGGGCTAGAGATTTGGATTTACCACATTCATGATGAGGTGTTCAAGTTTATGTGTTGAGTTATTTTCTAAGTTCTATCTATGCCTATTTAGCCGAGATAGTGAAGGTCTAGTTCCAATTCGAGAAAAGTTAGTTCCTTTCACAATTGAAGATATTCATAACCACTTCGAGTTCCAGAAATTGGTTGGACCATGCAAGTAAAAAGAAGCGGTTAATATTATCAACACTTTTGATCGGGATATACTTTATGAACACGTGTTGAGTCAAGAGTTAGTGTAAGAACACAAACAAGAGATGAAGAAGCCTTGGCTTTACAAGTATCTTCAACATGATGCGAAGATATGGCACAACAAGGGTAAGAAATTCACCCTCTTTTTAAATTTTGTTTTACGTGAGGAGCAGGTAGACTTAGAGAAAGTAATATTTGATGAGGTTATGCGATTAATGGTCAAACCAACAAGGGTGTTTACCCTGAAATACTCATCAACGATTACAAGCCCACTAAGGAAAGAGAAGGTGGAACTTGGTAAAAAGGAGAAATTTGGGTATAACATAAGCACCGATATAGACAATGGATGGATCAAGACAATTTTGAGAAGAGCATTGGAAAAAATTACACCAAGAGTAGATACTCCTCGTGAGCGAGAGTCGAGTTTGAGAGAATAAGATCTTGCATGGCAAGAAAGAGTAAGTGAGCGATCTGGTCGAATGGAAGCAGGTTAAACCTTCTTAGCCAATGATGTGGCACAAATAAAAACAAACCAAGTATGCATCATGTCGATCCTGGAACAAATAAGTCACGATATTACGAAGGATCCACCGCAACCCAGCTTGGGTATCGATCATGCGAGGCCATAGCCTCGAGAGTATGTTTCTTTCTCTCTTACCATTTCTTTACTTGCAATATATGTGTTACTTTTTAATTTTTATTAAATCGGTTTCGAGTCGAAGGGATATGACTCATTTTTGAGTTGGGGTGTTGGGATTCGTTGTCCCTCGTCTCCATTTTTTGTGATTTATTGCTTTTTAGAAGGTAATTAAAATTTGTGGTAGATGGAATTTGATGTAGATTGTGTTTAATCACCTGGAAGCATAGATTTAGTGAGTTAATGATAGTAGGTAATTTGTTTATGAATTAGTTGTTTTGTATAATTTGAAGTATGAACATGAAAACACACCTTAGTAGTAAGAAATTATTAGTAAGCAATGCGGTAGAAGTAAGTTTGATCTTAGGGAGCCTTAAGGGGTGTGTAGGTCGTGAGATCAGAGCTAGTTGATAATCCCATTTAATGAACGTGCTAGAGGTAGGAAAGTAACAAATTTTGCATAGTTTACAAAATGATTAAGGTAGTTCTTTGATAAGCCTATGTTGCCTTTTAGCTTGATGTACAAATATAATTGATATATTATCCATCTCATCCCCTTCTAGCATATATAAAGCCTTTTTATTAGCCACATTACAAGCCATACTCCTTATATTGTAGGACTTTTCCACATGACAGCACTCAAATTGCGATGCTAAGACAATCGTCCAAATAACTTGAGTTTGGGGTGGTGGGTTTGATTCATGGGAAATATTATTGGGTTGGGTAATTTCGAGGCATGTATTTGTGCTCTATTTGATGATGATTCACTGTTTTATTTTGTAACCCTTTACGAGGGTAAAAGTATAAAAACAAGTATTGAAATGAAACTGACTATGCTGAGAAAGAAGTAGCATGACATCTCACATAAAAAAAAGTCATAACTAACTCACAAAAGAAATGTGATATGAAAAACATTGAATATGAATTGGACCGCCAAAGTGGAAAATGTGATAATATTTTTATTGATAGTTGGGTTATCTGGGATGCTAAATTAAGTGCATCAAAATCTTGGGTTGAGTGAGAACATTTATGAGAGTAACTCAAGCTTTAGGGCGATTCGTGATGACTAGTGAGGAGAGAGCCAAAAGCTCACTCTACATTATCTAAATATACGATCATACCGTCCCTAAGCCTAACATTGCAATATTAAAGACCTTGTGGTTTTTGACTATGTGATCTAGGAGCAATTGAACCAATATAGAGTAGTTAGATGGATCATTGGATACTAAGGTAGGATCAATGAACACTCAATAGTATACATATCAAACTAACTGGAAAAACTATCATTGGTGCATTGCAAAGCTAATCTAACATTGAACTTAAAGAGTGATGATTATTATTATTATGATAAGTGTATATATACGATTTAGTTTGTAAATATTATTACATGAATCTTTATAGGTAGTTATTTTGGGTTCATTTCTCATATTATTCTATTTTCTTCCCACTATGCTTACATGACTTAGCCAATATATATTAGAGACTTCCCCGTGTTCTTATTTCTTATTGTGTCGGGACGAAACAACTTTGAGTTGCGAGTCTTGATATCTCTATATTTGTGATGAAATAATATATTTTAGAGACATCATTTTAGGTGTATAACGCGCTTAGTCGAGAATTTTTCCCTATTTATTGTTGTTTTCCCAATTCTTGCCTTGTTTTGGAGATTTGTTACTCTTAGAGCGTTTTTGTATAACTTATGTATTAAATGTGAAGCTCCTAGGTAAAATGACGATAAAAAATATATATTATGCAATTAAAAAATAGTCAATATCACTGCGCTAGGAGTGAAAAAAGGAATGCGACATTGCCGTACTTTTTGTTTTTCAATGATATATTATTGATCAATATGCAAGTAGTGGTCCTAAAAGGCAACATTACCATATTTTTTGATCTACAAAAGCTTTGATTATTATTGTTTATTAAATATTTTTTGATTTTAGATTGTAAGATTTAAGTTGACTTTTATAAATTGTTGGTCCAGTGAAGCATAAACAGTACTCTATTCAACGTTGCAGAAATTTTACTTGTCTCCTAAATTTTGAATTTTATATTAAGCTTACAATTATATTATTTGTCTGGATGTTGTGTGCTTTATGTGTATTAATATATGTCATTTGATATAGTACTTGAATTTATAGTGCAACTAATAATAAAATATGTTGTGCAATTAAAAAAGTAGTCAATATCACTGCGCTTGGAGTATTAAGCTTAAAATTATGTTATTTGTCTAAATGTTTTGTGCTTTATGTGTACAAATATATATCGTTTTATATAGTACTTGGATTTATAGTGCAACTAATAAAAAAATATATTGTGCAATTAAAAAAATAGTCAATATCACTAAGCTTAGAGTGAATGGAGTATGAAGCTTAAAATTATGTTATTTGTCTAAATGTTTTGTGCTTTATGTGTATAAATATATGTAATTTTGTATAGTACTTGGATTTATAGTGCAACTAATAAAAAAATATATTGTGCAATTAAAAAAATAGTCAATATCAATGCGCTTGGAGTGAAAATAGAATGCAACCACAGTGGGAGTCGAACCCACGACCTTTTGATCCGAAGTCAAACGCGCTAATCCACTGCGCTATGCGGTCATTGTTGATAATATTCTTTCTTTTTAGTTGTTCTAACATTTGTTTTAATTTATACAACATAAATAAGGTACCTAGAGGGCTCTCCAAGTTATTACAACAGGGAACCTCTTGGAATGTGTTTAACAAAGACATTCTTGTTCACCAATTATCCTTTAATATATAAAAATATCATTTTAAGCAAGATATATGAGAATCTTTTGGCGTCAGAAAAACAAAAATATTTACCTTCATTTTGTCTTTGAAAACTAAACTTAAGGAACTAATAAAAAATGGTAGGTTTCAAATCTTCGCCCGTTTGTCAACTCTTTATCTCTAAATACAAAGACAAAATCATATTTTCTTACATGAAGTCTCGAAACTAATAGACAAGTTCAATAGTGTTTAATTTTTTTGATTCGTACTACATAAATTGATAAATCAGATTTTTCGTCTACAAGAGATTTTAAGTATAAAATACTTGGAACTTTTCTTAAAGGTGTTTTCTTACTATGTGATATTAGACACTGATATGGCGTTAAGACAACTTTAATATGGCGATGACAAGATTATAGTTGACATGTGACAGTCTGATGATGCGGCACTGGGGTGATAATAAATTTAGTCAACTTTGATGAACACTATTATAGTTGACAAATTATTTAATTTGGTGATATTTCTGTGGTGAATTTGATGGCTTGGGGGTAAGTCTCACCGTACAAAAACTATTGAGGTGATAACGAAAGTTGTCGTGGAGTAGTGGCTCTAATGTCATGTAAAATAAAATAAAAATTAATGATATAATACTGAAGACAAAAGGAGAAAAATAAAATAATAATATGGCATGCATAATGACTAGTAACAAGAGAGACATGATAACAGTTAGGTTAGCTCAACTAGACACGGTCTTGCTATTTGTTCAGCATTTAAAGGGCGGTACAAGGTTTGAATCCCCTCCCTAACGGGTGTGAAGTGAGAGATACAATGTTTGAACCCCTCACTGAACATGAATAACCTGGTTCTGATTTACCTAAGAATATACATGGGGAGACGTGTATATCCCCGTGTAATTAGTCATTAGTCGTGGTGCGTCAAACAAATTCTTGGTATAATAAAGTTATAATCTTAAATAGTACTATATTAAATAGTACTATATTTATTGTTTGATGCTACACTATTATACCACATCCTATACAAAAGTTTGTGTAATACTAATTATATAAAAATAAAAAAATGATTAATTACGTGTCAGAAATACAGTGATTTGCTATAAGTAAATAAAAGGTGTTACAAAAATGTGTTATACATATACTTTATTCACAATTTAAATATGCTTTAAGTAAACGAATTATTTGTAAGAGAAAACTATATATAATATATATGAAATATTATTTTAGGGAATTTGAGTTCGACTTGATTTCGAAATGAGTCTTAATATTCAAGTTTGGACTCGACTAGTTGATTTGTTTTCCATGTTCGAGCTTGTCTCGTCTCGGTTTGGTTATGACATATTATCAAGTAAAAAAATTAGTTGTTGGAGGCTTGTTTGAGTCTCTTTTTAATCTTGATTATATTACTATGAGATATATTATTTTTTTCGGGAGTTCATTTAATTATTTAAAGTAAAGTTAAGTAAAACCAGTACACATTACATAATTTGACTGAAAAAACCAACAAATTTTATATAATAATGTAAAATATTGTACTTAGGATTATTTACACAAGTAAAGATTGTACATACTTTTATATATAATTAAATGGAGTAATGATGGATATCACCCCAATTAACATTACCTTTTTATCACTTTCTAGGTGAATTTTAAATAGACCAATCACATGATTTTTCTTTCTTGGTTTATCACTTTCTCTCTCTTTTATGATTGGTCCATATAAGGGGCGATAAAAAGGTGATGTAATTTGGGGTGATATCCAGCATTACTCAGTTAAATATATTTATCAAGTTTACTAATGTGTGAATTTCAAACAGCCCCTTAACAAAGTCAAATACGGGTTCTTGTCGAATCATTTGCAGTACTAACCATAAGTAAAAATCGATCAATAAATTTTCCACGTAAGTGAAAATAAAAAGCCGCCATTAAAATTTTTCACACTTTTTAAAGAAAAACTAAGAGAGTGTTCTTGTCGAATCATTTGCAGTACTAACCATAAGTAAAAATAAAAAAAATCGATCAATAAATTTTCCACGTAAGTGAAAACAAAAAGCCGTCATTAAAATTTCCCACACTTTTTAAAGAAAAACTAAGAGAATGGAGATGCAGGGTATCGAACCCTGTACCTCCCGCATGCAAAGCGGGCGCTCTACCATTTGAGCTACATCCCCAATTGTGAAGATGTTGCAAAATCCACCTTCTGATGAGACCAAGATGGTGGGCCTTTACCTGAATTTAGTGAGTCAACTCCATCAGACCGTTTGTCTTTTCCCGAGTTTAGTGAGTTGACCCCATAACCCTTTAGGTAAAAAGATGCTCTTCGTGGAGGATTATATAGAGAAAAAGGCATAGTGGGACAAAGATACTTCCTTGGATGTAGTTTCATAGCCAATGGTTGCCGCAAGGAATCAGAGCCTGTGTTTTCCACAAGGAATGATGCCATAACTCCTGCAAAAGTAATGACTATTAAAGTCGTATGTGTGGGTTCAAATAAAATAGAGCAGCTTGCTATCATGAAAGTGGTTGCCTCGGAATGACGGCATAACTCCTACAAAATTTAACTATCAAAGTCGTAGGTGAGTGTTCAAATAAAGGGGGATACCTTGCTATAATGAAAATTCTAGTTGATACCATATGAGTTTCATGAACTAAAGTGGATATTAGAGTAAGACCTTCCATAACATAAGGTGACTAAGTATTCGATCCTATTTATGAAGAACTCCCAACATCACCATTAAGAAGTAAAATATAAATGAGTTATAGAATATAATCTCGTATTGCAAGAAATCTAAGAATTTGTTCTTCTACTAGAGATCGACAAATGGCTCACTACATCTCACAAGTATACCAGACTTCCAAGTAATAGAGTAATCAAAATAGAATATATTGTTCTACGTATAGATCTAAGTGGTTATATGATAAATGTTTTTTTTTTGTAGAATAGAAAGAGAATGAAAGATGTGGTTTCAAAATTTAAACAATTAGCAACATAATGAGCAAAACTAATCTAAATAATTAATTAAATTAAAGTAGGAAGCTATAATGGTAAAATGCAAGTGGGACCAAAAAAATCAATATCAAGTGAGATTCCAAAACAATCAATACCCAAGTGGGAAATCATACGAGAACTATGATAATTAACCACAACTCTTATGTGGTTTATTTGGATAAAAAACTACTTATGGAATATCTATAAGTAGGTGAAAATAATTTAGAGGAATCATTCAACAAATTTATGATGGGCGTGCGTGAGAAGATAACTAAAACTTATGAGACCCTCAACTCACTCGGGATTTTTTTTGCAAATACTAGTGCGACAAAAATCACAAGTAATTCAAATTCTTCAAGTTCAACAACAAGGTTAACCCCCAAGGATAACTCAAGGTGACAACTTACTTTAAAATAGGGATGCTAATTGTAATTTGGAATTGTGTAATGCCATCAATTTCGGTGTGGGAAAGTTGTAGCCGTACCACCAACCGTGACAAGTAATTAGTTATGTTTAAACACAAAGGAAGTTATCACCAATGAGAAGGATCCTCACAATCCAAATTTTGATGAGTTAATAGTAGAGGAATTGGTTGATGACGAGAAAAATAAATGGTCGGGTAGTTAGCTAAAGCACCAAAGTGAAAACTGAAAAGAAAGTTGAAGTTGAGACACAAGGAGTACGACCACCACCGCCACCCTTTCCATCGAAAGATGATACTTTAGGGTTTAAGAAATTCATTGAGATGAAAAGTCAATTGAAGATTAACCTTCCTTTACTCGAATAGGTCAAGAAAGTGTCAAAATACTTGAGATTCTTTAAAGAGACACTTGCTCTTGGATTTGTTATTTGCAGGTGTTTCATTTTAGGTTTTGCACTTACCCTGAACGGTGATTCTGACTACCAATCACTCGGTCAGATTGATTTGGAAATGTATTGGGATATTATTCAAATCCGGTCCATGCAACTGCGTGAAGGACTCTCTGGGTTATCAATAATGGGGTGGTAACTACTACCAATCATCTTATGATTACCTGGGAGAGTAAGGTTGGTACATCTTACTAGAATTTATCGCTTTTAATTATATTCACTTTTGTGTTGTGTTTTTGTTTTTATTGTGTGTATACAAGACTTGACGAGACAGGAATTGAAGTTTCTTGTGATGTGTAGCTGAAAGATGAGGTCTTTCGAGTCTAAAGAAGTGTGTGACATTGAAAGAATGAAGAAACGGGGCTCGTGGGGTGTTTATTGGAAAATTCGAGCATTATGGTGTATCCGGAGCATTTTTTCATTAGAAAAAAAATTGTCACGCCAGAAGAAGAATCTAGCGCTGGAGGCCCTCTCACCTATACATGACCCTCGACGGCAGGAGATCCCTCGCGAACAGAAGATCTGAGGGTTTTTGGTTATGGTGGCTTTGATGGTTGCCTCGTTTTTGCATGTTTAGATTTGAACTTAGCCCGTCAATGGCTTAGAGCTCCATGTTCGAACTAGGATGAATATATTACTCATTATAGAACGATAATTGAGAATTGCGAGATAATTTCATCCCTTTATCAATGATATTGTATAATGACATGTCGAAAATCGTGGGTTACAAAGAACATAACTATTGGTTATACGATATTAACAATGGTTTGACCATATGTTGGGACCTTATAATTATAGGGAGAGGAGATTGAGTGACGTCTGCATTTAAAAAGAGATACACTCGATGTTATTAGGATAAAATTAGAGGGGTTTACGAATAATTGTGATTAAATTCGGGAAGTAAATAATTAAAGTGGGGGGAATAAAAAGTATATATCATAATTATAAAAGTGCAATTAGGGTTTTCTTCCGATAGTATTATAAAATAAGCACACACTCTCAACCCCTTTCACCTCCTTTGCTTTCCCAGTCTCATCTCTCAAATCGAAATTCAAAGCAATGGCTGTCACATTTTCTGATCTCCACACCGAGTCTGGTCTTAAGTCACTCAATGACTACCTATCTGGAAAATCTTACATCTCTGGGTATACCTATACACATATAAACCCCCTTTTTTCATCTTTTTGTCTAAATTTCCTTGTTTTATATATTACTAAATTATTATCTATTTGCAGAGATCAAATAACAAAAGATGATGTTAAGGTATACGGCGCCGTTTCTGAGCAGCCCAGCTCAGATCTGTACTCAAGTGCTAGCAAATGGTACCAATCTGTTTCCTCACAGCTTGCATCAAGGTACTCCTTTTATTTATCTTTTATCTATGCTTAATTTAATTTGTATTTGGTTTATCTCAATTGGGTGTATGAGATTGGGTAACGTGTGAAATTATTATAATTTATATTGTTAATTTGTTAAGCTTAGTGTAACCATTGATATAAGATTCAGTTTATAAAAAGGTTGATTTTTGTTGTAGCTTTCCTGGTAAATCTGTTGGAGTTAGATTCGTAAGTGGAGGTGCTGCAGCAGAAGCTGCACCTGCCAAGGAAGAAGCCAAGGTACTGTTTATACATTGCTGCTGTTTATTACAAGAAGAGACATAGTTTGCTATCAAATTCCTTAAAAGAAAGATATTAATTGTTGTGATATGAGCTTTGAGATTTCAAGTATCTGATTGATTGTTTGATGCAGGCGGATGATGATGATGATGATATCGATCTCTTTGGTGATGAAACCGAGGAGGAAAAGAAGGCAGCTGAAACAAGGGAGGCTTCCAAAGCACCTGCTAAGAAGAAAGAAAGTATGTTAAATCTTTTTAACTTTGCTCTCTTTTCCTAAAATATTTCATTACATATGATATTTCTAATCTTTTACCCTACTTTTAGGTGGAAAATCATCTGTTCTTATGGATGTGAAGCCATGGGATGATGAGACTGACATGAAGAAGTTGGAAGAGGCTGTTCGTGGCATCGAGATGGAAGGACTATTTTGGGGAGCATGTATGATTGATTACATTTCCTTTACTATCAGTAGTTTTTGCTTTGCTTAACTTTTCTTATGATATTTTGCAGCAAAATTAGTTCCTGTTGGTTATGGAATCAAGAAATTGCAGATCATGCTTACCATTGTGGATGATCTTGTTTCAGTTGATACAATGATCGAAGAGCGTCTCACTGTTGAGCCCATTAATGAGTATGTCCAGAGCTGTGACATTGTTGCGTTCAACAAGATATAAAGATTGATTATTATCAGTCAAGGCTGTAATTTTTGTTTTCAAATTTTCAGTAATCTTATTTTGGTCTCTCTAGAGTTTTGTTCTTGCAAGTTTTCATAGGTGGGTCGATGATTCGAGTCCTTAGTTTCGTTTTAATCACGATCCATGATACTATTTAAATTTCTGTATGGGTGAGATTTAATATGGAAACAATTAGCAATACAATTTCGAAGGCTATTTCTTTTTATGCATCATTTTTGTTTGACATTTTCCCCAGTGAAAAACTATTGATAATCCTCTTCCTCAGAACACTCACCTAATCTTTTAACTAATTTTATTTACTTAGGAAATTTAAATATTGCTTGCGTTCTTGTGTCATGCTTTTGTATAGTAAAATAGGAGTAAATAAAAATATTTGTCTTGAACAGATTTATTTTCACGTTTCAAAATGATCTTTTTTGCCCTTGACATTAATAAACTTTGACGAACAAAGTCATCACATATGTATTTCTTAGTGTAATTTTTATGGGTTAATTCAATAATTATATAAATATATATAAATAAGAAAGAGTACAACTTGTCAAAATAGGTAGTTGGGGGTGTAAATAGGTTAGTTTTGAAATATGAGACGAGGACTACTCAAAATTGATGTTATACATTTTTGTCCCCATAAATTGTTGGTGAGGGACCAGCACCAATAAGGAAACCAATCTTACCTTCTTCACTACTAGAAATTTCCACCTTAACCTTGTTTTCTCAGAATTCGATCTGGGTTAAGAGAGAGCCAATTCTCAGATTGATAAAGGATAGAAGATTGTTTCTTCAGACAGTAATAACAAAATGTATTGTGTTCTTCCGTAAATATAGAAACAAATAACTGAGAGAAATAGTTTACAGAATACATGGTGAAAAAGGTTAAACTGAGAGAAATATATAAAGATGAAATAGTTTAGAAGAATGAGGTAAAGAAGAGCGATTGAATAATAATAAACAAATAGCTATCTAAGAAACCGAAAGATTAATGATAAGGATCACATGACATTTGAAAACGTGTGATATCAATAACTTAAAAACAACAAATGATATCTAATAATCAAATGGGTGGTTTTCATCATTGTGTATTGGGATCCGGCAAAAGAGAAAACATAATACGACAATGTCTTGGACAACAAAGAAAAAAAGAAAACCTCGATCTAAGCTAAATCACTTAACTAGTTCGATCTTGTTTATTTTTTGTACCTTGGGGGTATGAATGAGAGATATTAGAAGGTTCTAATCCCTCCCTTAGCATGGACGATCTAATTGTGATTTACTTAAGGATATGCACGGGGACATTAGGGTGGCATACATATTTTTCGTAAAATTAGTCGAAAGACACGCAAGCTAGCCCAGACCATGTTATGTAAAAAAACTAAATCAATACGGAGATTACGTAAAAAGAGGGAATTCTAAGCCAAAAATGAAATCATGTAAGCCTAACCATGCCTAAGCATTGTTAACTAAGGAGAAAACCAGAGTTTTAGTTTGGCAGTGGGCAAAACATTTTTGTAGAGAGAATATTTTTTATCCTTTTATCGCATTAGAGGGTCTGTTTGTATTTGAAAGGAAAAAAAGTAATAAAAAAAATTATAAAAAAAAGGAAATTTTTTGTTTAGATTAAAGAAATTTATAAAGAAAGATTTTATAAATGATTTTGAATATTTATTGTTTAGATTGAAAAAATACAAAAGAAAAAAAATTAATTTTAGCGTCTAATTTTTAATAAAATTTTCTTCTTTATTTGTAAAATTTCATTTTCTCTATTTGACTCCAATTTAAAATAATTATAAAAATGGTTACATAAATAATTTTTGAAATAATTCTCTTTCTTTTCTTTTACAAAATTTTCTAATACAAATAATTTAAAAAATAAAAAATCATTTCTACTTCCTTTTTTTACAATTCTCTCAATCCAACCGGCCCTAGGTATTGAGATTGTAGTAATAACTTCCGTTATGTGCAAATTCCGCTTGCTATAATAAGTACAGACTTTTCAACAAAATAATCCAAATCCAACTATTTAAATAATATAGTCAACTCTCTTCTTCTAGCGGGCAATTTTTTTAACAGTCATTATCGACGCAACTCGGTACTCACGCGGACACGCATTCTTTCTTTCTTACTTCGTTTCTTTCTATCCCTCTGTGAGTCCGTGCTTAAGACTTTTGACGACGTCCACTGCTAAGTCTTCTACTTACTATCTGGTAATCAAAGCTCTATTTTTCTGTTTTATTTCTAATACTTCTCAATTTCACACCTCATTAATTCTATTTTCTAGTATTTCTTTTACTGTTTGAAACAAACCCGCACTTTTGTATGTTTTTTTGTTTGTGTTTTAACTTTCAGATGATTCTTCGTGATTTTAATTATTACTTATTACTTATATTTGATTTTGTCGAACTATTGTACACATACATACATGTTAATTGTGAAATATCTGTGTATATATATATGTGTGCCTTTAGATAGTCAATATCAGCTGGATGAGTTAGCAGAATTCAAAGATAAGAATTAATATTGCCTTCGGTTTTTTCTTTTATAATTATGATAAAATAAGTAGTTTAGATTTGTAATTTTTATATGAAATCTGCAATTTTTGAGAGGTCATAAACAAAAATGTAGTTTTCCGCTGTTAATGCCTGTATGAGGAGTGGATCTGTCGATGTAAGATTCATTGGTGGACAAAATAAACATAACTAACTATCAAAGTATCTGATCATTGTATATGGTTAATTTCCCCATCAAATATACTCTGTTTCAAAAAGTATTAGATATATATATCAATGTTTCAGAAAGTATCAAATATAAATACCATTTTTTTTTTAATATTTCGTAATAACAACAAAAAGTTGGAATATGTTAGAACAAAAAAAGTTTAATGATGTATACAAATGTCTATTTCATAAAAAAATTATTAAATAATGCTCTTTATACTGATTGTAGAATTGGACCATTTGTAGGAGGAGTTGCTACTTTGGGTTTGCTTGTAACATTTGATATTAAAATTTCATTAAAAAGGGAAAATGTCAAGTGGTGCAGCCTACACACATTGGTGCTACCAATGCAGAAGGCCGATAAGGCTTCAAGGCCATGAAATAATGTGCCCGTATTGCAATGGTGGCTCAGTGCAAGTTCTTAATGAGATGGTACACAATGGAATTCAGGACTTTGGTGAGCTTAACATGGAAGCTTTTAATGACCCAGCATTCATGGAAGCTTTTCGTGACCCAGGATTTCGAGTCATGGACATCTTTTCAACATATATGACTCAGAGAATGTCTGAAAGGAATCAGAATTCTGATCCATGGTTGTTAATGGGTGAGAGGCGATCTAATCTTGGTGAATTTTTTACGGGACCCGGAATGCAAGTGTTGATTGAACAGCTAAATGCTGATATTAGGCGGGGTCCACCACCTGCACCTCGTTCCATAATTGACGCTATCCCTGCTATTAAGATCAAGAAGAAGCATCTGAAAAGCGATGCACATTGCCCTGTATGTAAAGATAAGTTTGAATTGGGTTGTGAAGTTAGACAAATGCCTTGCACACATATTTATCATTCCGATTGTATAGTTCCTTGGTTAGTTCAGCATAACTCATGCCCGGTTTGCCGATTTGAGCTACCTCTACTTGGTACTAGTGGGGCTAATCGCCCTAAAAGAAACCCCTTTTCTTTCTTGTGGCCCTTTTGATAAGAATTCATCTTTGCTTACATGTGTTGTTTGATTTGTATAGTAAGGAATAGTAAAAGTTAGAAATGGCTTGTTTTTTGTGTTTATGTATATAATGAATGATTATAAGAGACTTTCTCAATGAATTAGCGAATCAATTTTATATTCTTTTATAAATAATTACGATTGAAATGAAATAAGTTTATAATTCAAAGACTATATTAGCATGTGAACTAAACTATTAGTTAACAGAGGAGCATTGTAGTGAAGCAATGATACTGTTAAGACCAGCCGCCAAAACATTTATCCGAACCTTAACAATTGCCAACACTCCCACGACTTCGGAATTCAACATCACGCTGAATAAACTACGCGTGCTAGCCACGCGCGGCCACCTTGTAGAAGCATTCTCACTGTTTTATGGCCTCCAACAACTACAATACCCGGAAAATTTTGCTACGCTCTTTCACTCTTGTGCGCGCTTCAATAATCTCCACTTTGGCCAAGCTCTCCACCACCACATGCTGGCCACCGTTACCTCTCCACCGGGCATCCAAACAACCAATCACCTCATCAATATGTACTCGAAATGTGGTGACTTAAACACAGCTCAAAAGCTGTTCGATGAAATGCCTAATAGAAATTTAGTCTCTTGGACTTGTCTTGTCTCAGGCTATTCTCGACAGGGGAATGTTAATCAATGCTTCAGCTTGTTTGCTGCTATGTTGCCTCATTTTACACCCAATGATTTCACTTACACTAGTGTACTTTCGATATGTGATCATAAACGTGGTGTACAAGTTCACGGAGTCGCGACAAAGACCGGTTTTGATGCGTGTGTTTATGTTGGGAATGCGCTTATTACAATGTATTTTAATAATGGCTATAGTGACGAGGCTTGGGGGGTCTTCAGTAGCATGGAGTTTCAAAATCTTGTTTCCTTTAATTCAGTGATTGCAGGCTTTCAAATGCAAGGTCAAGCCGATAGAGCTATTAGAATGTTTAGTATGATGTATAATGATGGGAAAATTGGGTTTGACCGTGCCACAATTCTGAGTGTAATTTCTTCGTTATGTGATTGTGATGAGAGATTGAATTACTATTCTCAGTTGCATTGTGTTTGTGTAAAGAGTGGATTTGTATCTGATTTGGCAGTAGTGTCTGCTTTAGTTAAAGCTTACTCAAGTCTTGGAGGAGCAGTTGAAGATTGTGGGAAGTTATTTACGGAAGCAAGTGATCAACAGCGAGATATCGTGTTATGGACCGGGATTATGACAGCTTTCGCTGAGAAAGACCCGGAAGGAACCCTTTTTTTGTTTCGCGAGTTAAAGAGAGAAGGTCAAATTCCAGATTGTTACGCATTCTCAATCGTGTTAAAAGCTTGTGCGAGTCTTGTAACCGATAGGCATGCCTTATCGGTGCACGGTCAAGTAATTAAATCCGGGTATAGCAATTTTATTGTACTTGGAAATGCCTTTATTCATGCATATGCAAGGTGCGGATTTGTTTTCGGAGCCAAAAAAGTGTTCTCCGAGATGGTGTACAAGGACATAATTTCTTGGAACACGATGTTGAAGGCTTATGCCTTGCATGGTCAATCAAAGGAAGCGTTGAAATTGTTCGAGAAAATGGATATTAAACCCGATGCAACTACATTTGTTGCTTTGCTCTCGGCTTGTAGTCATACAGGAATGGTTAAAGAAGGTAAAGAAATATTTAACAAAATGGTTGAGAAACATGGGATCACACCTCAGCTTGATCATTACGCGTGTATGGTAGACATATTGGGAAGAGCTGGACGTGTTTTCGAAGCTGAGAAGTTCATTAAAGAAATGCCGATTGAACCAGATTATGTTGTTTGGAGTGCATTGATTGGAGCATGTAGAAAACACGGTCAACTCGAGTTGGCTAATTTGGTTGCGTCAAAGTTGGATCCTAAAAATTCATTGGGGTATATAATGATGTCTAATGTATACTCTTCGTCAGGTAATTTTGATGAAGCGGGGCTTATAAGGAAGAAAATGGAAAAGCGAGGGGTAAAAAAGGAACCTGGTTTGAGCTGGATTGAAATTCGAAAGGAGGTTCACGAGTTTGCTTCCGGGGGTCAATTACACTCGCAAGGAGAAACCATACGTGACAAAGTCAAAGAGCTGGTCAACAGATTAAAGGATTTGGGATATGTTCCTGATACGAGTTTATCGTTTCACGATATAGAAGATGAGCAAAAGGAGGAACAATTGTATTACCATAGCGAGAAGCTTGCTTTAGTGTTTGCTTTGATGAATGAGACTGAAAGTGAAAGTGAAAGTGAGTCTAGATTTGGTGTTATTAAGATTATAAAGAACATTAGGATCTGTTTGGATTGTCATAACTTTATGAAATTTGCATCAAATTTAGTCCGGAAAGAGATAATTGTTAGAGATTCAAACCGGTTCCATCATTTTAAGGAGGGTTTATGCTCTTGTAACGATTATTGGTAAATACGTTGATTAATTAACCGTATGATTGGCGTATTTATAGTATAAATACTCCTGATAGGCCTATCGGTAAGTTAGGCATCCCAATGAATGTTTTTTTTTTCTTTCAAAATGATAGAGTTATGGAGTTTTTTATACTATTAATATCAAAAAGTAAAACATTTCAAGAAAATCGTTTGAATAAAAAGAATTGCACAACCCGCGAAAATCATTCTTTAGATGACTATTTTTTTTTTTTTCCTTTTTTTTTTTTCATACAGACAAGGCTTTCTAAAGTCGAAAACATTTACAAATTAAAGCTTTAAGAGGTCTCTAACACTAGTCTAGGATATGCGCAACCACTCTTACCCCTTGTAATACTTTACCAAAGATACTCCGGCGGGTCTTTATAAACTATTAGATGATCTCCGGCCACGATCCCTTTCCTTGCCAATAAATCTGCATACGAATTCGCTTCGTGATACAACACGAACCCCGGTTTTTTCCTCATGATCTCTTTACATTCCCATTCAAGTGCACAAGACCAACTACCTGAGCTACCACCGCCCTTCACTAGCGCGTGAAGCTTCCTCGAGTCGGTCTCGATATAAACCTCATTTATTCCACGATCAATCAACCATTTTAACCCAAAATGTAGTGCTAACAACTCGGATTTATAGGATGATCCTACCTTAAAAAACACTCTTCTAAAAAGTGTTTTGCATTGGTTAATTTTGTTAAAAAACGTTTTTATTTGATTTTTTTCTAAATTAGTAGTAGAATAAAGTCTGATCTATGCTTACCAGTTACCACTTTATATTAGGGTTGATTGCACTATATAAATATATGTACACAGTTTATCACAATACATTTAGCTTTAAAAATGTTCTCTACTAAAACGTACACTTTCAAATCACATAACCTCTTTTATCTAAAAGAAGGGAATTTTTTTCATTTATTGCTGTAGTTTCGTTTCGTCTCGTTCTTTTGTCATTCTCGTTTCTCCCTTTGTTGGAGTTGTTTTATTTCCTTTTTTAAAGCCACCCTGCATTACCTATGATGTTCAAGGGCTTGGTCATTAGTGGATTTGATCCCGGACCCAGGTTTCTCTCCTCATCACTCACTAAGAGAGTTGACAGCAGTCACTTCATTTCAAAGGTGGTTATCGGAGCCATGCAATGGTCTTTGTGGATGGTGTTCTTATTGTTCAGGGTGAAGGGACCCTTAATTGCCCTCTAGTGTATTCAACAAATTATTTTTGGCACATGCAATTGGAACTTATATAGAGATATGATTGTACCGATGAAGAAGGTTTGTTGCTCTTCTTTTATTTAAGTTCTGACAAGGGAATCAGATGCATTTCCTTCAAGACTATTGGAGAAGAATCTTTAGCAGAGGATTTGGAAAGCAGCATGCGGTTATTCTCATTGGCTTATATGATACAGAAGGCTGGACCGTAGGGTTATCGGCTTTGATTTTGGTTACCCTCTCCTCAGACCTAAGATTCAATTACAGCTATTTGCTCTATAGGCCTCCCTATGGTGTTAAGTGTTAACTAAAGTGATTACTACTGGTCCAGCTTTTTTACTATTGGGTTTTATACTCTCCTATATTTCCTCTCTTCACGAATGTTAGGAATTGGGTTTTTTTGAATAAGGTTTCTAGGCCTTACATAAACTTCTGCAACAATTACTACCCTTTCGTTCTGGTCTCTTCTATTAACGACAAATTCTTTTTGAACAAACCGGTATTGCACAATGATTTTGGGATTTATGGAGTGATTCCACTCTTCGTTGCTCAAGTAAGACGCTTCAATGTAAAGTGATTAACTGGTTTGGCCCCTTGCTCACTGTTATATATTTTTAGTCAAATAAATATAAAGTAAAATCAATATTGGTGATATGGAGTCTTATGTGAACACTTATGAATATTGATAGAGGAATAATAAGTGGCATACTATCCTCTCTTGATCTTTTATTATGTTGAACGGCTTAGATTGAGACTTATCAACTGTCTCATATAAATACTCCTCTTTCACGCGTGGGTCTTCTCTCTCTTCTCTTCATTTCGATATTTCGCCTCTTTGCTCTCTCGTCTCTCTCAGCAGTAAACTAGGGTTTTGTACATTGTTGAATCTGTGCTATAAAGATCAACAATTAGAATAGTGGAAATCATGCATCTGGCTTGATTGATTGAGTAGTATTTCTCGATTGTAATATTAGGGTTTCTGATTGAAGCCTTGATTGTGTTCTATTCTTGTAATCCTGCTGTAAGACTCGATCTGAAGTTGTAACTGTGTTCTATAGTGTGCGAAGTATCTTCCGAGGAGGGCTTCAACGTGGATGTAGGCATTTTTGTACTGAACCACGATAAATCTTGTGTTCTTTATTTTTCGCTGCTATTTTCTTTTGTTCTTGTTTTCTGGGTTTGGAAACTAGTTTTGCCTCAAAACGAAAACTATTTTTTAGTGCTATTTTACAACAGTGGTATCAGAGCTTTGTTGATTCTTTATAAAAATCGTTTTCGGAAAGAGTTGTCGGTTTTTTCAGATCGGTATTTTTTTTGTTGGCATTATAAATCTTCGAAAATCTTTTCAACAATAAAAGTTTGTTTTCTTTTATTGTTTATTCACGGATCTTACATTTTTAGGGTTTAATCAAAACCTTACCCTAGAATTATTTTTCTAGGGTTTGTGATTTAAAGTCTAACCCTAATATTTGATTGCCTTGTGTTGTGTATCCTTTTCTGATATATAGGTATTAAGAAATGGCAACTACAAGGCTAGAAGTCTATGTGTTCGATGGTAAAGGTGATTTCGGAGTATGGAAAAAGAAAATGCGAGTCTTATTATCGCATAATAAGGTGTTAGCAGCGCTTGAACCTAACATGGATCATTGGTCAGAAGATGCTCGAAAGCGAGTGAATGAAAAAAGAAAGAGGCCTATAATCTTCTCTTCTTAAACCTCTCTGACAATGTAATTCGAAAGGTTGATGGTGCAGAAACTGCTCTTGAACTATGGGGTAAACTCGAATCTTTATATTCTGTTCAATCTGCCCCTAATCTTGCTTTTCTAAAAGGAAATCTATTCTCGTATAAAATGGATTCTGCTAAAACAATTGATGAAAATGTAGATGAATTCTTGAAACTTAATCTTGTATTAAAAGGTTCTGAAATGGCCCTTGATGAGACTAGTATAAGCATGATCCTGTTAAATTCTATACCTGATTCATATCAAGTAGTTAAAGATGCTTTTCAATACTCTTCTGTGATGCCTACTTTTGATCAAATTGTTGCCTCTTTGAAAACTAGGGAGCTTGAATTGAAAAACTTAAAGAGATTATTTGTGAAATATAAATCTGACCCCCCTGAGCAGAATAAACCTAATAAGTTCAAGAAAAAGAACAAAGGTAATAAGAATAAATTTGAAATAAGGAAATGTTATCATTGTGGTAAGCCTGGCCATATTAAAAAGAATTGTTATGCACTTAAGAATAAGAACAATGCTAATCTTGAGACTAATCTTGCATGTATGCCCCCTAAACATGATGATACTTGTGAGGTGTTAAATGTATCTGATATTACTTGTAAGACTAGTTGGATATTAGACTTTGGATGCACTTTTCATATGAGCCCCAATAAGGAATGGTTTTATAACTTGAAAAATACTACTTCTGAAACTGTTTATATGGGTAACAATAATACTTGTCAAGTTGCTGGTATAGGAAACATTGATTTAAGGCTTAACAATGGTAATGTGGTAACCCTCCCTAATGTGAGATGGATACCTGACCTAAAAAGGAATTTTACATCCTTAGGAGTGTTAGATGACCTTGGTTGTGTATATGATGTATGCAATGGTGTGATAAATGTCCATAAGAATGATAAACTTGTCCTGTGTGGAAAGAAAGTTTCTGGTTTATATGTTCTTGATGGTATGTGTATTTTATCTGATTCTAACAATGTTGAAACAAGTGTTGAAAGTGCAGCTACTCTTAAATGACACCTCAGGTTAGGACACATGAGTCAATTACGACTCAATGTGTTAAGTAAAGAAGGGATGTTTGGGAAGGATTCTATTACCTCTTTAAACTTTTGTGAACCTTGTCTTTTAGCTAAACAACATAGAATGAAGTTTAAAACTGGTGTTCATTTGTCTACTTGCATTCTTGAATATATACATGCTGACTTGTGGGGCCCTGAGAAGCATGAAACACATGGTGGGTAAAAGTATTTTCTGTCCTTAGTTGATGACTACTCTAGGAGGGTCTGGACCTTTCTATTAAAGAATAAAAGTGATACCTTTAGTGTTATAAAAGATTTGATTGTTTTAAATGAGAATCAAACTGGAAAAACTATTAAAACCCTTAGAACTGAACATGGTTTGGAATTTTGTAATGATGAAATGGATAATTTCTGTAAATTGCGAGGCATAATGAGACATAGAACAGTTAGGAAAACCCCACAACAAAATGGGGTGGCTGAGCGCATGAATAGAACTTTACTTGATAAAATTAGATGCATATTGTTTACATCTGGCTTGTCTAAATCATTTTGGGGTGAGGCATTTTACACTGCCACTTATTTGATAAATAGGAGTCCTAATAGATCACTAGACATGAAATGCCCTATTGTGGAACAATAAAAAACTAGACCAATCTGAACTAAGAATTTCTGGTTGTGCTGCCTATGCTCATAATAAAGAGGGTAAATTAGACCCTAGATCTATAAAATGTGTTTTTCTAGGGTATCAATCTATGCATGGTACTAAAGGTTATAGGTTATGTGATAAAAATGCAAATGACATTAAAATCTTGATTAGTAGAGATGTTGTTTTTGATGAAACTAACTTTCCTTGCAAGAAAAGTGTTGTGATTTCAGGTAATGATCAAAGTGAACCTGAAGCATCTTCTGCTGGTACTGAGATTGAGGTGGAGCCACTTCAAACTGGAAGTGATGAGGCTACCTCTGATCCAGTCACTGAAGAAGAAAATGAGGAGACTCAACCATCTGAGCAGCCAGGTAATACTGAGCCACACTCAGAAGTTCAGACTCCTCAGGAGTCCCTTCAAGAAAGTCTTGCTGATTATCAATTAACAAGAGATAGAGAAAAGAGGGACCCAAATCCATCTACAAGGTACTCTTATGCAGAGTTGGTCTACACTGCTTTAATTGCAGCTACTGAGGTAACAAACACTGAACCTGAAACTTATCTTGAGGTGTTAAAATCTAAGGATAAGAGTAAGTGGTTGAATGCAATGAAAGAGGAAATGAATTGTTTCCTTATCAATAATACTTGGGTTTTAGTTAAAACCCCCCTGGCCAAAAATTAATTGAATGTAGATGGTTATATAAGTTGAAAGAAGGTGTATCTGAGACTGACCCACCTAGATATAAGGCTAGATTAGTTGCTAAAGGTTATACACAGAGGGAAGGGATAGATTTCCATGAAATTTTTGCTCCAGTTGTAAAATTTAAAACTATTAGAACTATGTTAGCTTATGTGGCTTGTTATGACTTAGAGTTGGAATAACTTGATGTAAAAACTGCTTTTTTTGCATGGTGAACTTGATGAAAAATTGTATATGAAACAACCTGAAGGCTTTATTGATTCTAAACACCCTGAATATGCTTGCTTACTTAAGAAATCTTTGTATGGCCTTAAGAAATCTCCTCGGCAATGGTATAAAAGATTTGATACTTTTGCGTTAAGCTTAGGCTTTAAGAGAAGTGAATATGATAGCTGTTTATACTTTAAAATATTATCTGATAGTATGATATTTTTGTTACTATATGTGGATGACATGTTACTGATTAGTAATTCCTCGCGGAGTATAAATAAATTGAAAGCTAATTTGAGATCTGAGTTTGATATGAAGGATTTAGGAAAAGCTAAGAAAATATTGGGTATGATCATTGAAAGGAATAGGAAAGAATGCAGTCTGAGACAGCATCAAAAGCCTTATTTGGAGAAGCTTGTTAAGAAGTATGGTAATCTTAACTGTAAGAAGGTGGAGATGCCTTTGGCAGTCCATTTTCTCTTGAGAAAAAGTCAAAGTCAAAGTCCCAAAACATTTCTGAGAAAGTTAAAATGAGCTATATCCCTTACTCTAATGTGATTGGCTCAATTATGTATGCCATGATTTTGTACAAGGCCTGATCTCTCTTATGCTATATCCTTACTCAGTAGGTTTATGTCAAATCCAGGTCCTGAACATTGGACTGCTTTAAAATGGGTGGTTTCATATATTAGTAGTACTTTAAAGGTTGGTTTGTGTTATGGACAGTTTAAGGTACCATTTGAATTGTGTGGTTTTGTTGATGCTGATTTTGCTGGAGACAGGGACAGTAGAAAATCTACTACCTTTTACAGTTTCTTACTTGGTAATAATTGTATCACTTGGAAGTCTCAGTTGCAGCCATTGGTTGCATTATCTACAAATGAGTCAGAATATGTAGCTATATGTGATTGCTTTAAGGAAGCTATTTGGTTACAAGGGTTAACTAATGAATTACAGTTGACTAAGTCAACTGCTACAATATTCAGTGACAGTCAAAGTGCTATACATTTGAGTAAGAATCCAGTGTACCATGAAAGAACAAAACATGTTGATGTGAAGTTTCATTTTATTAGAACTTGGTTTACTTCTGAAAGAATTAAACTGATAAAAATTGGTATTGAGGATAATCCAGCTGATATGGGAACAAAAGTTGTGACTGTTAGCAAATTTAAGCATTTCTTAAGTTTGTTGAATATTGGGTGAACTTTATATTCCTTAATTATGTTAAGTTATTTACTAACTCGTGGTTTTAGTAATTATTGCAGGTTTTGAAGCAACCAGAAGATGCTTTGCACATTGAACACAAGGAGGACAGCTGGTGATGAAGAGAGTTGTTATATATTTTCAGTCAAATATAAAGTAAAGTCAATATTGGTGTTGTGGAGGCTTATGTGGACACTTATGAAAGCTGATAGAGGAATAATACGTGGCATACTATCCTCCCTTGATCTTTTATTATGTTGAACGGCTTAGATTGAGACTTATCAACTATCTCATATAAATACTCCTCTTTCACGCGTGGGTCTTCTCTCTCTTCTCTTCACTTCAATAATTCGGCTCGTTGTTCTCTCGTCTCTCTCAGCAGTAAACTAGGGTTTTGTACATTGTTGAATCTGTGCTATAAAGATCAACAATTAGAATAGTGGAAATCAAGCATCTGGCTTGATTGATTGAGTACTATTTCTCGATTGTAATATTAGGGTTTCTGATTGAAGCCTTGATTTTGTTCTATTCTTGTAATCCTGCTGTAAGACTCGATCTGGAGTTGTAACTGTGTTTTATAGTGTGCGAAGTATCTTCTGAGGAGGGCTTCAACGTGGATGTAGGCATTTTTGTGCTGAACCACGATAAATCTTGTGTTCTTTATTTTTCGCTGCTATTTTCTTTTGTTCTTGTTTTATGGGTTTGGAAACTAGTTTTGCCTCAAAACGAAAACAATTTTTTAGTGCTATTTTACAACACTCACCTTGGTAATAGACTCTATCTTTTTCTCCCCTAATTATCGGAAAGTGATCTTTGGATAGAAGCTACTACGACTAAGATGTTCTTCAAGCCAACTAGCCATGCAGATATTTTTGCACTAATCCAGAGAGCTCCTGGTATTCTTCACCCGCTCAAACAATGTGTTTGTACTTTCTATAAGCTATTGACAAGTGGCATACATGCAATATTCATTTATAACGATTAGTTTTTCCTCATTCTTCCTTTATTTTCGCTACATAATATATGCACTATATATTTCACTGTCCTTGTCCACTTCGTTAAAACCAAACATTCCATATCTTCATTTTGTCGAGTTCTTAAAAGCATGGCCAACAAATGTAATCACTTTTTCCCACTTGCCTGAACCAAAAACAAAACGATGAAAAACTTGAAACCCTTACCTTATCAACCAAAGTCCTGTCGGTTAAACCAAATAATCCTGAGTTTGTCTTCGTGGCTCGAGTAATGTCAATCTGCATTCTTCTCTTTGGCACTTTCTGTAAAATCGTCTTCAAAGCTTTGGGTATTCTGGGAAGGATTCTGTTTGAGGAACTTGAACCTAACATCTTTAAAAATTACGTTGGATCAACAAGAAGAAGCGGGTAGGCTTTTCTTTATTTGACCTGTCATATTTCAGGTTATGCATGCAAGTATTACTAAATGGGAAAATAAAATGACATTCAAGGATTTGGATCTCGTACACTCTTGTGCGTGGGTTAGAATCTATGGCTTAGCTGAAATTCAAAACAATCTCAAAGTGATTCAAACCTTTGGAGATTTCATCGATAAAGTAACTGAGGTTGACTCTCTAGTGGTGGACGTTGACAATCTTAGTTTTATCCGGTCCAGGGTTAAAATTGATGTCTTTGAACCCCTTACAACTGGGGGTGTTTCTTGAGAAACTCGACGGGTATGCATGGGTCTCTTTCATTTACGGAAATATTAACTTGTTTTGTTTCAACTGTGGTTGGGTCACAACAAGGGTTCATGTAGCAAATCTATGGTGCGGACAAAATGGAATGAGGATTCTGCGTGTTACTTTGATTGTAATAAGGAGATGAACATTAGAACTGGTGATAGGGTTTTCCATGTGCTACGCAAGAAGGGGCGTTGCGGGCACTTCGATGAAATTATGAGAATTTTTTCGTTCAGTTGGTTTGAAGGCGACAGAGGAAGATGATGACAATAACCCTAATTTAGCACAAAATATTGGTACTATTCAGTTTGGTTCTTATAAGGCTATTAACAATGCTAAATATGACAATGAATGGGAGAAAAGTAAAAATTCGGGTAGTGAGTCCACTAAGAGAAAGAGAGAAATTCTGATTAATCGATGATATTCTTAAAAATATTCATAATAAGGAAGGTCGTGTGTAAATATTTGAGAAAAAAATTATGTGGTTTGTATAAGGTCTTTCGCAAGGAGTTAGGGATATTGGAATGAGTATAGTTGTGAAAAATGAAACTATCACTGATGTACTAAATGCTCAAGACATTAACATAGATGCAATGCATCGCAAATTCACTTAAGGTAATGATGAAGAGGGCGGTTTGACTAATGTTCAGATGCAAGGTATGGGGAATAATATGGCAAATCCTGGTCTTAACCTTAACATATGGATTTCTTTTGGAAACTTTGAGAAAGATCAATTTTGGAATAACGAATTTGAGGTGGGGGGTTCGTCTAAGCTTGCTATTGGGGACATCGTGGATACAGAAGGTGGGAAAGGCAAAAAAGTTGTTGAGGCTACTGAAGATGAGAAGGACTATATCTTACAGAATGAGGTTTCTCCAACTCACAGTCCATTCATAACAGCCAGCACGCACGTCAAAAGAAGGTTGATAAAAAGTGGTATGCTACTCCAAGAAAAAGAGTTATTCCTCTTTTGGTTAAATTTACTTGGCCTAAGAATCTAGAACATAAAACAACACCAAGTGTATGTTTTGGGATTGCAAAAGTGTAGAAGTTCACGAATGAAGATTTAAATATTATGGAGAGGCGCGTCAGTGACTTACAGGGGTTCATAAGCGATCTTTGCGATAACTTTTATGAGGTTCAAGCCAGATGAAAAGGGATGAGCGGGTTCGTGTTCGTGAGAGAGTTTATGTTAACAATGAGGATGGTTTTGAGGAAGGTGATTTTTTTATTTTTGTAATGGTATGGAATGCAATGGTCACTTTTGAAGAGGCTTTGAGCAGTATTGAAGGTACCATGAAGGTCGTTAGTACCCGGGCTGGTCCTGTGATAGAGAACGTTACCCCAAACAATCTAGTGGACGACCTCCAGTCCCGTAACCCGACCGGGTGGTGATGGATAATATACTTATTTGGGACTGTTAGGGGGCTAGGGCACCCTTGACAAAGAAGGTTTTTAAGTCCTAAATTTGAAATATGATGTTTCCTTTGTTTGTCTATTTGAATCTAAGTTAAGACGGAAGGACCTTGATGTCTCCTCATTTGTGATAGATTTATATTAGGATGAGACATCATTTTTAGTGATTTAGAAGTCATTATAGTCGATTTTCTTGAGAAATGCTACACTTTCCTATTATGAGTCTTGATTTAGTAAAATAATATTTTTAGAGCATATTGGGTTTAATTATTTATTTAGTGTGAAGCTTTAAAGATAATTATGGAGCTTAATTAGAGTCCAAGTCAAAGACAACAACTTATGGAAAGAGATTAGCATGGTAATTGGAGATAAGGAAATAAAAGCTAAAAAGATGGAAAAGGAAAAGCTGCCTTAATCTGGGATTTTGCAGTACACGCCTAAAGAAGTGCTATTCTACCCAAGAAATAGGACGATTTTGGTAATTTCCTTATTCAGGGGCAAGATAATTCTGTTGCGATTCTTTTGGTATCTTATGGAGATCAAACCGACCAATAACGAAGAATATATGCTCAAAACGGTCCAGCAGTGTTTATCCTTATTTCCATACGAATTAGAGTTGGGCTTGGAGTCCACCACTTACTTCTCCTTCAAGAAAACGAATTAGGTCTTCCTAAACACCTATAAATACACCCTTAAACCATTGTAAACATGTCCTTGCTCAGTTGCAAAGTATAGGCTTAGTCTTTACTTATATTTTCTTAGTTTTAAACAATAGCTTAGTCCTTTAGTTAGATATTCATCCTTAGAATCAAGCTATTCATTCAAGAAGCAAGCTGACCTGTAGAGGAAGACAAGAAGAAGAAGAGTGGAGACTGACAAACTCCTCTTCTACATCTCACCTTCTCTATATTTAGAGTAATTAGCTATAGATCTATTCTCAACCATATTTCTAAGCTTTTATTCTGTAAGTTTACTCTTAATTATTGGATTATTATTTTGTCTTTAATTTCATAAATACTATTTGTTATTTTAATTGATTAAGCTTGGCGTATATTGTTATTATGTGTTTTAACTTATTTCCCTAGATCTGATCAATCTTAGGATTAATCTTAGTTATTGACAACACCACATAATCGTCTAGTTTAACTAGATAGCCATTAAGGTTTGATTTAATCACCAATCATTACTTAGGAATCCCTAGTAGTGGAGAGGTTGCTCCTAAGTCTAGAAAAGGCTAGGTAGAATTTAGAATCCTGGTTAATATATAATGTTTAATGTGACAGGTTAGAATAACAATTTAGTAGTAGACTCATAATATTAATCTTAATTATTTGACTTACTTCCATCTTTATTTATTTGTTTTATTTATTTAATTGCGTTAGATAGTATTTTATCTTTTTATATTTTATTCTAAGCATATAAATTCATCTACGCTTGTTAAATATAAGTAGATTTAACGGATACAATCCCTGCGAACGAACTTGACTTATCATTAAAACTTGCAAACGATCTGTGATACTTGCAGTGAGTTCCGTTGTTTTCAAGGGTGTGTGCTCTTTATTATTATTATCTTTATTTATCTATTTCTTTATCACACCTTTGTCCCCACCAGACCTTAAGTCTTGCCCGCAGTTTAGGAATTTCAACAATTCACACTTAGTAGAACTCGGAGAAAGAACGTTTATATCTGGGGGTATACTAATGTTGTGGAAATATTCTGTTACAATTAGAGTTCTTTACTCTAATATATATTTACTTATTTCTGAAGTTAATGGTTTTCCTTGGTATTTATTTTGTGTTTACACTCCTAATGACGTGGTGTAGCCTAAGGTGTGATAAAAAGATGTATAAAATAAGTGCAAATAAACACCCTAAGCTGAGCACGGTTCTGCAAGTATACAGATCGTATGCAAGTTTTAATGAATAAGTAGAATTCGTTCCTTGGGGACTACGAAGGTTAAGAAGAACTTATGCAAATATTCAAGTGCAAATATGAGAGTTATAATAATAATACACAAGGGTAAAGAAGAGAAAGATAGATTTTTATTTGGTTTTTAATAAAGGAAAATAAAACTAATAAACTAAAGACAGAAAATAAATAAAAGAAAAGAAGATAGTATGATAGTTTAGCCTGAGTAATTAGCAAGTAATCCCCACTAGTTTTGCCATTCTAAACATGTAAGGGATGAATCATGTAGTATTTCAATAGTTTTTTTCAATTGCGCTAGGTAGTTTCAAATAGGGTTTACCTGTGTCAATAAGAACCTAAGCAAACTGTTCATGCAATTGATTAAATAGCAATACACTAAACCATTGACTATCTAGTTAGGCGGGGTTGTCAGATCAAACCTTATTCTAGACGTTATGTGCTAATTCTATAGTTAAATATACCGGTTATCTAACTATTATGATGGTAATCCTATACGTTTGAAACCGTAAAGAACACATAATATAAATCCAACACATAAACAGAGAAATCAAGACATAAATTCAATCAAATTAGATAGATTTCAATCAAAACTAGGGTTCATACATATATACTAAAACTCAAGCTAATTAGAATTTAGTTCATACTAAGAAAAGAAAAGAATTACAGAATTAAAGGTTGAAGAAGACATGATTGATGCACAACTCCTTACAGACTTCTCTTCTTGTGTTTTAGCTTCTTCCTGACCTTAAGGTTTGGTCAAGGATGATTTTCTAATGTTAAGAGGCTGTATTTATAGTGTATAGGTTGACCTAATCGTTTTATTGAAGGAAAAGGTAAATATTGGACTCCTACCCCAACTCAAATTCGTAGCCCAAAAACATGGAATCAGCCCCGTTTTTGTTTTGGTCCTAGAAGTTTCAATACTCATCTGTTTGACGCGTATGAGTAATCGAAATTCTAGTATCGGAAAGATCTTCAACTTTGCTCTTGACCGTTTCTCCAAATTCCTCACCGATTTTAAGATATAATATGATTTGTGGTCCTAGGTGCAGAAATTCAGATTTATGGCAGCTTTTCCTTTTCCATATTTTTAGCTTTTACTTCCTTATCTTCAATTTCCATGTTTATCTCTTTCCTTTAGCTCTTAAACTTTGACTCGGACTCTAATTAATTACCATATATCTCTAAAGCTTTACACTAAATAAATAATTAAACCCAATATGCTTTAAAAATAATAAATAATTAATTCAAGACCCAAAATTGGAAAGTGTACTAAACCATGAGAAAATCGACCTATAAACTAATAAATACAACTAAAATGATGTCTCCAACTACTAATAAATCATCACAAATGGGGATACATCAAGACCCCCAACTCAAAGTTGTATCGTCCCGATACAATAAAAGTAAAGAACAGTAGGGTAGTCAATAAGAAGAAGTAGGAGGAGAATAAGAACAGAACATAATGAATGATACTAGAGAAAACTATCTAAAAAGTCTCATGTAGTAATGCTCAAGAAATAATGCACAAGTATGCTTAATATACACATAATCAACAATCCATAGATTCAAGTCAAGATTAATTTCGCAATGCCAGAAGGAGAGGTTGATAACTTAGTTCATGCTAATGGCTATAGGTCGTTCATAGGTTCTAATATAGCATTCAATGGTTCACTTACCTACTACCTAATAGCTCAATTGTTTCTCCACCAAGTAGTTAGAAATCCTAAGGTCTTTGGTTATAACTTGGCTTAGGGACGGTGTGGTATATTTGGATAAATGAAAAGTGAGCATTTGGCTCTCTCCTCACTAGCCATCAACGAATCGCCATAGAGCTTGAGTTTTCACTCGAAGATGTTCTCACTCAACCCAATTTTTGATGCTTTTGATGTGCATCCCCAATAATCCCAATTATAACCTTTTGTGATGATATACAAATTCCACTTTGCCGGTCCGAATATATATTCTTTTCATATCGATTTTTTCTTTTGTATAGCTGTGACTCTCTTTTTAATGTTCGAGATATCACACTATTTTTTCATATATATATTTTTTCTTTTTATGCCCTTATTGGCAAATTTAGCTCGTAGCTTCTTTTTCATTCACTATTACCCCGACAAAGGGTTAAATATTAAATTTTTCATCATCAATAAAATTACAATTACAAATTCCAAACCCAATGTTCCCTAATGATTAATCCCACCACCCAAACCTCAAGCTCTAAAAACGACTTGTTTCAGGTTTTGCGAGTCGAGTGCGGGTCATATAGATAAGTCCTACAAACTAAGGGTATGGATTATAATGTGGTTCAATAAAAGGCTTTAGAAAGGCTCAAAGGGGCTAAGATGGATAAATAATAACAAATATCAAGTAAAAGGGTGAGAAGGTATAAAAAGATTCAAGTGGCTTCAATATGAAAGGACTGCCTTATTCATTTTCCTAACTACCGGATTTTGTTACGTTTTTCACTAATAGTTCATAGATAAGCGGGTTTTCAACTAACTTCAAACCTCACGTTCTATACACCAAATAAATTTCCCTAAGTTTCAACGTAACTTCTTAGCATTGCTCATTAACTTTTTCTATCTTTTATTTCCTGTTTTCATACATGCATACTAAACATCTTTGTAACATCTTTCACAAACATACTACTTACTATCATTGACCTAATTAAATCATGCTCAAATAGGTACATTCAACATATTCTATGCCTAATTCAACCTAAAAATTTTAAATTTTATGAAAATACGAAAAGAAGATGAGGACAACGAATCCCCACCCCCAACTCAAAAGTGAGCCGTGTCCCCACGACTCGAAAATAACTCAAGAAAGAAATAAAATTTAAAATTAGCATACATATTGCACATAAAGAAATGGTAGGGAAGAAATAAAACATACTCTTCGAGGCTATTACCTCGCCTTATTGACATCCAAGATAGGATTTAAGTGGATTTTTCTTTGATTGCTCACGGAGTGTTATGATGTACTCATTTTCTTCTTTTGAAAGTTGCGTAATTACTCTCAAAACTTTTAATGATCCAAGCATTTTCAATATTGTTACTCATCTTAAACTCACGTGTTTCTTCTTCACCCAAAATTATATTCGTTTTCCGATCAAGACACGTGATCATAGTAGGATATTGCATTAAAGAACGACATGTGAGAGACCGAAGATTCGTATCACCTCCTCATAGATCAACTATGCCACATCCCTTTCTTCTCCTCACACAATACAATTCACAAAGATAGCGTTTTTATAACATCTTACCATGAACGTAGACCAACCCAATCTTTTACCAAACTCCAAGAGTCTTTTTGTATTCTCCTTTATCAACTTCTTCTTCAAATACTTTCTCATAAGCAAAAGGTAGATCCTTTAATTGTTTCTTTGGAGAAGCTATCATGGCCATTGAAGCTTTCTCTTTTTCTTCGGGTGTAGGGCCTTCGATTTGGTAGAGGTTCTGTTGTTTTCTTCACTAAAGCTGGAACCTTTTTGCCCATTGAATCAAACACAGCTAGCTGACCTCTCTTTTCATGACCTATTTTACCCTTTGAATTGGAACTAGAACTTTTCTCACTTGATTTCTTCTCAATAAAATCCAATACCTTGCTTTTCTTCATCTCCCTTACAGTAGATAATGTTTATGGTTTCTTAATCATCTCAATTGACCCCCAACTCAAAGCTTTAACCACTCTTGAAATTTGAACTCTTGAGTATTGGTTGCACAAGCTTTATTTGGGTTAGGAAAGGTGTTTTGATGATGATCCTCTATGTGGGTAAGATGGATTCTTCATGGATTGGTATGGATTTATGAAATTGTGTTTTCTGAAATTTAAGCTTTTGATTCTTGGATTCAATGTGTTTTGGTATGATTTGGGTTGTTGAATCTTCCTTGTAATGATGTGGAGAAGGAATTTGATGTGTTTTCATGGTGATTGGGTAGTGTTTTGATGTTTGGGGAAGGTTTGAATGAGCTTTAATGGAGTTGGGAGAGGTTTGGAGAAGAAAGAGAGGCTTAAGGATTAATAATTTCGGAATAATACCAATCTTCCTTCTTTTATAACCTAAAAACGAAGCTTAATTCTCTTTCCAGCGGCGCGGTGCGGTGTACGGGGGCTATGGTCCGGTGTATCGGACCTGAAGCTCTAAAAATTTTGAGTTACGGCATAAAACCCGAGTCATCAACCCGTGGTCACGGGTTTTTGTTCTTGTGGTGTACCGGAGAAATTGTCCGGTGTACCGGAGCTGAGCATATAATTTTTTTTTTCTTCTCGGCCAAAAACGCGTGGTTTCACCCCGTGGGCACTGGTTTTCTGCTCTGCGGTGTACCGGAGAGCAGTCTGAATATGTCCAAAATTTTTGTTTTTTTATTTTATCTCCAAATCAGATTTTCTCCACTCCATTGGATAGATCTCGAAAAAATATGCGATTTAGACTCGAGAAAAAGTGAAATCCGATACCTGAGCGCAAAGTTATGCCAGTTCGAAGTTTTTGTTAAATTTCTCGCGTTGATAGGTGCGGTGTACCGCGAAAAGCTTCTGTCCAGCCCTTTTTAACTCCAAAGATATTCCACTTTTTCACCCCAAACTCGAACCCTTGCATACCTACACACCAATAACACTTATACCTTTCTTATTACTGCAATATGCACTAAAAAACACATAACTCACTAAAACGAACAAAAACATAAATACCTAAAAACATAAAAGAATGTGGGATGTCTCCCAAGAGCACTTTTGTTTAGCGTCATTAAGTTTGACGTGTTACCTCGATTACGATTGACAAAATTTCCACCCCTTCCCTCTAATTCCCACAAACTTTTCAGCTCGATTCTTCATAATCATGGATGGTGTCATCCATGAATTCGTGGGTAGAGGTTCATCTGGTGGTAACTCTTTTTCATTAGTAGCTTTACACTCCTCTGGCAATCCATTCATCTCTTCTTCTACAAACGGGATGTTGATTTTTAATTCGTTCACCATGTCAAGAAACTTCTTGAATTCTTTTTCATTGCTCTGATTTTTGACACGTGACGGGAATGGTGGAGGAGGACGTGTGTTGGTTACCACTGGGCTCTCTTTCTTTTCATGTGTCTTCTCTGGGACACTCGTTTGTTCAATTACCTCTTCCACCTTTTCTTCAATTGTTTCTTCAACCACTTTTCCAGGAATAGAGGTTGGTTCTGGTTCTACTCTAGGTGAAGGTAATTGGTTTCCACTTCTTAATTCAACTGCATGACAACCACTGTCTTTTGGAGCGCTAGTATCACTTGGGAGTTGCCTTTTTGCAAGGATTTGAAGTTTATTGACCATTTGTGACATAGTACGCTCAATATTCTTAAGCATCTTGGATTGGTTTTGGAATTCTTGCTGGCTAATCTCCATATCTTCAACTAAGTTCATCATCTTAGCCATGCTTGAATTCAAACTCGAAGTTTCCTCTTGTCTGGTTTGCTGCATTGAATAGGAAAGTGGTTCTTGATAATCTTCATTATAAATTGGCACTTCTTGATAGATATGTTGTGGAGGATAATAAGATTGTGGTCGAGGTTGATAATAAGTCTGTTGATTTCCGACCCAATTATAATTCTGCGGGGGCTGATAATCAGCGTAATTTCCTTGAGATTGATAATAACCATCATAATAATGGTTTCTTTGATAATGTATTGGTGTCGCCTAGGGTGTGATAAAATTAATATAAAATAAGACCAAGAAACTACGCACTCTCACCCTAGACAGGCACAGTACTGCAAGTATTACAGGACGTAGGGCTGCAAACGAGCCGAGCCGAGCCGAATACTAGATGTACAGGCTTGGTTTGTTTAATTTCTCGAGCCGAGCTCAAATTTAAACGAGCCGAGCCCGAGCTTCCAGTCATCCAAATCAGAAATGTTAGAACTTGTTTGTTTAACTTATTGAACAATCTTTTTTAAAGTCGAGCACGAGTTGCTCATGAACAATTTGTTTTTTATGGTTGAAATGGGACTTTCATGAGTGTGTGGTATGAAAAATATGAAATATAACCTTAATGAAAAAATAAATGTCTAAAGAAAAAAAAATATTCAATTAGATATTGAAGGTTTAATAATATATTTATAAGTAGATAATTTATATTTATTTATAATTCATAATTTTAAACAAGCTCACGAGCCGAGCTCGAGCAGGCTCGTTTACGTATCGAGCTTAAAATGAAGCTTGAGCTTGAGCTTGTTTACATTCGAGCCGATCTCGAACGAGCTTTTCTCCGAGCCGAGCTCGAACTGCTCGCGAGCGGCTTGGTTCATTTATAGCCCTAACAGGACGTATGCAAGTTTTAATGATAAATAGAGTTTGTTCTCAGGGACTTAAGTGTGTTACACGCGTGAGTAGAAATAACGAATAGAAGTAAATAATTAGAAGACAGTAAATTAAAGGGAAGAGATTTTCAAGATTAATAACTAAAACTAAGAAAATAAAGACAATAAAGTAAAAGATAAAAAATATGAGATGAGAAGTATAGCTCAGGTTTTGCTAGTATGCACTAATCCTTCTAATTCTATCTATAAATCTAGTTCGTAAGGGAGAATATTAGCTCTTGGTATACTTAGTCAGGATTCTAAATTCCCCTATCTTAGACCTTGAGAGCAACTAAGGGGGCTACAACACAACCAAGACGAGGACTCAAATAGGGTTATCAAACGCCACTAAGGCCCTATCCAGCACACTACAATCAATTGGTGATATGGTGATTAAAACAAACCCTAATGACTATCTAGTTAGAAGCATGTTTTGTCAGAACTACTATCGACACTAGACATTATGTGGTGGTTCAATAGTTAAACACCCTGTCAAGGAGACCATCTAACTACTCTTAAAACAATTCTAAAGTGATCAGTTCTAGGAAAGACAATAAATCAAAACACATAAACAAATATTAAGTAAGTAGCTAATATCAAATTAAAACATATAATTCCCAAAGAAACTTAGATAGAAGAATTAGAATTCATAGATTATACATATGCAAACCCCAAGCTATAGGGAGTTTAGTTCATACCTGATGGAAATAAACTAAAAGAAATTACAAAAGACATCATCTTGCTCTCTACAATAAACTGGAAGAATAAAACCTTAAGAACTAATTACTATGAGGCAAGGATAATTTACAAGTGATATAAGGGTGTATTTATAGGTGTTTAGAAGACCTAATTCGTTTTTTTGAGGAAGAGATAAAGCCTTGGACTTCTAGCCCAACCCAAATTCGTATGGAAATAAAGATAAACACTGCTGGACCGTTTTGAGCATATCTTCTTCGTTATTGGTCGGTTTGAGCTCCATAAGATACCAAAAGAATCGCAACAGAATTATCTTTGTCCCTATGAAATAAAATTACCAAAATCGGCCTATTTCTTAGGAAAAAACGCACATCTTTAGACGTGTATGCAGAATCCCAGATTTAGGCAGCTTTTCCTTTTCCATCTTTTTAGCTTTTGTTTCCTTATCTCCAATTACCATGCAAATCTCTTTACCATATCTTGTAGTCTTTGACTTGGACACTAATTAAGCTCCATAATTATCTTTAAAGCTACACACTAAATAAACAATTAAACCCAATATGCTCTAAAAACATTATTTTACTAAATCAAGACTCAAAATAGGAAAGTGCACTATTTCTCAAGAAAATCGACATTTATGACTTCTAAAACACTAAAAATGATGTCTCATCCTAACATAAATCTATCACAAATGAGGAGACATCAAGACCCCCAACTCAAAGTTGTATCGTCCCGATACAATAAAAGATAAAAACAAGGGACGTCTATAAATACACACTTATTAAAATCTCAACACAATGGGAAAAAGCATAGCAGAATATGAAGAATAAACCTAAAGCAACAACTCAGAAAATTTCATGCAATAATATTTATAAACTACATACCTGTACACTTCTCATATCCTCAGTCAACACGGCTTGAGTTCAAGATCAGATTAGTTTCGCAATGTAAGAAGGATTGGGACTTTACTCAGTTCCCCAAGAAAGCTATAGATTGATCATTGATTTTCCACTAGTTTCAAAGATCCACTTAACTAATCTCTAATGGCTCAATCACTTCTCAATTACATAGCAAAGAATCAAAAGGTCTTTAAGGTTGTAATGTAGGCTTAGGGACGGTATGGTATATTTGGATAATTTGGAGTGAGCTTTTGGCTCTCTCCTCACTAGCCATCAACGAATCGCCCTAGAGCTTGAGTTACTCTCATAAAACGTTTCTCACTCAACCCAATGATTTCTTTGATGCACAATTTGCATCCCCAATAACCCAATTAAAGCATAAGATGTTCACATAAAAATTCCACTTTGTCGGTCCGAATATATATATTTTCTTTTCTTTTCAAATCAAATTCTTTTCTATAGCTATGACTCTCTTTTAATGATGATATATCACGCTAATTTTCTCATATATATATTTTTCTTTTAATGCCCTTGTTGGCAAAATTAGCTCGTAGCTTCTTTTTCATTCACTATTACCCCGACAAAGGGTTACAATAAAAATCTGTGAATTATCATCAATATAAAGCACAAAGCACAATTAATAAGCTCAAAAATCCCAACCCAATAACAATTCCCAATACGGTGGACCAACCACCCCAAACTCAAGCTCTAAAACAACTGTCTATGCATCGCGATTCGAGTGCGGGTCATATGGAAAAGTCCTATAATCTAAAGGGATATGGCTTATAACGTGTTTCAATAAAAAGGCTTTAGAAAGGCTAGAAGGGGCTGAGAAGGATATAGCATATAAAATTAAAAATCACAGGGTGAGAAGGTATAAAAAGGCTTCAAGGGCTTTAAAATATGAAAGAACCGCCTTAATCACTTTCTACACTATGTAATTTCGTTATTTTCTTACCTTTAGCACTTTCATCAAATGGTTTTTCAACTAGCTTGGATCTCACGGCCTACACACTTCTAAAGGTTCCCTGAGATCGAACATACTTTCTATCGCATTGCTCACTAATCTTTTCTTTACTATCAACGTGTGTTTTCCTGCAAATACTCAAGGCATACAAATACATAGCTCACAAACATATTACTTACTATCATCAATTCACTGAGCTTATGCTTTCAAGCTATTAAACACACCCTACATCTAATTCCCATGTATCAAAAAATTTTAATTTCTACCTAAAAACAGAAAAATGGAGATGAGAGACAACGTATCCCCACACCCCCAACTCAAAAATGAGCCGTGTCCCCACGACTCGAAAAAAAACTCGAAAAACAGAAATTAAAATTAGCAGATAAACATATTTACAGAAATGGTAAGGAAGAAAGAGAACATACTCTCGAGACTTATTGCCTCGCATCATTGACATCCAAGGTTGGATATGCTGGACCTTTCGTTAATTGCTCGAGGAGTTTCATGATGTGCACTTGATTGGCATTGATTTGTGCCACATCATTGACTAAGGAAGTTTGAGCTGCTTCGAATTTCGTTAAATGCTCCTCCATCTTCTCTTGCCAATTTTGCTCCTTTTCTTCTTTCGAGACTTGCGTAGAACCTGCCCTTCGAAAGATATCCTTGATCCAAGAATTATCAATATAACTCCCTTTAAATTCGAGTTTCTCCTCTTCACCCAATGTAACATTCGCTTTTCGCACAAGACACGTGATCATAGTTGGAAATTTAACATTATAAACCAATTTAGGAGAGACCGAAAATCGCATCACCTCCTCATAGATCAACTGTGCCACATCTACTTCTTCTCCTCTCAAAATACAATCCAAAAGTAAAGCGTAGTTCATAGTCACATCCAAAGTTCGTGTGTTTCCAAAGATATTAGGGACAAGGAAATTGTGCCAAATTCTCGCATCTGCTTGAAGATATTTGTAAGGCCAAGGTGCCTTCAATTCTCCCTTATGTGATTGCACTTTCTCTTTGTCTAATACATGCTCAAAAAGCAATTCCTCATCAAAGATTTTTCGCTTAGCAACCGCTTCTTCAAATTTGCAATAACCTTTTAGTTTCTTAAACTTGAAGTGGTTTCTAATCTCCTCAACTGTGAAAGGAACTAACTTTCCTCTAATCGGAACACAACCTTTACTATCTCGGCTAAAGAGGCCTAAATAGAACTCCAAAACTAACTCATGACATAATTCAGAACGGCTTACCATGAACGAAGACCAACCCAATTTCTCACCAAGCTCTAAGAATCTCGCATATTCTCCTGTACCAACTTCTTCCTTGAATACTTTCTCATAAGTAAAAGGTAGCTCTTTCAATTGTTTTGTTGCAGAAGCTTTTAAGATGTTTAAAGCTTCCTCTTTCTCTTTGGGTGCAGGATCTTGTTGAGGTTGTGTTTTCTCCTTTGCATAAAAGTAAAGCTTTTTACCATTACGATCAAACAAAGGTATTCCACTCTTCTCAACTTTATCTTTACCCTTTGATTTAGAACTAGCACCTTTGTCAATTAATTTCTTCTTGGTTAAATCCAATCCCTTGTTGTTCTTCACCTCCCTCTTGTTAGCTAAAATTGTTGTTCTATTAGTCATCTTCAATTGACCCCCAACTCAAAGCTTTACCAACCCTTGAAATTTAAACTCTTGAATTAATGGTTGAACAAGCTTGATTTGGCTTAGGAAATATGAATTGATGATTAATCTCTATGTGGGTGAGGTGGATTTGTAATGGGTAGGCTTGGATTTATGAAATTGTAGGATCAATTTGTTAAAATTTAGCTCTTTGATTCTTCAATTGGACGGATTTGGTGATGATTGGGTGTTTGATTCTCTCTTGTAATGATGTGGAGAGAAGATTTGATGTGTTTTTCTTGATGATTGGGTAGTGTTTTGGTGATTGGTGAAGGTTTTGATGAGCTTCAATGGAGTTGGGAGAGTTTTGGAGAAGAGAAAGAGGTCTTAGGTTGAATAAATTCGGAATAATAAGCATTGTATCTTCTTATAACCTTGAAACCCTTTCTTTTCTCTCTCTGGCGGTTTGTGCGGACCATGGTGCGGACCATGGGGTATAGCGCGGGGTAGTCCGCGATATCTGATGGTCGAAATTTTTTGCCCACTGGATAACACCCGTGGTAGGACCCCGTGGCACGTGTTTCTAAGCTGCGGACCATGGCGCGGTACACCGGAGGGGACCCCGCGCCTTCTGTAGTTGACTCCGTCAAAATACCCGTGACACCTACCCTGTGGCACGCGTTTTAGGCGTGCGGACCAGGGCACGGTGCAGGGGGGTAGTCCGCGGGTCAATTTTTCTCAGTTCTGGACAGGACCCGTGGCTCCACCCGTGGTACGGGTTTTGTCCCTGAGGTACATACCTGCGGACTAGGGGTAGTCCGCTGGGGTAGTCCGCGCAGGTCATTCCTTCGCTCCGAAATTTTTTCCTCGCGTCCCTAACTCGATTTATCCAATTCCTACACATCAAAAACACTAATACCTTTCTCAAATATGCATTATCAACTAAAAACAACTAAATTAAACATAAACTAAAAACGTAAAAGACATGAAAATTAAAAAAACTACGGGTGGTCTCCCGTACAACACTTTTGTTTAACGTCTTTCAAAGTTAGACGTGTTACCTCTGTCAAGATTTGCGAATATAGCCTCCCCAACAACGAGTACGGCTATGAACGTCAACTAATCTGCGCTTGACCCCAGTTTTGGGGCGAATTTCCCATCCACGAATCTTTGAAACTTCGTGGCCTATTCTCGCGTTTGTGAGCTTTCCATAAAACTTCATGGCCAACCCCAAACTCAATGTTTGGCTCAGTATCCACAGGCTTTAAGTGGATCTCCTCAGGAGGGACTTTGTGATGTGAAAGGCTGTGGATGACAGGAACGGTGGGATCTAACTTCTTTGGTTTCTTACCCAAGACATAGAAGGTCTCGGATACATTCTTTGCATGAAGGGTAATGGTCCCTTCTTGGAAGTTGATCACACTTTGACTTGTGGCCATGAAAGGCCGTCCAAGTATGATTGGAACCTGCTTATCCGCATCAAACTCAAGAATAACAAAGTCAGTAGGGATGGTGATATTACATGCACGGACTAAGACGTCCTCCACTGTTCCCCATGTCCTTTTAACTGAGTTGTCAGCGAACTGCAACTTCACTGGAGTTTTCTCTGATTTCTGAAGTCCTAGTCTTTCGAACACGGACTTAGGCATAAGATTCACACCAGAACCCACATCATACATTGCCTTCACCTTGAGCATACCATGTAATTGAATAGAAAGGTTGAAACTTCCCGGATCTTTAAGCTTTGTTGGTAGCTCTCTTTCAATTCTTCTTGAAACCCTCAGGTTCTCTCTTGGGATCTCTACACTCGCTTCTTTCTCAGGAATAACTTGCGTAAAAACTTGTTGCGGTGTAAGTCCTCTCTTTGCAATCTCAAGCATTTGGGCGTTGATGTTTTCTGGTTGATATGCCTCTACAACTGTCTTGAGCACAGTTTCATCTTTAGGATTTGTATCAGGAATAGTTGATGACACTACTTGAACAATAGGTGGCGATTCCACCTTCTCTTCTTCTTTCTCTTCTTGCACAGCAGGTGCAACTTCATCTTTCTTTTCCTCTTTTGAGGCTTCTTCCTCTTTCTCTCTAGCCAGCTCAGCTGCATAATCCACAACTGATCGAATTTCCTCTTGCATCTTCCTCAGTAGCTGTATAAACTCGGCTTTCTCTTGATCGTCCTCCACATAAATGTCAGAACAGTCAGATTCCACGGGGCTAGACTTGGTTGGTTCTTCTTTAGTACTCGGAACTTCCACGACACTAACGGCAGCATGTGGTGCTTCCTCTTCTTTTTCTGTAATTTCAAGGCAAATAGTTTTGCAAGCTTCGAAACCAACATTGTGTTCACCTCCTTCGATTGCCTTCACTTCCTGTTGTTCTACAAAATTTGTTAAAACTTTGTTCATCTGTTCTACTTGAGTACTTAACATTTGAAGTGCGGCATCGTGTCCTCGGACCTTCTCGTCCTGAGCATTCATAGTCGTGGTCAAACAGTCTAGAGCTTGTGCTATCTGATTAGTGTCTATAGATCCTTCTTGTGGATACTGAGGCAAAGCTTTCTGATCTAATGAATCGGTATAGGCATCTTGCGCAGGTTGTTGTGGGGGAGCAGGTCTATTCTGATATTGATTTTGATACTGACCTCTCTGTTGGAAAGAGTTGTTCTGGGGGCGTTGTTGGTAATGACTAGGATTAGCAGCCCCTTGTGGATTTGAATACTGCATACCCGGATGGTTTCGGTTACCCCATTGATAACCTCCGCGATTGGATATAAAGTAAACAGATTGCGGATTTGATTCGCACTCTTCCCATGTATGATCGTTAACACCACATTGTTGACAACCTTGTGCTTCTTGCACTACTTTTATAGCGGCTAAATTCTTCTCCATTGCTATTCTCAGCTCTTTGATTTGATTTTCTAACGAGGATATTTGAGCTGAGTTTGCAGTTTCTGCATCTAAACGAAGCGTTCCTCGGGTCTTTGCTGCAGAAGCTCGCGTTGAAGGCCAACTTCTTTCTTGTTCCATAATATTCTCTAAAACTTCGGAAGCTTCATTGTGGTTCATGGACACAAAATTACCCTTTCCAATGTTATCCACCTTCTCTCTACCTTTATCATTAAGACCTTCATAAAACATAGCAAGTTGTAGAGCAGGTGTATAACCATGGAGCGGACATCTAATTAATTTTTTTTGAAACCTTGTCCATGCTTCTCCCACTGTTTCTCCATCTTCTTGGCAAAATCTTGCAAGCTCTGCTTGATCTTTGAGTCTCATGCTCTTCGGATAAAATCTGTTAAAGAACGCGGCTTGAAGTTCTCTCCAAGAATGAACAGTTCCATGTGGTTGTCTTTCTAGCCAATCGCTAGCTCTTCCGGTCAAGAAAAACAAAAACATATGACAATACAGTTGCTCGCGTGTAATGCCAGGAGTAATGTAGGCATCACAAATCTGCATGAACTTCTGAATCGCTTTTACCGGATCTTGAATTGCTGTACCAGTATAGAGTCCGAAACTTTGAAATTGACTGAGCATACCCGGATCGGGCCTAAATTTAATATTCGGAATCTCAGGAGGGCGGTAACCTATTGGTTGAACATGAAAAGGCACATGGAGACCAGGGAGGTCTTGCTGTGCTTGATGTGCTTGATTCTGTTGATTATTAACGTTATTCTGCCCATTACCTCCTCCTGCTGCTAGTTGTACACCAGGTGGTGGATCTTGTTGTGCTCCTCCAAGTGGGGCTCCAAGTGGTGGATCTTGGGCTGCCATTACTCTTCTTAAGGCTCTTTCCTCACGAACTCGTTTGTTGTAAGGTCTGAAGCTCCTCTCAGGCTCCGATAAAGGAGGCCAAGAATTAAACACTGTGAAACCTGAAAAAGACTAAAGCAAACCACAAGCGTAAATCTGGAAAAATAAAAACTAAACTAAAAACTGAAAATAAAAACTAATTAAAAACTACTACTCGAAATAGATAACCCACACGCTAATGAGACGCAAGTCCCCGGCAGCGGCGCCAAAAACTTGGTGTCGTCTAGGGTGTGATAAAATTAATATAAAATAAGACCAAGAAACTACGCACTCTCACCCTAGACAGACACAGTACTGCAAGTATTACAGGACGTATGCAAGTTTTAATGATAAATAGAGTTCGTTCCCAGGGACTTAAGTGTGTTACACGTGTGAGTAGAAATAACGAATAGAAGTAAATAATTAGAAGACAGTAAATTAAAGGGAAGAGATTTTCAAGATTAATAACTAAAACTAAGAAAATAAAGACAATAAAGTAAAAGATAAAAAATATGAGATGAGAAGTATAACTCAAGTTTTGCTAGTATGCACTAATCCTTCTAATTCTATCTATAAATCTAGTTCGTAAGGGAGAATATTAGCTCTTGGTATACTTAGTCAGGATTCTAAATTCCCCTATCTTAGACCTTGAGAGCGACTAAGGGGGCTACATCACAACCAAGACGAGGACTCAAATAGGGTTATCAAATGCCACTAAGGCCCTATCCAGCACACTACAATCAATTGGTGATATGGTGATTAAAACAAACCCTAATGACTATCTAGTTAGAAGCATGTTTTGTCAGAACTACTATCGACACTAGACATTATGTGGTGGTTCAATAGTTAAACACCCTGTCAAGGAGACCATCTAACTACTCTTAAAACAATCCTAAAGTGACCAGTTCTAGGAAAGACAATAAATCAAAACACATAAACAAATATTAAGTAAGTAGCTAATATCAAATTAAAACATATAATTCCCAAAGAAATTTAGATAGAAGAATTAGAATTCATAGATTATACATATGCAAAACCCAAGCTATGTGGAGTTTAGTTCATACCTGATGGAAATAAACTAAAAGAAATTACAAAAGACATCATCTTGCTCTCTACAATAAACTGGAAGAATAAAACCTTAAGAACTAATTACTATGAGGCAAGGATAATTTACAAGTGATATAAGGGTGTATTTATAGGTGTTTAGAAGACCTAATTCGTTTTCTTGAGGAAGAGATAAAGCCTTGGACTTCTAGCCCAACCCAAATTCGTATGGAAATAAAGATAAACACTGTTGGACCGTTTTGAGCATATCTTCTTCGTTATTGGTCGGTTTGAGCTCCATAAGATACCAAAAGAATCGAAACAGAATTATCTTTGTCCCTATGAAAGGAAATTACTAAAATCAGCCTATTTCTTAGGTAAAAACGCACATCTTTAGACGTGTATGCAGAATCCCAGATTTAGGCAGCTTTTCCTTTTCTATCTTTTTAGCTTTTGTTTCCTTATCTCCAATTACCATGCAAATCTCTTTACCATATCTTGTAGTCTTTGACTTGGACTCTAATTAAGCTCCATAATTATCTTTAAAGCTACACACTAAATAAACAATTAAACCCAATATGCTCTAAAAACATTATTTTACTAAATCAAGACTCAAAATAGGAAAGTGCACTATTTCTCAAGAAAATCGACATTTATGACTTCTAAAACACTAAAAATGATGTCTCATCCTAACATAAATCTATCACAAATGAGGAGACATCAGGTATGAAGGAAATTGAAGCTGGATTATTCATGCAATATTCCCACGAGTGATCTCTTGCTCCACAACTAGGACATGAAGGTGAGGTATGTACTAGATTTCTCTAAGCTATTTTTTGCGTAATTCAGCGATTTGCTGGGCTATCTTCTCCATAATTTATTAGCTTCTGCAGGATCTAGTAATACAAAACGTTCCTTTCCTAATAAATCTGCTCTCGCTTAGAAAAAATCTGTAAAACAAAACTAAAAAGAAAAGCGTAAAATAGAACTACCTAAATTAAAAGCACAAGATAATTGCACAAGGACTAACGATGTAGTCCCCGGCAGTGGCGCCAAAAACTTGGTGTAGCCTAAGATGTGATAAAAAGATGTATAAAATAAGTGCAAATAAACACCCTAAGCTGAGCACGGTTCTGCAAGTATATAGATCGTATGCAAGTTTTAATGAATAAGTAGAATTCGTTCACTAGTGATATGGATTGTAGCTCGGCCTATTTTTACAAGGTTAGAAAAGGGAGAATAGCGATGAATAGAATTAATATAATCACAAATGATAGTGGTGTTACATTCTCTGAACCCACTCAAATAAAAGAGGAATTTGTAAAATTTTATACAGAGCTCCTGGGTACAGCAGATAAGGATGAAGAAACGTGTTCTGTACCTGTACTTAAAAGAATTATATGCTCAGAAATCTCTGAGGATCAATCTAATCGTTTAATTGCACCTTTTTCAGATAAGGATATAAAGGATGCTTTGTTCTCTATTTGTGATAGTAAAAGTCCTGGCCCAGATGGGCTTAACTCATGCTTCTTCAAGTCTTCATGGGATGTTATAGGTGAGTTATTTACAAAAGCAGTGAGACAATGTATTGATACAGGCAAAATTCTCACTCAAATTAACTCAACAAAGCTTGTACTAATTCCTAAGGAAAAAAATACAACTAGCCTAAAGAAATTTAGGCCAATCTCCTGTGTTAATGTGACTTATAAAACAATATCCAGGCTAATATCAAGTAGACTGAAAGAAGTTCTGAGTTATATTATTTCTATTAATCAAGCAGCTTTCATTGGAGGAAGACAAATCAGTGACAATATTCTTGTTGCACAAGATATTGTCTTAGGATATGAAAGGAAAAATTCAGAACCTAAGTGTACAATTAACCTTGATCTCTAGAAGGCGTATGATAGCGTGAATTGGAGCTTCTTATTGAACACACTTCAGGCTTTTAATTTCCCTGAGAAATTTATAAACTGGGTAAGAATGTGTATCTGCTCTCATTCCTATTCAATTTGTCTTAATGGGGAATTAACAGGATACTTTAAAGGTAAGAAAGGTTTAAGGCAGGGTGATCCCATATCACCCTACCTATTTACACTATGTATGGAGGTTTTCACAGGCCTTTTCAAGCATATGATTCATAAGAAATTTAAATATCATCATAAATGTAGAGAGATAAAGCTTAATCACATTATCTTCGCAGATGATGTCCTTATTTTCCTTAGAGCTGATATAAAATCTGCTATGATTGTAAAGGATGCTCTAGACCTTTTTTCGAGAATCTCAGGACTGAAAATAAATTATACTAAGAGTGAGCTATATTTTGGTGGTACTAGCTCTTCTATTATGAACAACATCTCAAGTATTCTTAATATTAAATTAGGGGTACTACCTGTGAGGTATTTGGGGGTCCCACTGAATTCAAAAAAGCTTTCTGTTTCTGATGGAAACAAGTTAGTTGAAAGTATCTGCAGTTCTATAAATGTTTGGTCTTCAAAATTATTATCATACGCAGGTATAACCGAGCTTATAAAGTGTGTGCTAATAAGTAAAATAAGATTTTGGTGCAGGATATTCCTCTTACCTAAACAAGTTATCTATAAACTAAATCAAAAAATGGATAGCTTTATTTGGAAAGGCAACCTGGATGGAGCTTTGGGGGCAAAAGTGTCTTGGAGTAATATATGCTGTAGTAAGAAATTTGGAGGCCTTGGAATTCCAAATCTGGAAGATATGAATAAGGTATGTGTCCTAGCTACTTTTTGGAGAATGTACACTCAAAAAGAAAATTTGTGGAGCCTATTGGTTCACCAGAATATAGTTAAAGGTATGTGCATATGGAGTCTTGATCTTAAACAGGCACACTCTTGGGTTTGGAAACAAATCTTAAAGGTTAGGAACACTGCCTATAATTTTATTACTCACGAGATAAAAAATGGTGAAAATACATTTCTCATATGGGACAGATGGGTTTATGGTGAAAGCCCAAAAGATATTTTAAATATTGATGGGTTAAATCTTGATTTGAATAAGAACAAAACTGTCTGCTCAGTATTTGGGGGAAATAGGTGGAGACTTCCTCCTGTAATTGGTAAAATTCTTCCTATTATTAAGGATTTTAGTCTTTCAAATGGTGATGATAAAATAGTATGGAGAGAGAGATGTAATAATAAGTTTTCATTTAAGAAAACCTTGGATGCCATAGAAACTGAGAAAGCTGAAGTGGTATGGTTTAAAATAGTTTGGACAAAATCTTGTATACCTAGGTGTGCTTTCATTTCTTGGTTGTGCTGCCAAGATAGACTTGCAACTAAAGCAAGGTTATCTAGTTATTATTTGTTTTAACCCCAGAAATCTTTTATTATCTACATTACTTTCTTCCATACGTAACACCTCAAATCGAGTTCCCAAATTGTTTTGAAATTGAGATTTTGTGTTATTGTTCATATTACCTTTCCCACTTCCCCTATTTCCGCGCTTAACCGTCATCCATTTACCAAACCTCTCTTTGCTATTTGGGACCTCTACTATATTTTCATTAACTTTCTCCAACCCTCCATTTTCATTCGTATCCTCATCCATTCTAGTCATTGCATTAGGCAGGCAATTTTCTTTTTTGTGTCCGAACTTACCGCATTCATAGCAAATAAGGTGCAAACCCTCATACTCTACCTTACAGATTTCTGATCCAATCCTTACTTCCGGTTCAAGCTGTTTTTTCAAATCAAGTTTGATTGCTAGTCTCACGTAGTTTCCCCTTAGCCTTCCTTTCGTCATGGGTTCAATCTTCACCGTTCTACCTAGATTGTCGCCAATTTTTCTCAAGATCCGAATCGTGTAATTATGCATCCCCATGTTTGATATCCTGATCCAGGCCGTGGTGGTTTTTATCGAATTACTTATTGTGTTAAAGCTCGAAGTCCATTCTCTCACTATGAGATAATGATCTAACACCATCCACGGTCCACCCGATTTCGCAAAGTTAAAGTCCACCATTTTCCTCAAATTTTACCATATAGTAGCCATACCCAACATCTACTAACTCTAAGTGTCCCACTGGTTTCCAAATTTGTTTCAATTTTGACGATAAATAAGTGAAACCTACTTCTCTTCCCAACAATCTAATGACAACAGTGTTTCACCAAAGGCAAATTCCTTCATGTATTTCCTCCTTTGTGCGAATAACAGTTGGAATAGAATCACTTACCTATTCCACATCGTCCTCGATTAAACCTTCTAATTCTAAAAATTCTTCCTCACCTAGCACATTCTTAGTTTTAATTTCATCAAGATCCTCAATGATTGGAATAACTAAATTATTTCCCATAACGGCCCCTTTGCATCAATTCAAGTGAGCTCTAACAAAAGATTTAGCGTTGTTGCCTGTAGTCATAGGATTAGCGTTCAATCCTGTTCTATTTGATGGGTTTTGCAGTCTGTTACTTTCCGACGTGATACCCTTCGCCGCAACAGCCATGGGAGTGGTTTCCACGCACTACTAGAAACAGCGTGTTTAGCGGCGAACAATTACCGGTGACCCGTACTTCGTTGGTAAGTTTTCAAAATTATCGACGACATTTTGTTACCGACAGAATAATCATCGTCGTAAAACAGCGACGCAAAAATTTGTCGTTAATTGGGTGTATTTCGTCGGTAATTCTTTTTTTTAATTTGATTTTTGTTACCTCCGAAATGTCGTCGCTATATTTGCGATACGGTATGTCGTCGGTATATTGTGTAGGTTACCGACGAAATCAGTGTAATTACCGACGAATTACGGGTCGTCTGTAATTAAAAAACCTATTTAATGAATACAATAGGTTTTTTAACTCACAAAACACCCAAAAACCCCCCCAAAAAATTTCTCCGATGAATACCCGAAACACTTAAGTTTGACTCAAATAGTTGACTGAATACCCCAAACACTCAAGTTTGACTCAAATAGTTGACTGAATACACGACACAGTAGACTGAATACACCAAATACTCACAACAATAAAATAAAGAAAAAAAATGCAAGAAAAAAGAAAGAAAGAAATAATAAGAAAGAAAAAAGAAAGAAAAAAAAGATAAAAAAGAAAGAAAAAAAAAATTAGCGACAACATTTAAACGATTACCGACGACATTCTTCATTTGAATGTCGTCGGTAATAAATTAGCGACAACATTCATACTTTTTGTCGTCGGTAGTAATAATAAAAAATTTGATTGGTCAGCTTGGGCGGTCAAGTTTCCCGCTCTCGAAAATTAGCGACGATATTTGGGATTACCGACAACACGTTTCGTCGGTAAACGACGACACGCAAGGGTCGTGGGTACGGAGTTGGACACGTGTCCTAATTAACGACAAATTTCCACTAATTACCGACGACATGTGTGTCGTCGGTAATCAATTTTTCTATATAGCCCTAACCGAACTTCATATCAGCCATAGCTACACCAAAAAAACACTCCAAAAATCTGCAATTGCTTCATTCCCAAGCTATTCCGAGGCATTCCAGGTCCATATCCAACCAAGAGGTAAGCTTAATCTATCCAAAAAACCCCATTAATTACACCTTTCTTCTTTTTAATTTTTTAATTCTAATATCCTTTCTTTTATTTTTGTTTTATGATTCCTTCTTCTTGGCATGGATTCATGGAGGAAATCTACACCATTTCCACGTAACAGGTTCCAATTTTCGGATTCAAATTGATTTTTTTTTTTTGGGTTGAAAAATTTCATTAATGTAAACATGCTTATATTAATTCCGAATTTGTCGTATGTTACTCTGGGTTGTTTAAATTTTTTATTGTGTTAAAAAACAACATGTAATTCGAATTGGTTTAAAATTATAGCAAATCAGGATTTTGCAAGGATTTTTGGATATTTAGAGATATATATGGACCTTTTGTGTAATTTGTAAAATTATGATATTGTAATTTTATTGTTTTTTGAAGATATATGGACCTATTTGCAATTTACTTAAGATTATTTGGATTTTATAAAATAAATTAGTGGAATTGTTACTAATGTAAAAATTTAAGGACCTATTTGCAATTTAATGAAATATTATGAATATAAATAGTGAAGGACTAAATAGTAAATTTAGAAAATTATAAGGACTAAATAGCAATATTTAGAAAAAATTTAAAAAATTATAAGGAAAAGAAAGTTTAAGGACTTAAATGCAAATTTTAAAAATTCAAGGACCTATTTGCAATTTAATGAAATTTTAAGAATATAAATAGTAAAGGACTAAATAGTAAATTTAGAAAATTATAAGGAATAAATAGCGAATTTTAGAAAATTTAAAAAATTTATAAGGAAAAGAAAGTTTAGGGACTTAAATGCGAATTTAAAAAATTTAAGGAACTATTTACAATTTAATGAAATTTTAAGAATATAAATAGTAAAGGACTAAATTTAGAAAATTATGGATAGATTAAAAAAAAATTATATATTAGAATATTTAATAAAAATTAAGGAATAAAAAATTAGAATATTTAAAATTAATAATATTTCCTTTAAATTATAGATGGCAGATGTAATGGCCCGTGGACATGACGGGGATGGGAGCGGTAACGATCCCCCGAGGGATCCTAATCGTCCAATGGTTGATTGTGCCCAACCATCGTGTAATAAAAAATAACCGAACAATTTCAATTAATATAATTTCAATTAATATAAATAAATAATTAATAAATATTATTCAATAAAACAGGTACTCGGAAAAGAAAAGACGCTCTCGAGCTCCCACGTCTATAAGAACAGCTCAGGAGACTTTACAAAAAGTTGGCTGGCCCATTCCAGTTTACTTTTCGATTATCGATGGAACGTGAAACTTTGTCGGGCCATACAAAAAACACTTGGGTCAAGTGGTGGGGAACGTAGTTCGAGAAGCCGTGCCTCCTTGCTACAAAGCATGGGCAGATGTCCCCGACCATTCTAAATGGGTTATTCTACAGCGACTCCAAGAGTTTTTTGACCTAGAGGAGTGGAGGCGACGAGAGGATTGGGATGAAATCATTAAGAGATTGACCACGATGACATCTACAGCCTACAGGCGATGGAAATCAGATCTGAAAACCGACTACTACCACACGAATACTATACCCCCAGATGTTCTACCGGAGTTTTGGGCGATGGAGAAGAAGATGTGGGATGACGAGAATGTACAGGTACAAAATAATAATTTATTAATTATTTTATAAGCCTTTATTTATTAATTTTATAAGTCTTTATTTATTAATTGTAACAGAGTCAGGCAGCAGACAGTTCCTAGCAAGACGGAGTCTAGGAACTTATCCTAGACTCGGGAGGTGATCATAGAGGTATAATTTCTAATAATAAAAATTTAATTTAGTATTTTATTAATTTAATTTTTAATTAATTATTATTTGTTATTGTATACTGTCTAGGAGAAGCTGAAGACGGTGACGAAAAAGCTGTTGACTTTCTTTGACAATGATACCCAAGAGGAGATGGAGCTTCCTTCTTTAAGCGACTATTTCGATGACCTGTCTTACGATCAAGCTACAGACACCTGGCGTGACGAGCGTTTGGAAAGAGCTAGTGTAATTTTCTTTTTAATTGCTTTAAATTAAATATTTATTTTTAACTTTACTTTTTTATTAATCTAATTTATTTTTAAATTGAAATCTAATTACAAGGTGTTTTTCGGGAGAAGATGAAAAAGAAAGTTATGGAGGCCGGAGCCGAGGGAGCTGAAGTTACCAGGAGCAGATGGATGCCATGCTCGAGACTATCATGGAGGTAATCGCCCCACCCAAGACAAAATATTGGGTGCCCACCATTGGTTCTGTCCGAAAAAGAGCCCGGACTCCTAGACCGCCGGATAGGAAGAACGACGAGCTTCTCAACGCGATGCTGGCAAGAATGAACGAGTTTCGCGTGGCTCAAGGACTTGACTCTATACCGGATCCAGCCTCCGCATCAACCGGGCCCACAACTTCTTCGAGTAGGCCGAGTCAGCAGCCGAGTATGGTGGACACGGTCCTCAAAGTGTTAAACGGCATGAGACTCGCCCAAGGACTTCCCGCGATCACCGTACCCGAGCCCCCCCGAAGTGAAGAGAGAAAAGATGAAGACGAGAATTTGAGTGATCCTTGATTATATTTGTTTTTTTAAGTTGGTGTGTAATTTGACTTTAAGTTTTTTGCTATGTTTAACTTTGACTTTGACTTTACGTTCGACTTTGACTATTATTTTGCTATGTTTGACTTTAATTATCGAATGTAAGACTATGATTCTTGTTTTTAATTTTGTAATGGTATTTTCTATTAATTTTTGGATTTTTATTTATTATGAATTTTATTTGTATTATATTTTAAATAAAAAAATTAAATCAAAACAAAATTAAAAAAATACAATAAAAAATGTATTTTTTTTAAAAAAAAATATTATTGAATCATTTACGGTGGAATACAAAAAAAACAAAAAAAACCTACCGACGAAATATCCGTCGCTAAAATTCCGTGAGTAATAAAAAAAAGAAAATGTAAATCAATAGTCATCGAATAAAAAAAAGAAAAACTAATTACTTAATTACCGACAAACTAGCCTCGTCGGTAACTCGTAAACCTAGCGACGACACGCGTCGTCGGTAAGCTTCTGAGTAATTAGGGACGAAATCACCATATTTCGTCGGTAATGGACCAATCACCGACGAAGCGATAAGGACGACAGGTTATCGACGACATGTCGTCGGTAATCCTATCTACCGACGACGCGTGTCGTCGATAAACAACCTGAATGTTGTAGTGACGGCAGCACGTTGACGCTTTCCCCCCACGAGAGTCCTGCATCGTTGTGCTTAATTCGGGAAATTCCTCCATAGATTGGTCTGCTAGCGAGACCTCCTTATTTCACCTGGGCGCCTGAGGCGCGTCTGTATCATCCATGTAGTGGTCCAGAGGGAGCTCCGGCGGGAGGTTGTCGCCAACCAGAAGCGACGGCGTGGTGCAGCCATGTTTCTATTGAAGTTTTGCAATTTAGTTCCTATTTTTTTGGAGCGTTTTGAAAGAGTCCGTCTTACTAATTTTGATTGGATTAGATAAATCACCAAGCAATTTACGTTATTATTAGTCAATAATTTAAGAATAAAAATATATATCACCTTTTTCTGTTTTATTTTTATAGTATTCCTTTTATGTGGAGGTTTAAATCATCAATCAAATCGTTTCACATAAAATAAAATATAGAAGGTAAAAGAAATCATTTATAACAATACTTTTTAAAAATAAAGATATATATGACCATGTGTGTGGACCATGTCTCCACACATGGTGTTAGGTTTAGATAAGATTTTTCCTTGAAACATGTAAATGTATGTAGGCCGAGTCCAATGGACTCCTTATTGTGGCAAATAGCTACAATAAGGAGTTGAATATCCCATCTTTCTACAATAGACTCCTTATTGTGGCAAATATAATAAGGAGTTGAATATCCCATTTTTCTACAATAACAGCTTCTTTATAATTGGAAACCCCATTTATAATACCCAATTCAAAAAGAAATTATAGCCACATCTGGCAATGAATATGGAATAGCTACATTCTTTTTTTCTTTTTTTTAATTCCTTTTTGTTACATCTCACGAGAGATGCATAGTTATGTTCTTTTTTTTTTTAATTCTTTCATGTATAGTTTTTTTGTTTTCAAATTATTTTATAGTTTTTTTCAAATATTTTAAATATCAACTATTATTAATGCCCAGAAATAGTAAAAGTTGAATAAATAATGTGTTTTAAATTAACAAGTGACTTTCAAGATGGTTGTAACTTGTAATAATGTTTCAAATAAAACTGAAAATTAACAGCGGTTCGAAATGAATTGCAAGTATTTTAATGCATACAAACAAAATGCCCAGAAAACAATTTGGATTACATTTGCTGCTTTTTATTTGTGTAAAAACATAGAATTTTGATGGTTTCTGAGCTCAACCTCCTTCTCAATATTTATAAAAAAGACCAAATCACATATTTAGTTTCCAATAATTGAGGTTAGGTTAGAGACTACATCAACTGATCAACATCATCTTTCTCAGCCTTCCTCTCCAAACTCCCTTGTAAATCTCTCGTGCACCTCAAGATCACTTTGTCTAACTGTTGGCCTATGTTTTGCGAGCACTTTATCAAAATCTACATTTGAAACGGGGGGTAGGTTGATCTACAAGGGTGTACATAGATTTGGATTACAGCACTCATCATTAATAAGCATAAGCAGAAGAGAATTTCAGGTAATAATAACAACACTAGACAAACAAAATTGCTTAGTAAAATGTTCGTCAACCAAAGTGGTGTGAGACACACAACTTAAGAGTTCTAAATCCTTATAACACAAAATGAAATACCTTTGAAGAAAGTCCTTTCGCCGCAAGTTGGTACATTGTTATCTCGACAGCATCTTTCTTATTTGGTTCACATGGCATAAATTTATCATTTGAAATCTTGATAAAGAACCTTGCTTGTTGTGTTTTACGTATAGGTTCATGTAGAACATCCTTGACCTATCCAAGAAAAAAGATGAAAGAGAGGAGAGAGAAGGAAAATGCGGTAAATCTTTCAAACAACTCAAAAGACCATACTTACACTAACAGAAATATCTGAACCAGAAAAGCCTTCAGATTTATGAGCCAAGTCTGTAAAGTCACTCGCAGTCAAATTGTGAGGTGTATCTCCCAAATGCAGCTATAAAGTCCCATGACAGAATGTTACACTATACTGTTACTACAGTAAAAATTGTAATTCGGGAAAGATGAGAGACAAAATCATGTACCTTGAACATTAGTTCCCGGGCATTCAAGTCTGGAAGAGGAATGTATATACGCTTGTCAAAACGACGACGCATAGCCTGCATATCAAAGATAATTTTATTTAATTTCAGCTCACCATATATAATATATATTATATATATTCCCTATGTTTCAAAATGTTTGTACACTTATTAAAATTATTAAAACTGTTAGTTTCAAAATATTTATCCACCTAGTATTTTAAAACACCTATTCTCATTTTTTTCCATTATTATCCTGATAAATTATTAAAATTTAAAAGCAAAATGGACAAAATATTGAAACTAGGGAGTATAAAAATTCTTTGTTAAACTATATGTTTACCTGGTCAAGATCATATGGAGTATTTGTGGCAGCAAGAATGACAACTTTATCATCAGATTCAATGCATCCATCCCCCTGAAAATATAGGTGGGAAAGGCAAATATACACTTTATTATAATCCCGAAAGAACATAATGAGAGTCTGCAAGATAGATCTCTTAAGCACTACTATTCAGATAATTAGTATCAGCAGACCCCCTTGTCCCAACAAATCTGGAGGCAAAAATAGTTTTGTTATATTGGGAAATAAAAATTCTCATTTGCAATTTAATGATCATGGATTTTTAAGTAAAACATACTAATCATGACTGTAAATGAGTATCTTAACACCAGAAAAGATGATAATAGCAAACACACGGACACACTTACTAGAATTACCCTCGCCTGTGTATTACATAACCATAACCATTACCTGCATCTGCACAAGTAGCTCTGTTTTGATACGTCTAGAAACCTCACTCTCGTTTCCTTCTCCACGCTGACGACACAAGGAATCTATTTCATCAATGAATATAACTGATGGTGCACTTTCTCGAGCCATTTGAAATAGGGTCTTAATCAATTTTTCGCTCTCCCCAATCCACTTAGAGACAAGGTCTGAGGAAGAAATACTGCATAGAAACAGTGGTGAACACTTGTCAACTTTAATGCCTAAGTTCTTGAAAAAAAACTTTGAAATGCTCATTAGGGTAAGAAATTATAAGTTATGCAACAATAATGAAATCCCTCTTCTTCATTTAGGACGGCTAGCTGTGACATCAAAACATCTTACAGTTGAAAAACAAATGTGTTTTGCAAATGATAGAGAAATGGCAGCAACCGAAGAATCTTTAGAAAAGGCTAGAAACAAGCCACTAACATAAACTCTAATCTTGCAGATTTTGTTGGCCATAAAAATTAAAGTTCTTATTTGCCGTTTCTTGAACTTCTTTTTTTAGTGAAATAATTTTTTTAAGACAATTTTCAAAGTTATTGAAACGTGATTACATTAGTAGTTTTACGTCCGAATGAGAACTAGTAAAAGTAACTTTAGGGCATTTTCTGTTTTTGTTTTCAGAATATATTTTCAAAAAATGATTTTCGTTTTCTTTTCAAAATTTTCAGAAAATATAAAAAACATCAATTTCACGTTCTCCAATATAGCACTGTTTTCATTAAATTTTCCAGAAAACTGTTTTCATTTTCTGTAGCCAAACACGTTTTTATTAGTATTTTCAAAAATATAGAAAATGAAAACAGAAAAAAACCTATTATTTTCACGAACCAAACAGGGCCTAGACCTTTCGACTAAAAAAACAAAACAAACTTCAGACCAAAACAAAAAACTACTAGTAAATATTAAAGCTGACAACTAAACTTTTAGTAGCCAATGTTAACAAACTGATAAAGAACATCATTTTAAGGGAAATATAAGAAAAGAAAAATACATTTGAACTATTTTTATTTGCCAACTTTTTAAAAAAGGTATCCAATAATATTTATTTTTAAAAAAATTATTAAGACATTTTTTCCCTATTTTCTCAATATCACCTCTAATTAATTAGTTAAAAAAATATACTTCCTCTATCTATTTTTATTTGTCCACCTTTTTTATACACATATATTAAAGAGAGCATTTAATATTATTTATTTTTACACAATTTCCCTTAATTAATGTAAATGAGATTATTTAATGCAATTCTCTTTATACTATTTAATTAAGGGTAAAATTGGAAAATGTATAGAGAATGTGTCATGATATTGAAAAGGGGCAAACAATATTATTGGACACCTCTTTTTAGAAAGTTGGACAAATAAAAGTAGACGGATCGGAAGAGTAATATAATAAATGACTTTCTACTTAATGAATAAGAAATGAATAAGAGCAATATAGTAAAGAAGGGATTTGGATCCTCTCCTAACTAGCTTCTATACTAACTATCCTAACAACCAATTATATCATTGCTGTTAAGATTATAAACAATAAGATTTGAAAATATATTATAAATGGTTGGTAAATCAATTAAAAGATTATAATAGGAGTTTTATAATAGATGTAAATTGTGTTGCTGTTAAGATTATAAACAATAAGATTTGAAAATATATTATAAATGGTTGGTAAATCAATTAAAAGATTATAATAGGAGTTTTATAATAGATGTAAATTGTGTAGTATTTTAGGAATTAAAAATTTAATTATAGATAAATATAATAAAATATAATTTTCTTAATTATGATTGGTTGTTAGGATAGTTAGTATAGAAACTAGTTAGGAGAGGATCCAAATCCGTAAAGAAGGAGCGTATTCAATATTTTTCTTAATCTTTGTGTTACAAAAAATAGGACAAATAAAAATAGACACTAATTATACATACATATAACTATATTTTTTTTGTTTATAACAAACATAAACTTTGATCTATAATAAGAAAGAGACTACTCCTTCCTATTTAAATAATTATTCATTTATTTTAAAATTATAATTTCAAAATAAATATCTATTTATAATATACTTTTCACTTTGTTCACTATTACATTATAAAAATATTAGAATTTATGTAATATCATACTTTATAAAAATATTTTAGTAAAGAAAAAGTTAATCATTACTCATAAAACTATATGAAATATTAAGGGTGTGACTAAGATGTAATAAGATTAGTAATGTAATGACATTATTAATTTACACATGATTATTGTGATTGGTATATTATAATCAATTTCGTAATATCATTCCTTTTGTAAACACATTACAATGAAAATGGGATTTTTCATTATATAGCTACTACCCATGAATGATCTATTACAATCGTAAAATAATTTTATTATATCTCTTTTTTTCTATTAAATCATATATGTAAAAATTCATATTATTATTTTTAGAAACTCAATTTTTTTTATATTATATTTTAAAAACTACGTACATACATAAATTGTATATAATTACATAATATATTTATATCGCTGATATATTTGACCATAATATACAGAGAATTATAACATATTTTTTATTATTCTCACATACCCATCAATCGAATAACTGTTCGTGGTCCAGGATAAATCATGAATCAACATATTCATCAAAATATAAACATGAAATTACAATTTAATTTAATTATTAAAATTTTACTTCTGTATAACAATTAAACAAGTTATTTAATCAATAACTAACTAACTGAATTCTAAATTACACCAATCATACTACTATCATATAATCTCAATAAAAGTAAAATCGAAATGTATAAATCTAAGATTTATCGGACTATATATACAAATCATTTAAAAGTATTAAAATAATTTATTTATATATTCTATTTTATTAAAATTATTTATATTTTATAATAATAAAATGATTACCTTATATCTTAAATATTTTATTTACAATCTTATTTAATTAAACTAGTTATTAGCACAAGGTTGAAATCAACCAAGCCATTACATCCACAATCATATAGCATACCAATCACTTTATAATGATTACAAAGTTCATTACATTTTTAACCGCATTACATTCTTGAACTCATTACATTCCTGAACTCATTACATTCCTGCCTAAATCCATTGCTGCATATACCAATCACTACCCAAGTAAACATTAATCTAGGGACATGGGGAGTAATATATATCTAGGGACGGGGGAGTAATATATAATGATATATACCACAAAAAATTCATACCACATATATATTAACAATAATTGTAACGTGATTAAATTAGATGTATATATAAATTGAGTGTTTGACTAATAAGCCCTTGAATCCAAGTAGACTAGCCTTTAAAATGTCAGGAGAATTTCTTACGTGCAAAAATTTTTAATCTCACTATTCACTAGCGGAAACATGTCGTCATCATTAATTACCAAAGAAAACAAACACAAACGACACTTAGCATGATCACATTCCAAAATATATGTAAGAGATTCATTAAAAAACTCAACCTACACTGATTTTATTGTTTTCTTTATTAACAAACAGTATGTACAATCAAACTCAAGAATACAAGGTAAAAATCAAGGACTTTTATTATAATTTTTTTTGGAGATTTTATTCAATAAAAATGATTATATGATGATGTGTACCGGTTTAGTGATTAAATACACTATTTCAGTAAAAATTGTTGGAAAACTTGAAAGTCACAAGAAGCTTTTGGACACTTTTTTAAGTTCTCCCACAACGGTAGGAGTAAAAGTTTTTTGCCTTCTTTTATAAGGTGTAATATTAACAATGTCCAAATAGCCAACAACCATGCACATAGCAAAGCAATGGGTTAGCCCACGCGCACCACCACCACCCGCCCGGCCCGGCCCGGCGACGGCGACGGCGTGGGTCGTGGGGAGTATGGGGAGTTTGAAAAATGAAATGGAAAGAATATCCCAACAGCTGTTACTTAGTCAAGTCAAACACGTGGGAATATTAAAGGAGGTCAACTAAGCTGTTACAGAAAATCAAATCAAATCATAACGTGGGGGTTACAAGACAATCAAAAACGTCAACCCAATTAAGCCAATTTCGGGAGGAAATCGTGGGCTTTAATGGGGACGTTTCTGAAGGCTTGGGTCCTCCTCTCCACTCCCCAATATAAAGAGCACTCACTCCACTCTCAGAAGCTACGAAATAACACACAAGAAAAACACTCTGCCTCACCACCCTCTCTCTATATTATTTTTCTGTTAGAGATACCGGTCACGTCGGAATATCTTTTTAACAACGGTGACACTTTGTTTTTCTTTTAAGTGATTTGTTATTTCCGTGTAATTTTAATTCGATTTTTGTAATCGTATTTCCGTGTAATTGTTATTCGATTGTTGGAATCGCATTTCGATTTATTGTAATAGTTAGTTTGTTTCAAAACATTTTTCTTTTCATTTGTTTTTTCGGAAACCATTTTCTTTTGTACAACTGGTGGTTATTTCTAATAACAATTTAAAAAGATATTCATTTTCTTTTCCACCGGTTATTTTTGAAAATGGCTCTTCCTATTTCGGCTGTTGGTTCTTCTTTGAACACTAAGCCTCTTCTCGACGCAAACAAGTTGGAACCCCTTAAATGGTTCTAACTATAAGCGTTGGGCGCAAAAAATAATGATATGCCTTGAACAGTATGAACTCGACTTTGCTATAGTCGAGGCTCCTCCACTTTTGGAAATTGGAGCCCATACTGAACAAGAGCTAGCTAGGCATGCTGCCCTCAAATCTAGGTTCAAAAGAGCTAACACCATGGCTCAGGGCTGGATGCTGAACAACGTTACTAATCCCATCTTTGACCTCCTTGCCAAAGAGAAATCGGCAAAGGTCATATGGGAAACTCTCGAGAAGAAATATGGGGCTGATGATTCGGGTAAGAAAAAGTACGTGACTGGGATTTGGTATAATTTTAGACTTACGGATCAGAAACCCATGACTGAACAACTCCATGTGTACGAGAACCTATGCGCGGAGGTTATCGCCGAAGGCATGAAGATGTGTGAAATTCTTCAAGCCAACATTTTGCTTGAGAGATTTTCCCCATCTTGGAGTGAATACCGCAACCACCTCAAGCACAAAAAGAAAGAAATGACCCTCCAATAGCTCATCAGCCACATCCAAGTCGAAGAAGCGAATCGACTAAAGGATAAGTCAATCTCTTTCCCTTCTCATTCCTCCAAAGCTAATCTAGTCGAAGGTTCTGGCCAAGATAACAAAGACAGGTTCAAAGGGAAGGGAAAGCAACAAGGGTCCAACAAATCTAAGTCTGGGGGAAACAAGAATCGCGGCAACACCAACAAACAAGGTGGAGGATTCAAGATCTCTGGTAAGATTCAAAAAACTAAAGGGGCCTGTTACTGTTGTGGCAAAGAAGGGCACAAAGCTTTCGAATGTCCCCAGAGAGCTGGCCAGGGTCCCAAAGCTGCCGCGAATCTGACTGAGACCGAAGAAATAATCGCTGCAGTAATGGTTGAGGTAAACTTGGTAGAGAATAAGAGCGAGTGGATTCTTGACACTGGAGCTTCTCGCCATTTCTGCGCAAACAAAGCATCGTTCAAGAAATTCGAAAAGGCAACTGATGGTGAGTGTGTGTACTTGGGTAACTCTTCCACCGCTACTGTTCTCGGGAAAGGTCAGGTTCCCCTCAAACTCACTTGTGGTAAGACTCTTGAACTAAATGATGTTCTCTTCGTCCCCTCTCTCCGTAGGAACTTAGTTTCCGGGGCTCTTTTTAACAAAGTTAGTCTCAAACTTGTCTTCGAGGGGGGAAAAATCATTATCACTAAAAATGACGAATTCGTGGGGAAAGGGTACCTTAATAATGGCTTGTTTGTTTTAAACACTGTAACCCTTAATGAGAATGCATCTAATTCCGCTTATATTGTTGAGTCCGTTCAAAAGTGGCACGGTAGACTAGGCCATTTAAATGTTGCGTCTATTAAAAGGCTTAAAATTCTTGGACTAATACCCGTTAACAACGTGGATGACTTTGAAAAATGTCAAATATGTGTAGAGTCCAAACTTGCGAAAAAACCTTTTAAATCCGTTACCACGAGACAAACCAAATTGCTTGAATTAGTTCATTCGGACTTAGCTGATTTTAAAAACTCCGCTAGTAGAGGAGGAAAACTTTATTACATAACCTTCGTAGATGACTACTCTAGGTTTACTAAAGTGTATCTTCTTAAAACTAAAGATGAGGCGGAAAATGCGTTTTTAAAATATAAAGCCGAAGTTAAAAACCAACTAGACTGTAAAATCAAACGACTTAGGTCCGATAGAGGAGGCGAGTATAGTTCTAATTCCCTTAAAGAGTTTTGTGAAACAAATGGAATTATCCACGAACTAAGTGCCCCTTATACACCCCAACAAAACGGCATAGCAGAAAGAAAGAATAGGTCCCTTAAAGAGACTATGAATGCCATGTTAATAAGTTCAGGTTTACCAAACAACATGTGGGGGGAAGCTGTCCTATCAGCCTGTTATGTACTTAATAGGGTATCTCATAAATCCCTAGAAAAGACCCCGTATGAAATGTGGAAGGGTTTTCCACCAAACCTGAAATTTTTAAAAGTGTGGGGGTGCCTAGCCAAAGTCAAACTACCTGATTTTAAAACTGTCACTGTTGGTCCCAAAATCGTTGGCTCAATTTTTATAGGGTACGCTCAGAATAGTGCGGCTTTCATATTCTTGTCATTATAAGATAACTCTATTTGTGAATCTAGAGACGCTGAGTTCTTTGAACATGTTTTCCCTTTGAAAGATTTAAATACTGTCATTGCTTCTTTACCTGCTGATAACTTATCTACTAATGATTTTGTACCTCTTTGTGATGTTTTTCCTAACCCCTCCACTTCCATGGAGCCTAGTAGTATTCCCGAGGAAGAACCTAGGAGAAGTAAGAGGCGCAGGATCGAGTCTAGATTCGGCCCTGACTTTGTAACAGCCTTTATAACAGAAGGTTCTCACATTGATCTATTAGACGAACAGGTGATCAATTGCTTCCTCATGGAGGATGACCCAAAAACTTATGATGATGCTTTAAAATCTATAGATGCTAGTTTTTGGAAAGAGGCTATTAATAGTGAACTTGAGTCAATTAAAAGTAACCATACATGGGAATTAACCGACTTACCTAGGGGTAGCAAAGCGATTAGTAGCAAATGGATTTTTAAGAAAAAGTTGAGACCCGATGGCTCAATAGAAAAATTCAAAGCCAGACTTGTTATTAAGGGCTTCACCCAAAAGAAAGGTCAAGATTACTTTGACACCTATTCCCCAGTGACCAAAATTGCCACGATAAGAACCCTTATTGCTTTAGCCGTCATTCACGAACTTGTAATACATCAAATGGATGTCAAAACCGCGTTCTTGAACGGAGATCTAGATGAAGAGATCTACATGGCTCAACCTGAAGGGTGTGTGGTCCCTGGTCAAGGGGACAAAGTGTGTAAGTTGAAAAAATCCTTGTATGGTTTGAAACAGGCACCGAAAAAATGGTATGAAAAACTAGATAGTACTCTCATTTCATATGGGTTTATAGCTAACACTTCTGACTCATGTGTTTACTCCAAGGTAACAAATTCAGAGTGTGTTATCATCTGCCTTTATGTAAATGACATGCTCATCTTCGGTACTACTATTCATATTATAAATGAGACTAAACGCTTCTTGTCTTCCAGATTCGACATGAAAAATATGGGAGAAGCTAATGTAATACTTGGGGTAAAAATCATTAGAAGCAGTAATGGTATTACCCTGAATCAGTCTCATTACGTAGAAACGATGCTGAAGAAGTTCAATTCCTTTTAGGTAACGCCTGTAAATACTCCTTATGATTCTAGCATTAATTTATCCAAACATAGTGGGGATGTTGTATCCCAAAATGAATATGCTAAAATCATAGGAAGTGTAATGTTCTTAATGAACTATACTCAACCCGATATTGCCTATGCCGTGAGTAGACTTAGTCGCTATACTCATAACCCGAGTAGAGACCACTGGGTTGCACTTCGCCGTCTATTGAAATACTTGAGGGGTACCATCGATCTAGGCTTGCACTATAACAAATTCCCTGCAGTCCTTGAGGGTTTTTGTGATGCAAACTGGATCTCTGACAATGACGAAGTAAACTCCACCAGTGGTTATGTGTTCTCCTTAGGGGGAGGTGCTGTATCGTGGAAGTCTTCCAAACAGACTTGTATAGCACGCTCCACCATGAAGTCTGAGTTCATAGCACTAGAGTTAGCTGGGCAAGAAGCTGAGTGGTTGAGAAGTCTCTTATCGGATGTGCCACTTTGGGAAGGAAGTGCCACACCTGTATGTATCCACTGTGATTCACAAGCAGCCATTGGAGTCGCTCATAATAGCGCCTATAATGGGAAGAAGAGACATATTTGCATCAGACATGGGTCAGTAAGACAATTACTGAAGAATGGTGTGATAGCCTTGGAATTTGTACGATCAGAGGAGAATCTAGCTGATCTGTTCACCAAAGGCTTGACCAGGAGACTAGTCCTGGAGACGTCGAGGGGGATGGGTCTAAAGCCCATTAAGTGGGAACATGTGACTAATGAGTCAATGTGATTTCCCCATCCCTAAGGCTCAAACCCAAATCGTCTTGTTCATAGCCACTTGTGGTGGTCCTTTTGAGAAGGACTTGATGAAAAAGGCGTACCGAGTGTTGAAACTCACATTTGAATTCATAGCCTTTATGGTGGTCCTTTTGAGAAGGACTTGATGAATTCAAGGGTAACTTGAAACCCAAATATTCATGGTAGAGTGTTGAGGAGACGTCCTTACACCACTCTCAAATGAATAAATCCACATAGTTCATAGCCCTTAAAGGGTGGTCCTTAGAGAAGGACTTGATGAACCAAAAGGTAATGTTAGAGGGAACCATAACCTTGAATCGGGTAGAGTATGTGCTGTGAGGGTCTCGATCGATAACCGTTAAAGTTCAAGAGTAAGTTCACTTAAACGGAATTCGGTGGTTGCCTCACTTCACTACGTGCCAATTCAAATCGCAAGATATTGACACTTAAGTACAATTCACCCATTCTTCTTCTTGGAACCTTCTCTCCAAACCTTTTGTTGACATACAAGTATGTGGGTGATTGTTGGAAAACTTGAAAGTCACAAGAAGCTTTTGGACACTTTTTTAAGTTCTCCCACATCGGTAGGAGTAAAAGTTTTTTGCCTTCTTTTATAAGGTGTAATATTAACAATTGTCAAATAGTCAACAACCATGCACATAGCAAAGAAATGGGTTAGCCCACACGCGCGCACCACCACCACCACCACCCACCCACCCGGCCCGGCCCGGCACCGGAACCGGCGACGGCGTAAGGCGTGGGGCGTGGGGAGTTTGGGGAGTCAAAAAATGAAAAATGAAATGGATTTTGTACCAGCTCTTATAGTGGGGAGTTGACTACTCAACCTAAACGTAGAGACAAATCTCCACCAATCTCGCACACGTTAAGGTGAAAGAATATCCCAGCAGCTGTTACTTAGTCAAGTCAAACACGTGGGAATATCAAAGGAGGTCAACTAAGCTGTTACAGAAAATCAAATCAAATCATAACGTGGGGGTTACAAGACAATCAAAAACGTCAACCCAATTAAACCAATTTCGGGAGGAAATCGTGGGCATTAATGGGGACGTTTCTGAAGGCTTAGAGCCTCTTCTACACTCCCCTATATAAAGAGAACTCACTCCACTCTCAGAAGCTACGAAATAACACACAAGAAAAACACTCTGCCTCACCACCCTCTCTCTATATTATTTTTCTGTTAGAGATACCGGTCACGCCGGAATATCTTTTTAACAACGGTGACACTTTGTTTTTCTTTTAAGTGATTTGTTATTTCCGTGTAATTTTAATTCGATTTTTGTAATTGTATTTCCGTGTAATTGTTATTCGATTGTTGTAATCGCATTTCGATTTATTGTAATAGTTAGTTTGTTTCAAAACATTTTTCTTTTCATTTGTTATTCCGGAAACCATTTTCTTTTGTACAACTGGTGGTTATTTCTAATAACAAAAATTGCAATACATAACAATGTTAATAGTGATGATATCATGTTGTGTGTTGTTTTATACCTTCACTAAACTATTAAATGGTGGAAAACAAAAATGAAATGAGTAATAGGATGAAGAAGATAATTTACATATTGGTAGACTTGATTTTGATTATATACAAATTTGGATAATTGTTTTTTGAGTTAAGAGAAATTATAATAACTCAACAATATACGCTAAAACTCATAGTATACTGATGAGTTATAGAAAATTTTCCATGACTAAGGGTGTAAATTTCAATTTTGATTATTAAATAGTGTTTTTCATATTCCAATTTTTTTTCAAGATTAGTTATCTAAGTTATGGAATTTTTTTTATAACTCCCCAAAAAATGTAGTATATGTTTGAGTTATGAGAATTTTCCCATAGGTGAGAGTCTTAAATTGTTAGTTTCCAAGTGAAGAGTATGTTTAATGGTGCACTTACTCTTGACTTTTTCCTCTTCTCGAAGTTCCCTTTTCTTACGCTTACTATGGTTTTAAATTTTGTCATCAATTCCAACATCTTAGACCACAAATTCGTCCTATTTTCAAAGTTTAGTATGGAATTATTGCGTCTTATCCTTGATGGATCTATTATCGGATAGGATGTTGATTGTGATGTAGAGGAACTCTCAAAAATACCATTGTTCTTAAATAGAAGGTTTTTCAGTTTAGCTTTTTCACTATTTTGATGGAGACTCGAGTGGTTTTACTAGTAAGGGAAAGGTAATTTATGTAAATGGTTTATATATGCACAAGTGAGTGGGTATTAAACATCTTTCTAATAAGGGGGAAGAACTGAGGAGACTCAACTATAAGTTGCGCTGCAGCAAAAATATAAAGAAAAATTTTGAAGTTTTGGAATTCTAGGAAAAAATTTATAACTTAAAAAACTATCAAATAAACAAATTTTTGGTATAAAGATAGTTTATTTGTGATATAAGACGTTATTAAACAAAAAATATAATATATATATATATATATATATTATATTTTATGATTCATAGAATATAAGAGTTTTACCTTTGACTTGAAGAACTAGGTTATGTGAAATATCTCATGTCTCAAATTGTTCTTCAAATCAAAGGTAGAACGCATAAAATATGTTATATATATCATATATGAAACATAAAAATTGGAAAATTATTAAGTGAGAAACCTAGACACGAACTAAATCATGAAGAAGAAAAACATAAGTTGCAGCAAAACATGAATAACAGTCTAAGTCATGGGAAAATTCTCATAACTCAAATTATTCTTAAAAAAAGGTAAAACACATATATTCACACAATGAAGATCAATATAAATACAAAATCAAATTTGGAACCAATAAACAAAATAAATTATGCATTAAATTAAGAAACATTGAAAACTGATGAAATCAAATTATGCATTACAGTTAAAACGTAATCAGATGATGAAATCAAAACATAAATTAGAATCTGATCTTATAAAAACTAGTCTGAAAAAAGTTTAAACCTAAGATAAATGTTATCAGTAGAGGTTATTGATCAACAACTTCGGTAATCAAAATTATAATTCACAACAAAAACTAAAATCTAGTTTGATGAAATTTAACCTGAAATTTAGAAGGTTAAGCTTAAGATTTGAGGTTGACAATGGATGGTCATCTATAGGTCAACATATTCAACTTTATAAACAAAGATTGAAATTCAAAAAAAAATTGTTTATACACCATTAAATGACGATATATAAGTCACGAAAATATAGAGATGGGGATTTTGTGAGGAGAAATGATATTTGTCACCCTTTATGTGTCACCTTATGTGGCATCAAATCAAAAAGAAAGAAAAAAATAATTAAGAAAAAAAAACAATCTGATTAGTGTTTAAAACCTCCATGTATGAGGTGATATAAGGATGAAGCAAAAAGATGTGACAATTATCATTACTTTTTCGTGAGGCATCAATATATAAAAACGAGATTATTTGAGTAATAAATAAAGCGCTAAACAAAGGTAAGTGCAACATAATAATTAATGAGTTTGTTTCTTTTACGGACTAGTTAAAGCCTAAAGGCGATTGTGGACACATGAAATTAAGAAGAAAAATGAAGGTTTGTTGGGAATTAGTCCTTATAAATTATTTTAATTTCTCAATCTAACTCTATCTAATTTATAATTACAACTAAATGATTATTCTCCACCATTGATGATATTTTGGTGGTATAAATATCATTATTCTCTCTCATATATATACGGCATTTATTAGATTTAATTAAGTTCATCAAATGATATTGGTTGTCGAAACTCCATGGCGAATTGTTGATCTAGATTTTCTAGTTATGTCATCTGCCATTTTATCAAAAGATCGAGAAAGATGTAGAAACATAAAGTTGTAATTTATTTCAGAATTCTGTCAATTTTTTAACAAATTTATATCCATTTATTATCAAGAAATGATAGGTGGATTTGAATTCATTCTATTATTATTATTTTCTCCACAAGAGTCTTAGTTACGGTTGAAACATGAGACTTCTTGGAATCTCTTAAATTACTATATTATTTTCGATTGGGGTGGTTCCAAGATTTTCATTCGTGTAGGTTGATATTCTCACATGGAAAAAATTCATGTTTTTCCCCTAAAATTTGAACAAATATACACAACACTCCGGGACCAGGGTTAGAATTCACCTGGACCCTTTTCTCCAACCCCTGAATTTCAACATATATTCCAAATCATTGAGGCTTTAATGATATTTTTAGTCTAAAAGTCTTACATTCACCCTAGTTGTTCTCATTTTGGGTACCTTTATCATGTTCAAGAGTATACCTTTAACAAACAAGACCTCAAAATAACTACCAGATGCGTGAAAGCTGGCCCGGACACCCAACAAAAATTAACCACCAGATTCATTACATGTCATCGATACTAGTTAAGATTTGGACCCATTTGAATAATCACTTTTGATAGGTTTTTAGTTGTTTTAGGAGATGTTATGTGAAAACACGCCTCCAATGTCATAATTGAACAAATAATATATTCTTAAGTGTGTTGGCCATTCCAGGTTCGTAGGTGTCTTTGCCATATGGGGTATTAGCTTTTTAAGGCCCAATGCCATCTACATTTGTAAAATAAGTCCTCCATCCTAAACATCCATTACAACCCAACTAGAAGCTACCAAAAACCTAAAATACCCCCTCAACCCTTATCTTATACTGAAAGGAAACAAAAATCCCCCAAAACCCCATTAAGGTGTCGAGACCTCCCCCCCATCCCATTCTCTCTCTCTCAAGCCCCCTGCGACACACCCCTATCACCGAGCCCCACCATCACCGCCCTACCATCACCACCACCTCCATCCATCACCACCACCACCATCACCCTTCCCACTAACGAGCTGCACCATTCTCTCTCCCACCTTCCTCACCATGCCGATCTGCAACAACAACCCCACCCAACCCCCCTTCCACCTTCATCACTGCACCACCACCAAACCCTCGCCGCTGCTGCAGAACCACCAAACCCACCCCCTCCGAAACCTGCCGCTGCTGCATCAAGCTCCCCCACCTTCATCAACACTGCAGTGAACTCGCCAGTGAACTGCTCAACCAGAAAACTGCCGCTGCTGCATCGGAACCCCACCTTCTCCACCACCACGCTAGATTCGCGCCACCAGATTCGCGTCGCTGCTGCATCGGAGCCCCACCTTCTCCTTGACCTCCGTCACCAGGACCTCGAAACTCCTCCGTGAAGAACCAGATCTGCGAACCCATCTCCGCGAGTTGCAGAAGAACACCACCTCTGCTGCATCCTCGGCGCTTCACTGCAGCGCTGAAACTCCCCATTCGCAGGGTTTTGGGTCCAGCCCCATTGGGCTCAAATGTGTTAGTGGGTCCATCCCCATTTGGGCTTAAGTTTTTTTGTTTAGTAAAGGTACAGCCCCTGTGGGCTTAGAGTTTTGTTGTATTGTGTTTTGTTGTATTGGGTCCAGTCCCATATAGTTGTATTAGGTAATGGGGCTAGCCCATTTTGGTTTAAAGTGGTGTTTTAGATTGTAAATTTTTTCTTGTTCAACATGGGTACAGCCTATGTATGTAATAGGTTGGTAATGGGGCCAGCCGGTATGGGTATAAAATGTTTGACCAGTTTCTCTATTTTGTGTTTATTCTTACAAACCTGTACAAAGTTTAAAAAAAAACATAAACAGAACAATTATAACGCAAAAATAAGTTGTTGGGTACAGCCCTAGCCCGTATCTTTGGACTTAATAAAAAAGATGAAAAATGCATTGGAAAAAAATGGATTTGGGTCCGTACCCATCACGTTATTAGTTTCCGTGATAGTTCGTCTTTATGGGTCCGTACCCATAAAGAGCAAGAGTAAAAATGGTAAAAGTGCGAACCAGCTAGTTGGGCATAGGCCTTAAAAAATAATTTTTCCTAACTAGGTCTTAGAAATAAAAGTTAGAGAATTTGGAACCTTGGATTACAATTTCCTCTTGCCACATCCAAAGATTAGTTTTGCGTGTCAATTTTTTCAATTGATTTGTGTGTAATTTTCATATTTGTTTGTATGTGTTTTGATCCCATTATAGATTTAGTTTATTCACTCTTTATATCATTATTTGAACGCAACTTTTAGTTTTAAAAATACGGAATTGAGTTATGTTTTATACATATTTTGTTAATTTTTTTCTTGCACATATAACTCTATATAAGTTGACGATATTAGTGTGAATTGCATTGAGGACGAATTTGTGAAAGGTTGAGTGGGGGTTTCGTTGATAATGCATCGTACTTTCTTGTGCCACGAAGTCAAGAAGATAATTGGCTTCATAATACTCTTTCCAATTCACTTCCATTATTTACAAAAGTATATATCACTTTATTGTTGATTTGGGTATGTGTAAAACTGTATTTCTGAAATTGTTGTGTAAAAATTGGGTTTGATTTTTCATAACACCCAAAAATACATAAATTGACTTGTATAAGTAAGGGTGACGAGTTCAGGGATTCTAGTTGTGTTCTTGTTAGAATTTCGATACGACTAGCATATATATATTGTGGTTTTGTATGATATGGTACACATAGATCCCTTCCATTTATAAATTTGTCATCCTTGTTAATTTGATAGAAAGTGCTACAAGATGGACATATGAATATATATATATATATATATATATATATATATATATATATATATATATATATATATATATATATATATATATATATATAATATTGGGAAAGGGTCAACGGCCCGAAATGTCTCCAGTTTTTCTCCACATTTTCTAGCCTTCAGATCGAATTTCTATCATTTTCGGCCTTTAGATCGATTATAATTAATGATTTAGATTGTCTAAATTCAATCCACGGTTTAAAATATCTTGATGTCTCCTCTATATTTTTCAGCCCTTGGATTACTTATTTTTAAAATTCAAAATTAAAAACAAAAAACAAAAAGAAAAACAAAAAACAAAAAGAAATCACTTCTCGATCCATCCCATAGAAATCGAAGAACCCTCCCCCTCCACAAACCCAATCTCCAGCTCCGATCCGCCACCACGACCATCCTCCACCAAAATATCGATGCTCTGCTGCAAAAGAAAACACGCCGCCGCTCGAGGACCATTCTCCACCATCATCCACCATCACCTTCCTACGAAGCCGAAGCCGCTCTCCTGCAAAAGAAGTCTGTCGCCACTCGGGGACCATTCTCCACCGCCATCAACAATCGAAGAACCCAAATTAAGGTAAACTTTCACCTTCCCACCAAGCCGCTATCCCCACACTAACACCGCCGCCACCCGGACCATTCTCCACCACCATCAACCCTGGCCCTTATCAAAAGCAGCTTTTTACCGAGTAGGTCCACACTTGATAATGTAGTCCTTGTAAGTGAAGTTGATTTCGTTATGAGACATGCAAAAGGACAGATGAGTTATAAGGCGGTTAAAGTGGATCTCGCCAACGCATATGATAAGCTTAGGTGGAGTTTCGTCAAGGAGTCTTTGGAGTTAGTTGGGGTTCCTGATAGGTGGATTTTGGTAATTATTTCAGGGATGGAGGATAATGAGTTAAATGTGTTATGGAGGGGCTCACCACTATCACCAACCAAGCTAAGAAGATGGATTCGTCAAGGTGATCCTATTTCCCCTACCTTTTCATCATTTGTATGGATAGATTATCTTTGCTCATTCAGGGTCTAGTGGAGAATGGGACGTGGAAGCCTATCTTTATTAATTCATATCTCACATATTTTCTTTGCTGGTGATTTATTATAATTTGCGGAGGCATCTATTGATAGCTTTTTGTTATTACAGGAAAAATTGGATATCTTTTGCCGAGATGCGGGCTAGACAATCAGCAAGGAGAAGTCGATTGTTTGATTTTTCGAGGAATGTGGATGAGGAGGTTGCGGATACTATCTCTTAAAGGAGCGGTTATCAAAGGAGCGAGGGCATTGGAAAGTACCTGGGTGTTCATATTCTTTTAGGGCGTAGACCTAGGGGTTTCTTTGGCGAGCTTATTAATGACTTAAGTGGGAAATTAGACAAATGGAAATGCAATACTTTATCCCTAGCGGGGCGATTAATTTTAGCTCAAGCACCTCTTAGCGCCGCACAGAAGTATATTATGCAGGTGGAAAAGCTACCTGTATATGTTTGTGAGGAGATTGATAAGATAAGGAGGGACTTTATTTGGGGTTACGCGGCTGATCTTAGGCGTATTCATTGGGTAGAATGGAAAGACTTGTCTAAGCCGAAGGAGGTGGGTGGACGTGGATTTCGGTATGCGGAGGATATGAATAGTGCACTCCTTAATAAGTTAGGTTGGAAGTTAATATATGATAAGTCTACCATATGGCCTGTCGTGATGAGACAAAAATATTTTAAGGGGCCGCCTATGCAATATGTGTCTAAACAAACGGTTTCAAGAATGTGTAGAGCCATCGTGAAAGGTATTGTCGTAGTGATACGGGGATCCCGATGGCTCATCCGTAGTGGGAGATAGGTGTCATTTCTGTTAGATTGGTGGTTGGGAGATTCGCCGCTTATAAATCACGCTTTAGGGGATATATGAGCGAATGATATTTCGAAGCGGGTTTGTGATTATGTAAGGCAAGACAGAGTGTGGGATTGTGGGAGTTTTCAGCATTTTCTACCACCTTCTAAGTTACTTGAGCTCGCGGGATTTAGTTTGGAGGAGGCGGTGGAGGATAGGGATGTTTTGTCTTGGGTGCACGAAGCCCATAGGAGGTATTTGGTTAGATCGGCTATAAGAGAGGAGACGGATTCAGAGACTAATGCAGGGAGTAGTTGGAAGAAGATTTGGAGTCTAAGATGTCCTCAAAGGATTCATGTCTTTTTGTGGAGAGTAGTTCAGGAGAGAATAGCTATGAGAGCCAATCTTGTTAAGACGGGTGTCGAAGTTATGGGTTTGTGTCTGTTGTGTGGGGGTACGGAAGAAAGTGTTTTCCATCTCTTTCATGAATGTCCGAAGGTTACTGGTGTATGGTCTCTAATCAGAAGCGGAGTGGCTAATTTTGGGAGAGGAGTTGTGGGGTCTAGAAGTGGGACTTCGGTTGGATTTGTTAGTTCTGTAGCATAAAGGAAAAATCATAGGACTATGTTACAACATGAGAGGTTCAGTGTTTCTGATTCTAACCAGCAGGTACCTAGTGATTTTTGTTATTTGCAGGTCCAGTCCCTAGTTATAGGTCATGTATCAGATGCGATTTGGCAAGCACAACAACCTCCTCGAACCGTTACCGGATAGCTGCACCTGGTGGAGTCAACTCGCCTGGACAGGAATGGAGGGGTAACAGCCCCTAAGCACGACAGCTTGGGACGGAATCTGCAGGCCTAGAGTTCATCCGTGGTGGAGGACAGCTGGACGGGAAGTGATGCGAGTATCCGTAGGACTCCGACCTTGGTGGAGCGCAGCTGGTGGTTCTGAAATATATTAGACAATAGGTTATTCGCAGGGGTAAATTGGAATGTATTCTTTGGCACTCTCATCGATATCATTTGGAAAGAGAGAAATAAAGTGGTGTTCAAGGGGCAGGAGTTTCCAACTAGATTATCAATTTTTAAAAAGGCCAAATATCTCGCCATCGCATTCACCAAAGCTTGGGGCCAAATTCCAGGTAAAGCTTTATCCAAGAAGTCCAAAGTATCGTAATTAGTTGGAAAAGACCCACTAGGGGATGAAACTCAACACTGATGGTAGTTGTAACAATTGGCGTAAGATGGGAGGTGGAGGCGGATTAATTAGAGATTCTGATGGGGATTGGTTTAGTGGGTTGGCTGTAAAGATAAATCATGATAATCCGGTTACAGTGGAGCTAATTGTGTTACACGAGGGATTGAGATTCGCGAGATTTGGGATTAAGGAGCTTGAAATTGAGGTTGATTCGTGGGAGGTGATTGAGTTGTTACAGAGTATTGAGGAGTGTCGAGGTCCTGGGGCGCAATGGATTTATCATATTCGTTTAGCGCTTGCTAGGAACTAGGATTTTTTACTAATGGGTATTTACAGGGTGGCGAATTCGTGTGCGGATTGGTTGGCTAAAATGGGTTTGAATGGAAGTGAGGATTTCATGCTTCTTGGAGATTCACCGGATGGTATTTGGAGTCTCTTTACGAGGGATAGAATGGGGTGTAAGACGCCAAGGATAGTCTACAACCCAAAGTTTCTCAATGGTGTATTAAGTTAGATTTATTTTGTTATTCCACGATCCTCGGATCTCCTTTGTAATAAAAAATAGTATTGTTTCTATTTCTCTTTTTTTTTTGCGAGGCGAAGTGCAGAGATAGGTAAAGACACTCCAAACCCTTCCATTGACATCCCTAATTTTAAGATGATTTATAAAAAAAATGTGATGCAATAGATTTTTGAGAAATGTGATGCATTTGATGATGACTTGTTTGAAACATTGATTTAGATGGTATATGCAATGTGATGCATTAGATGTTTTTTTAGGCAGGATGGTTTTAATGTAGATTTGTTTTTTTTAATACAAGGGAGGTCCTTAGACCACTTATCAATTCACTAGTTACCCCCAAGATTACTATAAATCGTTCTAGGTGTCTTCCAACCCCCTTTATTATGCATCAAATGATGCCTCAACCTGGTTGGCTCCTCTTGCTAGATCTCTCATCGATTCGATTTGGATGCAACTATCCAATCTGCACATATGTTACCTTTTATATATATATATATATATATATATATATATGAACTACCTCATACACGGTCTTCGAATTAATATACTATTTATCTCTCTAATCCATCCCACCTAGGCTCCCAAGGACTATTTCCATCATTAATTATATCCAAGGCTTCTTGTGGATCACAATCAATAGTTACTCGTTCCAATCTCAACTAATCTATCCATGTTAACACATCGTAAATCGCGACCACCTCCGTTATAGTGAGGAGAAACCGTCCCAAACTCCACGTGAACCCTCCTAACCAACTCCTCTATTTGTCTCTCAATAGACCACATATACCACCCAACCCGTTATGCAGATTGAAACTGCAATCTACATCCAGTTTAGTCCCTTGCTACCTTCCCATTAGAAATCTACTTGCCATTCGACGACCCCCTCCAAGCTCGCGCATAATATCTTTTGAGACCCTTAGCCTTCCCAATAACTCCATTTTACGTAACCTATCTGCACCATTATATACCACATCATTTCAATGTAACCACAACTAGCAAATAACTGCTGAAAAAGGGAAATTCCATGGAATTCCCGCAAATAAATTTTTTTACCATGCCTTTTCCACTAGTCTGCCTTAGATATGCCCGGCCCTTTATTTATCATGTTCGAGAGCCATGTCTGATCTATTCCCGCCTCCACACCATTATCTCTCTCAAATCTACTGTCCCTTGTCTGTTGTCTAGTTCGCTCAAATTCACCAGCTACTTTTGTAACCTCATTCGTCAGTTGTTCAAGACCTTGATTTGAGCCAGTTCATGTCCCATCAGCATCCTTCATGCTCGTGCCTTCTGAATTTCCAACTAAACTGCAATTAGTATTGCATTCAAGGGTAGATCTAGGGGTAGGCTGGGGTGGGCTGATGAGATAGTAGTACAATTTAGCTCGATTTGTTTTTTTTAAAATAGGTAAAAACATGAAGGAAAAAAATTACAGCCCCTTAATTGGAAAATTAGCCTCCTCAACTCAAAATTTTAATTTTACTAAAACTAAATAATGACCCTCCCTGATTCAAAATTCTGGATCTACCCGTGATTGCATTCTTTCGTAAGTTCTGTACCCCTATATGTTTTTCCCACTATGCTTCGCAATTATAACTTGTAAATGTACCTATATTTAGTTCTTGAGTATCACAATACCCATAGTTCTATCTTTCAGACCCGACTAGCAACCTATTCACACCAGTCTCTAATACACTCCCTTGGATATAATCATACATATTCCTCTTGTATTAATTCCTCCAACTCTCCCATTCCCTCGCTAGCCTTAACCACGCACTTTTAGCCATCACGCATTTGCGAAACATATGTTTAGCCGTTCCAACCTCTACCCAACACCAAGGATAATAAATACTAGTGTCCACTCCTCTATCATGTAAATTATATCTCGTCGAGAGTCTTTCCTTTATTGCTCTCCATCATCACCCTCACCAGGGGCGGATGTAGGGGTGGGCTGAGGTGGGCTGCAGCCCACCCCAATTTACCCAACCCACTATAATTTAACCTACTTTTTTTTTTTAAAAACTGATAAAAATATAACTAAAAAAAATTATTGCATAAAATTAGCCCTCCCTAACTTAAAATTTAGATTAATTCTATCAAATAATAAAATTTATTAACGAAATTGGAACGTAGATACCATTAAATATTCAATTTCTTAGTTCGTTTTAATTTTTTTCATAGATTTTTTTTAATTAACTCTTAAATGTTTTAAAAAATTTCATTTGGGCCTCCTAAATTTTAAAATTTATTTTATTAGACTTTAAATGATTTTATTTATAGGATATTTTGTTTTTTTACAACAAAATGTATGTTATTTTGAATAAAAAAAGAAATTTTTCGAATGATTAATTTAAAAAAATAATATTCAGACTTATATGGCCATCTTTACACAATATAGGGATTTATAGTGCATATTAGCATTATATAAGGATCTATCTAGCAATTTTTGCATGATATGTAAACTTATCGTATAAATACGGCAAAATATTTTTTTTCGGAGACGTTGCCCCCAAACTTCTTTAGCCTCTCCTAACAAAAAATCCTGGCTCCGCCCCTGACTCTCACCTTCTGTGGAGATCTCATTTTCCACATGTGATCCCATTCCGTATCCTTGTCTATGCTAAATTTACCGTAACTCATGATAACCGAATAAAATCGTCCAACTTCATATTGCCACGAAAGATAGCCGGTCTTACCACTCATACTATCAATCCTCCACAATCTCTATAAGTTTCGATACTGAAGATTTGTTTGAACCACTAAAATAAATTAATGATTTAGAACATTCTTGGAATTGCATTTTTTTTATAGTATTTAAAAAACTTCTATGTTTTTAAAAGTGATGTAGACCCTTAAAAGCATTTAAAAAAAGTATTAGATATGTGATTTTAGAAGGAAAAAAAACTTTGAATAATACTAAATCTCAAGATATTTTTAATATTTTTGATAAATATTTTAATTATTATTAAAAAATGGGTCAATGACTCAAAAAATCAAAATAATATTATACTTGCCCCAAAGAATCATCCATTAACTACTATTATAAGATTACATGTTTACCCGTCAAAGACGATTCCCGTCAAGGACGATTCCCATCAAAGACGATTCCCGTCAAGGACGATTCCCATCAAGGACGATTCCCGTCAAGGACAAAATTTAGTTAATGATGTTATTGGGAAGAAATTTTGTCATTGATGTTATTGGGCTGAAAATAATATTATTTTGATTTTTTAGGTCATTTTCTCTTAAAAAATACTTAATGATAATGATTTTATAAGTGCATAATTTTTTGTTTAATAACATAATCTAGTAGGTATAAAAATAAATTTCTCTATCTTTCAACCAGTTGAGTTAGTTTAACTGGCCAAGATTTTATCTCTCAACCAAGAGGTATAGCGTTTGAATTCTCTCTAAATATGGGTAATCTAGTTTTGACTTGTCTGCTGGGTATATTTAGGAGGCGGGCAATCTAGTTTTAACTTGTCTGCGGAGGTATGCTTAAGGAGGCAAGCATATCTTTCGTAGGATTAGTTAGATGAAAGTAAGGTAGCCCAAAATCCACGTAACACAAAAGGAAAAAAAAAACCTAAGAATTAATGTTTAATTCATAAATTTGTTACCACCTATTAATCATTTTTTCATGATTTAGATTGTATTACTTAAATATATTTTTTGATACGAATTTTCATGGTCTAGATTAAATATTTGAAGATATTACTTCGCTAATTAACAGCAGAGTTATCTAATCATTAAAAAAATGATAATTATCATACCAGTAATTCCTTTGGATGCTGATAATATACCTGAAAAAAGTAGAGTCTGCTTGAGTGGCGACGGCTTTGGCTAAATATGATTTCCCTGTTCCAGGTGGACCATATAGAAGAAAAGCCCTCCATGGTCGCCTCTTGCCTAAATATTACAAAAACATTTAATTACGATTACACTAAAATTTTAAATTTAAATATTTGGGTTAATTCAACTAAACAAATCTTGATTATCTTTCGTGTCAATGACACCAAATCTAAAAAAGTGGTTCTCTCATGTAACCAAAAAAATTAAAAATTCCATAATTATTAACCTTTAGGGTAAGATTCCCGTCCAATATTCATATCACCGCCATTAATTAGTATAACAATATACATGTCATTAGATCAATAACTTATTTACTTTTGCAAGTTTAAATCATGAATTATGTATATTAATATAATTGGTGTAAAATCATTAAATATTGAATGGAAGAATTTTCCTAACCTTTAATAGTTTTTATAAAGTCGAATAATCTGCACAAACAAAATTTTGCCACCGCAATCACATGCAAGGACGGATCTACTTAACGCCCGAGGGGGCTCAAGCCTTCCCGAACCCATAAATTTTATAATATGCAAATTTAATTTTCGCCCGAAAATTGATTAGCCCTTATAAACGTTTATATTATACATTCTTATTTTAAAATATATAGAAGATGCCATAGCTTAGCGGATGCTATGCTTGATTTTTAAAATTTAGAATAGAGATCGTGTGTTCAAAACAAGCAATTGCTTTATTTTTTTTCTTAAATGCACATAAAATATAAAATTATTTTTACTTAAAATAAAAAATATTATATTTTGCATAACTATTTAATAAAATTTCATAACTATTTTTCATGACTTTTCTTTATTCTTATATTTTAACATTTTTAATTTTTTTTAATTTAATATATTAAGTTTAAGTCATAATTTTGTCAAATTTCACCGACTTACAAGTAAATTGTAATTCATTATATTGGTTTTTATTTTAAATTTTAGGTTAGCATTGTTTTTATACATTGCTTCGTAAAATTATAATATTTACATTTTTAGATAATTAGAATATGAATATAATAAAAATAGTAATAATTTTTTTATGATATTATGTAAAATAGACGTGATGGTATTTTTTGTCCAAAATATAGCGTTAATAGTGTTATTTTGCATTATTTGTAGGTAAATGATAAATTCTAAGTTAATTTTGTTGAATGAACGAGAATCACAATAGATGCAGAAGAACTATTCTTAGATGGAAGAAAGTTAATCTGAAGAATAATGCCCTTATTATCAATCTCTTGTCTAAGAAATTGGAATCCCTTATGCAATCTAATCCTAATGGTATTCCTCCTTCTTCTCAGGACCTGTTTACTTCTATTTCGAAAGAAATTGAATTTTTTTGGTCCCTTGAAGAGAAATACTGGGCCACTAGATCCAGAGTGCTCTGGCTTAAATTAGGTGATAGAAACTCTAAATTCTTCCATCTCTCAACTCGCATCAGAAGAATTTCTATTAGAATGGTGTCCCTATTAAAAGAGGATGAGACATGGACTACTAACCCCGCTGAGCTTAATGATCTGGTTACGAATTTTTTCAAGGACCTTTATGAGGACTCAGGGCCTAGGCTCATTGATCCTATTATTCAAAAGATCACCCCCTCTATCTCCACAATCCAGAATGATATGCTTACGTCACCAATAACCCCTGATGAATTGAAGCAAGCCACTTGGCAATTGGGGGCCTCTAAAGCCCCTGGCCCAGATGGTTATCCAGGATCCTTTTTTAGGAAATATTGGGGACTCATCAAGGATGATATCCTGGCTATATGTAATGGGGTTCTATCTGGTACCATTTCATTAGGATCAATTAGTGATACTAATATTGTTCTCATCCCCAAATGCAAACACCCTCAACGGATAGGGCAATTTCGACCTATCTCCTGCACGAATTTCCTTTATAAAATTTTCTCAAAAGTCATGGTGATTAGGTTATCCTGTATCATCCCTTATGTGATCTCGCCAGCACAATCTGCCTTCATTAAAGGCAGGCTGATTCAAGACAACATCATCATTGTCCATGAAGTATTACACAAGCTTAAGCACTTGAGGAAGAACTCAAAAGATAGCTACTCCATCATTAAAGCTGATCTCCACAAAGCCTATGACCGAGTAAGTTGGCCCTTCCTTTTTGCTGTCCTTCATAGAATGGGATTCAATCCTAATTGGATATCGTGTATCAAAGAATGTGTTACTTCTGTTACCTTCAATGTCTTGATTAATGGTAGTAAAGTAGGGGCCTTCAAACCTTCTCGAGGGCTCCGCCAAGGAGACCCTCTCTCCCCCTATCTGTTTACCATGGTTTCAAATGTTCTTTCCTCCCTTATTGAAGCTGATTTTATGGCGGGTGATATTAAAGGAATTCAACTGGGGGAAAATGGTCCTCATATCCACCATCTGTTGTTTGCTGATGACTCAATTTTCTTCCTTAGGAACTCAGCTTTGGAGATTTACGCTTTTAAGGAAATCCTATACAAATTCTGCTTTGCTTCTGGATTGTCCATTAATCTCAATAAATCCTCCATTTTCTTGAGCCCTAACTGCCCTGATTCAATGAAAGTCCAACTTACTGAGGCCTTTCGTATGCCCACGTCTGAGGATCTTGGCCTTTATTTAGGACTCCCTACTAACTGGGGTAACTCCAAGACCAAGGCCATGGACTCTCTAATTGATAAGATGGCCTCTAAACTGAGTGGTTGGAAGAAATCCCTACTGTCTATGCCTGGGAAAGCTGTCCTCATTTCTTCAATTATTCATGCTTTCCCAACATATTTTATGTCCCTCCTGGCTATCCCTAAAGGTGTTATTAAAAAGATTAATTCCCTTACGTGTCATTTCTTATGGGGTAATGAAGAGGACCGTGGTATCCATTGGATCAACTGGAACAAAATATCCTCCCCTAAAGAAGTTGGAGGTCTTGGAATTAAGAATCTTGAAATATTTAATCTTGCCCTATTAGCAAAACAAGCTTGGTCAATTCTAAACCGTCCCTCATCACTGGTCCATCTTGTGCTTAAGGGTATTTACTTCCCTGATAATAACCTTATGGACTCTGGAGATATTAAGAAAGGATCTTGGGTGTGGAATAGTATTCGTAGAGGTTGTGCCTTTCTCAAACCCCACTTGATTAAACCTATTGGCGATGGTCATCATACCTTGATTTGGGATGACAATTGGACTGGTCAGCTTATTGAGAAACCTGATTCGTACTCTGAAGATCCTTATTTCCCCAAGTTCGTGGCTGACTTGATCCACAATCCAACCCGAACTTGGAAGATGGACATGCTTAACCAACTCTTTCCCCCAGATGTGGTCTCTGTTATTTCAAAACTTAACATCCCTTGGACCAATCAAAAGGAGGTTTGGATCTGGCCCCATACCAAGGATGGTATTTATTCTTGCAAATCAGGTTACCTTTCAGCTTTTCATCCTACTGTCATCCCTTCTATCCATCCCTCTACTTCTACCTTCCCCTTTTCTGACATTGTTAAGCTCTGTTGGAAGTCCCAAGCACCACCTAAGTTTAAATTTTTCTTCTGGCGAGTGATGATGAATGCCCTTTCCACTGAACAAAACAGATTCTCACGTTCTTGTTCTTCTACTGACTTATGCCACATTTGCCTCAAAGAAGAAGAATCTATTGAACACCTCTTTTTAAAATGTGAATGGACTAAGAAATTCTGGTTCTTATCTCCCCTCCATTGTCACATTCCCCAGAGTAGTGATTTAAGATTCGGGTCTTGGGTGGGATCCATTGTGGATCAAGGGAGCAATGCTCAAGTGAAATCACACCTTCTTCTGAACATTATTCTGTGCTTATGGGTCATTTGGTTGACCAGGAATAAGGTGATTTTCAATCACCTCCCTATTGATTTAAATGCATGCACGACCTTATTGGAGTTATTCCAAGGCCAAGTGTTCTTCTTTGGTAATGAGAATTATCCTGATCCAGCTGATGCTCCTTCTAACCCCACCCCTTCTATGACTAGGATTTCCACTACCCCGTTTTGGTCACCTCCTCCACAGCATACACTAAAGATGAATGTAGATGCTTCATTCAAGATTGGTAAAGTTACCGCTGCTGCAGTAATCCGTAACTGGGAAGGGAAGATTATTAATGGCTTCGCCATGAACATTGAAGCCTCCTCCAGTTTTGAAGCAGAAGCTAAAGCACTTAGATCTGGTGTCCAATTTGCTTTAGACCACGCTTCCCTTTGCGATAGTATTGAAACTGACGCCGAAGCCGTTCTTAAAGCTGTGTATTCACCAAGCCCGAACTGTCATTGGAAAGACAGGGCTATCCTTGGTGATATTAGAAACATGGTTCGAGTCCACAACCATATCCGTATTAGTGGTATTAGAAGAACGGCGAACAAGGTTGCTGATTGGCTTGCGAAAACTTTTTCTAAATCTTTATTATCCCCTACATGGCTTTGTAATTCTCCTCCTAATCTTTTGTCTTTAGTTTGTAACGATTGTAACTTGTTCGAGGCTTCAGGAGTTGGTTAACACTCCTGTTGTCTTTTCTAATATATTAGTTGCCTTTGTCTAAAAAAAAAATATCTATATTTTAACATTGGTAATAAATTTATGTGTTTTATATTTACTTTTAAAAAAATTAGAAACAATAACCTTAAACTCTTATATATCAAGTCTTTCTAATTTTATCTTTTAAATCGGCTCCTTATCACAAGCTCAAGCAGTGGAAAAGTTCTGAATTTTGAATTATCTTCTTTTTTTTTTTTGGACATGAATTTTGAATTATCTATTTCACTAAATTTGTTTTGCATCCACACCATCCTACCTATCCTTTTCTTTTACAAAAAAAAAAGAAAAAAACAGACCAACTACAACTAATCAACTCCTTTTTTCCTATAAATTCTAGAAAATGACATAAAAGAGCCCTGAACAGTAAAGTTTCAAGCCACACTGATAAGTTAATAATCTATCTAATTTATTTGAGAAATGTATCTGCCACCCTGCCTATCAAACTAGCTCTAGCTAATAATCTTCCAATTTTTGTATTGCTATAATGGAGAGTTGAATACTCATTTTTATCACTCTTACACTTTTTATATAACAAAGAGTTTCAATTTACAATCTTGATTTTTTTTAGTTCTCTATAATAACATTGCTGAGTTAAAAAATTAGCTAAAATTTATTTTAATTTATTTCGCCTTATGTCATGTGGTTGGATGTCCTTCCTTTTTTTTTATTTTTTCTTAATCCAATATAAAATTCAATAAACTTATTTAATTGATATAAAAAAGATTTAAAAAAAGGTAATAAATTTTTGTTATAAACCCATATGTGGATAGTCAGTCCAGCCCATGGGCCAGTAGTCAAGCTTATGAACACTAGGGTTTAGGGTCTCCTATCACCTATAAATAGGAGCTCCCACTATGTAATTTATACACAGTCTGATAATAAACAGAACTCTCTTATTTCTTTCTCTACAGTTCATAACACGTTATCAGCACGAGTTGTATATATATATATCTTATGCATATCCGCAGATATAGCATAACTTATACTGGAAAAGATCAATTTTCTGCGAATTAATGGAGTGATATCCCATGAGGTTATGATACAAGATAATTTTTTTTGGTAACTTTGATAAACTAATCAATATCAGATATACGATAAAACTGAAATGTTTTATTGATTCTGTATTTTATGATATTTCTCACCTAATTGGTGATAGATCTATTCATCGAAAATGATATTCTATGAATAAATGTTAATGATGTGAATTATATATGAAATTCTCGAGAAATCAAAATTACATTTTCTAGAAATATTGAGTTCAATAAGAGATGTTTTGACTCTAGCAAAATAAATCTACTAAATTTGAAGAGTGGATTATTTTGTGACCCTATCACTTATATTTGGAAAATATCGATATAGGTTATTTTTTGCCAACATGATCATATGTATATTTGGCTGTAAATTCTATTAAAATATTATCAAGTGATAATATTAAAGATCGAGATTATTAAATATTAGCAAATTGGCTATGCACAAACAAAGATCTTTATCCTAAATAATTTTGATATTGAATCGTCTATTTTTCTAAGACAAAATCAAGGGTTAAATACGAGTCTAGCACATTTATTTATTGAATCGTCTATGACGAATTATGATTGTTTCTCATTATATACTCCCTATTGGTAAAAGACCAAAAATTATATCCATAAAGATATTTTAATTGTGCGATTTCTATTACAATTGCTCCACCACCGTGCACAAAGATGGATTATGAGAACATGTTATACATGATATTCTCAAGAATAAGGGAAGAAATAAAAATATAACTGGAATTAAGAACACACCATTATACTGATCCTCGTATACTCATTCAAATGATTGAAAATATTGTAAAGGTGTAGTGACTAAGTCACAATAACCAGTTATCAGTGCTCCTATTTAAATTTATGTCTCAAAAGAGCTATCTTATAAAATTAGACTATTGAGCGCAATAGATCTATTCGGTTCCAAAGATAGCAGAAAGGAGCAGCAACATGAGCAAATTGTTAATTATGAGACTTTTGACATCTTATAAATGTCAAAGTAGTGTATATAACTGAGAATTAAAATACTCCTACTGAGTATCAGGTACCTGATTATATATTGAGATCTCAATCAGTTATTTTACTACTTTAAATTATTGGAACCTAACTAAAAAAATTGATCATGATCGAATATTTATATATACGCGTAATAACTATTAATCTATGAATGAAATCGAGGATTATTTTAATTAAAATGTCTAAATAAACTGACTGGCCATCAGTAGAAAGACATAAATAAAGCAAATATTTTTTTAATTTCATTTGTACGACGTGAAATTTTCATAATTTTGAAACGAATGTGCTACAAGGGGGAGTCGATATATAAGATAGTATGTTGTAGCACACGTAATATATTTATTAAATAGATATAGTCTCCGGTGGTGGATGCACTTTTATTTGCTATTATTTCTTATGAAAGACTTCATATAAGTCATATGTCGAACACTTTAAATCATTACATATAAATTAAGTGTCGATCCAATTTATGTCGTATTGTTTATTACTCCTATTAAATGTCTCAAGTTATGCACCATTTTGTTATACTTACATCAGGGGGAGACATTTACGCAATGCACTCTTTTTCCCTTAGCATAGATTTTTTCCCACTGGGTTTTTCTTGCAAGGTTTTTAATGAGGCAATTTATATAAGCGTGTTGAAGAATACTATACTCTTTTTCCTTTACTATGATTTTGTCCCATTGGGTTTTTCTTAGAAAGGTTTTAATGAGGTATATTCTCAGAATTAAATATTTAAGCGGTTCGACAAGTAAACAAAGTTGAACAATATGCTACTTGTATCACTCAAGACATAGGAGGCTACATCAAAGATGATCGAACCAAACATATCTCCAAAGCTATCCTTTAGACATGAACTCTTGAAGAAATGTGAAGTAGATGTTCAACCAATTCGCTCAAGTGACAATTCAGACGATTTATTTACAAAGGCATTCCCTACATCTATGTTCAAGAAATTAATACACAAGATTAGCATGCAGCGACTTCAAGATCTTTCTTAAGAAGCTGACAAGAGGGGGAGACAAATACGCACTACACTCTTTTCCTTCATCAAGGTTTTGTCCTAATAGGTTTTCCTGATAAAGGTTTTTAATGAGGTAGTATTAGTTAGCGTATAAAGAAATGTACTCTTTTTCCTTCACTAGATTTTTTCCTACTAGGTTTTTCTAGGAAGGTTTTAACGAGGCATATTCTTAAGGACTGAATATCCAAAGGGGAGTGTTATAAACCCATATGTGGATAGTCAGTCCAGCCCATGGGCCAGTAGTCAAGCCCATGAACACTAGGGTTTAGGGTCTCCTATCACCTATAAATAGGAGCTCCCACTATGTAATCTATACACACTCTGATAATAAACAGAACTCTCTTATTTCTTTCTCTACAGTTCATAACAATTTTAATATTCTAAAATGTAAATATATGTTTTTGAAAATTATAAATATTTAAGATCGATAGTTGGTCTAGTGATTAGACTACTCTGCATAGACCTGTAAGCCAGAACAAACCAATATTCTTGTTTGAGCTTGTTCTTTTATACTGATGCCTAAGGTTACCGGTCCCTATAAGAGCTCCTCTTTTGGCTTAATAGAGATGGTCAAAAAACGATATATTTCATCAGTCAGGCCAGACCAAGTGAGATACTCAAGATGAGTGGCCGATCCCAATTTATTGGGAAAACCCATATTCATATTCCCAATTAGCTGATTAGGTTGGTTGATTTGAAAGTGAAAGCTCGGTAACGGTCTGACCAGAACCAAGCAAGGGATGAGCGTCATAAAGGAAATTAACTCATAGGAACCAAGTTTTCCTTATGCTAGCCCGGGAAGACTGGTTGAACCGCTTTCTACTTTTCAGGCTGCCTTTTCCCTCTTTTCAGTTGTTAGAGGTTTGTTTCCCATTTTGTATGATTGATCTGGGCAACAAGCAAATTTTTTCGCTCCATCATTATTGTTCTCACGTAGATTTGTAAGCTAAGCTAAGTTTGCTTCATTGATATCCTTAAAAAGGATTAATATAAAAGGAATTTGATTTGGACAATAACTGAATCGTTCCTAAATGAATGAACCTATAGGGGAGTGTCAGACTCAAGAGATCACGTCCCGTAGACAGATGGATCCGGAACTGAGCATACGCATGTTGGAGAGTTCTTTACAAATTATTTCCATCTTTCTCCATCAGCCTGAATGAATTACTTTTTGGGTCAGTTATGCCGGTTCTGGACTGAGCAAGGAAGGTGGAATACGTGTTGTTCGCCCAGGAAGGTGGCTCTCATATGTATTTACAAAAATTATAAATATTTGGTAAAATAATTATAAATATATTTGAATATTAAAAATCAATATCTAATATATTCTTTACGATTAATATAAATTATACATGGTAAAATTTCATAAAAAATATTAGAAAATTAATTCATTTAAATAAAATTAGAACAACTTAAAATAAAGTTAAAATATTAATTTGTTAAAAATTGAAAAAGTAAAATTGAGAAGTTGAGAAGTTGATAGATTTTAATAATTGAGAAATAAATTATTTAATTTCCAATTTTAACTTTAAAAATAAAAATGTAGGACTTGACATATAACATCAACTCATAAAAAGTACTCCCTTCACAAGACTTAGGGCCTTTTTGTTTGCACTTGACAAGACATTTAATGGGCATATGTCTAGTTCGGTCAAACACTTAAAAAATTAAGACGTTTTGTTTTTTTCACCGAATCAGATCTTATTATAGCTTAACTCATCTGATCGAATCAGATATCTAGCAAAGTCGATAAAAACAACCTCTAAATCAAAAATTATGACAAAAATACCTCAATTCATTTGCAATGAAGCCATAGAAGTTTAGTAGAGAGTTAGACAGAGAGAGCTAATCTTACACGTGCAGAATTTAAGTGGGTGGTGGTGGAGAGACTTGAGTCCGTGACCACGGTCTATCGTGGAGCTCTGATACCTCTTAAATTACTAACTCAACCAAAAGTCTGAACCGTTAGGATAAGGTATTATATTAGTGAGACTTTATATCTCCAACAGTAGACATTATATAAATTTGTTTCTTTTTCAATGTTTTTCTTTAATTGTTGATTCTTTTTAGTGCACGTTTGGATTGTTTTTCAAAATAATCACTTTAAGTGATTAAGATCCATAAAAGCACTTTAGAGCTTTAAAACCACTTTTAGGAAAAGCACTAGATAAGTGATTAATAAAATAATCACTTAAAGTGATTTTAGATGTCTAAATATTTTTTAATATTTTTACAAATAATTCAATTTTAATCGAAAAGCACTTTTAACTAAAAAATAATCAATCCCAAACGGACACTTAATGTTTGTTGTTTTTTAAATGGATACACAAGATCTTGAGTTATTTATTTGATGAAATCTGTTGATCATGATGCATCCTGTGTGTGACATCTTTATGTGCAAACAGAGAAACACATTGCAATTATTACAACAAATTGCATTTTTAGTCCCTACTATGTGAAATTGCTTTTTAGTCCCTCAACGATTATAAATTGCACTTTTTATTCTTACAAGTTTTTATAAATTTTAAAAATGCCTATTGATTCTTTTTATCGTTGACAAAAGGGAAAAAGATCAAAGATATTAGTTTACACTTTCAAATCTTAATTTATCTTTGAACACAAATTTGCATTTTCATACGTCTTTTAGTAAGGGTGAGTTTTAAAGAAATTGCTTTTCAAAATATTTTTCCGATAATCTTTTGCATTTTCCATAGCATTTCAAAAATGTTTTTATGCATAGAATTATGGGGAATTAATCCATTATTGGTCATTAACTCTTTGCATGAAATTGTTTAGCCTTACTATCTATATGTTGTTCTTCATTATGTGCTTATGTGGTTTATTCCCTATTGTGCTAATATCTTGTATGACTTGACCTTTTCATACTTAAAATTGCTTAACTTTGATTTTGGGTCTTTTTGTATTTTTTAGAAAATATAGGGGTATTTGTGAAATAAACTGTTTTATTTGTTTTCGGGATTTCCTTGTTGAATCTTTTCAAAACAAAAGCGTTTTTAGTAGTTTTAAAATATTTCTAAACTATTGGGGAGTTTTCGAATTAGTTTCGGGTGTTTATGCAAATTGCCTATTTTCTATTCTCTCTTCTTACACCTTTTTGTCGAGCATTAGTGCGGTGCACCGCAGCAATGGTCCGGTACACCGCAGCAATGGTCTGGTACACCGTAGCAATGGTCCGGTACACCGCGATTCAGGGTTTATTGTTTTATTTTGCATTGTGGTCCCTATTGGTTGAAAATATTGCATTGTGATCCCTATAGGTTGAAAAATATTGTTTTGAGGTCCCTGTAGTTTGAACAAGTTACACTTAGCTTTCTTATGTTTGAAAATTGCACTTAGGTCCTTAAAGTTTTTCAAAATTGCATTTAGTCCCTAAATTTTTGAAAAATGCATATTGACCCCTATACTTTTCAAAGATTAAATTTTACCCCTTGATTTCTTAAAATCGGTTCAAATATTCTAATTGGTAAAAAGGGGAGAAATTATTGGTCAAACTTTTTCAAACTTGAAACAAACACTCTATGCATTTTGTGAGGGGGAGTTTTTCTTAAATTATCTTTAAAAACTCAAATGCTTGGTTAATCGTTTGTACTATTCGTTTATCTCAAAATTGCACTAATCGTTTGCGTTTATAGAAAGCTTATAAGATGATAATCTTCCGATCTAGAAGTTGGTAAAACGTTCTTATCCCTTATCTCTTTCTTTCATCTTGTTTCATGCTTTACATTGTTTATTTTATTATCCCGTCTTTTTGATGAAGACAAAGGGGGAGAAATATGTGCACTAAAACTTTCAAAATTTCACTTTTTAATACTCACAAATGCATTTCATATCTTATATTCATTTTTACTTAAATGCTTATTGTGAGGGGGAGCTTAATTTCATTAGAGCTTAAACTTTCATATCATTCCTAAGGTGTTTTAGTGAAGGATTTGTCATCATCAAAAAGGGGGAGATTGTTGGCATATAGCCTAGCTTAATAGGTTGTTTTAATGTGACAAATCCTCTTGTGTTTAGTGTGCTAATTATTCTTGTTATACATATTCTATCTTGCACTCTAATTCATCAAAAAACACATTCTTTATCATTTAGATCAAAGCTCTATTGTTTTATCTTAAGAAACTAATTCTCATACAAATACTTTTAACCTTATCCTTGTGTACATTGAGAATTAGCTTTAGTGATCAACTACAAAGTTTATTAGAATGATGTTCTCTACAACTCTCGTGAAGAAGGTTTTTTGATCCGAGCATCATAGTAAAAGATATACTCACTAGAAGGTGTTTTAGACCTTTGGTGCGGTATACCGGAGTATCTGTGCGGTACACCGCAGCCCACGGACTACACCACGGACCAGGGGGCTAGTCCGTCAGAAAGCAAGTGAATTAAGCAAGGTCAGTGCGGTACACCGCACCAACCCCGCGGTGCACCGCAGGTTAGGGATTTCTGCAGCAAAATGAAGACTAAAGAATATAACCGTTGGGGATATTAATATATCCGTTGGAGACAAGTCTTATGACCGTTGGGAGCATTTTGCAGCTATAAATTGAAGGTCTTTCAAGGCTACAATCACACCTTCAACCCATATACACTTAGGGGCTTAATTGTTATCATCCAAGAAGGTGTCAAGAGCTATACATTGTCATATCCACTCAATTAAGGAGTTAATCCAAGAAGCTTCAAAGTTATTATCAACTCAAGAGAAGTTTTAAGCTTATAGTTATATCATCTCTTTAGGAGTTCATTAGCAAAGTTGTTTCACCCTTTAAACACTTTGTATTTATCCTCTTAAGTCTAGTTCTTGTAATAGATAGATTAAGAGAGAATTTGAGTATCGGGAGCATACTCGGTGTCCTTGTGTTGTGATTACACAAGAGTTTCCTTCGTGGTTTCGAAGAGGTTGTCCTTCGTGTCATCGAAGAGGTTGTAAGGGTTATTGTGTTCTCGACCCGGTTAAGAGAGACACGGGAGCTTAGTGAAAAGCTTGAAATCCTAAAGAGGCTTCCTTAGGTAGTGGATGTAGGGAAACCGAACCACTATAAATCGTGTGTATCTTTCTATCCCTACGCTATTTACTTTCCGCACTTTACATGTTTGATTATATGCTTACTAGTATGAATATCGTGATTATGTTTATCTAGCTAATCAAACTTTGGTCTTCTAAGTTACTAAGAGAATAGATAATCGATTTACTTGTTTAACTTATATATATCGAACCTTTAACTTATCCTTTGCATGATCCCATAAGTGTTTGATATATTAGTTGACTTAGAAGTTTTCTCTTAAACTTATTATTGTCCAAAAGATTTTTAATTAGGCATTAATCTTATTAGTAATCCTATTCACCCCCCCCCCCCCTCTAGGACGCATATAGGACTTTCAAGGTGTAGTTGGGAGGGTGAGTTATGAGTGGCGTCGTTTTTCTGGTGCAGTGAGTGGCGAAGGGGGCTGGTGGGATGGTGCAAGAGAGTGACGAAGGGGGCTGGTAGGATGGTGGGCGTCGAGTGGAACGGTGAGAGAGATAGGGTAAGAGGAGAGAGAACATAGAAGGTGGGATTGGATTTGTTTTTGAGTTTCCAAAACCTAATAGTGTTTTTGTTTTGATTTTTTGCTTTTCACAGTGAATAAGAGAGAAAGGTAGGGGTTTTTGTGTTGTTTTTGTTTTTTAGTTGGGTTTCAACTAGCTATTTGAGGGTGGGCTTTTCTTTATGAATGTTAAAGTCATAGGGCCTTATATTATAATTCCCCCTTTTTTTTTGCTACAATCGAGGATTGAATATTTTCCAGTTATGCACTTTGTTTTATTCATTCTTAATAAAAATATCCACTTACTAAAACTAATATTTCAAATATATTACTTTCTATGTTCTAAAAACAATAATCATATATTAAAAATTAAGTCCCAAAGATAATATCCACTTATAATTTCAAAACACTTTATCTCACCTTTTTCTATTATTAGCTTTATTAGAATATTTAAATATATGTTTTCAACAAATATTTAAAATACCAAGATACTTTATTAAGAGTATTTTAGTACAGGTTAAAGTAATAAATGTATTCAAAATAAAGTCCCAAAGATGATATCCACTTATAATTTTAAAGCATTTTATCGCACCTTTTTCTTTTTATTACCTTTATTAGAATATTTATATATATGTTTTCAATAAATATTTAAAATACCAAGATACTTTATTAGGAGTATTTTGGTATAGGTGAAAATAATAAATGTATTTTTTTAATCTAAGTAAAAAGCTAAGTAGACATTATTTTTAGGACGGGGAAAGTATCCATTTACAATTTTAAGATACTTTTTTTTAGTTTTTCTACTATTATCTTTATTAAAATATTAAAATTTATATTTTTAATATATAAATATATATCAAGTTACTTTATGAAGGATATTTTTTTAATAGTAAATGCAATCATAATGTTTTAATATATATGAAAAACTAAATAGACTTTTTTTATAGAACAAAGAAAATGTTTAAAATATTATGTTTTCTTTTCTCTTCTTTTCATTTTTCTCATGTTCTTCTCCTAGATTCTATTTATAATACATAATTTTATATTTACATTTTTTTCAAATGAATGTTGGTTAACAAAATATTACATATAATTATTTTTATGTTAGTTTGTTTAAAAATTATTTTTATGTTAGTTTGTTTGAAAACTATTATTTATATTTTTTTAGTTATGTATTATAATTTTTTTTATTTCCTATTAAAGTAATCTTAATATTTACATTTTTAACTGAAAATCATTAAAAAATATTTATAGTGGTTGTCTAATTATTATAAAAAAAAAAATCTAATTTCTATGAATTCTAAAAAAAAATAGTTGTAAATGAAAATTATATATAAATAATAGTGAAATAATGTTTTTTTATTATTAAAAGTTGAAAATAATAATAATGGATTACTAAAAAATAATTAAAATTGGAGAAATCGAATAGAAAAACTTTAAGAGTACAACTGGTTTTAGAAATTAATATTTAAGATAAAGATAAATTTTTACGCCCAATCCTAACTAATTAAACTAATGAGGAGTCTTATATATCTCCCACTTAAGTAAAAAAGGTCTTCTATATAGATTAAATAAATGAAAAGAAGCCTCAAAACAGGTGGAAAGTTGTATATGAAGTAAACGATCGTCATGGGTGGAGTGTCGATTTATGGGGTGCGAAATCCATATCGCCTACTACAGATTCAACCTCCATATATACAGTTGATATGAATATCTTAGATGGATTTGAATTACATTCGACTAGCGGAGAAGGCATGGAGGTTGATCAAAACTTGTTAGGGCACGATCACTTGAACAACGATGAGGATGAATTACTTGACGATACATGGAATGATTATGGCGATGACTCTGATAACCCATCTCGTTAACCATATACATCAATAGCGATCATGACATCGATGACGATGCTTATGGTTACGAGAAAGACTAGTAAGTTTTTTTTACTCATTTATGAGAAGTTTTATGTTTGTTATCTATTCAACTATTAACAGTTATACGTTTGATAAAACATGTACAAACAAGACGTGTTGTACATATAAGGATGAACGTATCAAGACCACTCTTATCTAGACCATTGTTTGGATATTTTGACATTTATATACGATATTATGATGTGTAATGTTAAACGATGGATATTTGTTGACGTGTAAACTAAATTCTTTGGGAATGAGTTAATAATGATGTTTATTGAGTTGATTGTGCATTATTATGGAGAAAATTATTTTATTATGAAAATTTCTAAAAAAAAAAAAAATTCTTGAATTTGTCTTTGGCGACGACATAGTCATTGCTAATGATCATAATCAGTAATGACGAGTTCTTCAATAAGAAATCGTAATGACAAGGATCGTTAGCGACGACATCCTTGTAATTGGCGACGACATCCTTGTCATTAGGGATGAATTCTTCAATATGAACTTCTTTATGCTTATAAGGATCGTTAGCGACGACTTTTGTCTTCGTTAATGAACATTTTATTTTAAGAAAAATTAAACTCACCAGGGACGACAAAATATCGTCCTAATGATATTAGATTACCAGCGACGACATTTTTAGTCGCTAGTAAGCAAAATTCAATTTCCGAGGTGGGTTTTTGGCAGTCTAGTTTCCGTGAGACGATTACCCAAAAACATTAGAGACGACAAATGTCGTCGATAATGACAAAAACAATTTGAAATAAATAAAATAGATCAGTAGCGGCAATATTTTGATGTCAATAGTGACGACAAGATGTCGTCGCTAAAGACTTCAGTTATAAATTATTATTCAATACCAAAACATTTCCTTGGACATCCAAAACCTCTCCAAACACTCCCCAATCTCTGTTGTCGATTTGCTATCGTCTTCGTTGCCAATTCAAAGGTTCGAAACCCCTTCAAATCAACTTCAATTCCACTCTAAAAAAGTCAATATTCTAATCTACTTTTATATATATATATATATATTTGTTTTGTGCATATGTATGTAATCTGAATATTTTTGTTGTGTTATTTTGTATTGCTGCAATATTAATTTGATTTATTGTATGAGATATACTATTGATATTTTTTATTTTTTATATTTGATTTGAGAATTATTAATGATTTTGGATTCATTAACGTTTTGTTAATTGTGTTGGTGATATGTTGTTATTAGGAATGATTTATATTGTAATATGTTTATGTTTAACTATTTAGGGGATAAATTGTCAAATTTGGAATGTTTAGGGACTTTAGTGCAATTTTAGGGATCTTAAATCAATTTTTAAAATTTAGGGTGTCGTGAAGAAGTTTTATAATTTTAGGGAGGTAACCGCAAAATTATTTTAGGGACTTAATGCAAAGATTTAAAAATTTAGGGACTAAAATGCTAATGGCAAGTTTTAAATTTTAAGGGCCTAATTGATATTTTTCAATTCTTCAGGGGCCTTAGTGTAAAGTTTATTAATCTAAGTGGTAAAATTGTAATTTTCAAAACCTTTAGGACCTTAGTGCATTTTTTTAAAATTAGAGACCTTATTGCAAATATTAAAAAATTAGGGATACTGGTGCAAATTCTTAAAAGTTTAGGGTCCTTAATGCTAAATTTGAAAAATACTAGGGACCTTAATGCAAATTTGTAGAAGTTTAGGGTCCTTAAAGCAATTTTTAAAAGTTAAGGGACCTTACTGCAAATTTTTAAAATTTTAGGGACCTAACTGCAATTTTAATTGATATCAACTAGATGGATGATGTTATGCCACAAGGACACGGGGGAGACGGGAATGGACAAGATCCAACACTACCAGACAAAGGTGCCTCACCGGTGTAATACTTTTTCATCAAGTATTGTCAAATTAAAAAAATTCCCTAACACATAAATACTATTTAAATTTAATCAAATGTAGTTAATGCGAAGAGAAAGTCTCCAGATATGGCCACACTGGCATCGACCGTAAAGACCATGGAAAAGGTAGGAGGAGTCTTGTTGGTAGATTTATGCTCCCTAGATGAGATGCAGTACCCGACTTCCAAGTATTGAAAACATGTGGCATAGGTCAACGACGTAACGATATGAGAGGCGGTCCCACCTTATTATAAATCATGGAAGGATGTTCCGACCAGCCTACATCAGCGTGCTTTTGACCGACTGCCGTTATTTTACCAATTCAGTTTTTTTAATTATAATTTACTTAGAAAATATAATTGTTGTAAATAATAAGTTGTTATTTTTTTATTCATGATTTTTTGACATAGAGGCGTGGAAGTGGGGGAGGTTTGGTCCGAGATTTAAGACACCTGACAGAGACTTGTGTTTGGAGATATTAAGGGAACAAAAACGCGATAAACAAAATCTACAATACTGGCACAAAACTGGATAATATGTTGAATCTTGACTAGAAGCTGAGTTATGGAACAGTGAAAAAGCACATGTACCAGCTTAATATGTTAATGATAATTTTTTAGTGAAATTGTTTATTCATTTTGTAAATCAAAAAATATAGAACCGAGCGGCATTAAACAAGGCAAACAAGGCGAAACAATGTCGCCTGAGTGGAGGAGTATCCAGGAATTAATCCTAGACCCGGGATATATCGCTTAAGGTGGTTTTTTTTCACTTTATTAGATTAATTTTAAATCATGTGTCAATGTCTGAACCGGGAGCCGATGCTAAATGTTGATTCGAGCCAGTTTGAGGGAGGAGATGAGAATTTATCGCTACCACCGATTTACAAGTTATTCTATACAGTCGGTTTCAACGAAGAAGTAGAGGAGCGGAGGGTCGACCGATATTGCCAATCAGACGTAAGAGTTCTTCTATAATCTCGTCTGATTTTTTAAGTACAGTTATTATACAATATTAACTAATATGTCTTTATCATTTTACAGGAAACATTATGATGTCTCGTCTTTTGTAGTATAATAATATTATCACGAAACATCCTTTTAGGGGTGTAATGGACCTAATTGAAGGATTCTTTTTTATTATTTGATAGATCTTGAATTATGTCTTGTCTTGTAAATATGGTTACTTTTAGAGCTTTTTGTGTTAAATATGTGTTACGTGTGCAACTCTTAGGTACATGGATGATATGAGATACCAAGATGATGAGTATAAATCAATAAGTCGAGTCCAAACCCAAGCTAAGGCGTAGAAAGAGAAAAAAGTCACTTTGGAGAATTTAAAGTGTTTATCAATGAAATCTTGAAGTTACTTGATTCAGTCACCACGATTTATTGGTCAGATTTGTGGACAAATTTTCTTTTTACTTGGATAGATATTGAAGTCAGTGACGCGTGAGAGGTGACGAAAGTCATTTCAGAGTTAAGATGAAGAAGTTATGTTAATGTTTCCACTGTGGCTCGAACCAGTCTTAGCGATGAGTAAAACAGGTTTGGGCTATTTTAACCTATCTAAGTAGGCCCAATTGGACCAAAACGTTTTCCATCAACTATGTAAGGATTTTAGGAGCTCATAATAGGACACAACATATTTGGAGAAAGCTAAGAACGCTTGTAGCAAGGAGCAAGAAGAGGTGAAGAAGTGTTTCACCATCTTCACAACTCCACATTCGTTTTCCATCAATTCTTAGCGTAATCTCGTTATATTTTACATTCTTAACATGATTCTTACATTTTAATTATTGTTTTTTATATTTAATTATGAACTAAACCCTTAATTCTTGAGGATCTCATTAATGTGGGAACCTTAGTTAATTATTTTATGTTTTCTTGGATCCTGGGATAGTGACATTTAAATGAATTGTGTTATATTTCATTGCATATGTTTGTGCCTTATTCCTACTCGTACCTTGCTCACGTATAGGATAGTGTTAGTAATTTAGACTATTTCCCGAGATAGGGGCGTCCTATTACGAACTTAGTACTTAGACGCTTTGTGTCCATTAGTGAAACGAAGGGTCTTGACTAAACAAGTAGTCACTAGGTTTCAAACCATATCACGTTCGAAAGCATTGTAGGGTAACTCGGGAGAGGTCAGTGTAGTAAGACAGCTTCTTATCTACTCGATAGGGATTTGGGAAGAATATTGCATCCCTACTAGTGTGAAAAGACCAATTCGCTCTTATATCCATGACCGTGTAAGTAGTTCATTTTAGGAATTACTAGCAAGACTCAAGCATACTTTTCATATATTTCAATTCGTTTCCTAGTTTAATTTTCATTTAGTTTTAGTTTTTACCTTTCTGTTTTTATCAGTCTTCATTGTTAAGCTTTATTTATCGCATCTTAGTTCTTATAATAAAAATATATATATATATATTTTGTTTAATTACTTTTATTTGCAACTCAGTCTCTCTACGCTTCCTTAAAACACAAACACATTAAACTCATAGTCCCTATGGAAAATGATAACCCCCTATTTACCATATTATTACTTGTCAATGAACCGTACACTTGCGGGTAGTAAGTATTTTCTATTGTGTCGATTTATTATCACACTCTAGGGGACGACAAATTTTTGGCACCGCTGCCGGGTACTATATTGTTATATTTTGTGTTTTAGTTAGACTGGTTATTTTTTTTGTCTCTTTACAACTTATTAGGTTTGGTGTATGCTCTAGAATACTAAGCGATTTCTTCGAGCTAAAAAAGAAAAAAAAGAGCACAAGAAGAGATGGATGTCGCGGATGTGATGCTCAACTGAATTTCAAGGTATGAGTTTTTGTCAACCTATGAAGAAGCTCGTTCGTGGCTTCATCTTTGTAGCTTCCTCTATTAATATGTTTGTAGTTTCGTCCATGGAGTTCGTAGCTTCATCTTTGTCCACGCATCTGTTTATAGCTTCGTCCATGAAGTTTGTAGATGGCTCGTGAGTGGCTTCATCTTCGAGATGGCTCATGAGTAGCTTTGTCCATGAATTCGCGTTGTTAGAGTTCCTCGTCGAAGCTTCTAGCAGAATAATGATGTTCTGTTTTACAATTTCTTTTCCTTTTTATGTACTCGTGTATGTTTTTCTAGTACCGTATAAATATTAATATGTTTTTTCTTCTTTTTTTTAGTAAACAATGTAGAACTGTAATTTGTATATATTATAGGTAGTATTTGTTAAATTTAGTTAAAATATTTTTTCCTGACAATTTATTTAAATTTTTATGCATTTTTTGTTTTACTAATTGTTTTTAAGAAATACTCAGTAATTTTTACTGATTATACTCAGTGTCTTACGTAGTATGATCAACGAATTCTCCCGATACTCAGTAATTTATCGCAATACTCAGTGAATTTTGCCGAATACTCAGAGAATTTGTTGAGAATACTATGTGATTTTTTCGTAGTTAGTAAATTCGTCTGAGTACTCTGTAAAATATCTGAGCACTCAGTAAAATATCTGAGCACTCAGTAAAATTTCAGTGCGCTCAGTAAAAACTCCGAGCACTCATTAAAATATCTGACGGCACCGACGGTGGTCAGTGGGTAGTGTGCCCAGAGTTTAGCGGCAGATCCAGCTAAGTGTTATGAGGGTCCATGGCCCCCCTGATTTTTCAAAAAAAAAAAAAAAACATAACTACCTTCAAAAAAATCATAAGTAATTGACCACAATTTTTTTTTTAAATATCTTTATTTGGTCCCTCTAACTTTTAAATTTATTTTATTAGATTTTAAATTATTTATTTATAGGATTTTTTGTTTTTTACAACAAAATATATGTTATTTTGTATAAAAATGAACTTATAGGATTATTAATTGAAAAAATTAATATCGAGACTGGGAGTCTGTTGGATTTATTTTGATTTTAAAAGTTCAGGGGTATTCAGTCAGAACTTTTAAAAGTCTATTAAAATCTTGAGGTATTCAATTGAATTTTCAAAAACTTTTTTAAAATTTAAATGTATTCAATCAAGACTTTTAAATCCATTAAAATTTGCAGGTATTCAAAAGTCATTGATCTTTTGAAATCATTGGATTCTATAGGAGTTTAAGGCTTAAGTATAAATAAAAAAGTTTTCTACAAATCCTTTTACAGAAACAGATATTTCATAAACTCTAAACAAAACAACGATTAGGGTAAAAAAATTCATAAGCTATTTTATAATTATTTAAATATATAATTTTCAATCAAGAACTAATAAACATCAATTGAAAAAGTTTTCGTTTAGATTTGTATAAAACAATTCTTTTTATCTTTTGTTTCCTTTTTGTTTAGGTAAATGGTTGTTTAAGATTTTTTTCTTTTTTGTTTTTCTTCCAATGCGGCGGTGAAGAGATGGGTTTAGGTTTTATCATTTTCATGGTTACCGTTTACTTTTCTTTATCTTTAGTTGTCTGAATTTTTTTATTTTTTGTTTTTTATTTCAAATGCAAGGTTGAAGAGATGGGTTTTAGGTTTTATTATGTTTTATTGGTTTTTTTAGCATAATAATTGTATCGTTTACTTTTTCCCTTTTTTTTTTTGTCTTAAATTTTTCAAAGTTTATAGTGTATATTAATCTTATCATAAAAATTATTATTTTATTTAATTTTTAAAAAGTAAAATCAAAATTACAAATCTAATATAAAAATCTGACCAGTCATTATTATTCATTGCCGTTAAGCCACCATGGTGGCGGATTTTTTTTTGTTTGTTGAATCATTTAAATAGATGTATATTTTATTTTTTAGAAAAAAATCAAAATCTATTAAAATCTATTAAAATCCGTTAACATATGTACATAAGAATTCGTTAAATTCTTTATGGAATTAAAAAGAATCTTATAAACTCTATATGGAATTAAAACAATTCGTAGAGAATTCTTTATAGATTTTAAAAATCCAACAAACTTCCACTTGAATACACTTACCTTTATCGGAGTTGGAAAGTATTAATACTCATTGTATGGATACTCATAATTTACTAATTTAGTAACGCATTCTTAATGTCACTTATTCTTTGTTTTCATGTGGTTTTTGTTTTATTAAAATATTTTGGTATTTAGTTTCTCCTAGATTGCAATAATCTCTTTAAAGAAGAATATAGTAACATATTTTTATAAACCACTAAATTTATCTCCAAACTCCATAAGTCATCACCTAAATAATTACTCACTCCGTCCACAAATGTTTGTCATACTTTTTTCTTCACATAGATTAAGAAAAGCAATTAATGTCTTCTATTTTTACTAAATTACCCTCAACTAACTATTTAATGATTAAGTAAAGCAATTAATGCCTTCTACTTTTTGAAAATTAAATAAGGGTAAACTTGGTAGAACATGTAAAAAAAATTCTTGATGTTTTAAAATGACAATCTTTTGTGGACATCCATTTTTAGAAATTGTGACAAACATTTGTGGACGGAGGGAGTATATATAAAAAATTGAGTTTTACGTAACTAAAGAACACATATAGGAAAAGAAAAACATCTTTGGCAGTAAATTAAAACCCTACCATCGAAAAACTGCGGAAACTTCACAGGCAAAACAATGGCCTCATGCAACGCTTCTTTAACTTTCTCCAATCCTGCCACATCATCCCATTTCACGTTTGGCTTCACCGTTACAATTGCGGAAGACATTCCCGCTCTCAACTCATTCTTATAGGATGGATCAGCACCACCATTTGGACCGCGGGGTTTGCCAGCATTACTGGCTGGATCGGCACCTACATGCACCGGTTCCCTAATTCTTCTAAGAATATATTGTACTCCGAGCACACCCATAAGAGATATAGCAAGGCGTAAAAGCAGCCCCATTTTAGTAGTTGACTTTTGTTCCAATAACTCTTAACATCTAATCTAACTAACTTACTAACTTGTACATTAATAAGCAGTTGATGCGCGTCTATTGACCGACTAATGTAATGACTATTCAACATGGGAATTTTTCTTTGAAATACTTCATCAACTCTCTCACCTATTCTGCACATAGTTTTATTATTATCTATCAAGAAAGACAAATATTGCTTTATTAATTTTTTGTGCGATCAATTCTTAGAAATATATATTAGATTTGATAATTAAAATTGTTTTCAACAAAAGAATGTACCGTGATTCTTTTAAATAAATATACTTTTTTTAGACAAATGAAGCTAATATATTAAACTAAATAAATGCCTTAGAAGTTAACCAACTCCTAAAGCAGCAAAAGTGTTACAATCATTACAAGTCAAAGAGAAAAGTTCATAAGGAATATTACAGAGCCATACAGGAGAAAGTAAAGAATTAGAAAAAGTCTTCGCAAGCCAATCAGCGACTTTGTTCGCCGTTCTTCTAATACCACAAATGCGAATATGACTATGGTCTCTAACCATTATATCACCGAGGATAGCCCTGTCCTTCCATTGACAGTTCGGGCTCGATGAATACACGACTTTTAGAACGGTTTCGGCGTCAGTTTCGATTCTGTCGCAAAGGGGAGCATGGGCTAAGGCAAATTGGACACCGGATCTCAATGCTTTAGCTTCAGCTTCAAAACTGGAGGAAGCAACAATGTTCATGGCAAAGCCATTAATTCCAGTCACGAATCACTGCAGCAGCGGAGGCTTTTCCTAACTTAAAAGAAGCATCGACATTCATCTTAAGAGTATGCTATGGAGGAGGTGACCAAATGGGGATAGAGGATGAACTAGACGTAGGATGATTAGGGTTAAGAGGAACAGCAGGGGATTCAAGTGAGCTTGTATCACCTACGAAGAACACTTGCCTGTGGAATAAATCAATTAATTTAATGCAGGAGTCCGGATCAATAGGGATATTATGGAATATAAACTTGTTCCTAGTTAACCAAATAACCCATAGGCAAAGGATAATAGTCAGTAAAAGATGGGATTTTTCCTTCGTGTTTTTCCCATGATCAATAATCGATCCTACCAAGGATCTAAATCCAAGATTATAATGGGCGGGAATGTGACAATGGAGGGGAGATAAGAACCAAAATTTTCTAGTCCATTCACATTTCAAGAATAAGTGCTCAATAGATTCTTCTTCTTTAAGGCAGATGTGACAGAGATCAGTGGATGAACAAGAGCGGGAAAACCTATTCTGTTCTGTGGAAAGAGCATTCATCATCACACGCCAGAAGAAGAATTTGAATTTAAGGGGAGCCTGAGAATCCCAACTCAATTTAATAATATCAGAAAAGGGGAAATAAGAAGTAGAGGGATGAATAGATGGTGAATAAGTAGGATGAAAGGCTGAAAGATAACCAGATTTGCACAAGTAAGACCCATCCTTGGTGAGAGGCCAGACCCAATCCTCATCCTGGATAGTCGAGGGGATATTAAGAGAAGAAATTATGGTGACCATCTCAGGGGGAAAGAGTTGGTTCAACAAATTCAACTTCTAAGTCTTAGTTGGAGTATGAATAAGATCAACCACAAATTTCGGGAAGGAAGGATCTTCAGAGTAGAAATCTGGTTTATCGATGAGCTTACCTGTCCAGTTATCATCCCAAATCAGAGTGTGATGACCATCCCCAATAGCTTTAACCAAGTTGGGCTTGAGAAACTCACAACCTTTGCGAATACTGTTCCAAATCCAGGAACCCTTCTTAATGTCACCAGTATCCATCAAATCTTTATCAGGGAAATAAACACTCTTAAGAACCTGATGAACTAGTGATGAAGGGCGCTTAAGGATAGACCAAGTCTGTTTCGCAAGGAGGGCTAAATTAAAGACTTCAAGATTTTTAATACCAAGACCTCCAAACTCTTTTAGGGATGAAATTTTATTCCAGTTAATCCAGTGGATGCCACGATCCTCCTCATTACCCCATAATAAATGGCAAGTCAGGGAATTAATCTTCTTGATAACCCCTTTAGGAAGAGCTAATAAGGACATAAAGTAAGTCGGGAAGGCATGAATGACATATGAGATTAGAACAGCCTTCCCTGGCATAGATAATAACAATTTTTTTCCATCCACTAAGTTTAGAAGATATCTTATCAATCAGGGAATCCATAGCTTTAGTCTTAGAGTTGCCCCAATCAGTGGGTAATCCTAGGTAGAGCCCTAAATCCTCAGACATAGGCATTTGGAAAGCTTCAGTCAATAGAAAATTCATAGAATCAGGGCAATTAGGACTCAAGAATATGGATGATTTATTAAGGTTAATGGTGAGGCCGAAAGCAAAGCAGAACTTATAAAGGATTTCTTTAAAAGCATGAATTTCCAATCTGGATTCCTAAGAAAGAATATTGAGTCATCAGCTAAAAGAAGGTGGTGAATATGAGGTCCATGCCTCCCAAGCTGGATACCCTTAATATCACCCATCAAGAAATCAGATTCTATGAGGATGGATAGAACATTAGATACGATAGTAAAGAGGTAGGGAGAGAGAGGGTCACCCTGGCGAAGACCCCTAGACGGTTTAAATACACCTACCTCATTACCATTAACCAAGACATTGAATGTAACAGAAGTAACACACTCTTTAATAAAGGAGATCCAGTTAGAATTGAATCCCATTCTTTGAAGAACAGCAAAGAGGAAGGGCCAGCTAACTCTGTCATAAGCTTTATGAATATCAGCCTTTATGATGGAGTAGCTGTCCTTGGAGTTTTTCCTAAGGTACTTGAGCTTGTGTAGAACTTCATGGACTATAATGATATTGTCTTGGATGAGTCTACCCTTAATGAAAGCAGATTGGGCAGGGGAAATAACATCAGGGATAATACTAGAAAGCCGAAAAACCATCACTTTCGAAAGAATTTTATAGAGGAAGTTGGTACATGAAATAGACCTATATTGTCCAATTTTCTGGGGATGTTTGCATTTGGGAATAAGGACAATATTGGTATCACTGATAGAGCCTAAAGAAATTGTACCAGAAAGCACCCCATTAAAAATGGAGAGGATGTCATATTTAAGAAGCTCCCAATACTTACGAAAGAAGGTTCCTAGAAATCCATCAGGCCCTGGGGCTTTAGAGGCCCCTAGTTGCCACGTGGCATTTTTAAGCTCAGAGGGGGTGATTGGGGACATCAGCATTTCATTTTGAAGGAGGGAAATACAAGGATTAACTTTCTAGATGATAGGATCAATAAGCCTTGGACCTGAGTCAGAGTATAAATCCTTGAAAAAACCAACCACGAGATCATTTAGTTCAGTGGAATTAGAAGTCCACGATTCATCCTCCTTAAGCAGTGTGATCATTCTGTTAGAGGCTCTTCTAAGACGAGTGTAAAGGTGAAAAAATTTAGAGTTCCTATCCCCTAACTTAAGCCAATGAACTCTGGATCTAGTAGCCCAATATTTCTCTTCAAGGGACTAAAAGAACTCAATTTCTTTAGAAATAGAGGAAAATTGTTCTTGAGAAGACAAAGAAAGGCCATCCGGATTAGATTGCATAAGGGCTTCAAGTTTTTTAGACAATAAGTTAATGATAAGAACGTTATTCTTAAGGTTCGCTCTCTTCCATATTAAGATAGTTCTTCTGCATTTAGCCATCCTTTTAGGGAATCTAGAAGAATGGGGACCCGAGAAATTACGGGTTGATGTAAGGCACTCTCTAATGGCCATAGAGCAGGATTCAATATCAAGTCAGGAGGGATCTAGTTTGAATGCAGGTCTTGGAATGACTAAAGGGGATCATCCCAATGAAGAACCATTGGAGAGTGATCAGACCCGATAGGAGGGAGATTATGGATCCAAGAATCAGGGAAGATATCGAACCAGGTAGCAGATCCAAGACCTCTATCCAGTTTTTGCAAGATCAAACTATCTTTACTACGGTTATTCCTCCAAGTGAAGGAACAACATTTAGAAGATATTTCAGAGAGCTCATTGAGAATGATATTATTATTGAATAGACGCATTTCAGAGGGATTCTTCTCTAAACCCCCCACTTTTTCTTGGGCTATACGAATATCATTAAAATCACTAATAAATAAGTTTGGGGCAAGGGGTTCTTTTTTAGTAACATCATTAATAAAATCCCACAAAAGTTTTTTGCTATCAATATTAGGAAGAGAATAGATAAAATGAATAAACCAAGTAGAACCAGAGTCATTAACAGAAGATAAAGAAACATGGTTAATAGAAAAATAAATTACATCTGCTTGCCAATCCTCCACCATAAAAATAGCAAGCCCTCCTGATATACCACTGGGTCAACGCTCCACAATAGTTTCATCTTCAACTTTTTCGCCAAAATAAGCAACTTTTTCTTTTTGGTCTTCGTCTCGGAAAGCCCGATGACTCGGGGTTTTTCCTTAGAGATAATCTCCCTAAGGTTTTGGACTGTCAAGGGGGACCCCGTCCCTTGACAGTTCCAAAAGACCCCGATCATGGATCATGTGGGGGTTGGTGAGAGAAACCACCCACGTCATCAGGGATAACAGTCGAGAGAGGAGCAACATCCACAACCATGTCCAGCAGAGGAACCTCAACCATATCTCCATCACTTTCCTTAAACCCCACCGTTTCAGAATGGGATAGCTTGCGTTTCTTCGCACTTGGTCCTCCCTTATCTTCCACCAGACGCTCCATAAAAATAGGGATTTCGGTGAAAGAGAAAGAGGAATCATGAATAGGAGTTTCGGCAACCAAATACGTACTAGGGGAAACCATAGGAGTAGACGAACCAGAAGAAGGGGACACCGGATTAGTACCCACCAAAACAGGATCAACTCTAAGCGAGGACAGGTGAGGAAGATATCTGGATGGGAATGGGGTTGGGGGGATTCGGAGAGTTAGGGGGAGTGTATGGGAGAGGTGTATTGTATGCGGTTGGGGGAGATGACGGAGTATTAGCAGAAGGGTTCACGATAGGGGAATGAGCAGGTGTAGTATTTAGATTGGGGTTGACCCATTGAACATTTTGCCTTGGGTAGGGTTAGCACGAGACCAAGTACGGTTTGACCCACGACTACCAGATGTGGGTTTGGCCATCACAGGCCCATCATTCTTTTTTGGCCAAGCCGGCCATTTATCACTAGAAGAAGTACCCTCAAATTTCCTTTTGGACCCAGACCAGTTGGGAGATGGGCTGGGCTTGCTATACTGAGGAGCGGGCCTCGAAGAGGACTTACGAGCAGAAGCTTTAACACGTGTAGAAGTAGGACCGCCAACACTACCTTTACCAGACGAAGACTTAAACATATGTTCTACTCCGGTCGGATCAGAAGCAACATCTTTTAACAATTCTTTGAACACAAGAGCATAACCTTGTTCCGGATCATTGGGACATCCTCGTAGAAACACAAGAACATTCTCTTCATTATTGCCACCAAACTTATCATTAGATATAGTATTAATAGACGAGGGACCACCACTATTACGGGGTTTAGAAGTAACATTCTCAGACGAGGGTCTAACCGAGTCATCACTGCTCGATATAATATGAGAGGGGTCATCCAAATCATCCACTACCACTACATTTCTTCCTCTACCCTTGACTGGAGTGCACCTGATCCAGTCACCAAAAGGGAATTTCACATAACCCCTACATCGGACTTGTTCCTCTTTGTACAGACCACACTCACCAGCTGTGTGGGATAGAAGACCACAGAAGAAACAGAACTTACTAAGTTTTTCAAACCTAACCTTGACTTCCAAAGCAGGAAGGGAAGGTCTATCTATATTGAATGATTTAACAAGGGGTTTCTCAAGCTTCCAAAGGGCTCTAACCCGAAGAAGTTTCATGGTATCACTTACTTTGTTTATATCATAAGCGAGGAGGATACAATCCAAATTTTTACAGATATCTTTAGCATTATCCGGAGTGACAAACGCTGGAGGGAGGTTCTAATAGTGGATCCAAAAGCCGTAGAGAAATTAGCCTCACTCATGGACATCTCTGGATGCCAAGCTTGAAGGAGGAGTAAATGTCCATTAATAGACCAAGGACGAAAGTTCCAGGTGTTAAGGAGATCCTCGCGAGAATCAAACATCAGAAAAAAGGTGTTAACCCCAGCTGAGACCACATGCATCTTAGATCTAAGACCCCAAGATCTGTTAGCTGCATATTCCACTGTGTCAGGTGAGATCTCAATAGCAGAAAGGATTTTTGATAGAAGCATGTATCTACGAGCAAAGATTTCATCTGGTTTAAAAGAGGGAGTGAGATTCATGGTGATTACAGAATCAGAAGCCATGGTAGTATTTTGAGCAGGAGAGAAGATAGGATGCAGTATGAGAGAGAGATGATAGAAGGGTTGTAAAGAAGAAAATGAGAAGACCGTAATATAAATAAAAGGGAAGCTTACAAAGGAAGCTTAAAAGGCTGCCTAGGGATTACAAAGAAAGTAAGCTAAAAGATAACTCGGGAATGATCAGAAAGGAAGGGAATGGAGAAGGGCAAAGCGTGTAAACATAAACTGAGGAAGAAATGATTAAGAACTAGGGAATATCAAGGACCTCCATTAAAGCCATACAAGAGAGGAGAGAGAAAGTTCATGTTTCTAGAGAGAAGGAGGAGAGTACTATCTGTTGACATATACTTGTACCATTCTTATGAGAGCAAATTTATTTTTAGGCCATTACTTATATATGATCTTAAAATATTTTTAGACCAAACATTTTAAAATTACCCTTTTTCAGGTTTTAAAACAATTATTTTTAGGCAATTTCACTAATTTTGTAAGATATTTTATAGATTTTAAAGATATTTTAAACACTTTAAATAGAGATTATAATTTGTGATGCAACCAAATAAATATATAATTTATTTAAAATGTCTAACTTATTCTTAAAATTTATGAATATTTCACGAAATTAGTAAAATGATCTAAAAATTATCGTTTTAAATATAGATCTGAAAATAGTACTGTTGAAATGTTTGACCTAAAATATTATTAGGCCAAGGTAATGGCCTAAAAATGAAATTTGTTTTTATTACTATTATACAACTATCAAATTTTTTTTTGACATTTGGAGGGGTGTCTAAACACCCCCAAAGTAAAATAACAACTATCATCCAATCCCTAACTTGCTAAACCTAGAAGATAAGTCGAAAAAACTTAGTGTATTTCGACGAAGTGTCGTTGCCCCGTGCCTAGCTTCCTTTGCAAGCTTGTCCGCATTGCTGTTGAGCTTCCTGTTGATATGACGGAAAGTGATCTGCCCGAGCTCCTCAGCATTGTGGATAATCTTACGTAGGATGGGTTGGATATTCCAACGTGTTTCTGACACCTGCTTTGTACCTTGAAAAACCTCAAGGTTATCAGAAAAAAATGGTAATTCTTTTCCTTGGAAAGATTGATCCTATCTGCGTAGCCTTGAGTACCGCTTTTGCTTCCCCTTCCAATGCCGAATTACAATCAAGGTTGTAGCTATGTTTCAAAATAGTACTGTCGTTATTGTTAACGCCGATTATAGCTACCTCTGTAGGTTCCCATTTGTTATTGAATGATGCGTCACAAAATAGCGACAAATCTTGGTTTTGCTCTTCTCCATTTATGTTTACGTTTTCCTCCTCTGATTTCTTGAAACCTTTGTACTTTTCTGTTGCCCAGTTAATTCCATGAATTTCTTGCATTAATTTCTTTGATGCAATATTTATTCCTGTGCCACAAACTGTAACGCCTTCATGTATAGCTTTCATTTTAGCTTTCCATATGTTCCAAAGGTTTATCAAGATAAAGTCTCGGACAACGTTTTCTTCCCATCCCCCTTTTGAAAATGATTGGATTATGTTCATGAACCAGTTCTCTATATTTTCCTTGAAATTATCTTGGATTTTTATTTGGAGAATTGATCCTGCCCAAATGTCCTTGCACATATTGCATTGGAGTAGCAGATGCTCAACGTTTTCATCCCTGTCGTTACACCATAAGCAGTTTGATTCATCTGTGCATTTCCTTTTATATAAATTGCTCCTAGTCGGTATTGCGTTGTTGACTAATCTCCACATAAAGAGCTTGATTTTTTTTGGAATATTAGATCTCCATATTGTTTTCCATATAAGTGAGTCTTGCATTGTTTTTGTTTCCGTGGTTGTTGCCTTATTTTTTATTTTCTCTTCTGTAATTACTCTGTATCCCGTTTTTGTATCGAAATTGCCATTTTTAGCAAAAGGCCAGATAAGCTTATCCTTAGAGTCGATCTCTTTAATCTTTGTATTTTTATGATGTGAATGATAGGTTCTGGAAATAGTTCATCCAATTTCTCTAACTCCCATTCATCTTTTCCTTCCTTCATTAGTTCGCTAACCTTTGAGACTATAGTTCCTTCCGGTTTTTCTAATTTCCAGTTCGTATCTAGCCATTTCTCATCCCATATATTCGTATTCTTGCCATCTCCTATCATTTTCATTCTATGTTTTTTTATAAAGTCTCTGCCCTCTATTAAGATTGCACAACTCCATGTTCTACTTTGTCTGAGTTTACAAATAATTAAACTAGATTTGTTGAAATAAATACCTTTGAGCAGTTTTGCCGCTAGGTTATTTTGGTTGTTCATTAACCTCCAGGCTTGAGCTGCTAGTAAATCTGTATTCATTTGTTTGAAGTCTTTGAAACCTAAGCCTCAAATAAGCTTGCTAACTGCGATCTTTTCCCAAGCTACCCAGTGTATCCTGTTTCTTTCACCTGAACTCCACCAAAATTTAGAAATGGCAGAAATAAGTTTATTGCAAAAAGTAATTGGAAAAGAGAAAATAGACATATAATAGTTTTGTATTGCTTGGAGTATTGATTTAATAAGTACTTTCTTTCCGCCTTCTGATAGTAATTTCGCTTTCCAGCCCTCTGTGTTCTTAAAGACCTTCTTTGCTATCCATTCAAGTGATTCCACCTTCGATCTTTTATGACAAAGTGGAATCCCTAAATAATATCCTAGATCCTTTGTTTTTGTGATATCTAGTTTTGTGGTGATTTCGTCTTTAACGTCCTCCGGAGTTTCTTTGCTAAATATAATAGCTGATTTCTGTAAGTTAATTTGCTGTCCTGAACCTTCACAGTAGATGTCCAAACATTCTTTGAAAAGTTCTATATTCATATCATTTAATTCTAGAAAGAAAAGAGAATCATCTGCAAAGAGGAGGTGAGATATCGTAGGGCAATTTCTGTTAATTTTTATACCTTTAATCGTATTATTTCCTATATAATAGTCAATGATGCTAATAAGAGATTCCGTCATGATAGAGAAAAGAAAAGGTGACAAGGGGTCACCTTGTCTAAGTCCCCTACCTGGCTTAAAGTTCTCAAGTCTTTCTCCATTTAGGTTAATGTAAAAGGAGACTGAAGTAATACAATTTCTCATCCATTTGATCCATGTTTAGCAGAAACCAAGTTTATCCAGAACTTTAAACAGGAAATCCCATCTCACCTGATCGTACGCTTTGTCCATATCGATTTTTATTGCCGCCATGTGTTTTTTGTTCTTCCGTTTCCTGCTCATAAAAAACGAGATTTCCTGTGCTATAATATTATCCTGAATGACCCTACCTTTGATGAAAGCTGATTGTGTGGGAGATATAATATTGTTCATGATTTCCTTCAATCTGTTGGAAAGAATTTTAGTAATAATTCTATAAATAAAATTGACACAAGAAATAGGTCTGAAATCCCCTAAGCACTCCTGTGTAGTGCCTTTCGGGATTAAAGTAATCAGCGTATCATTTATCGTTTCAAGAGAGCAATTATTAATAAAAAAAATCCTCAATTATTTTTAGGACATCGTCCTTTATGATATCCCAAAATTCTTTGTAAAACTTTCCATTCAGCCCGTCAAGACCTGGTGCTTTTGAAGATGATAATTCCATAACAGCTCTTTCCACTTCTTCCATCGTAGGCTTTTTTCTCAAATTCTAACTTCATGTCATCAGTAACTCGTAGTTTAATGTATTCTATAGCCTTATTCAAATTTTTTTCAGTACCTATCTTATCTTTGAAAAGATTTTTATAAAAGTTTTGGAAACATTCTTTGATATTTTCAGATTCGTCCGTCCATTCTCCATCTCCATTTTTAATTCTAGTGATGCGGTTTTGTTTTCTGCACTTAATAGGAGCTATATGAAAAAATCTCGTGTTTTTATCCCCGTAAACTAGCCTATTTTGTCTAGCTCTATCGCACCAATATTTTACCTCCTTCGCATATTCTATCTTTATTTGTTCTTTAATATCTTGCTCTTCCTTAGTCGTGTATCCATCCCTATTTTTGCCATTAATGCTTATAAGTCTATTTTGAAACATTTTATAGTTTTCTCATGGTTCTTAAAATTTTTAACACTCCACTTAGTAAGTTCTTTTTTCGTAAACTCTCTTTTCTTAATGAAATTTGGTACAGGGGTTCGGTCATGGGGAATTTTCCAACTGCTATCTATGACTTCCCTACAATTATTGTTATCAAGCCATCTACTTTCAAATTTAAAATATTTAACACCTACTTTCATATTAAGGTCATAGTGAAGTATAAGGGGGGAGTGATCCGACCCTATAGCAGGAGGGATGTAGATATGAGACCTCAGGAATTTTTCCATCCATTCATATGTTGCCATACCTCGGTCAATTCTTGTTTTCACGTTCTTCTCACCTTCTATCCTGTTAGACCAAGTAAAGAAACACCCATTAGAGTTTATTTCTGCTAAAGAGTTAGTATGAGTAAAATCAAGGAAAGTATTAATGTGGTTAATGTTAGCTTGATTTTTGCTTTGCTTCTTGTTGATGTTCAATATCTCGTTAAAGTCTCCCAATATCATCCATGGTTCATTGATTCCTTCACTCCATTTCGTTATTTTATTCCATATTTCTGTTCTTTGATTAAAATCATTAGGGGCATGAACAAAAACCATATAATACGAAAAGGATAATTCATTAATTAACGCAACAACAAAAAATTACAACTAAACACGATATTAAGCTGCACATCAGCGTGCCACAAAACCATGAACCCTCCAGAGTGAAAAGAGACTCCAGAGGGTTCGACAAAAAAGGAAATTCTGAATCCAAAACAAGCCACCACCTCACGAGAGTCCACCTCTCGCAGCATTGTTTCACAAAAAGCAACCACCTTAGGACGGAACTGAGCAATCATCGAGCTAATTCTGGTTAATGTTAAGGGCGCTCGAATACCCTGAACATTCCAGAATAATGTCGTCATTTAAAATTCACGGCTTTTTTGGAGTTGCCGCCTCCATTCTTTCCCTCCACCAGTTCCTCTTCTTCCTCCTCAGCATCTGCATATTGAAGATTCATGTCATGATCCTCTCCTCCTCCTTCATAGTCTTTCTCAAAGTAATTCTCGCTGTTTTCATAACTACCCTCCTTTTCTTCCTCTGGTTCAAATTGCGAGTCATAATCATCCTCCATCTTTGACATACTATCAGTTTCGTTCCTTACTTCTTTAACAAACACTACACTCTCCTCCCCTTCTTTCTCACTCTCTAAAATACTAAATTGATTTTTGTTTACAAAATTCTCTATCGATTCGATAGAGTCAATAACCCTAAGTTTTTTGAAACTACCCGCCATTTTAGAATTTACAATATTATTTCCAGACTCTGTTCCCCCCATTTTCCCCTCCCTTCTCCTTTTGATGTTCTGTTGGAAGTTTGATGATGTCTCCATGGTTGGATCAGTTGTATTACTCTTACTCGCCACTTGTTTACCTTTTATTTTCCTCATATCCTCTTCAAAGGCCATGAGAGCTGCACATATATCACCTTCATTGCTTTCCTCGCCTTCTTCTGTTATTCCATGTGTTCTTTTGAACGCTTCAATCTTCTGAGTGGACTCATGTAGTTCATTTCTTAGATCATGCATTTGTCTGTCCCACGCTTCCCATTCATGGTCCTCTCTGTCCTTCTCTTCTCGTGCATTCTTCTGATTTATCACCTTGCTCGAGCTTCCTTTTGCAACATATTTGAAGCTGCTCACGTTATTATTGCCTCTTTCATTGATTTGGATTCCTCTATTCATAACAACACCCTTGTAAGTTTGACCTGCAATCTTGGCCACTTTTTCATTATATTGATACACAGTAAATTCTCCATTGATGTTTAAGTGTAAACCATATATAGGGTTAAAGGGAGGAAATTTAGCCACATAATCAATACTCCAAGATAACTCATTTGCTCATCAACATCCTCGACTTCGTTTACCTGTTTAACTGGACAATCCACATATTGGTGCCCAATTTTTCCGCACCTGAAACATAGTGATCCCGTATTCTCGTATTGGAAGATCACCCAAGCTGCGTCTTCTTCTTGGTACAGGTAAGTTCCTGGGGGTAGTGGGTATTTAATGTTTATTCTAGCTCGAAACCTAAGAATTTTGATGTCGCAATTCAGATTGGTTGGGAAATCCACTGCTTCGATTCTAATAAAACACTTCTCCAGCGCCTTAACTGTGTTTATGTTGTTTTGTTTAAAGGCTAAACCTCTGATTTGTACTCAGATAGATGAGTAGTCTGTGGATAAATCTTTGAACTCCTTCACCAGTGGTCACATTGTCATACTAATATGCATCTTTTGATACAAACTTGGCCTCATTTCCCACACACGTTTAAACTCTCTATCATTAAAGATTTAGAGTTTAAACATGTTTTTTTTTACATCAGATAACCTGTAGTGACCCTGTATGCCCCAGCTTTCCTCAATAAACTTCCTCATCTGCACCGCATAAACAGGCGAGTCACCCATAATCCTGAGCAAAATAGCATTTTCTTCCTTCATGCTCTCTGCGAGTCTGGATTTTGATCCTATATCGATGACTCCAAGTTTACGAGCCTTGTGGTCAGTGAGTGGAACTATAGGTAAATCGTGAAAATCTCTGGTTGGCATCTTTAAATCTGCACTGAGATACAAATACACAAAACCTCGCAAGAGGTGGGGATTAGTAGCAGAGATGGTTGTAGAAAGTATGTGATGCAGGGAGGTTGGAAAAAGAGAGTGAAGAATTAAGGAGAGATTAAAAGAGGTAGAGAAATATAAGTAGATTAACGATAATACTTTAACCTTAATGTCTTTATATAGGTAGATTCCAGTGGGGTTTTCCTTGTCCTTCTTCAATACTCCTTGTTTAAGCCGAGGTGACTTCTGTACTTCTTGAGGATTGCGAGATGTTGCAGCGCAGTCTTTAACCCTCTTCCCAAAGCTATAATTATGGTCTTTCTTATTTATTAAATTAAAAACTTTCCTTACGCAATCATTAGCCTTGAAAACTCCTTCGCGTGCCTTTATTGCTTCTGTTTGTAAGCCTCTTGCCATCCCCGATGTTAGAATTTGGGGATTACAAAACCCTTTCTGCAACTCCACAAAAGATACCAAGATAGGAGAAGAAAAAATAATAAAGCTTACCTCGATAACCCATAAGGTTTTTCCTCCTTTCGGATTAGATTTGGGAAAACCAAGTTTTTGCTTCAAATCAGTCAGATACCTCTCATCACGAGCTTTGGTATTCCCATTCATGCTGCCGATCATCCCCTATGGCTCTAATAGCCCTTGATTAGTGATTATTCATATTTCCCCCAAATTATAAGGCTCAAACACTAGGTCAAGCCCTATTGATCCATCGGTCGAAATACCCATCCCGATGAGAAGAGGAGGGTAGCGTGCTAAGTTAGATTACGCGTGTGCCTTCACCACAGTAGTGATGAAGGAGACGAAGAAGATTTCAAGAAGAGAAGACTGATGTCTCCCTATTTGTTCTGATTATTAGCCCCGTGGAGACATCCTTTTAGGTGAATATATGACTTATTTGATAGAATTTTAGGCTTATTTGATCATATTGCACTTTCTCCCCTTGGAATTTAACTATTTGCAGTTTCTGAGCCTTTGTGCTTAAATTTGATTGTTTTTAATGCAAAGTTAATAGGTTCTTGAATTTCATGAAAGACCAATCCAAGGAGGAGAAGTGAGAATTAAAGTCTAAGTGTATTTTAGAGTGTTAGGAAATGATTTTTACTCGAGTTTCTATTTTTAGAGTGCACTTTCCTATTTCTATTTCTTTATTTCTTTATTTCTTTATTTATTCTTTTTAAAGCATATGCGGTTTAATTATTTATTTAATGTGAAGCTTTAAAAGATAAATGGTAATTACTTAGAGACCAAGTCGAGATAAAGAAGTAAAGGAAAAAGATTTACATGGAAATAAGAAGATTTAGGAAGGATATATGCAAAGAAGGAAAAGATAAAGCTGCCTTATGAATTTGAAATTCCAGCCACGTTTCAAAGATTAATCCATAACTAAAGATTGACTAAGAATCTGGACGATTGGTCTGCACCAATAGAAAGCTCTTTCCAAGACAAACAGTTTCATATATTGGAACTCCTCAAACGGATAAGTATTGAATGAGATATGACCAAATCAAATCAGCAGAAGAATCTTACCTTTCCTAGAATTTAGGGCTATGAATTTGAGAGTTCTTGACTTGTCTTTCACTCCAAGTAAATTCGACCTAGGGTTCCCTAACACCTACAAATACACCCCTTAGCCTCCTCTTTTCACACACTTCAGAGAATTACACAAGAGGCTTAAGGTTTTCAAGTCAGAGCAAGAAGGAAAGGAGAAGCTAGTGCTGGAGGAATCCTGTTGTTCCATCATCAGTCATCTTACCCTTTAGTTTATCAATTTATCTTTTGTATTTGAACATGAATTCCTTTTATTTTATGTTAGTCTTTAATTTTCTTATGAGCTAAGTTTCCATATACTTGAGAATCGTATTAAAAGGATGAACCTTAATTAATTAATCTATGTTTTGAATTTGGGATTGTTTAGATTTAAATTGAATTGAGTTTTATATATTGGTTATTACTTTGTTTTCATTACTATTTCTCTTAGGAACAACTCGAAATAGCTTTTAGTATTTGGGCTATTCACTTTAGTGGCGAAGTGATCATCCGACAGGGGGGTTTGAATACTGATCTAGGTAATACCCGTGTAATGTCCGTTATTGACCGGCAGGCTTAACTAGTTACATAGTCAAAGAGGTAAAATCATATCATCTGAAGAGATATATTCGACCATACAGGTGTTTAAAATACTTTAGGATAGCTCCTAGGTCCACCCGACAGGGGTCTAGGAGATATTAGAGTCCCGACTAATAGTATAATTCCAATTCTACCCTTAAACATAGCATAGATTATATTGATTAAGTGGATTCCTTGCGAAACTCAAGTATCTCTCTTATCTGAAGTTAATCGTTTATTAGCTTTATTTCCTTTCTGTTTATTTAATTTTAGTCTTTACTTTATTTGCATCTTTAATTTATAAAAACCAAACAAAAATTCCTATCTTTTATTTTCTGTTTAACAATTATTCCTACTACTTGATACTACTTGATTAATATTTGGGTTGAACCTAATCCGTCCCTGAGAACGAACTTGATTATCATATATTACTTGGGACAACTGTACACTTGCAGTTTGTGGTTCCTCTTTATTTATCGCTTTATTTTATAACACCCTAGGACCCACCAAAGACGACGAGAAATTCGTGCCAAACTAAAAGAGAAGCTAGAGCGTGTATTTCCTAGAGAGATAAAACCAGATTAACCGTGGTCAAAGTATCACAACTATCAATTTATCTTCTAAAATGTAAATCAAGTCATTTTATCCAATGTATTAAAAAATTATTCTTGTTTATCTTCAATTAACGAAATTCGTCAAAAAGATTCGTTAAATTATTAAATTAATTTTTAACTATTTTAAATTAACTTAGATAAATATTTTAAGTTATAAATTTGAAAAGAGTCAAAACTAGATCCTCAAATTTTTTATTCATTTTCGAACACTTCCTCAAATTCATATTAATTAATTCTTAAACTTAAAAGAAATACAAAAACAATCTCAAAACATTTTGAAATTATTCTTTAAAAATATTTTTGCAACTTCCACTCTATTTATCTTCATACACACATATCTTTCTTCACTTTTAACTTTACTCCAAGAATTTGTAAATTTTTAAAATGAAAAAAATTGAAATAAAAAATATTGAATATAATATAAAACATAAAAGGGAAAATGCCCAATTAAATCATAGATCACATTGTCTATGCCCAAATGTTGACAGGTGATTGATTCTTCCCAAATAAATTAGGTTGTTTCCCATTTAAATCAAATTTCTGTTATACAATTACATAGGTACCCTTCTAGTCAAAGTCTTCATTTAGTTGTCAAAGTCAACATTTTTTTTATTATTTCTCTCAGCCGCCGGCCTTAAATACCCATTTCCTTCATTAATTCTAAACCCATTTGCTTACAATGAAGATCTTCCACATTAATATACCTTCCTTCATTAATTCATCACTAATAATTGCATTAATTTCCAATTGAAGAAGATTCACTCCATTAATACGATCGAGATTCACTCCATTAATATACTTGTTCGTCGTCTTCGCCGCAGAGGAGATTTCTTCTTCAATTTTTTGTTTTTTTATTCTGTAATTTCATTCGCTATCTTCAATTCTCCAGGCCCGTTCTTCTCTATCTTCAGTATTTATGTTCTTCAATGTTTTTTCAATTCATAATTTTTACGAATTTTTAGAGTCCTGTGTTAGTTGATGTTAGTTTTTGCATATTTTAATATATTTAGCTGTTTGATTGGACATTTTATGTGTTTTTTGCTTTATTCATGTTTGATTCTTACCTGTTCTGCAATTTTTTGATCATGATTGTTTATTCATGTTTGATTCTTACATGCGCTGCAATTTTTTGATCATGATTGTTTATTCATGTTTGATTCTTACCTGCGCTGCAATTTTTTTACTATGATTGTTATTCATGATCTGCGTTGTAATTTTTATTTTATTTTTTTATTCTTACCTCAGTTTCTAGATTGATATGCGAGTTCTTTCTCTAGGTTTAGTGTTACTTAGCTTCAATCCTTTTAATATTTTCTTCAGTTTATAGATGAGACGAATTTGTGTTTCAGTTTATTCATAGATGGGATTATTGCTTTATTCATGTTTTTGTGTGTTATTGTTTCCAGGTTTTGTATTATGGCATCAAATGCTATTGTTGAATTTAAATATGGTGATCAACTTGCTCTGTCTCCCTTTGACTTTTTCGATTCATTCCATTCGATCAAGGATTATGTTATAGGCCGGTGGGACAAACCAGATATGGGACAAATCCCATCTTAAATTTTGTACCTCGCGAAACAGCACATCACCATCTCCAACACATTATACCTTTAATTAGTTTTATAATAGAGATGGGACAAATCCCATCTTAGTTAAACAATAGAGATGGGACAATCCCATTTCAGTATTAGAATGAAGATGAGACAAATTCATTATAATCTTAAAATTAGAGATGGGACAAAATCTCATTTAAAAAAAATCCAAAAATCAAAATCCAAAAATTCAAAAATTCAAAAAAAATTCAAAAAAATCATGGACGTATATATTATTTTGTTTCATCTAAAAATGTATTTTTTAATTTTTTTTAATTTTTTTAGAATCAGTTATGATGATTTTTAAAAAAAATCCCGGACGCGTGCGTATAATGTTTGATTTAAATGGGAATATATTTGGTCAAAGACAACAACTAGAGTAAGGGTATTATTGTAATATTTTTATTTAAATTAAGGTGTAATCTAAATGGAAAGTTGGTTTGTTGTTTTGATTTAAAAGGGAATTAACCCAACATAAAACTTCAAAATAATGTAAATATTCAATTTAGAGAAATGGAAAAATCTCAAACTTTTTCCATCGAGGTTTGAAAATGTCCATTAGAAATAACTTTTATTTGATTTACCTAATTACATAATTTCTTTATTTATTTTTTAGACGGATACTAATTAAGGTTACATAAATCACGACAAAAATCAGCCGATCTCAGGTCTCAAAAATAGACTTTCAAGATTGGTTGCCCCACCATCCACCGAGCCTTCGCCTAGCGTAGCGCGCAAATCTGTCGGCCAGACCGTTCATATGTCGCAAAATATGTTTGACTCAAATATTTCCACGCAACTCGGCAAGTTCCCCAATCCACAACGAATACAGCCTGATCCGCCACCACGTAGATGATGGCGTCCTAATACCTTGAATGATATCAGGGTTATCGGAACAAATAACAGTGTTGGTTCCTGGATCGTCTTTACAACTCAGTGTCGCTTAAATAAGGCTCTAACCTCTCCTGCAGTTGCCGAATTTACCATAATTGATCATGAAATAGTCCGTCTTCCTGATCTAGTATCATTTCATACTATTCCAATACATGTGGGTTCAACTTGATCTATGAATGAAGTGTCGTAAGTAACAATGGTGTGAACCCCTGTGAGTTCCCCATCTATCCAAACCAGATCATTATTGTGATGCCTCTCATGGACGTTATTTTAGGATATACTATCTCAATGATTCCTGAAAAGATCATCCCAACATTCACTGTCTGATAATGTTGTCAGGTTCGAGGTTCGAATTCTCATGAATCGCCTTCATTTTATGTTTACAGATGTTCTATAGCATGAGAAGGATATGCGATATAACAGTTTGTTTTTCCCATGTCAAATTTCCAATTACTGTTGAAAGTTTGACAATCTATTCCCTAAGACCTCCTTCCCAACCGTCTTTGATTCTAATTTGGAGAGCAAAACTAGCCCACGTTTGTTTACATACCGCACATGAAAGTAGTAGGTGGATAATTGATTCGACTTGTTCGCCATACCAGTAGTTAACCGTTGCATAATTTCTAAATTTAAGATTCTTTGTAGTAGGTAATATATGCCCTTACGCTTTCTAAACAATAAAACAAACTTTATTTGGCATGTTTGATCTCCACACTGTTTCCTTGACTTTAGGGTTATTCATCTCTCCATGCACAGAGGATTGGCCGCTGCAGATAATGCATTTTTAGTCAGCATTAGGTTACCTGATTCCATCTTAGATTCCCCTGATCAGGTGTTAGGACAGGTGAAGATAACTTGTCACTGTATTCTTACAATTTGGAATTCTTTGGATCTTGATGCGGATCGGTTTTAGGAACATCGTGTCTAAAATATCCACATCCCAAGTGTCTTCCTATTATTTCATGAGTTGATCCACAGTAAATCTGGTTGTACCAGACGGTTTGTCCTTAATTCGTCCCGATCTCAGCCATTGGTGCTCCCATATATTAGTGTTTTTGCCCTTCCCAATCTGAATGATCCCCTTTTTAAGTAGTAAATCTTACCCTTCTAAGAGACTCGCATATGACCAAGATCAACTCAGTTTTAGTTTTGTATCTAAAAAGTCAACCTTTGGGTGGTAAATTCCTTTAAGTACTGGTTGCTAGAGAATTTGGATTATGTAAGATGCGCCATGCCTGTGCCCCAACAATGCTATATTCATTCTTTTTAAATATTGAGATCCCATCCCACCAATGACCTTGGCAAGTGTCATTTTTTCCCACGCAAGCTAGTGAATCATACTCTTTCAAGGGTGTTCCACAAAAAGTTTGCAATAATAGAAGTTAGTTTCCTATAAAAAGTGATCAAGAATGAGAAAATAGACATAACATATATCAGTATTGTATGTAACACTGATTTAATGAGGTTTTTATTCCTACCATCGAATAGAAGTTTTGCCACCCATCCCAACGCCTTAGCGAAGTCTTTGTCCGCTATCCACGTCAATGTTTCAATCTTCAAACGCTTGTGACAAAGGGGGATTCTTAAGTATTTTCCCAGGTCACTCATTTATTTGACATGGAGAAATTCGACCGCATCCTTCCTAATGTTGTCTGGGTATCCATTGCTAAAAAATTGAAGATTTGCCAATATTGACCTGCTGACCTGAGCTTGAGCAATAAGTTTCAATACAATTATGTAATTCCTATATTTCAGTATCCTCAAGAGTAAGAAAAAATAGTGAGTCGTCAGCAAATAGTAAGTGGGATATAGTCAGGCAAGTCTTAGATATTTGGACCCCTCGCATAGTCCCTTCCGCGACTGTGTGTTCAATAAGACTAATAAGAGATTCAGTCATAAGAGATAAGAGAAATGGACACAGAGGGTCTCCATGTCATAATCCCCTTCGCGGTAAAAAAACGTGACAGTCATTCTCCATTAATATTAATCTAAAAAGACACGGTCGATATGCAGATTTATATTTACTATATCCATGCATGATTTAAAACCATCCTAGTTGGAACCAAAATTACAAAGTTCCACCTTACCTGGTCATAAGCTTTAGCCGTATCTAGTTTGACTGTCGGCAAGTGATGTCTTCTCTTTTCTTTCTCTTCATGTAAAATGAATCTTCTTTCGTAATTATTATATTGTCATGTATTGCTCTCCCTTAATGAAAGCTGCTTGTGTGGGATATGCCAGTATCTGCATTAAATCATGTAACCTGTTTGCAAGAATTTTTGAAATAATTTTGTATCCGAAATTCACACATGAAATAGGGAGATAATCACCCACATCTTGTACGTCTCATTTGGGTATTATATAAGGGTCTCATTTAGTCTATTTAGATAAATTTTGTTGTTAAAAAGGTCTTTAACCATCCATAAAACATCCTCCTTAATAATGTCCTACTATTTTTGATAGAATTTGCCGTTAAGTCCATCCAGTCCAGGTGCCTTACCCGGACCCATATAATAAACCGCTCTCCGCACTTCCTCCATATCAAGAATTTGGTGATGTTTTTGTTTAGTTTGGTCGTAACAGTTGGGGTGATGAATTTGACAACCTTTTGCATTTCAGTACCTCCTTGCTCAGTAAATAAATCCTTGTAAAGATATGAAAAATAAGTTTTAATATCGTCATTCCGTCCAATTGCCTTTCTTGTCTTTGATATGAAGAATTCTGTTACAATTTATGTGTTTAGTTGTAAGGGAAACAAGTATTTTGTGTTTTATCTCCATACCAAATCCACTGTTGTCATGCCCTATCAGACCAGTATTTCATCTCTGATCCAATATATTTTTATTTGGTCCCTCAACATCTCCTCCCTGTCGAGAGGTTGTGGCGAGTATGGACCATTGCATATTCGTGTTGGATCTTGTTCCAATTGTCAAATTTTTTCCTTATTGTTAGGGAAAGTGTGCTTGCTTTAGATTGTAAGTGATGTAGAGGTCGCAACAGTTTATCTTCTTGAGGACCTGTTAAATTTGCTGAAACAATAACAGGTAGAGTTTCATTAGTACCTAAATATGCATACCTCAAGTGCGCTGGTAATGTCTTTTCTTCCAACTCCGGAGGAGATTCGATTGAAGGCTTCTTTTTAGGAACAATCTCCCCCGGTTCTCTTACAGGTTCATAGGCAGGACGCCTATATTTCGGATTCTCATAATTAAGAGCTGCCACTGTTTCGGCAAGCTCTTCCATGAACTCAGGTGCATCAATAGTTAAAGCTGCCTGCAAGATATCATCATAAGTAAATTCATTATATACCTCTTGTGTGGCATGCTCAACTACATCCATTCGAAAGCAATCTTCTTGAGAATCTGGGAACTTCATAGCTCGGAACACATTAAATTTGACCTCCTCGTCTTGGATTCTCATCGTCAATTCACCGTTTTCTACATCAATCAATGTACGCCCCGTGGCTAGAAATGGTCTTCCCAAAATAATGGGGACATTCCTATACGCGTCGTATTCAAGAATAACAAAATCAACGGGAAATACTAACGTACCTGCCTTAACGAGGACATCTTCAATTCGACCTTCCGGATGTGCAAGAGATCGATCTGCCATTTGCAAGACCATAGAGGTAGGTCTTGCTACTCCAATTTTAAACTTATCAAAGATCGATTTGGGCATAAGATTGATGCTTGCACCCAAATCACATAGTGTTTTTCCTTTCCATTCTTCTCCAATTGATATCGGAATTGTGAAACTCCCAGGATCAAGTAACTTTGGAGGTAATTTACTTTGACAAATAGCACTACATTCTTCAGGAAGACCAATCATCTCATTGTCACAGTACGGCCTTTTATTAGTGAGAGCTCTTTTCAAAAACTTTGTATACTTGGGAATATCTTGTTGGCATATTGCCTCCCTTAATAGGTTGTTTTAATGTGACAAATCCTCTTGTGTTTAGTGTGCTTATTACTCTTGTTATACATATTCTATCTTGCACTCTAATTCATCAAAAAGCACATTCTTTATCATTTAGATCAAAGCTTTATTGTTTTATCTTAAAAACTAATTCTCATACAAATACTTTTAACCTTATCTTTGTGTACATTGAGAATTAGCTTTAGTGATCAACTACAAAGTTTATTAGAATGATGTTCTCTACAACTCTCGTGAAGAAGGTTTTCTGATCCGAGCATCATAGTAAAAGATATACTCACTAGAAGGTGTTTTAGACCTTTGGTGCGGTATACCGGAGTTTCTGTGTGGTACACCGCAGCCCACGGACTACACCACGGACCAGGGGGCTAGTCCGTCAGAAAGCAAGTGAATTAAGCAAGGTCAGTGCGGTACACCGCACCAACCCCGCGGTGCACCGCAGGTTAGGGTTTTCTGCAGCAAAATGAAGACAAAAGGCATATAACCGTTGGGAATATTAATATATCCGTTGGAGACAAGTCTTATGACCGTTGGGAGCATTTTGCAGCTATAAATTGAAGGTCTTTCAAGGCTACAACTACACCTTCAACCCATATACACTTAGGGGCTTAATTGTTATCATCCAAGAAGGTGTCAAGAGCTATAATTGTCATATCTACTCATTCAATGAGTAAATCAAAGGAGCTTCAAAGTTATTATCAACTCAAGAGAAGTTTTAAGCTTATAGTTATATCATCTCTTTAGGAGTTCATTAGCAAAGTTGTTTCACCCTTTAAACACTTTGTATTTATCCTCTTAAGTCTAGTTCTTGTAATAGATAGATTAAGAGAGAATTTGAGTATCGGGAGTATACTTGGTGTCCTTGTGTTGTGATTACACAAGAGTTTCCTTCGTGGTTTCGAAGAGGTTGTCCTTCGTGTTATCGAAGAGGTTGTAAGGGTTATTGTGTTCTCGACCCGGTTAAGAGAGACACGGGAGCTTAGTGAAAAGCTTGAAATCCTAAGGAGGCTTCCTTAGGTAGTGGATGTAGGGAAACCGAACCACTATAAATCGTGTGTATCTTTCTATCCCTACGCTATTTACTTTCCGCACTTTACATGTTTGATTATATGCTTACTAGTATGAATATCGTGATTATGTTTATCTAGCTAATCAAACTTTGGTCTTCTAAGTTAGTAAGAGAATAGATAATCGATTTACTTGTTTAACTTATATATCGAACCTCTAACTTATCCTTTGCATGATCCCATAAGTGTTTGATATATTAGTTGACTTAGAAGTTTTCTCTTAAACTTATAATTGTCCAAAAGATTTTTAATTAGGCATTAATCTTATTAGTAATCCTATTCACCCCCCCCCCCTAGGATTTTCATATCTCGGATGGCTTCTAACAAAGGAATGTTAATACTAAGGCCTCTCACTCTATTGAAAAACTTTTGATAATCGGCCAAATCACCTTTTTTCTGAACTCGAGACGGAAATGGTGGAGGAGGGCGATTGATTACAACATCATCTTTCTTCTTCGGAACTTCCATAGGCCTCTCTATTTCTTCAACCTCAACATCTGTCTCTTTCTCAACCACATCCTTTTCTTTTCTTGGAACTTCTTTCTCTTTCATAAAAGGAAAAGGAGGTGAAAGGAGGTTCTTACCACTTCGGAGAGTAACATCTTCGTAATCTTCATGTTGTCTCGGATTTTCTGTGTCACTAGGGAGTTTCCCTTGTGGACGCTGATTAAGTTGTTTTGTGATTTGAGCCATATGATTCTCTAATAATTTGATATTTGCGTCAGACGCTTGTTGATTCTGAATAGCTTGCGTCTGGAGAGCAATTAAGTTTTCAACGGTTTTCTGAAAGCTAAGTACACCTTCTTGTGGGTGAGCAGGTAAGGCTTTTTGGTTCATGGTTTTGTTATAACTTTCTTGAGGAGCTTGTCTCTGAACATAATTTCCCTGATTCTATCCTCCTTGATAATTATTATGTGGTCTTGGATTGAAATTGTTACCTTTGGGATGCGGCTGATATGCGTATGTAGGTTTGGCTGCCCCATTAGGATTGGAATATTGAAACCCAGGATAGTTTCTGTTAGGCTGATATCCATTACCACTCGAATTAAAGTTTCCTCTATTGGAGACAAACATCACGGACTCTTGATTATTCTGACAATTCTCCCAATCGTGATCGTTCACACTATAATACTCACATCCATACACTTCTTGTCTCAACTGTTGTTCTAACGTGGCTTGTATCTTGTTCTCTAAGTAGTTGAACTTCTCTTCAATGTTGACATTATTAACTCCTCCTTTAACTGGTGTTCTTACGGTATTCCATCCCACTTCATTATCAACTGTTCTATCCAATATAATTCTTGCATATGCAGGTTGGACTCGTAAAAACGCACCACCACATAACAAATCTAAATCTTTGCGTGAACTCCCTAAAGACCATTATAGAAAATTTTCAATTGATGTTGTTCTGAAAGGTCATGATTGGGGACTCTACGTAAACATTTCTGAAATCTCGTCCAACTTCTACGCAACGCTTCGTCATATTCTTGTTTGAAATGTGTTAACTCAAGTTGAGCATCTAACCTCATGTTGGACGGATAATATCTGTCGAAAAACGCAGCCTGTAACTGATCCCAATTCGTAATCTTCCCTGGTTCTTGTGAATCGTGCCAATCACTCGCTCTATCTATTAAGAAAAATCTGAACGTAGCATATACATTTGCTCCCTCGTTACCCCTTGCGTAATGTATGAATCGCAAATCTGCATGAATTTTTGTACTGCGCGAAGTGGGTCTTCTCCGGGCTTGCCACGAAAGTTTCCGAAATTTTGAAATTGAGCTAGCATACCCGAATCTGGACGGAATCTCGGAACATTGATATCAGCTGGGCCAATCCCGAAAGGAGGAGCAAGGAATGGTTCTTGTGCTGGATCGGTAAGGAACCATGGTTCAGCTACTTGAACTGGAGGATTAGGATTGACAGGTGGAATCGGAGGATTAAGAACTTGTGGCGCTATTGGTTGGACATCAGCCTGGCTATCGGACACCGGTTTCCGGTCCGCCGGACCGGCCCGGACCGATAAGCACCGGCGAACGAAACGGAACGGCATGGTGGTGGTGGCCGGAACGGAACGGAACGGAACGGCAGAAATCATAGCGTGCGGCGTTTTGAATTTATGGTTTTGTACTTGGACCGAACCGGTCCGTGACTGAAACGGACCGGTAACGGCCCGTTAGTATTTTATTTTATTTTATATTGCAGCCCAATATCCTAAAAGTCTAAAACCCAGCCCAAACCCAACCCCAACCCACCCCCATTCATTACACCCTCCCACCTCAATCCGTATCCCACCCACCCCATTCATTGTTGTCGCGGCTCCCAAATCACCGACCCAAGATCCTGGCTTGATCCTTGATGTTTCTAATTCGACGGGGGGTTTGTGATAATTTGTTTGATTAAGTATGATGTGGTGGGTTTTTTGCTCTTTTGGTATCGGATTACACCGATTTACGGTGGAGGTGGAATGGTTATCGGATTACACCCATAATGGTATGCCTTATTCTTCTTGAATCCTCAATTGTTCCTTCTATTATTTTGATTAGCTAATTTTTGTAACATATTGGTTGACTATTCTTATTTGCATGGTCTATTTGTGCTCCATTTGGTGAAGATGCGACGTAAAGCTGATGGTTTATGCATTCAAAAATCATATGGTATGTAGATGGCTTGTACTTTCTAGGTTTATTCCACCATTTTTCTGTGTTTATTCGAAAATTGATAATATGGTCCTCTGTGCTTTCGAAAATTGATAATATGGTCCCTCTGAGCTCTCGAAAATTGTTTCTTCTGTCCCTGTGTGTATGCGAAAATCCCTACTATTGTCCCTGCTTGTATTAAAAAATTGATCTTGATGAATTTTGGAAACTGAATTTGTAACTGGTAAGATCAAGTAGTTTTTGAGTTGAAATCTTCTATGAATTGACGGAAATTTTGGAATATGATGGACATAAACTTCTGAAATTAGCAATTGAATCCCTTTTTGCAAAAGAACCCCTGTTTGATACAAAAATGGTGAAAGAAATTGCCCCATAGTATCTTATTTTATAAAATTGGACCCAAACTTGTATAAAACATCTTTTGCGATTATTTTTAATGATGAAATGAATTCTGAAAAGTTAAGAAATGGTCCTTAAACTAATGAAGATGTTTTTTTGTGGTCCAAAATCTCGTGCAGTTTTATATACTCTTAGTGTTATCTAATTGAAAAGTTACATTTTTTCTACCAAGGAAATAAAATATACATGTTTTTGGGGCATTATTTCTGATTTGTTAATCAAATAAGGGTTCTTTGTATATTTTAACATTGTTATATTAGTTGTTCTGTAAATGTTTCTTTTATTTCCACCTATCATGTTCTATGATCTTGAGATGGATATTAAACCGAGATTAAAAGCTTTTAAAAAGGTACTATGTTACACTTATAGTACTATAACCATATATTACCATTGAATTGTCTTAGACTGAGCATATTGTCTTTCAGGTTGGCTTGGAGGATAAAGATGTAGTCAAGATATTGATGAAATATCCATGGATTCTTTCTTCAAGTATTCTTGAAAACTATGAAATGTAATTCTTATACTGTAATTGTCTTAGATGGATTTGGGGTTAGGAGCAAGATATTAGGTCAAGTTTTTATTTCTTATACTGTAATTCTTTTAAAATTGTTATATTAGTTGTTCTGTAAATGTTTTGAGATATGTATATAAATATTTTATGCATAAAACAATCAACTTAACTGAATAGATTACAAAAAAAGAAGAAGGATAAACCGATAGTGGGACCGGACCGGGACCGGGACCGAAACCGATAAACCGGTCCCTCTTATCGGTCGGTTTTTCAAAATATAGGACCGAAGAACCGGTCCGGACCGGGACCGATAGTGGGTGTCCGATAGACCGGTCCGGTCCGATAAGGGCGTTACACGATAAAGACCGGTCCGAACACGGACCGGTACGGCCGATAGCCAGGCTGAGTTGGACATTCGCGTCTAGCTGAACTCCTTGTCCTTTAATGTTGTGGAGGTTAATATTATTCATTCTGTTCGCTAGTTCTTCTACTTATAGAGCTTCTTGTTCTTTCCTTCTCTTGTTAGCAAGTCTGATTAATGATTCTGGATTATTAAGGATCAGAGGTGATGGCTCTAGATCTTTAAAGAGTCTCCTTCGCATACACCAAACCCAAAAACCTGAAAAAGATGAACAAACAAAAAGCGTAAAACTGATAAAAATAAAAATAAATGCAACTATCACTAAAGGATAAACACCGTGGTCACATGCTACCGACCCCGGCAGCGGCGCCAAAAACTTGGTGGTCCTTTGTATGTTCTAAAAATAATGCAGTAAGTGAGAGAACCACAACCGCAAGTGTAAGGTTGTCCCAAGTAATAATAGTGATAACAGGATCGTTCGCAGGGACGGTATGGTTAACTACAATGCTTATCAAGTAATGAATGGTTGCACTTATGAAAGCAATTAAAAGATTTAATAGTTGATTGGTTTGTTTGTATTAATTCTAAGTATGAAAGACTAATGTAAATAAATAACAAGACGCAAGTAAATGAAGATAAAACACAAGTATGAGCAAGCAGTACTTGAGAGACGCAAGGGATCCTCCTAATTCTATTTCATAGCATACGTTGTTTAAGGGTCAAATTGGTCAATTGACATTGGTCAGGATTCAATAATCTTTATACCCCCGTCAGGGTGGACTATAAAGCTACTCTAGAGTGTCACTAGTCCCGTCAGGGTAAATATGATCCACCTTCGAATGATTAAGCTAAATTACCTCATTGACCCTAATATTAATTACGTTCGTCAGAATCAAATAATTTATATCTTATATTGAGTAATCAATTCCATACCTAAGCCCCCCGTCAAGATGATCCACACGCCACATATGTGGAATAGCTTAGTTACTAACACCTGTTCTTAGTTCGCGACTCCAAAAACAGTAAATAATCACCAATTACAGAATAATGTAAAAGACCCAATTCGATTTAATTAATTAAAACCCAAATTCAAACATATGAAATTCAATAGTTTTAGGATTCACCCATTAAGCATTCTCAAGTACTAAGAAGAAATTAGCTCATGCTAATGGAAATTAAAACTAAATTAAAAGTAATAAGACTCATATTGTTTTACAGAATTAAAATTAAGAAAAACCTAATTTCCGGAATTAGATTCGGCTGTGAAAGGAGATATAGACACTCTCCAGTACATCAGCTTTCTTCTGCTTCCTTCGTTGACTTCTCTCTGATGCTTTTTCTTCTGAATAATAAGTCGTGTGAAAAATAGAAGTCAAAACCTCCTTTTATAATGTGAAAAACGGATTAGGCTTTAGTCCAAGGTTTTAGTTAAAAATTAAAAGCCCAAGTCCATTTTCTAAGCCCTAAATCCCGTAACTGCTGCACCACCTCCACTAAAACAGCTCTAGCCGATTCGTTATAACTCCCATTGACCTCAAATCACTTGCTAAATTTCCGTAACTCGATAAGGAACAAAATCTCTTCAAAGGTCAGCGGCTAAATCAACTCGTAAGTGCCTCGAAATCAGAAATCTTTGGCCTGTTTCCAGATTTGCAGCTTCAAACTATAATTCTTTTCGGGATTTATCTTCAAGCTTTGACTCCATATCACGATCTTTGACTTTCTTCTCGGATTCCTCTCATAGCTAATATTCAAAACCTACAAACTTTCCACTAATATACTGGTGTCGCCTAGGGTGTGATAAAATTAATATAAATAAAGTCTAGAAAACTACACACTCTCACCCTAGACAGGCACAGTACTGCAAGTATTACAGGACGTATGCAAGTTTTAGTTAGTAAGTTGAGTTCGTTCTCAGGGACTTAAGTGTGTTATACGCGTAGGTAAGAATAACAAGTAAAAGTAAATAATTAAAAGACAGAAAATAAAAGCAAATAGATTTCGAGATTCTAAATTAAAACTAAGAAATTAAAAACAATAAAATAAAATACTAAGAAGATGAGATGAGAAATATAGCTTAGGTTTTGCTAGTATGCACTAATCCTTCTAATTCTTTTTAAGGTCTAGTTCATAAGGGAGAATATTAGCTCTTGGTATACTTAGTCAGGATTCTAAATTCCCATACCTTAGACCTTGAGAGCGACTAAGGGGGCTACGACACAACCAAGACGAGGTCTCAAATAGGGTTATCAAGCGCTACCAAGGCCCTAAACAGACACTACAATCAATTGGTGATATGGTGATTAAAACAAACCCTAATGACTATCTAGTTGAAATCATGTTTTGTCAGAACTAATATCGACACTAGACGTTATGTGGTGGTTCAATAATTAGACACCCATCTAAGGCGATCATCTAATTACTATTAAGGTAATCCTAAACGTTGCGCACCGCAAGGAATACAAGCATTAAATCAAAACACATAATCAAATATAAAGGTAAGTAGCTAATATCAAATTAAAACATATAATTCCCAAAGAAACTTAGATAGAAGAATTAGAATTCATAGATTATACATGATGCAAAACCCAAGCTATGGGGAGTTTAGTTCATACCTGACGGAAATAAACTAAAAGAAATAATTAAGGACATCATCTTGCTCTCTACAATAAACTGGAAGAATAAAACCTTAAGAACTAATTACTATGAGGCAAGGATGATTTACAAGTGATATAAGGGTGTATTTATAGGTGTTTAGAAGACCTAATTCGTTTTCTTGAGGGAGAGGTAAAGTAATGGACTCCAAGCCCAACTCAAATTCGTAAGGAAATAAAGATAAATTCTGCTGAACTGTTTTGAGCATATCTTCTTCGTTATTGGTCGGTTTTTGCTCCACAATATACCAAAAGAATCCTCAGCGAATTACCTACGTCCCTATGAAAGGAAATTACCAAAATCGGCTTCTTTGTTGGAGTTATCACCACTTATTTAGGCGTTGATGCAGAAATTCAGATTAAGGCAGGTTTTCCTTTTCCATCTTTTTAACTTTTCTTTCCTTTATCTCCAATTACCATGCAAATCTCTTTCCATATCTTGTAGTCTTTGACTTGGACTCTAATTAATCTCCATAATTATCTTTAAAGTTTCACACTAAATAAACAATTAAACCCAATATGCTAAAATATTATATTACTAAATCATGACTCAAAATAGGAAAGTGCACTATTTCTCAAGAAAATCAATTAGAAAGACTTCTAAATCACTAAAAATGATGTCTCATCCTAATGTAAATCTATCACAAATGAGGAGACATCAAGACCCCTAACTCAAAGTTGTATCATCCCGATACAATAAAGATAAAAACCAAGGGAATTCTATAAATACACACTTATGAACTTTTCAATACAATGGGAAGAACATAGCAGAATATATAGAATAAACCTAAAGCAACAACTTATAAAATTTCATGCAATAATGTTTATAAACTACATACCTGTACACTTCTCATATCCATAGTCAACACGGCTTGAATTCAAGATCAGATTAGTTTCGCAATGTAAGAAGGATTGGGACTTTACTCAGTTCTCCAAGGAAGCTATAGATTGTTCATCGATTTGCACAAGTTTTCAAAAATCCACTTAACTAATCTCTAATGGCTCAATCACTTCTCAATTACATAGCTAAGAATCAAAAGGTCTTTAAGGTTGTAATTTAGGCTTAGGGACGGTATGATAGTACATTTGGATAATTTGGAGTGAGCTTTTGGCTCTCTCCTCACTAGCCATCAACGAATCGCCCTAGAGCTTTAGTTACTCTCATAAAACGTTTCTCACTCAATCCAATGATTTCTTTGATGCACAATTTAGCATCCCCAATAACCCAATTAAAGCATAAGATGTTCACATAAAAATTCCACTTTGCAGGTCCGAATATATATATTTTCTTTTTAAAACAATTTCTTTTCTATAGCTATGACTCTCTTTTTAATGTTGAGATATCACGCTATTTTTCTCATATATATATTTTTTTTCTTTTAATGCCCTTGTTGGCAAAATTAGCTCGTAGCTTCTTTTTCATTCACTATTACCCCGGCAAAGGGTTACAATACAAATCTGTGAATCATCATCAATATAAAGCACAAAGCACAATTAATAAGCTCCAAAATCCCAACCCAACAACAATTCCCATAATGGTGGACCCACCACCCCAAACTCAAGCTCTAAAACAACTGTCTATGCATCGCGATTCGAGTGCGGGTCATATGGAAAAGTCCTATAATCTAAAGGGATATGGCTTATAACGTGTTCCAATAAAAAGGATTTAGAAAGGCTAGAAGGGGCTGAGAAGGATATAGCATATAAAATCAAAATAACAAGGTGAGAAGGTATAAAAAGGCTTCAAGTGGTTTTAAATATGAAAGAACCGCCTTAATCACTTTCTACACTATGTAATTTCGTTATTTTCTTACCTTTAGTACTTTCTTCAAATGGTTTTTTCAACTAGCTTGGATCTCACGGCCTACACACTTCTCAAGGTTCCCTGAGATCGAACATACTTTCTATCGCATTGCTCACTAATCTTTTCTTTACTATCAACGTGTATTTTCCTGCAAATACTCAAAGAATACAAATACATAGCTCATAAACATATTACTTTCTATCATTTATTCACTGAGCTTATGCTTTCAAGCTATTAAACACACTCTACATCTAATTCCCATGTATCAAAAATTTTAATTTCTACCTAAAAACAGAAAAATGGAGATGAGAGACAACGAATCCCCACACCCCCAACTCAAAAATGAGCCGTGTCCCCACGACTCGAAACAGAAATTAAAATTAACAGATAAACTTATTTACAGAAATGGTAAGGAAGAAAGAGAACATACTCTCGAGGCTTATTGTCTCGCATCATTGACATCCAAGGTTGGATTTGCTGGACCTTTCGTTAATTGCTCAAGGAGTTTCATGATGTGCACTTGATTAGCATTGATTTGTGCCACATCATTGACTAAAGAAGTTTGAGCTGCCTCGAATTTCGTTAAACGCTCCTCCATCTTCTCTTGCCAACTTTGCTCCTTTTCTTCTTTCGAGACTTGCGTAGAACCCGCTCTTCGAAAGATATCCTTGATCCAAGCATTATCAATGTAACTCGCTTTACACTCGAGTTTCTCCTCTTCACCCAATATAACATTCGATTTTCGCACAAGACACGTGATCATAGTAGGAAATTTAACATTATAAACCGATTTAGGAGAGACCGAAAATCGTATCACCTCCTCATAGATCAACTGTGCCACATCAACTTCTTCTCCTCTCAAAATACAATCCAAAAGTAGTGCGTTCTTCATAAGTCACATCCAAAGTTTGTGTATTTCCAAAGAAATTAGGAATAAGGAAATTGTGCCAAACTCTCGCATCCGATTGAAGATATTTGTAAGGCCAAGGTGCCTTCAATTCTCCCTTATGTGATTGCACTTTCTCCTTGTCTAATACATGCTCAAAAAGTAATTCCTCATCAAAGATTTTTCGTTTAGCAACCGCTTCTTCAAATTTGCAATAACCTTTCAATTTCTTAAACTTGAAGTGGTTTCTAATCTCCTCAACTGTGAAAGGAACTAACTTTCCTCTAATCGGAACACAACCTTTACTATCTCGGCTAAAGAGGCCTAAATAGAATTCCAAAACTAACTCATGACACAATTCAGAACGGCTTACCATGAATGTAGACCAACCCAATTTTTCACCAATCTCTAAGAATCTTTTGTATTCTCCTGTACCAACTTCTTCTTTGAATACTTTCTCATAAGCAAAAGGTAGTTCTTTTAATTGTGTTACTGCAGAAGCTTTCAAAGCTTCCTCTTTCTCCTTGGGTGTAGGACCTTGTGGAAGTTGTGTTTTCTCCTTTGCATAAAAGTAAAGCCTTTTACCATTACGATCAAACAAAGGTATTGCAGCATCTTCAACTTTGTCTTTACCCTTTGATTTAGAACTAGACCCTTTGTTATTTGATTTCTTCTTGATTAAATCCAATCCCTTGCTTTTCTTCACCTCCCTCTTGTTAGCTAATATTGTTGTTCTATTAGTCATCTTCAATTGACCCCCAACTCAAAGCTTTAGCAACCCTTGAAATTTGAACTCTTTAATTAATGGTTGAACAAGCTTGATTTTGCTTAGGAAAGTTGAATTGATGATGAATATCTATGTGGGTGAGGTGGATTTTTGATGAATTGGCTTGGATTTAAGAATTTGTAGGATGAATTTGTAAAATTTGAGCTCTTGATTCTTCAATTTGATGGATTTGGTGAGGATTGGATGCTTGAATCTCTCTTGTAATGATGTGGAGAGAAGATTTGATGTGTTTTTCTTGATGATTGGGTAGTGTTTTGATGATTGGTGAAGGTTTTGATGAGCTTCAATGGAGTTGGGAGAGTTTTGGAGAAGCGAAAGAGGCTTGAGGTTTATAAAATTCGGAATAATGGCTTCATACCTCTTTTATACTCTTAAATCCCGTTTCTTTCTCTTTCCAGCGGCGCCGTGCGGTGCATAGGCGCGGTACATGGGTACACCGCGGGGTGTACCGCAGCTTCTGTTTCAAAAAGTTTTTCGCCTCAGCAAAATACACGTGGTACCTACCCCGTGGCACGGGTTTTGGACGCGCAGACCATGGGCGCGGTGCAGGGGTACACCGCATGGGTATACCGCGGCTTCTGTAGCTTCCTTCGTCAAAATACCCGTTGTAGCACCCCGTGGCACGTGTTTTAGGCGTGCGGTGTAGGGGTGCGGTGCAGGGGGGTAGTCCGCACGGGTCAATTTTCGTCTCGGTATAAAACCCGCGACTCCAACCGGTGGTACGGGTTTTGGCTTGCGGACCGTAGGTGTGGTATAGGGGATACACCGCAGGGGTACTCCGCACAGGTCTTTTATCCGTTCTGAAAATTTTGTTTCTTCCCTAACTTGTTTTCTCCAATTCCTACACACCAAAAACACTAATACCTTTCTCAAATATGCATTATCAACAAAAAACAACTAACTAAACATAAACTAAAAACGTAAAAGACATAAAAGCATAAAAATTGCGGGTTGTCTCCCGTACAGTACTTTTATTTAACGTCTTTCAAAGTTAGACTTGTTACCTCTATCACGATTTGCGAATATAGCCTCCCCAACAACGAGTGAGGCTATGAACGTCAACTAATCTGCGCTTGACCCCCGTTTTGGGTCGGATTTCTATCACCTTGGCTGAAACAACCTTAGTGACAATGAACGGTCCCATCCACGAGTCTTTGAAACTTCGTGGCCTATTCTCGCGTCTGTGAGCTTTCCATAAAACTTCATGGCCAACCCCAAACTCAATGTTTGGCTCAGTATCCACAGGTTTTAAGTGGATCTTCTTAGGAGGGACTTTGTGATGTGAAAGACTGTGGATGACAGGAACGGTGGGATCTAACTTCCTCGGTTTCTTACCCAAGACATAGAAGGTCTCAGATACATTCTTAGCATGAAGGGTAATGGTCCCTTCTTAGAAGTTGATGACACTTTGACTTGTGGCCATGAAAGGCCATCCAAGTATGATTGGAACCTGCTTGTCTGCATCAAACTCAAGAATAATAAAGTCAGTAGGGATGGCGATATTACCTGCACGGACTAAGACGTCCTCCACTGTTCCCCATGTCCTCTTAACTGAGTTGTTAGCGAACTGCAACTTCACTGGAGTTTTCTCTGATTTCTGAAGTCCAAGTCTCTCAAATACGGACTTAGGCATAAGATTCACACCAGAACCCACATCGTACATAGCTTTCACCTTGAGCATACCATTTATTTGAATAGGAAGGTTGAAACTTCCCGGATCCTTAAGCTTTGTTGGTAGCTCTCTTTCACTTCTTCTTGAAACCCTTAGGTTCTCTCTTGGGATCTCTACACTCGCTTCTTTCTCAGGAATAACTTGCGTAAAAACTTGTTGCGGTGTCAGACCTTTCTTTGCAATCTCAAGCATTTGGGCGTTAATGTTTTCAGGTTGGTACGCTTCTACAAATGTCTTGAGTACAGTGTCATCCTTAGGATTTGTATCAGGAATAGTTGATGGCACTGGTTGAACAATAGGTGGCGATTCCACCTTCTCTTCTTCTTTCTCTTCTTGCACAGCAGGTGCAACTTCATCCTCAACTTTTGAATTTAGCTCAGCTTGATAATCCATAACCGATCGAATTTCCTCTTGCATCTTCCTCAAAAGCTGTATAAATTCGGCTTTCTCTTGATCGTCCTCCACATAAACCTCAGAACAGTCAGATTCCACGGGGCTAGACTTGGTTGGTTCTTCTTCGGTACTCGGAACTTCCACGGCACTAACGACAGCATGCGGTACTTCCTTCTATTCTTCAATTTCAAGGCAAATAGCCTTGCAAGCTTCGAACCCAACATTGTCATCACCTCCTTCGATTGCCATCACTTCTTTTTGTTCCATAAAACTTGCTAGAACTCTATTTAGTTGTTCCATTTGAGTACCTAAAATTTGAAGTGCGGCATCTTGTCCTCGGACTTTCTCTTCCTGAGCGCTCATATTCGCGGTCAAATGGCTCAATGCTTGCATTACTTGTTGATTATCCATAGATCCTTCTTGAGGATTCTGATGTAAAGCTTTCTGATCTAGCACATCGGTATAGGCATCTTGAGCAGGTTGTTGAGGGGGAGCAGGTCTATTTTGATATTGATTCTGGTACTGACCTCTAGGTTGGAAAGAGTTGTTTTGGGGGCGCGGTTGATAATGACCAGGATTAGCGGCCCCTTGTGGATTTGAATACTGCATAACCGGATGGTTTTGATTACCCCATTGATAACCTCCTCGGTTGGATATGAAGTACACATATTGTGGATTTGATTCGCACTCTTCCCATGTATGATTATTAACCCCACATTGTTGACAACCTTGTGCTTCTTGTACTACGTTTGCAACGGCTAAATTCTTTTGCATCTCTAACTTCAGCTCTTTGATTTGATTTTCTAACGCGGATATTTGAGCTGAGTTTGCAGATTCTGCATCTAAACGAAGCGTTCCTCGGGTCTTTGCAACAGGAGCTCGCGTAGAAGGCCAACTCCTTTCTTGTTCCATAATATTTTCTAAAACCTAGGAAGCTTCATTATGATTCATGGACACAAAATTACCCTTTCCAATGTTATCCACCTTCTCTCTACCTTTATCATTAAGACCTTCATAGAATATAGCAAGTTGTAGAGCGGGTGTATAACCATGGAGCGGACATATAGCGAATTTCTGTTGAAACCTTGTCCATGACTCTCCTACTGTTTCTCCATCTTCTTGGCAAAATCTTGCAAGCTCGGTTTGATCTTTGAGTCTCATGCTCTTTGGATAAAAACGGTTAAAGAACGCGGCTTGCAGTTCTCTCCAAGAATGGATTGTTCCAGGTGGTTGTCTTTCTAGCCATTCGCTAGCTCTATCGGTCAAGAAGAACGAAAACATATGACAATACAGTTGCTCGCGTGTAATGCAAGGAGTAATGTAGGCATCACAAATCTGCATGAACTTCTGAATCGATCTTACCGGATCTTGAATTGTTGTACCATTGTAGAGTCCAAAACTTTGAAATTGACTGAGCATACCCGGATCGGGTCGAAATTTGATATTCTGGATCTCCGGAGGACGGTAACCTATTGGTTGAACATAAAACGGCACATGGAGACCAGGGAGGTCTTGCTGTGCTCGATTTTGTTGCTTAACGTTGTTACCTCGTCCTAGTGGCGAAAGTTGTTGTCCTTCTTGTCCACCGAGTTGTCCACCACCAGGTGGTGGTGGACCTCTTGGATTTATTCCAAGATCGTCAAGTGGTGAATCACGTTGGTGTGCCATAGCTCTTCTCAAGGATCTTTCCTCACGAACTCTTTTGTTGTAAATTCTAAAGCTCCTCTCAGGCTCCGGTAACGGAGGCCAATAATTAAACACTGTGAAACCTAAAAAAGACTAAAGCAAACCACAAGCGTAAATCCGGAAAAATAAAAACTAAAAACTAAAAAGTAAAAACTAATTAAAAACTACTACTCGAAATAGATAACCCACACGCTAACGAGACACAAGTCCCCGGCAGCGGCGCCAAAAACTTGGTGTCGCCTAGGGTGTGATAAAATTAATATAAATAAAGTCTAGAAAACTACGCACTCTCACCCTAGACAGGCACAGTACTGCAAGTATTACAGGACGTATGCAAGTTTTAGTTAGTAAGTTGAGTTCGTTCTCAGGGATTTAAGTGTGTTATACGCGTAGGTAAGAATAACGAGTAAAAGTAAATAATTAAAAGACAGAAAATAAAAGCAAATAGATTCCGAGATTCTAAATTAAAATTAAGAAATTAAAAACAATATAATAAAATACTAAGAAGATGAGATGAGAAATATAGCTTAGGTTTTGCTAGTATGCACTAATCCTTCTAATTCTTTCTAAGGTCTAGTTCATAAGGGAGAATATTAGCTCTTGGTATACTTAGTTAGGATTCTAAATTCCTATACCTTAGACCTTGAGAGCGACTAAGGGGGCTACGGCACAACCAAGACGAGGTCTCAAATAGGGTTATCAAGCGCTACCAAGGCCCTAAACAGACACTACAATCAATTGGTGATATGGTGATTAAAACAAACCCTAATGACTATCTAGTTAGAATCATGTTTTGTCAGAACTAATATCGACACTAGACGTTATGTGGTGGTTCAATAATTAGACACCCATCTAAGGCGATCATCTAATTACTATTAAGGTAATCCTAAACGTTGTGCACCGCAAGGAAAACAAGCATTAAATCAAAACACATAATCAAATATAAAGGTAAGTAGCTAATATCAAATTAAAACATATAATTCCCAAAGAAACTTAGATAGAAGAATTAGAATTCATAGATTATACATGATGCAAAACCCAAGCTATGGGGAGTTTAGTTCATACCTGATGGACATAAACTAAAAGAAATAAATAAAGACATCATCTTGCTCTCTACAATAAACTGGAAGAATAAAACTTGGTGTCGCCTAGGGTGTGATAAAATTAATACAAAAATAAGCCAAGAAACTACGCACTCTCACCCTAGACATGCACAGTACTGCAAGTATTACAGGACGTATGCAAGTTTTAATGATAAGTAGAGTTCGTTCTCAGCGACTTAAGTGTGTTAATCGCGTGAGTAGGAATAACGAGTAAGAAGTAAATAATTAAAGATAGAAAAGTAAAGGGAACAGATTTCGAGATTATGAATAAAAACTAAGAAAATAAACTAGGAAAATAAACACAATAAAGTAAAAGATAAGAAATATGAGATGAGAAGTATAGCTCAGGTTTTGCTAGTATGCACTAATCCTTCTAATCCTATCTATAAATCTAGTTAATAAGGGAGAATATTAGCTCTTGGTATACTTAGTCAGGATTCTAAATTCCCCAATCTTAGACCTTGAGAGCGACTAAGGGGGCTACGTCACAACCAAGAAGTGATTTCAAATAGGGTTATCAAACGCCACTAAGGCCCTAAGCAAATACTGCAATCTTGGTGATACGGTGATTAAAACAAACCCTAATGACTATCTAGTTAGAAGCATGTTTTGTCAGAACTACTATCGACACTAGACATTATGTGGTGGTTCGATAGTTAAACACCCTGTCAAGGAGACCATCTAACTACTATTAAAACAATCCTAAAGTGATCAGTTCTAGGAAAGACATTAAATCAAAACACATAAACAAATATTAAGTAAGAAGCTAATATCAAATTAAAACATATAATTCCCAAATAAACTTGGATAGAAGAATTAGAATTCATAGATTATACATATGCAAAACCCAAGCTATGGGAGGTTTAGTTCATACCTGAAGGAAATAAACTAAAAGAAATTACAAAAGACATCATCTTGCTCTCTACAATAAACTGGAAGAATAAAACTTTAAGAACTAATTACTATGAGTCAAGGATGATTTACAAGTGATATAAGGGTGTATTTATAGGTGTTTAGAAGACCTAATTCGTTTTCTTGAGGAAGAGTTAAGGTAATGGACTTCTAGCCCAACTCAAATTCGTATGGAAATAAAGATAAGCACTGCTGGACCGTTTTGAGCATATCTTCTTCGTTATTGGTCGGATTGAGCTCCATAAGATACCAAAAGAATCGCAACAGAATTATCTTAACCATATAGAAGGAAATTACCAAAATCGGCCTATTTCTTAGGTAAAAACGCACATCTTTGGACGTGTATGCAGAATCCCAGATTTAGGCAGCTTCTCCTTTTCCATCTTTTTAGCTTTTGTTTCCTTATCTCCAATAACCATGCAAATCTCTTTCCATAAGTTGTTGTCTTTGACTTGGCCTCTAATTAAGCTCCACAATTATCTTTAAAGCTACACACTAAATAAACAATTAAACCCAATATGCTCTAAAAATAATAATTCTACAAATCAAGACTCAAAATAGGAAAGTGCACTAAAACTCAAGAAAATCGACATTATTGACTTCTAAATCACTTAAAATGATGTCTCGTCCTAACATTAATCTATCACAAATGAGGAGACATCAAAAACCTTAAGAACTAATTACTATGAGGAAAGGATGATTTAAAAGTGATATAAGGGTGTATTTATAGGTGTTTAGAAGACCTAATTCGTTTTCTTGAGGGAGAGGTAAAGTAATGGACTCCAAGTCCAACTCAAATTCGTAAGGAAATAAAGATAAATTCTGCTGAACTGTTTTGAGCATATCTTCTTCGTTATTGGTCGATTTTTGCTCCACAATATACCAAGAGAATCCTCAGCGAATTATCTACGTCCATGTGAAAGGAAATTACCAAAATCGGCTTCTTTGTTGGAGTTATCACCACTTCTTTAGGCGTTGCTGCAGAAATTCAGATTAAGGCAGCTTTTCCTTTTCCATCTTTTTAGCTTTTCTTTCCTTTATCTCCAATTACCATGCAAATCTCTTTCCATATCTTGTAGTCTTTGACTTGGACTCTAATTAATCTCCATAATTATCTTTAAAGCTTCACACTAAATAAACAATTAAACCCAATATGCTCTAAAAATAATATATTACTAAATCAAGACTCAAAATAGGAAAGTGCACTATTTCTCAAGAAAATCAATTAGAAAGACTTCTAAATCACTAAAAATGATGTCTCATCCTAATATAAATCTATCACAAATGAGGAGACATCATATACACAAGATTACGCGCAAAAGTTTAATAAATCAAAAATACTAGAAAATAAAGAGGAAATTCGGAATATTGCATTTTTGGTCCTAAAGTCTATCAAAATATTCAAATAAACATAAAAAATGATGTCTCACAAGGGTCTAAAATAAGAACAATTAGGGAGACATCAAGACCTCCAACTCAAATCTTTGTCGTCCCGACAAAGTAAAACAAAACAAAACAAAGGGGTAGAAGTAAACGCAAGAACAAATAGAAGCTAGCAAATACACCGAAAGCAATTCTCAAGATAAATCTCATATTGGAAAACTCTAGAAATTAATATACACATACATCTACATTGCAAAATCAAACACAAATAATCTCAATCATAAAATTAAATTCGCAATGCTTGAAGGTTACACTTGTACTCATCTCTGTATGATGGCTATAGGGCGTTCCTCAATCCTAAATTGCTTTGAACGCTCCACATAGTATATTCCCTATCAACAGAATCATGAATTCACTATGCACTTAGGAATTACGAGGTCTTTATGGTTTTAATATTGGCTTAAGGACGGTGTGGATGTATATTTAGTAAATTAGAAGTGAGCTTTTGGCTCTCTCCTCACTTACCATCAACAAATGTCCTCGAGCTTGAGTTTACGCTAAAAAATGTTCTCACTCACCCATTTACGCAACAATTTAGCGTCCCATGTCTACCTATTACAAATAAGATGATTTTTCAGAAAATTCCACTTTGTCGGATGTTTATTCTTTCATATTTTTCTTTTTCTTTTTTTCTTCCTTTTTTTTTCTTTTTCTTTTTGTACAGTTGCAAACCGGGTTCCCGGATTTTGCGGACCGGGTTCCCGGTTCGTACTGTAATGGAATTTTGACTTTTTTATTTTTTCTTTCTTTTTCATTTTTTTCTCAATCCCGGCAAAGGGTTACAAGTGTATATCATCTGCAATTGTGCTACAATACAAACACATCAATTCCTACCCAATAAATTTCCCATATGTGGACCCACCACCCCGAACTCAAGCTCGAGACATGTCTCAGGGTCGTGATTCAAGTGCGGGTCATATGGTCATGCCTAATCATCTAAGGGATAATGGGCTTATATCGTGGCTACAAAAGAAAAGGCTAAAGGCTCAAAGTGGGCTAAGACGAATAATATTCATATATAAGGGATAGCAAGCTAAAAGGCTACAAATGGCTAACAAAGAACTGCCCCTATCATTTTCCTAAGTACATAGCTTGTCTTTAGTTCATATCTAGGTGGGTTCTCTACTAATTAGGATTTCACGTTCTACACACCAAACATATTCCTTAAGTACAAGCTTACTTCATTTGCATTGTTCATTAATTTTTTCTATCAATTACCTACGTTTGCATGCAATTCTAAATGCGTTTTATATCAATCCCTAAAGTCCGCTATTTACTATCATAGATTTACCAAAAGTATGCTTAAAGGGATATTTAAAATATTCTACAGTCAAACGCAACTCCGAAAATTATTTTATTGAAAGCAAATAAACATATAACACATAAAAACTGGGATGAGGCAACGAACCCCACCCCAAACTTAAAAATGAGCCGTGTCCCCATGACTCGAAAAAGACTCAAAGCAAGTAAACTAATCTACACTAAAAAAAAGAAGGATTAGAAAACGTATCTTAACCAGCGCGAGGCTGGTTACCGGTGTTGCGTTCTGGACCCTTATCTCGCGTAAGAGCATCATAAATTGCGTTTTGAAGTGTGGTCACTCCAAGTACTAAATTTCGGATAAGGTCCAGCTCTTTGGTAACGTTTCCTAAAGTAGCAATCATCTTCTCCTGATTCTCTTCCAACACCCTAATTTTAGATTCCAACTCAGGTTCATTCTTTGCCTTCTTCTTTGATGGAGGAGCTCTAGGAGTTCTCATAGCTCGTGTTGCCTCGTCATGGATATTCTGAATCGTACTCAATGCCATGCTCACTCCAACTGTAACAATGTCAACCTCTGCGTTCCTACGCGGAATTTTTGCGTCTAGGCACAAGGTAGTGATAGTACAAGGAAACTTGAGATTTTGTTGTTACATTGGAGCTTTCGCGAATTCCATGATGGTGTCATAAATGATTCGAGCAACATTCATCGGTTTCTCCTCAATAACACACTTGATAAAAATTATATGCTCCTTCTTCAACTCGGATGTGTGTTTAATTCCAAAGAATGTAGGGATTATGAAACTAGACCAACCTTAGCACAAGGTGTTAAATTACTACTGTAAAATTGTCCTGGATACCTTTCTCCTTCTGGAATTGGGCTAGCCCCATTAATAAGCACAGTTCCCCAAAGGGATTCATAATCAAAAGATGGATCATTAAGGGATTCTTGGAACGGACATACTCCAGTAAAGTTGGGTAATTTCAATGATTTTAGAATAAGTTCAATCGAGCCTTTTTGCGAATTTCAATTGCCTCACGGGAAATAGCTAAACCTTCATAAAATTCTCGCACCAAGGTAGGAATAAACTCAAGCTTCCTTTCTCTTAATTCTTTCCAACCAAACTTGTCACAAGCAACATCATAATATTTGAACGCACTACTCATAATACCCTTAGGAAAGTCCATCTCCTCGCCAAACTTCAAAAATACAATTCTTTCACGAACCTGATCATTCCAAGAAGTGTAAACCCTCTTTAGCTTGTGAGTACACATCTTTCTTTGCGGGGGGGGGGGGGGGGGGGGGTTCTGTTGAACTGGTACTTCCGGAACTTCTTGTTCGATTTCATCCTCAATTTCTTTTCCAATCTCGTCTTCACTTTCTTTCTCGTTATCTGACTCATCAATTAATCTTCTCTTCTGACCTGTGATTTCTTTCCTCTTGGGAGCAAGCTTAACCTCTTCAGTCTTGCGTTTAGGACGCGAATCGGGAATTTCAATGGCGTGTTCTTGAGTTCCACCAATGGTGGTGTTTCTTCTAGGAGCAGTTTTTCGGAAATCACCGGTTCTGTTAGTCATCTCTTTCCACCCCAAACTCAAAACTTCAAACAGTGAGAAGCTAGAGAAAAGCTTAGAACTTTGATGTTTTGAGGTGTAGGAATTTAAGATTAAGGTGGAATATAAGATCGGTAATGGTTAATTTGTGTGGGAGAAGAAAGAATTGGGTGAAGAACAATCTTGGGTAAAAACTAAGGATTTGATGATATTTTGGAGAGGAGGTGAGTTGATTTTATGTTTTTGTGAAGAAAGAGGGTAGGCTTTGATGGTATTTATAGGTATTGATGATGATTTTCGGAGGTGGGAAGGTTGTGTAAGCGTTTTAGGTAAAAACTTGCAGAAGAGGCTAAGAAAAAGTAGGTTAAAAAGGCAAAACCGCCACATCACAGATGAAACCGGGTTCCCGGTTTCGCGTCGCTGTGTCGGCGCGAAAAATTACTTAATATTTTTTTTTTAAACTCGTGACGCAATTATTGGCTGGACCCCAAAACGCTGGGTCAGAGAAGTACCCTTCGAAACCGGGTACCCGGTTTGGCTCGGCGGTATGGGTGAAGATGCGGGCTCGAGACGCAACCGATGGCTGACCCCAAAACGACGGGATAGAAAAATCCAAAAATCACAGCTCCAAAACCGGGTTCCCGGTTTCCGTCGATAGCGCGAGTGGACACGCAGCAAAGGGCGGGTCCCCAAAACGCTGGGTCAGAGAAATCTGAAAATTCCAGCTCTCGAAACCAGGTACCCGGTTTGTGAAACCAGGGCCCCGGTTTGCGTCGACTTCGCGAACCAAGACGCGTCTTCTTGCGTGTGGAGGGTTGGTAACAACGTCAGAACCGGGTTCCTGGTTTGTGCAGAACCGGGTTCCCGGTTTCCCCTGGACAACCAACCCTTTTTCTTCTATTTTCGCCCTTTCGACCCCAAACCCATGACCTTTTTACCCCTGAAATCATCAAAAACAACTATCCTTCCTCGTTTCTTAATAATAAACACTAAATTTATGAAAATCAAACTAATTTACACTACGGAAATTAAAAACTCAAACTAATATACAATGAATTGGCTTTTGTTTAACGTCGTTAAGCTCGACGTGTTACCTCACGCTTCTAAGGAGCTTCGAGGAGATACATGACCTCCCCGGGATGTGGATCTTCCAAGCGGTTGGTATCTTCACCTCCATGGTATATCTTTAAACGATGACCGTTCACCATGAAGGTGCGGTTCTCGAGTGGATGTTCTATTTCTATCGCCCCATGATGTGTAACTTTGGTCACAATGAATGGAAATTACTGAACTTTGAGTTATACTTCAATACTTTTTGACCCACTTCAAAGTTCTTCACACGAATCCGATTGTCATGCCATTTCTTAGTGTTTTCTTTGTAAAGTTTAGCATTCTCACAGGCATTCAATCTGAATTCGTCAAGTTCATTAAGCTTCATCATATGATTCTCTCCGGCTAAGGTAGGATCTAAGTTCAACTGTGCAATTGCCCAATAGGTAAGTGACAAGCCTTACCATACTCCATACGATACGGAGATGCACCAACTGGAGTCTTAAACGCAGTACGATAGGCCCACAACGTGTCATCTAACTTCATTGACCAATCTCTTCTTGTAGGACCAACAGTCTTCTCTAGGATTTCTTTTACTTCACGATTCGAAACGTCAGCTTGACCAATGGATTGTGGATGATATGCAGTAGATACACGGTGTCTTACTCCATACTTCTCTAGAACAGCCTTCAAATACTTATTAACGAAATGAGATCCTCCATCGTTAATAATCACTCTAGGTGTACCGTGTCTAGTGAAGATATGTTTGGTAAAGCCACTCGTGAATCATTGGTTGGTAAAGCCACATCTTCTACCCATTTAGACACGTAATCAACAACTAATAAGATGTAGAGGTTACCATTTGAAGGAACGAACGGACGCATAAAATCTATACCCCAAACATCGAATATTTCAACTTCTAACACATTATTACGTGGCATTTCATCCCTCTTGGATATGTTTCCGGTAAACTGGCATCTATCACACTTCTTCACATAATCATGACAATCTTTTACAAGAGTGGGACAGTAAAAACCGGACTGGAATACCTTAGCAGCAGTTCTATCGTCCTCCATAGAGTGAATCATGACACCCAGCTATAATTGCATCTGTTTCTTCCTTGGCTACACATTTTCTTACCATTTGGTCAGCACATACTTTGTAGAGGAAAGGATCCTCCCAAAAGAACTGCCTAGCACGATGAGCTAACCTCTTTCTTTCTTGATAAGTGGATCCTTCAGGAAAAGAACCACTTACAATCAAATTCGCAATATCTGCATACCAAGGAGCTTCATAATCACGAACCGCAAATAAACTCTCGTCAGGGAACTCTTCTCTAACTACTTCAGTTCCACCATTTATTTCTGAACCTTCAAGGCGTGATAGATGATCTGCAACCTGATTCTCACAACCCTTTTTGTCCTTAATCTCTAAATCAAATTCTTGAAGCAATAAAACCCATCTGATTAATCTCGGTTTAGCATCCTTCTTTTCCATAAGATATCTAATCGCTGAATGATCTATATAAACAATAACTTTCGCTCCAAGAAGATAAGAGCGAAATTTATCTAATGAATACACAACTGCTAGCAATTCTTTCTCTGTAACTGTATAATTAACTTGAGCACCATTGAAAGTTTTACTAGCATAATAAATCGAATGAAATATCTTATCTTTTCTCTATCCCAATACAGCTCCCACACACAAATCACTAGCATCACACATAACTTCAAAAGGTAAACTCCAATCTGGAGGTAATACTATAGGAGCAGAAATAAGTTTTTCTTTGATTGCTTGAAAGGCCGCTAAACAAGCTTCATCAAAAAGGAATTTGGAGTCCTTCTCGAGTAAGTTGCATAGCGGTTTAGCAATCTTAGAAAAGTCTTTAATGAAACGCCTATAAAAGCCAGCATGGCCAAGAAAACTTCTTACCCCTTTAACAGAAACAGGAGGGGGAAGAGTTTTAATTACCTCTATCTTCGCTCTATCAACCTCTAAACCATCACTTGAAACCTTGTGACCCAGAACTATACCTTCGCGAACCATGAAATGACACTTCTCCCAGTTTAAGACCAAATCTATTTCCTTGCATCTGATTAACACTTTCTCCAAGTTATCTAAACATTTATCAAAATCATCACCAAACACAGAGAAATCATCCATAAAAACTTCAAGGAAATTATCAATCATATCCCAGAAAATAGCCATCGTGCATCTTTGAAAGGTAGCAGGTGCATTACACAACCCAAATGGCATTCTGCGATATGCAAAAGTGCCAAATGGACATGTAAATGTTGTTTTATGTTGATCTTCTGGAGCCACATAGATCTGATTATACCCAGAATAGCCATCTAAAAAGCAATAGTACTCTCTACCAGCCAATTTATCTAACATTTGATCAATGAAGGGCAAAGGGAAATGATCTTTCCTGGTGGCCTTGTTCAATTTCCTGTAATCCATACAAACTCTCCACCCAACAACCGTTCTTGAAGGAATGGCTTCATTCTGAGCATTTAGAACAGTTGTAATTCCTCCTTTCTTTGGCACACATTGAACCAGACTCACCCATTCACTACTCGAGATGGGATAGATAATCCCCACGTCTAAAAGCTTGATCACTTCCTTCTTTACTACTTCCTTCATGGCTGACATTAATCTCCTTTGACCTTCAACTGAGCGTGTGTTATCATCATCAAGTATGATTTTGTGTTGACAATAGGAGGGACTAATTCCTTTGATGTCAGCAATTGTCCATCCTATCGCCTCTTTGTTGTCTCGTAACACACGCAACAGTTTATCTTCTTGAGGACCTGTTAAATTTACTGAAACAATGACAGGTAGAGTTTCATTAGTACCTAAATATGCATACCTCAAGTGCGCTGGTAATGGCTTTTCTTCCAACTCCGGAGGAGATTCGATTGAAGGCTTCTTTTTAGGAACAATCTTCCCCGGTTCTCTTACAGGTTCATAGGCAGGACGCCTATATTTCGGATTCTCAGAATTAAGAGCTGCCACTGTTTCGGCAAGCTCTTCCATGAACTCAGGTGCATCAATAGTTAAAGCTGCCTGCAAGATATCATCATAAGTAAATTCATTATATACCTCTTGTGTGGCATGCTCAACTACATCCATTTGAAAGCAATCTTCTTGAGAATCTGGAAACTTCATAGCTCTAAACACATTAAATTTGACCTCCTCGTCTTGGATTCTCATCGTCAATTCACCGTTTTCTACATCAATCAATGTACGCCCCGTGGCTAGGAATGGTCTTCCCAAAATAATGGGGACATTCCTATCCGCGTCGTATTCAAGAATAACAAAATCAACGGGAAATACTAACGTACCTGCCTTAATGAGGACATCTTCAATTCGACCTTCCGGATGTGCAAGAGAACGATCCGCCATTTGCAAGACCATAGAGGTAGGTCTTGCTACTCCAAATTTTAACTTATCAAAGATCGATTTGGGCATAAGATTGATGCTTGCACCCAAATCACATAGTGCTTTTCCTTTCCATTCTTCTCCAATTGATATCGAAATTGTGAAACTCCCAGGATCAAGTAACTTTGGAGGTAATTTACTTTGACAAATAGCACTACATTCTTCAGGAAGACCAATCATCTCATTGTCACAGTACGACCTTTTATTAGTGAGAGCTCTTTTCAAAAACTTTGTATACTTGGGAATATCTCGGATGGCTTCTAACAAAGGAATGTTAATACTAAGGCCTCTCACTCTATTGAAAAACTTTTGATAATCGGCCAAATCACCCATTTTCTAAACTCGAGACGGAAATGGTGGAGGAGGGCGATTGATTACAACATCATCTTTCTTCTTCGGAACTTCCATCGGCCTCTCTATTTCTTCAACCTCAACATCTGTCTCTTTCTCAACCACATCCTTTTCTTTTCTTGGAACTTCTTTCTCTTTCATAACAGGAAAATGAGGTGGAGGGAGGTTCTCACCACTTCGGAGAGTAATAACTTTGCAATCTTCATGTTGTCTCGGATTTTCTGTGTCACTAGGGAGTTGCCCTTGTGGACGCTGATTAAGTTGTTTTGTGATTTGAGCCATCTGGTTCTCTAATAATTTGATATTTGCGTCAGACGCTTGTTGATTCTGAATAGCTTGCGTCTGGAGAGCAATTAAGTTTTCAACGGTTTTCTGAAGGCTAAGTACACCTTCCTGTGGGTGAGCAGGTAAGGCTTTTTGGTTCATGGTTTCGTTATAACTTTCTTGAGGAGCTTGTCTCTGAACATAATTTCCCTGATTCTGTCCTCCTTGATAATTATTATGTGGTCTTGGATTGACATTGTTACCTTGGGGATGCGGCTGATATGCGTATGTAGGATTGGCTGCCCCATTAGGATTGGAATATTGAAACCCATGATAGTTTCTGTTAGGCTAATATCCATTACCACTCGAATTAAAGTTTCCACTATTGGAGACAAACATCACGGACTCTTGATTATTCTGACAATTCTCCCAATCGTGATCGTTCACACCACAATACTCACATCCATACACTTCTTGCGCAACCTTTACCTCAGCTCTTTTATTCGAAAAACCCTCTTTCACGGCTAATGTAAGTTGTCTCAACTGTTGTTCTAACGTGGCTTGTATCTTGTTCTCTAAGGAGTTGAACTTCTCTTCAATGTTGACATTATGAACTCCTCCTTTAACTGGTGTTCTTACGGTATTCCATCCCACTTCATTATCAACTGTTCTATCCAATATAATTCTTGCATACGCAGGTTGGACTCGTAAAAACGCACCACCACATAACAAATCTAAATCTTTGCGTGAACTCCCTCAAGACCATTATAGAAAATTTTCAATTGATGTTGTTCTGAAAGGTCATGATTGGGGACTCTACGTAAACATTTCTGAAATCTTGTCCAACTTCTACCCAACGCTTCATCATATTCTTGTTTGAAATGTGTTAACTCAAGTTGAGCATCTAACCTCATGTTGGACGGATAATATCTGTCGAAAAACGCAGCCTGTAACTGTTCCCAATTCGTAATCTTCCCTGGTTCTTGTGAATCGTGCCAATCACTCGCTCCATCTATTAAGAAAAAACTGAACGTAGCATATACATCTGCTCCCTCGTTACCCCTTGCGTAATGTATGAATCGCAAATCTGCATGAATTTTTGTACTGCGCGAAGTGGGTCTTCTCCGGGCTTGCCACGAAAGTTTCCGAAATTTTGAAATTGAGCTAGCATACCCGAATCTGGACGGAATCTCGGAACATTGATATCAGCTGGGCCAATCCCGAGAGGAGGGGCAAGGAATGGTTCTTGTGCTGGACCGGTAAGGAACCATGGACCAACTACTTGAACTGGAGGATTAGGATTGACAGGTGGAATCGTAGGATTAAGAACTTGTGGCGCTATTGGTTGGCCATTCGCGTCTAGCTGAACTCCTTGTCCTTTATTGTTGTGGAGGTTAATATTATTCATTCTGTTCGCTAGTTCTTCTACTTCTAGAGCTTCTTGTTATTTCCTTCTCTTGTTAGCAAGTCTGATTAATGATTCTGGATTATTAAGGATCGGAGGTGATGGCTCTAGATCATTAAAGAGTCTCCTTCGCATACACCAAACCTAAAAACCTGAAAAAGATGAACAAACAAAAAGCGTAAAACTGATAAAAATAAAAATAAAAATAAATGCAACTATCACTAAAGGATAAACACCGTGGTCACACGCTACCGTCCCCGGCAGCGGCGCCAAAAACTTGGTGGTCCTTTGTGTGTTTTAAAAATAATGCAGTAAGTGAGAGAACCACAACCGAAAGTGTACGGTTGTCCCAAGTAATAAGAGTGATAACAAGATCGTTCGTAGGGACGGTATGGTTAACTACAATGCTTATCAAGTAATGAATGGTTGCACTTATGAAAGCAATAAAAGATTTAATAGTTGATTGGTTTGTTTGTATTAATTCTAAGTATGAAAGACTAATGTAAATAAATAACAAGACGCAAGTAAATGAAGATAAAACGCAAGTATGAGCAAGCAGTACTTGAGAGACGCAAGGGATCCTCCTAATTCTATTTCATATCATACGTTGTTTAAGGGTCAAATTGGTCAATTGACATTGGTCGGGATTCAATAATCTTTATACCCCCGTCAGGGTGGACTATAAAGCTACTCTAGAGTGTCACTAGTCCCGTCAGGGTAAATATGATCCACTTTCGAACAATTAAGCTAAATTACCTCATTGGCCCTAAGATTAATTACGTTCGTCATAATCAAATAATTTATATCTTATATTGAGTAATCAATTCCATACCTAAGCCCCCCGTCAAGATGATCCGCACGCCACATATGTGGAATAGCTTAGATACTAACACCTGTTCTTAGTTCGCGACTCCAAAAACAGTAAATAATCACCAATTACAGAATAATGTAAAAGACGCAATTCGATTTAATTAATTAAAACCCAAATTCAAACATATGAAATTCAATAGTTTTAGAATTCACCCATTAAGCATTCTCAAGTACTAAGAAGAAATTAGCTCATGCTAATGGAAATTGAAACTAAATTAAAAGTAATAAGACTCATATTGTTTTACATAATTAAAATTAAGAAAAACCTAATTTCCGGAATTAGATTCGGCTGTTAATGGAGATATAGACACTCTCCAGTTCTTCAGCTTTCTTCTGCTTCCTTCGTTGACTTCTCTCTGATGCTTTTTCTTCTGAATAATAAGTTGTGTGAAAAATAGAAGTCAAAACCTCCTTTTATAATGTGAAAAACGAATTAGGCTTTAGTCCAAGCTTTTAGTTAAAAATTAAAAGCCCAAGTCCATTTTCTAAGCCCAAAATCCCGTAACTGCTGCACCACCTCCACTAAAACAGCTCTATCCGATTCGTTATAACTCCCATTGACCTCAAATCACTTGCTAAATTTCCGTAACTCGATAAGGAACAAAATATCTTCAAAGGTCAACGGCTAAATCAACTCGTAAGTGCCTCGAAATTAGAAATCTTTGGCCTATTTCCAGATTTGCAGCTTCAAACTATAATTCTTTTCGGGATTTATCTTCAAGCTTTGACTCCATATCACGATCTTTGACTTTCTTCTCGGATTCCTCTCATAGCTAATATTCAAAACCTACAAACTTTCCATTAAAATACACAAGATTACGCGCAAAAGTTTAATAAATCAAAAATACTAGAAAATAAAGAGGAAATTCGGAATATTGCATTTTTGGTCCTAAAGTCTATCAAAACATTCAAATAAACATAAAAAATGATGTCTCTCAAGGGTCTAAAATAAGAACAATTAGGGAGACATCACATCCTCCTTCTAGAGGAAAAAATCCAAAAGATTCCTCATTTCCTATGGCTCCCATGCTTCCCGGATAACGACTGTGTATTCGTGGTGTTCAATCCCATTAGATTCGAACTTGAATAACTTATTGTTTCTCTTCGGGTTACCATGAACGAATAATATCAAAGGAGAATGATTTGAACCCACTACATAAGGTACAAACCCCAACACATTCAGATAATAGGCATTCAATTCAGAGTTAGCAAAAGCCCTGTCAAGATTAGTTTTTACCAGTTCTTGGTACGTGCGACGGTTAAACCAGGTGTAAAAATACCATACAAGTTTAATTCAGACAGTGAATTAGACGAGACAAACAAGTTAAAATTAAACATATATTAAGGGTTAGTCGACACCCTACTTAATTTTTCCCCTGATATTGAAATATCATCGAAATCCCAAATGATAAACCAAGGATCATCATGCAATTTAATCCAAGTGCCGAGGTCCTTATAGATGCGTAGTCGGTCTTTATAAAGAGTAAGGGCATGGGTTAATACTATGTAATACAAAAATAAACTGTCATTGATCTTGCTAGATAATATATAATGGGCACACATGATGAGTACTCATTAAAATGATGATTACTCTATAAAAAATGATGAGTACTCTATAAAATGATGAGTATTATTAAGAAAACAAAGAGTATATAGTCAAAATAACAATTTATTCACTTTTCAATCTATTTCAAACAATTTCAAAATAATTACAAATTAAATAACATATCAACCTAATAATAAAAAAACTAACTAAATTCTGTTTGACCAGATCTGGTCAAACCAGATCTAGAAAAAGGAAAAAAACTAAAAACCTTATCTACTACTGCGTACAAAGTACACTCATCAACAAAAAAATTGTTGCGGTTGTCTTCTCCGGCGGTTCACGAGCTTCTGCGGTTGTCTTCTCCGGCTACCAGCACGATCAGGATTCCAAACAAGCTGGAAAGCTCACGAATGGCAGATCTCAAACAAGCTCGAACCCTCAAGAAGCGGATCTCGAACAAGTTGGAAAGCTCGCAAATGGCGGATCTCGAACAAACTCGAAGCCTCAAGAATGGCGGATCTCGAAGCGTCCAGAATGATGGTTTACTTATGCAATCGAAGCTTCGCCTGAACACTACGTACGGTACGCCGGAGCTTCTGGCCTTCTTCTTCGGCTCAAAACACGAACGAAATCGAGATCCACCGCCTCACGATAGTCTTCTTCTCCGGCTCAGAATGCGAGGGAGCTCTTGATAGTCTTCATCCATGGCCGAGATCCACCGCCTCATGAATGGCGCGCCGGGGCTCGAACGGACCGAGGAAGAGACCAGAAGAAATACAGTGCCTGAGCTTCGAGCTTAGCTTCGTTTTCATGACGAAATCCATGGTTTTGCTGAAAAGGTTTGAACCCAGCAGAGAGAGGGGATATTAAAGAGAGAGAGAGAGGAGAGATAAAGTAAATGAGATTTTTGCCTATAGTGTTAAAATCTAGTTAAGGTCTCTAGTATGATAAAACAAAAAAATAGGGTTGAGTTAAGAATAGGGAGTGGATGTTCAAGACCCCTTGGTCATAATCTCAATAATCAATCCAAAGAGGCTGTAAAGTAGCTTTGTTCTCCATTATTTTATTTTATTGTCAAATCTTGGTTCCCCTACCGAGTTTCTACTTTCTAGGCTTTTGTTTGGGCTTAGCTTAAGTATATACTCTTTGGCTTGGACTTTCCTTTCTAATATTTCATAAACGAATCCAGTTTGGATTCATGGACATATTAATTTGCATATGATTATTAAATTCATATTTGACGACATTACCCTTCTATAATCTGATAAATATCGAGACATTCTGTTTTAGTGGCCTCGCCTTCTTGCTATACTCATTTCCCTCCTCTTACATCAAACCCTAACCCTAATAATCAGAATCCTCTCTTTTACGCACACACTCTTCCTCGTCACTCAGTCTAATGGGGAAAATTGGCAAGAAGCGAAAGTCCCGTGCAGCAGAATCGCAGCCCGATCCAATTGAACCTCAACAAACAGAGACAGAACCGGAGCCAGAATCAGAGCTGGCTGTCGAGCCCGAACCCGAACAGGAACCCATGGTAGAAGAAATGGAAGAAGTGGAAGAAGAAGAAGAAGTAGAAGAAGAAGTGGAAGAAGTGGAAGAAGAAGAGGTAGACTATGAAGATAACAAAGCCGAAGACGACGTGCTTCCGGATGCTACAAATAACGAGAATGCCAACGGCGATGTCTCAAAAGATGCCGTTCCGTCCCAACAAGATATATCCAACGGTGGCAGAGAAGAGGTTAAGGAAGAAACTCAAGATCAAGAATTCGAAGATGAACCTCTCGAGAACCTTCTAGAACCTTTTACCAAGGATCAATTGCTACTTTTACTGAAAGAAGCAGTATCCGTGTACCCTCAATTCGTTGAGAATATTAAGAAATTGGCTGATTCTGACCCGGTTCATAGAAAGGTCTTTGTACACGGTCTTGGTTGGGACACTACGTCTGAAACCCTTACAAGTGTGTTTGGAAAATATGGAGAGATCGAAGAATGTAAGGCTGTTGTGGATAAGGCTACCGGAAAATCAAAAGGTTATGCCTTTATAATGTATAAGCATCGGAGTGGTGCAAAAAAGGCTTTGGAAGAGCCACAGAAGAAAATTGGGAATAGGGTTACGTCTTGCCAGCTGGCATCCGCTGGACCAATGCCACAAGCAGCTCCTGTTACTGTGTCTCCACCTGTTTCAGAGTATACTCAGAGGAAGATATTTGTGAGTAACGTGGGAGCAGAGATTGATCCTAATAAGTTATCAGAGTTCTTTGCAAAGTTTGGGGAAATTGAGGATGGACCACTGGGTTTGGACAAGCAAACTGGAAAGCCAAAAGGGTTTTGTTTGTTTGTGTATAAGACTGCAGAGGGTGCAAAGAAAGCTTTAGAAGAGCCACATAAGAATTTCGAAGGTCATATGTTGCATTGCCAGAAGGCTGTAGATGGACCAAAGCCAAATAAAGGTGGTGGTGGCGGTGGTGGTAGTAGCAGTGGTAGCAGTGGTGGAGGTTATTATCAGCAACAACACCATGGACATCACCATCATCATTCACAGCAGCAATATGGCCACACAGCTAAAAAAGGAAGGTATTCTGGTGGGCCCAGTGGTGGTGGAGGTTCAGGATCTGGTGGGCATTTAATGGCACCATCAGGTGGGCCCTCTTCTGTAGGATTTAACCATGGAGTACCACCAGCTGCTTTAACTCCTGCTCTTGGTCAAGCTTTAGCTTTATTAGCAACACAAGGAGCTGGATTGGGTTTTGGAAATCTACTTGGAGGTATGGGTGCACCTGGAAATCAAGGAATGGGTGTGCCACCTGGTGGTGGATATGGTGGTCAAGGTGGTGCTGGATATGGAGTTCAGCCAGGGATGCAAGGAGGGTACCAGAACCCACAGATGGGTCAAGGTGGTGTAAGACCATCACAAGGTGGTGCACCTTACATGGGTCATGGTCACTAGGTGAGTATTTGAATTGGATAAAATCAATCTATATGTGCTCTTTTTGTATATTTTACTTACATTTGTATTCATTGTTTTCAGAAATTGCTGCAGCACATTGTCCTACTACTTCTGGCTTTACTGTGCTAGGGTGAGTTAGATCATTTCAGTGTCTAGAATGACTTGTCATAATTCATATTATTAGGTTTTGTAATTTTCGTGATCAAAATCTAAATGCTTTAAATTTGAAAATTCAACTTCTTTTTTCTGCCTCTTTTATGACTGATAGGAACATAGGCAGGCAAGTGGTGATACAACTTTTAAAATAACTTTATAACAAGAAAAAACATGGATATATACTACTTCAGATGCATTTATTTGTTTTCTTACCAACAATTTTGCTTAGTATGAGCATTAACCATACTTAGTGTTAGTCTGCATATCGTTAAGAGCTGTTTATAAGGTTCACATACATAGTGAATAGTCAAAATTAATACTAGAGTTTAACTTTCAGAGTTTTTCAATTAAAATTTACCACGAGGGATGCTTTATAATTATCTGTTCAAAATTGAAACAATTATGGATTATAAATGTTGGAGTATATGCCATTTGTGAATGATGTCATTCACTTTATTGGAATTATATCGAGCAGTCATGTCATAATGAGATGAGATTTGGCTTGCAGATCTCAAAATTCCAGGTTATATCTTTGGTAAGACTTAATTTTCTTACAGGAATTGTCAGTTGAGGTAAAAAACTGATACTTTTCTTCAAGCCTGAGAAAGAGAAAGAGTGGGCTGTTTAGTTGAAACTGCATTTAAACTCATTTTGTAGTAGAAGTTTTCTTTACTGCTAAAATATACACATATTTTCAAACACGGGGTTCATGCTATATGATTTTGATTTTGCAGAAATCTTTTTGTTTTGGAATCTGGTGATACTCTTGAAGTTGGGGACAGTTGCAAAAGACGTCTTTATATCAATTGCAAAACTGAATTTGTTTGGTAAAAGATGAGAAATCTTCAAAATGTAACTTTTCTATTTATATTTTAAGTATTTTCCCTCGTAATGGTTTCCAAAATAGTTGTAACTTCTTCTTCAGTAGTCATGTTTAAAAACTATTTCCATTTCAGTTTTTTTTTACTATCTTTCACTATTGTAGACAACATTTGCTTTACTTAACGACACTTTTATTATGTATCCTTGAATGATTTGCATAAAATATTCCAGTTTGTTTTCATTCCAACTTTACTTTATTATTTAAATGTTTTAAATTAGTAGTGCATATCCACTCTTTTAGATTTTTCTCATCTTTTTTCAACTAGAGTGGATTTGTGGAGTGAACTATGGCAGATGTTTAGCTAATCCCTCTCTAAAGATTATATTTTGTAACAGAATTACTTATGCAGGTAATATTTGCAGTGCAAATAAGGATCATAACCACATTTTTAGGCAGCTTGCTGTTTTTTAATATATGTCTTTTTTGGTTGACTAAGGTTTTTTTTTTTTTTTTATAAATCTAATCTTCTTTCTGATTAAATAAATAACTTGTAAAACATAATAATTATATATTTCCTAGAGACTACTTGATGATTGATGAAAGGGCCTCTTGAAAACACAAAACACTTTACTTTACGAAACCGATCTGGGATTGGTCAAAACTCTGGAGACTTTACTTTCTTCAATTTCATTTATGTCTTTTGACAAAAAAAAAAAAAGCACTTCATTTCACGTTTTCAGGATATTTCTTTTTTAATATATTCTGTTGATTATGGGACTGAAATTATATTTTGGTCCTTGATTATTTTAAACGAGTCTTTTTTAGTCCGTAGGCTATTGTTAGTGTCAGCTGATTTTCATCCAATTTTACAACTCTTCTACAAACTAAAGCCAAATTTTGGAAGTTTTGCCTCCTCTCCCATAGTTAAGGGATACTCTTATATCAATAGTTAACTGTGTCTATTTTGAAACCCTGAAAACTATCTAAATTTTTTCCGGTACAAACAAGGGACTTTTATGCAAGTCTTGAAGTTTTTCCACTTTGACTTAAGTTTTGAGAAGTTGTAATAGATGGGTAGAGTTGTGATTAAACAGAAGTTGGATAAGTGATTTGTAAAAGCAATTTTTGTGTAAAGTAACTGGAGGGGTATGAGTTGGATGAGAATTTGATTTGATTTTCAGCTCTTTAATACTAAACATGAAGAAGCTCTTTTAAAGAGATGATTCCATGATGGATGGGTTACAACAAGCTTCAACTGCTATCTATTATGGTAAAGCTCTCTTTATATCTTTCTAATGTGAAAAATATATTGGTTTTCAAAACATAAGTTACTTGAGCTAAAGCTACTTTCCCCAAAATGATTTGCATATCTTCTTAACTTCCCCAAAATGATTTGCATATCTTCTTAACTTGATGGTGTCATGGTAACGCAATTTTCCAAGAAAGATTTGCAATCCACTTTTTCTGATGTTATTAATGCAGAAAACTGAAGATGTTTAAGTTATTGTACAAGCAATTTTACTCTGTTATTAGTAATAATTTTTGATCCTACTACTGTCTTATTGATGTGAAATACAAAAGTTGACTCTCCATCTATATTGGGGGAAAACAGAAGTTATTATTGGGGAAAAAGCAATTTGAGATCTCGTTTTAGATCTTCTATAATGCTATCAAGAAACACAAGGGCCTTTTCCTCAGGAACAGGAGCATTAGCATTGTTTTATTGTTTGGGTATTGATTCTCTGATTCTCTCTCTCTCTCTCTCTCTCTCTCTATAGACAAAGAATCCATCAAATCAGAAAGTTATGATTGTACAAGCACAAGTGTGAAGGGAAATGCTTTTTCTCTATAGAGGTTGTTTGTTATGATTGTGTTATTAGTTTATTTGGCAGTTAAGAACATACAATCTCTCTCAAACCACTTTTTTTTTTTTTTTTTTTCATTTTTATTTTTAGTCTTGACATTGGTTGCTGCCTGCTATTCCTTTCCATATATTAGCTTCACATAAAGTCCATGTGGTAGCTCGCTCTTCACATATCCTAACACATTGACATTAGTGTTGTCCACCACACGAGTGCCCGATTAATTACTATTTGGTGTCATTGTTTTTCCAGAAATGTAAAGCTCAATCTAACCACACTAACTTTCACCACCAATATGTTGTCGTGTTACCAAATAAGCTACATACTCTGCTTTTTTATCTTCAAACCCTTCAAATTTATTACAGTTAGTGAAACAAGCCATACAACATCCAGAGTTTAATGGGATTTCATCAATAATAACTTCTCCTCATACCTCAGTTGACAAAGAAATTAAATAAGCAAACTTAATAAATTTAATGCATTTTTTGTTAAGAAATTTGTCTAATCCTTCAATTATCATAACGAGGATTTAAACCCAATTTTTGTGAGACTTTTCACCCACATTAACGTTTGAGTTAAAGAGGCTCCTACCGTCTAACAAAATACGCATCCGAAATTTGGGCATTAGCACATGTTTTCTCTTGTTCTCTTGAATAATTTTATACTATTTTTACGTTTTTTTGGTATATTAATTTTGTCAATAGTGAGAGTTTTTATTTTGACCGGAAATATAATTTTGTTAAAAAACGTATTACATAAACCATTATGCAAACGTAGATATTTTAACCAATTTTTTCACAAGACTCATGTACGATAATATGAGATTTCTAATTGGTTAAACGAAAACCAAAATTGACTTATCAAATTCGAGGAAGAAAATATTAGTTATAATATCTTGGCTAAACTATCAACAATTATACTTAATCTTTTGGGAATAGGATGAAACCAAATTAAGTGATATAATTCCATCTCTATTTGAATTCTAAAAATTATTGGTCTAATCGATCATCTAGATTCTAATGATTTGTTTTTTTTTCTTCTAAACTTTCCTTCATAATATTAAAATAACTATAGTTAGTCTATACCCGAGAGTATAGACTCGTCATATAAAATATCTGCTAGACCTCTAGGGGTATTATCTAGGTTTAAACTAAATATGTTGCTATCTAGCTTATATTTAGTTAACCAATCTGCTGCCCTATTACAACCTCAACTACACCATTTAAAGGAGGTTTATATTGTTCTGAGATCATATAAATGCTACTAATAATATTACAAATAGTGGGATCGAAAATTGCATACAACTCTCAAGGGTTTGCATAATAAGAAGTCTATCACTCTTTACTATCACCCTACACTTTGCTTCCCGGGTTAGTAGACAAGCTTTAAGGACTCCTGGTGCCTCCGCCTCGAGAAAGGATTCTGCTGAAATATCTCACGCATTGTAGCTCCTAGTATTTCCAAGATGGTCCCTGGTAACACAAGAAATAGTAGCTAAGTTATTTTTAAAAACTGCATCACTATTTATTTTGAGTATATTCATAGCTGGGGGTTCCCATTTGCTTCGTTTATCAGCTGATTTCTTATCGTTCAAGTTTAATTGTGAGGCTTCATTTGTACTATTTGTTTATACGTTGATACATTTAAGGTTGTTCGAGTAAATTAATTTACTCATACTATGTATTTCTAGTGTCAAATCCTCTTTTAACAATCAAGTTATATTTAACAGTTATGCCTTTCCCTTACATACTATATCCTTGCATTTAATTTTATAGCCTCCTTCCTTGTTTGTTCTCAAGGAGAAGAAAACAATGTATCATAATAAAATTTAAAACCAGATACCTGTCGAAGGCGACATTAAGCTCTCTTGATTCTACCCTATTCCTTTTCATGGTAGCCTTATTATCAAACCGATATGAGAATAACTTTGTCATAAGAGAATTCATTATAAATACAACTTCCATTTCATTAAATCTGACTTTCTCATGAACTCATGTTATTTTTGGTTGTCTAATATTCCAAAACATGACCATAATATATGAAACTATGTTGGAATATTGCCTCTTCTAGTATGCTTTTATGTACAAAAAACTATGTAATTATTTGCTCGACTAGTTATGTGCTTTATCACATGTCATCCATGCAATAAAAATAGATATAATGTGTATTCTATCACTTTGATCTCCTAAACACCTTTTATACTATATCTTGTTGTGTGTTCATTATCTCTAAATGGTTTCATCTACGTTGCTATATATTATCACATTTAGAACACTGCATGTGTTAAGTTCAAAAATGTTTAAACATCTCTACTTATGCTAAACCATGTTTTTTTTATTAGCATATAGATTTTTACTTTTTGGTCATAATTTCTTATATATATAGAATCTGATCTTAAGTACAATTACAAAGTTTCTTAGAATTTCATTACTAATAATACTTGTTTTTTCATTACAACAATAATGCGCAAAAAACCCAAATGCATTTCAGAAAGTTCTCCGGATTTCATTTGTGTTAAAAATGTCAACGCGCTTAAAAATGGGATCTCGATATAGTTCGATAACGTCAATCCGGTTTTGAAAAAGAGTGTTTTTTATCCGGTAGATCATCAAATAATGTCCAACGGGCATATAGTACACCTGTTGAAAACAGAACCCCGAATTCAACTAAAACGAGTTCTCAATTTTGCCAATCCAGATTTTGGTTTTTTAGCAAAAAGGGCTCAACAAATGTTACAAATACCACATTTACTCAAGCATCGAAGACACTCTTGGTCATCTTCAACTACCATCATTTGAAGCATTACATTAAGAGTTCTCAAGCACCCAAATCTTCATTTTCTCATCATAATCAAAAGCTTGATAATCATAATTTTCATCGCCACTCAAAAGGAGCAAATATATCTATTTTATTGTTAAATTAACTCAAGAAGGAGTCAATCAAGTATAAATTTATTATCTACTCAAGAAGAGATTTATCATGAATCAAGATTGCTCAATTCACTTATTAAGGAGTCAACCAGTTTTATATTCTTATATACTCTTTAGGAGCCATCTGTGTTTATTGTAATAATCAAATGATTACAAAGGTCTAACTATTTCTCTAGATTAAAGAAAAGGTGGTTTAGAGGTTGAGATTGAGCCTAAAAAACTCACTTAGGCTATGACTTCCTGTTAAAAGTATCGGTTTAGGTTTCGTGATTGAACTCGGTAAAAATCATGCATAGGGGTTCAGATTGAGCCCGTTAAAAATCTCGTTAGATTGTGGTTGAATCCGTAAAATCCACCTTGTATCGGTTTTATTTTCCATCGTTAAAAAACCGAGAAGTTTAGTGGATGAGATTAAAATCTATAGGTGATACCTTATGTAGTGGATATAGCGTAACCAAACCAATTTAAAGGATTTCATAAGCTCCACCCCTATACTATTTACTTTATGTTGTGATATAAAGTTGAATAAGTTTGTATTAACTATGTCTATCTTGTTTTTCTCATAGAGTTTCAAATTAATATCATCTTCCAAATTATTTTTAATTACTAGTAATCTTGATTAGTGTCCTATTCACCACCCTTATAGGACTAACAACTTACCATCTTCGCACTCTGGTGTCGATTAGGGCGTGATAAAACAAAGATAAATAAGATGAAAATAAACACCCAAACCGGAGCATATTACTCACTGCAAGTATCACAGGTCGTACACAATTTTTAATGATAAGTAAGATTCGTTCCTCAGAGACTATGAAAATTAGAAAGAACTTAAGCAATATAAGGTTCAAATAAGAAGCTAGAAAAATAATACGCAAGAAATAAAAGATTGGAAATATTTGTTTGAATTTAAGACTTTAAACAATTAACTAAATAAAGTAAAGACATGAAAACAAAAATAAAGAGAAGAAGATAGTATGAGAGTTTAGCTCGAGATCTCTAATCATGTAAGGAAGAATTGTGTGATATGCAATAGCCAGGATTCTATATTCCTCCTAACCCCCTTCCCAGTGGACTTAGGTGGCGACCTAGCAATTACCAGGGGACTTGGGTAAGGGGACCCTGCACGAAGGGTTACAATAATAAACTCATCATCATCAATAATATTACAAGTACGATTTCCCAGTCCTAATGTTTCCCAATGATGAAACCCACCACCCCAACCTCAAGCTCTAAAACAAAATGTCTCACGTTTTGCGATTCGAATGCGGGTCATATGGATAAGTCCTATAAACTAAGGGGTATGGATTGTAATGTGGTTAATAAAAGGCTGTAGAAAGGCTCATAGGGGCTAATACAGATAATAATAATCAAATAAAAGGGCGAGACAGTAAAAAGGCTTCAAGTGGCTTCAGTATGAAAGAACTGCCTTATTCACTTTTCTAACTACCGGATTTCGTTACTTTTTCACTATTAGTTCATAGATAAGCGGGTTTTCAACTAATTTCAAACCTCACGTTCTACACACCAATTAACTCTCCCTAAGTTCAAACTTTTAGTTGAGTTGGCAAGTCAACATGGTATCAGAGCTCCAGGTACTTGAGGTCCTGGGTTCAAGTCTCTTCACCGCCACCCACCTCGATATCTCCACGTGCATTGCTTAGATCAATCCATCTATGCTACTAAGAATGCACGTAAGGGGGCGTGTTGAAGTATAAATCTCCTATAATCCATTCTCTGCCTCTTCCAACGGTTTGAACTTTTAGTTGAGTTGGAAAGTTAACATGGTATCAGTGCTCTAGGTACTTGAGGACGTAGGTTCGAGTCTCTTCACCCCACCTACCTCGATATCTCCACTTACATTGCTTAGATCGATCTATCTCTTCTACTAAGCCTTGCAGATCTCAAAATTTCAGGTAATAGGTATGACTTTTTTTTTCTTATAGGAATTGTTAGTATTGGTAAAAATTTGATACTTTTCAAGCCTGAGAAAGAGTAACCTGTTTTGTTTTTATAATTAAAACTGCATTTAAACTCAATTTGCTTGATTATAACGTCTTTTTCTTTTTAATTTTGTTGTAGATGTTTTCTTAACTAATATTGTTTCTTTACTGCTAAAACATACACTTTTTTCAACAATGGGGTTTATGCTTTATAATTATATTTTAGAGAAATAATTTTGGTGATACTTATGAAGTTGGGGAGAGTTGCTAAAGAGGTCTTTGTATGATAGCAAAACCGATTTTGATTGGTAAAAGATGAGAATCTTTAAAATGTAACTTTTCATTTTCTATTTTAAGTATTTTCCCTCGTAATGGTTCCCAAAATAGTTGTAACTTCTTCAGTAGAGATGTTTAAAAACAATTTCCACTATAGTAGAATACACAACTGCTTCACTTAACAGTTTTATTATGTATCTTGAATGGTTTGCATAAAATATTCTAGTTTGTTTTAGTTTCAACTTTACTTTATTATTACTTAAATGTTTTAAACTCTTTTAGATTTTTCCCATCTTTTCTCAACTAGAGTGGATTTGTGGAGGGAACTATGGAAAATGTTTATGTGGTGGTCCGTTTAGCTAATCTCTCTATATAAACTATATTTTGTAACATAGTTACTGATGTAGGTAATATTTGCAGTGCAAATAAGGATCATGACCACATTTTTATGCAGCTTGCTGTTTTTCAATATTTATTTTTTCCGGTTATAAATCTAATCTTGTTTCTTATTAAATAAATAACTTGTAAAACATGATAATTAAATATTTGTTAAAGACTAGTTTATGAAAGGGCCACTTGAAAACCCAAAACACTTTACTTTACTACCAAATAATTGTACATTGGTTCTTATCCCCGATTTGGTTGGAAACTTTACTTTCTTCAGTTCTATTTGTCTTTTGACCAAAAAACAAAAAACACTTAATATCGCGTTTTCACCTTACATTCAGGGTAACCTGTTTATATATTTTGGTCCTTGATTATTTTAAATGCCTAGACTATTGTTAGTGTCATCTCATTTTCATCCTTATTGATGCCCATTTTACGATTCTTCCACAAACACAAACCATGTTTTGGAAGTTTTGGCTCCTTTCCCATAGTTAAGGGACTATTAAAAATATTTGCTCTTTTAAAACCTTGAAAATAAAATAGGTGGTGTACTTGCTATCTAAATTTTTCCGGTACAAAGATTTGCTAACTTGAATTTCAAGGGGAAGTTTATGCAAGTCTTCAAATGGGTACAATTCTGATTTTCTTGTTGTTTTGTGGTTGATCATAGAAGTCATTTGTAAAGTAAAGATTTTCTAACTACACTCCCGAGGGGGTCTCAGTTGTGTTGATGGATGAGAATCAAATTTTGCTTTGATGTTGAGGTCTCGCTCGCTTTTTAACGTTAAAAATGGAGAAGCTCTTAAGGTCATAAGAGATTTTTCTAGAAGAATTAATATTCAATCTGCTTCAACTGCTTTTTGGTAAAGCTCTATATAATTTTAAGTTCTTCTTTGATCTCTCATTGGTGGTTACTTGTGAGAAAGCAATTTCCCCAAAATAAGTTTTGCATAAGTCTTCAAATCTTGTGATGGACCTTTATTCTTTAGAATATTTTTTTTTTATCTAATTTAATTGAGATGGTAAAACAATTTTTCCACAAAGATTTTCAATCCATTTTATCTCATCACATGACCATCAATTCCTTTCTTATACGAAAATATTTTTCATCTTTTTCATGTAGAAAACTGAAGTTGTTCACCTAAAAGAATTAGCAATCGAATAATTTTTAATCCCATGATGGATGTTCATTCCTTTATTGACGTGAAAAACAAAAGTTGACTCCTATTTGTGGGAAAAACAGAAGTTGTTTGCGAAAGTAATTTGAAATCTAGTTTTAAATCCCTTGATTATAACCTGACCTGATGTCTGACAAAAAAAGTGTCATGATGTTGTCGATGTTAGCTTTAAATCCCTTGATTATAATCCCTTGTTGTTGTTAGAACTTGTCCTTTACCTCAGGATCATCAGGGTTAATTGATTTATTTGATTTGTGACATGTAGTTGTTTGGGTATTGATTCTATAGAGAAGGGATCCAAGCAACAAGTTACTAGTGAAGCTTAATATGGGATACAACAAGTTGTTTGAAATTTTTCGAGGACATACCTTTTCTCTACACAGGTTGGATTTCACTTGGGTTGGATTTGATGGGATATATTAGCTTCATAAGATATGTAGATAATCAATCCACGTGGTAGCTTCACATCCTAACACGTTGGCCTTCGTGTTATTGATAACTATTTGGTGTCAATGTCATTTTTTTCCATAAATGTATAGCTCAACCTGCCATACTAACTTTGGCCAATACATTCTCATATCTACATATTATATTCTTTTATCTTCAAACGATAAAATTTATCAAGGTTTTATTTACGATTAATTGTGTACCAATCTACTTTTACATACAACATCCATCATTTCAATAACATGATTAACTTACCACTCTTGATGGGATTTTCATTTGTAAGGACTAATTCTCATTACCTTAGTTGAGAGGAAATCAAACAAGCAAATTTCCTTCCAAAGAACCCCTAATGACTTTTAAACCATATGTCTCAAAATAATTAACAATTTGTCATGTCCATTGGTATAAAACAACACTTTCATTATCATAACAAGAACGACTCTTTTTAAACATAACGTTTGAGTTAATTGCACTACAGGTTCCTATCTTGTTCCAAAATATACACTGAAAATTTGTGCAACAACATTAAAGTCCTTTATGGCTGTTATTTTATGATTGCACATGGTAAGTAGCCCATTTGATAAAATTTTGCTAGTGTCCTTTATGCAAGGTTTCTAAAATACCCTTAAATTATCTTAACGCTTTACGTGCACGAGGCACAAGTGTTCTCTTGAATAATTTTATACTCACTCTAAAATTATAACGAGTGATGGTAATAGATGTAAGGTAATTGAACCATTCTAAAAAGGCATAATTTTTATCCCTACATCCGTTATTTTACGTTGTGATATAGAATTGCAATTTTTTTTTATCAACTAATACTATCTTGTTTTATTAGCCTTCAAGTGTTTGATAAAAATCCTCGTAGAAGTCTTCAAATTTATATTTTCAAAAATATTTTTTATTAGTAGCAATCTTAATTAGTATTCATTACTTAGGACTAACAACTTACCACCTTAGCACTCCAATCATTTACCACATTATCCTTTAATCGTTTTCCAGATATAAGTACCCAAAGACTCTGTAGAACCAATATCAATTCAAACTCCTAAATTGGATAACACCTAAACTTTCATACTTATAGGGGACGAGAGTAACTAATGTTTAAACGATCATTAACTACTAGATAAAGAAAATAATTGAAATTAAAAATATAAAGTTAAATTTAATACTTGTAAGGGATGAGAGTAACTAATGTTTAAACGATCTAAAAACTGATAAAACGATAACCACTATATAAAGAAAATAATTGATATTTAGAAGATAAAGTGTAAAGAAAAATTCTTTATTTGAGATATGTGTCTCGTAATAGCCTGTGATTACATGAGTTGTGTCCTTATCCTTTACATGATTAATCTACTTATAGATCTCTCAGATCGTTATGATTAAAATCTCTTAATTAATGTATAACTTGATATTTTGTCGTCATCACTGTTTGAGGAGAGCCACACACTCAAGTTTATCGTTGATGGCACCATCTGCAACGTTACTTATTGTGGATAAGACATGCTGGTTTTTCCTTAACCTTGTTCTTCGAAGCTACCTTTCATGCTTTCCTCAATTGATCATAACTTGTTTGAATTTAATAAAGACTTTCTCATTCTTGGAAACACGCGGTCAAGGGTTTTTTTCATATCAAATATATTTTTAAATTATAATTATTTTTCATAGGTTAGGCTTTATAGAAGTATGTATTTTTCTCGAGTAACTTGTTTTATCGGCCTTTCTTATTTTAGAAGTAATTTAATTCTAAACAACTTTGACAAGAATAATGTCGTGCACTTTAGTAATAGGTGGACTTACCCATACGATAGCTGCCATGTCTCTTCATCTTATTATGTTTTGATATTTTTGCTCATAATGACGGTTGATATGGGTGAGAAAATGAGAACTAGAAAACCGAACCAAAAAAAATAATAACCGAACCAAAAGAACCAAAAGAACCAAAAACCGAAAAACCAAATGGTTCGGTTTACTTTTCCATCTCATTATGAACATATTACTATTTTAGAGATTTTGTGCCTTAATTGTGTGTTAAGTGTGTAGATATTAGGTACATGTTTGACATAAGAACCAAATGACGAGGAGAAGTCAAGAAGTCAAGTCCAAACCCAAGCCAAGGCGTCAAAAGAGCAAAAAGTCAGTTTTGAGAAGTTAGAGTGTTTACCAGCAAATTTTTGATGTCATTTGATTCAATCACCATAAATAATTTATCAGGGATTTGAACAAAATTCTATTAAATTTGGATAGTTCTTGAAGTCAACGACGCGTGAGAAGTGACGAAAGTCAATTCCGAGGTGAGATAAATAAGTTATGCCATTTTCTTCCACTGTGACTCAAACTTATCCAACACTAGCTAAAAACGGGTTGGGCTATTTTTAACCCATCTAAGTGAGCCCATTTGACCCCAAAATATTTATACTAGTATATATTCATTCTAGAAGCTTATAATTCAGCACAATTGAAATATTACACCAGAGAAGAAGAGCTACACGATTGGAGCAAAAGAGGAGAAGGGTTTCCACGAATTTCCATCACTCTTCACCATTCCATATCCATTTCCATTCGAGTATTAGTTTAATTTTATTCTATTTTACGTTCTAAGCATGATAATAACAGTATTTATCTTTAATATTCAGTTTCACATTATGAATTAAAACTGTTTTCTTGAGGATTGCTATGAGTATGAACCATCATTGAATGTTTTAATGTATATTTTTGATTTTGGGATATTTATATTTAAAAAAATTGGATTATTTCCATTGATTATATTATTGAGCTTATTTATAGTTGTGCCCTGATCAAATATTGAATAGTGTTAAAAATCTTAACTATCGCTCGGTGGTGGGGCTAAAGATGTGATAAATAAACGAAAAGTAAAAGATAATAAAACACACACACACCTATGGAATTCCTTGGGAAACCATTTGCAAGTGAGCAGACCGTTCGCAAGTAATAGTTCGCTCTCAGGGATTTAGATATTTAGCTTAAACTTGTATTAATTAATAGTGTAGATGATTTTAGATGTTGATATTAAAAATGGAAATAAGATATATAATTATCTAACGTGCATAAAGAAATACGAATGCAAATAAGATGATAATTAGGGTTACTAGTATGAGCCTATCTTACTAAGTTGCTATTCTAATTATAAGGGTGAATTGAGGAATTATAAATAGTCGGGATTCTATATTCCTCCTAACTCCCGCCAGGGTAGACTTAGGAGACAACCTAAAAATTACCAAGGGACTTGGGTTAGGGGACCCTGTGCAATGATCGGTGGTGAGATCAAACCTTAACGACTATCTAGTTAGGCAAGTCCGTCAAGACCACTACGGCACACTAGACGATTATGTAAATAAGAAGCTCAATCGATTAAAATAACAAAATAGTGTTCTAAGATTTAGACAAAATAACAACCTAATTAAATTGATAAATAAAACTAAAGAATAAAAGCTTAGAAGTATGGTTAAGCCATACTTCAAACCAGTGATCCACCCACGAAACGACCGCAATTCAAAGAGCTATATAAATATCAAAGGGATTCTTCAAATTCCTAGCCGATATTTTGCAGCTTTCAAAACATTGGACGTCCTTACAATTGGACAGATTCTTTTGGCAGCTTTTCCACTTTCCCAAAGTAACTTTATTTCCTTTTAACTTTTGATTTCGCCTTAGATCTTCTTTACTTAACTCCTTAACATTGATTTGACATCTAATTAAACCAATTTATCTAAAAGCTTCATATTTAACACACGAATTATACCAAAAATGCTCAAAAAGTAATAAATCTCCAAATCAAGGCAAGAATTGAGAAATTCACAATTAATAGGGAAAATACCTTAACAGATAATATAACGCACCTAAAATAATGTATCATAAATAGATTAATTCGTATCACAAATATGGAGACATAAAGACCCCAAACTCAAAGTTGTATCGTCCCGATACAATAAGAAATAAGAACAATATGGAAGCCTCTAAAAATATATACCTAAGTCAATTATGCACGTGGAGAAGAAGAATGTAAAAAATAGTCCTAAAAAAGTTTCATGTAATAATATTTACAACCTAAATTATATATATTCACTTATCATACAAACAAACAACACTGTATAATTTCAAAATTAGATTAGGTTTGCAATGCGCGAAGAATAGGTCTTTCACTGAGTTCACTATGGAGGCTATAGATTATTCATCGATCCTAACAAAGTCTCAAATGATCCATGTAACTACTATCTATTGTTTCAATCGTTCATAGACCAAATAGTTAAGAATCATAAGGTCTTTAAAGTTGCAATGTTAGGCTTAGGGACGGTATGATTGTATATTTGGAAAATGTAGAGTGAGCTTTTGGCTCTCTCCCCACTAGCCATTGATGTCTCCCTTTTTGTTCTAATTATATTCCCTTAGGATACATCATTTTGGGTGATTATTTGACTAATATGATAGGCTTTTATTATTATTTCGTTATATTTCATTTTACCTCCTTGGAATTTATTATTTTTCATTTTTAAAACTTTTACACGTTAAATGGTAGTTTTTAGTGAAAAATTTGTAGGTCCATGGATGCTAGGGAGTATCAATACAAGGAGATGAATCAAGAATAAAAGTCTTAGATCGAGCAGAGAAGTCAAAGGCGAGAAAAGATATCCCAAAGAGTTGACTAGAAAAGCTGCAAATCCGGAAGACTGATGTTAATTGCTGATTTCGAGCTACTTAGACGTGGATTCAGTTTATGAGGTTTGAAGAAGATTTATTCCTTATTTAGTTATGAAGATTTAGCAACTTGAACGGGTCGATTTGGAGTTGATTTGAGAAAGTTAAAGTCGTTTTACCAAAGGCTGCACACCAGTTACGAAATTTTAATTAAAAGATTAGACTTGGGCTATTTAATATTTCACTAATTCACTTAAGTAAAGCCCAAGTCCGATTTTGAGCTTACAAATAGATCTTTTAACTTTTATTTTGCACACAACTCAATTTACATAAGTCAGAAACGCTAGAGGAAAAGTCAGAAGCAAGGAAAAGGAGAAAGCTAAGAGATGGAGAAAAAATCACAGCCAAACCCAATCCTTAATTAGGTTCTTTTATCTTTTATTTCTGTAATCGACATGAGTTCATTTATTTTCATTTCTTTAGTTTTTAATTTCGTTATGAACTAAATTCATTTGTGCTTGAGAATCGCTTTAATGGGTTGAGCCCTAGTTTATTTGATTAATGTTTTTGAGTTTGGGATTGAAAATATTAATTTGAATTGGGTAGTTTAGTATTTTCTATTATCTTGAATTTATTTACTGTCTTTGTAGTCATGAATCAAAAATGGGAATTAGTAATTAAGCTATTCATTATAGTGGCGTAATGATCACCTTGACGGGGGGGTTTAGTTACAAAACTAGATAATAGACGTAAGGAATAAATTATTGATCCTGACGGACTTGATTAATCTTATAGCCAATTGGGTAAAACACTTGAACATTCAAAGATAGCTTATAATCACCCTGACGGGGTTTGTAATACCCTTGGATAGCTCCTAAGTCCACCTTGACGGGGGTTAGGAGAAACTAGAATCCCGACTAATACCAAATCCCGATTCAACCTTTTAACGAAAGCATTGGTTAAATAGATTTAGGTGAAACCCTTGCGAAACTCAAGTACTAATTCTCATTCTTGTGTCTACTCATTTTATTTCCCTTGCGTCTTGCTTATTTGCATTATTTAATTTAGTATTTTATAATTGCACTTTAGTCCTTAAACAAAAACCAAACAAATATTTATCCATTTACTTTTCGTATCATATAACAACTATCCTCATTTACTGCATAACATTTAAAGTCATATCCAACCCGTCCCTGAGATCGAAATCCCGTTTACCGGATATTACTCTGACGACCCGTACACTTGCGGGGTGTTATTTTATAATACACCAGGAGACATCAACCATCAACGAATCTCCCTAGAGCTTGAGTTACTCTCATAAATATTCTCACTCAACCAATGATTTGATGCACTAAATAGAATCCCCAATATCTCAATAATAAAGCTTTAAAATGATCACATAATAAGTTCCACTTTGCCGGTCCAAATCATATCATATTTTTTTATCAATTTTCTTTTTCCAGATAGCTATGACTCTCTTTTTGATGTGAGTTATCATGCTACTTATTTCTCAACATATTTCTTTTCTTTTCAATACTTCTTTCTTTCTTTTATCCCGACAAAGGGTTACAATATAATAACAAGTGAATCATCATCAATTGCACAATACATAATCTCAAAAAATACCCAACGCAATAATAATTCCCATAATGTGAACCCACCACCCCAAACTCAAGCTCTAAAACGACTGTCTTAGCATCGCAATTTGAGTTCGCGTCATACGGAAAAGTCCTAAAATCTAAGGGGCATGACTTGTAATGTGGCTATAAAAAGGCTTTAGAAAGGCTAGAAGGGGCTGAGACGGATATATATAAATAGTAATTGGACAAAAATCTAAAAGGAAACAAAGGCTTATCAAAGAACCGCCTTAATCATTTTCTAAGCTATGCAATTTCGTTACTTTCTCACCTCTAGCACGTTCATTAAATGGGTTTATCAAATTGCTCAGATCTCATGGCCTACACACCCCTCGAGGCTCCCTGATATTTACTTCTACCACATTCCTTACTAATCATTTCTTTACTATTAAGGTGTGTTTTCATGTTCATACTTGAATGCATACAATATAACTAATCATAAACAGATTACTTCTATATCATTAACTCAATGAAGTTTATAGTTTTAGGCCATTATACACATTCTACATCTAATTCCATCTCTTTAAATTTTTTTCATTTACCTGAAAATCAGTAAATCACAAAAAATGGAGATGAGGGACAAGGAATCCCAACACCCCCAACTCAAAAATGAGTTGTGTCCCCACGACTCGAAACAGACTCAATAAAAATAAAACTATCACATATATTGCAAGTACTGAAAGAGGGTAGGGAAGAAAGAAAACATACTCTCGAGGCTATTGCCTCGCATGATCAATACCCAAGATAGGTACAATGCTTTTCTTGTCTGGAAACTTCTTTAATCACTGATTTCGCATTTACTTACCTCCTAGTGTGATCCATCCCAATCAATCATCCCACTCTATGAATCTTTTGTTTTTACCTTCTCCGTTTTCTTTCTTGAACACACTCCCATGTGAAGGTGTGCTTCTTGTTCTCACGCAATACCTTGATTTGATTCTTCTCCATCTCCCTAACACTAGATAGTGTCTTTGTTCTTTTCGTAATCTCTTTTGACCTCCAACTCAAAGGTTTAAACACTCTTGAACTACCTTTTGATTATAGGTAGATAAGGTGCTATTTGGGTTAGGAAAGGTGTAAAAATGATGATTCTTTATGTGTGTATGATGGAATTTTGCTTGGATGAGAAAGGTTTAAGAAAATTTGGAAAACGATTTTGGAAAATTAAGGATCTTGATTCTTGATTTCTAGGTGCTTTGGAATGATTTGGGTGGGTAAATATTGTTCATAGAAGTGTAGGAAAGGATTTGGATATGAAGTCATGTTGTTTGGTGTTGTTTTGATGTGTGGTAGAGGTTTGGTGAACTTTAATGGAGCTTGGGTGCTTAGAGAAGAAGAAGGCTAAAGGTTTATGAGTTGGTATCTTTCTAACCTTTTCTTCTTGTTTTGATCGTGTCCCGTACCGGTATGCCAGTTGTAAAACCGGTATGCCGCTCCTACTTTGCAAATTTTATGACTTTTAACCGTATCCTTGACCGTCGCGTTCCATTCTGACGTACGGGTATGCCAGTCATGGACTTGTATGCTGATCAAAATCTTCTGGCCTTCTGATTTGCAACCGTCGCGACCCTTAGTCGTGAATGTCGACACGGTATGGGACCGACATGCCGCTAGTAGGGCTGGTATGCTGGTCGAAATCTTCATATATTCTGACCTCAAACCTTGGCGCGTACGGTCATGACCCTTTGCGAAATTTTGAATTTTCCAGTTTTTTCTTGACATGCTTCTGTTCTAGGACAATTTCAGCTTGATTCGTCCATTATTAGGAAACATTTCCCGAATAACAGTTATAGACAATTTCCTAAGCTTTTCGTGGACTCCTAGATTGCTGAATTTTGAATTTGTATACAAAAGTTATTGTCATTTAAAAACAGCTGTAACGATGTTCACGAATGCTGATGCTGTTACGGACCGGCAATGCCGCCCATGTGAGCGGCTTGCCGCTCCGATCTCGGCAAGAACCTTATTTATTCATATATTCATGACATTTTTGAGACAGTACACTACCCATAGGTCCGGTATACTGTTTGGAACAGTTGGGGGATCAATTCTTCATAAATCTCATCCCAAGCTCATCTTGTGCATTACCTACACATCCAAAACAATTTCTACCATCCTCATTAATGCAATATTTATTGAAAACAACTAAACTAAACACAAAAACATAAGAAATTTGCAGGTTATCTACCGGGAAGCACTTTTGTATACCGTCTTTTATAGTTTGACGTGTTACATCGATTATCTCTTGATTATATAGCCTCCACATCAATAGGCGAGGCTATGCACATCCACTATCTAAAGCTTGTGACCCTTCTTCGCTTAAATTTTAATCTGTTTTGCTGAAACAACTCTTGTAACAAAAAACAGACCCATCCACGAATTCTTGAATCCGAATGGCCTATTCTCTTGCTTGGGGGCATTTTAAGCGACCTCGTCACCAACCCCAAACTCACTTTTGCCTCTCTTCTTCACAGGGATATGGTGGGCTTCCTTTCTAACTTCCTTGGTCACAACTCGGAGTGTTGGGGCCTCATGTAACTCCTTATGCTTTTCTTCCACAAAATTAAATGTTTTGGACTTTTCTTCAGTTCAAAGAGTCACGGTTCTCTCATGAACATCAATTATGGTGCGACTTGTCACCGAGAATGGACGTACAAGTATCAATGGAATGTGTTGTCCCGTAATACTATCAAGACAACAAAATCTGTAGGTATCGCTAAAGTACCTACATGGACAAGCCCGTCCTCAATTACTCTCCATGTCTCTATTGTGGAGTTATCTAGGAGAAGTAAATTGATGTCTTTTACTTTGGAATCTCCCATGCCTAACTTCTCAAACATATTCTTGGGCATGATATTTCTACCCGAACCCAAGTCACACATCGCTTTAGCTTCGAAGTTACCACCTATATTAATTTGTAGGTAGAAAGCTCTTGGATCTTGAATCTTTAGTTGTAGCTTATTTGGAACTTTTGTCAATCTTCTTTAGTAAGACCCACAGTCTCGATCTCAACCTCTACACTCTTACCCTTCTCGAAAGAAATTTCTTTTAAGACTTTTGGTGTTGTAGGCTTTCTTAGTAGATACGGTGGTGACAATCACAGATGTGGAGGCGGCATCTTCGCCGTATTCTCCTCTTTCCAACCTCTTTAACCCCATCTTTCCTTGTCACGTTGTCGAAGTTAAGCTTCGTGGGTTCTTCTATTGTTGGAATCACTGCACTCATTGCATCTTTATCTTCAACCTCATCCTCACTATCCAAATCTTCAATTGTTACCTCATCTTTGTGAATTTCGATTGGTTCTATCTCTTTTAAAATTTCCATTTCACTAGATGTACCTGAAGGCGATTCAACTCTATTTTTCTGTTGCATTTTTTGTGCGACTACCTCTTTTTCTGGATCTTCTTCAAGTACAAGACGTTTGTAGAGACGTTGGGAAAATCTGGAAGCAACTTCTAAATACTCGAAATAGTCCATCTTCATCTGAAGTGGTGGTGTTAGTGGATGTGGAGGCGACGACTCCGCCTTACTCTTTTCTTGCACCTTTTGTGCAATTATCTCTTCTTCCTCAATCTCTTTTTCAACTTCTTTTTACTCCTCGATAACATAAGGCTCAAACTCTTTCTCAATTTTTTTTGATTTTAAACGATTACCTCATCTTGATTCTCAACACTCACTTCATCTAAACTAAGCTTGGTTGGTTCTTCTATGGTTTAATCCTTGAACCCAACATTCTATCGCTATTTTGAATGGCATTTTCATTAGTATTCATCGCTTGGCCCAATCTCGTAGATGAATCTTGTTGTAATTGGTGAATGATCGTAATGAGTTACGTCAATCTTGCTCCATAGCTTGATTGTGTTGGTGCATGAGTTGCACTAATGATACAGTAACATCGATATTTAGTTCACTTTTGCTCATATTATTTGTTGAAATCTTGATGGATTGCTCAAGAGTATCATTTGAATTATTTACTCCTTCTTGTGGATTAGATGGAAGTTTCTTTGGAGACGATCTTCCTTTATACCTCGGATTAAATGTGGAAGATTTTGTTGAAACTTCACACATGTACTAGTTACTTGGGTGACATACGTCCCCAATGTCTCCATTCCGCGGCTTGCTTGTTGAATCTCTCATTATCGATTTGCATGTTCATTTTAGTCATCCGACAGGGATTACATAGTTTGTTAGAAATCGGCTATGGATCCTTCATACATGGGATGTTGTGGAGTTTGAACTTGGTAACTTGGACCTCCTTGATAAAAAATTTGATTTCTAGCCCCATGCATATTTGTATGCACCAATTCCATACCTAAGGAACCTGAAAAGAGACTAAAAAGAAAACGCATATGGTGGTGCCTAGGGTGTGATAAAAATAAGATTAAAATAAGTCAAGAAACTACGCACTCTCACCCTAGACAGGCACAGTACTGCAAGTATTACAGGACGTATGCAAGTTTTAGTTAGTAAGTTGAGTTCGTTCTCAGGGACTTAAGTGTGTTAATCGCGTGAGTAGAAATAACGAGTAAAAGTAATTAATTAAAAGACAGTAAATAAAGAGAGATGAATTTCGAATTAAACTAATTAAACTAAGAAAATCAAAGACAATAAAATAAAAGATAAGAAATATGAGATGAGAATATAGCTCAGGTATTGCTAGTATGCACTAATCCTTCTAATTCTATCTATAAATCTAGTTCATAAGGGAGAATATTAGCTCTTGGTATACTTAGTCAGGATTCTAAATTCCCATACCTTAGACCTTGAGAGCGACTAAGGGGGCTACGGCACAACCAAGAAGTGTTTTATCTTAGGGTTATCAAACGCCACTAAGGCCCTAAGCAAATACTGCAATCCTGGTGATATGGTGGTTAAAACAAACCCTAATGACTATCTAGTTAGAATCATGTTTTGTCAGAACTAATATCGACACTAGACATTATGTGGTGGTTCAGTAGTTAAACACCCTGTCAAGGAGACCATCTAACTACTCTTAAAACAATCCTAAAGTGATCAGTTCTAGGAAAGACATTAAATCAAAACACATAAACAAATATGAAGTAAGAAGCTAATATCAAATTAAAACATATAATTACCAAAGAAACTTAGATAGAAGAATTAGAATTCATAGATTATACATTATGCAAAACCCTAGCTATGGGGAGTTTAGTTCATACCTGAAGGAAATAAACTAAAAGAAATTACAAAAGACTTCATCTTGCTCTCTACAATAACTAAGGAATAATATTAAGGTTTTTCTAAGCAAGGATGATTTTACAAGTGATACAAGGGTGTATTTATAGGTGTTTAGAAGACCTAATTCGTTTTCTTGAGGAAGAGGTAAGGTATTGAACTTCTAGCCCAACTCAAATTCGTATGGAAATAAAGATAAACACTGCTGGACCGTTTTGAGCATATCTTCTTCGTTATTGGTCGGTTTGAGCTCCATAAGATACAAAAAGAATCGTAAGAGAATTATCTTGACCTTGAAGAAGGAAATCACCAGATTCGGCCTATTTCTTAGGTAAAAACGCATATCTTTGGACGTGTATGCAGAATCCCAGATTTAGGCAGCTTTTCCTTTTCCATCTTTTTAGCTTTTGTTTCCTTATCTCCAATTACCATGCAAATTTCTTTCCATAAGTTGTAATCTTTGACTTGGACTCTAATTAAGCTCCATAATTATCTTTAAAGCTACACACTAAATAAACAATTAAACCCAATATGCTCTAAAAACATTATTTCTACAAATCAAGACTCAAAATAGGAAAGTGCACTAAAACTCAAGAAAATCGACATTATTGACTTCTAAATCACTTAAAATGATGTCTCATCCTAACATAAATCTATCACAAATGAGGAGACATCAGCATAAAACTGAAAACAAATAAAAACTTCTTCACTAAAATACACAATGACTAACTATAAAATCCCCGACAGCGGAGCCAAAAACCTGGTGGGACGAAAGGTGTGATAAATAAACAAATAATAAAAGATAATAAAAAACATACACACACCTATGTAATTGATGTCTCCCCATTTGTGATGATTTAATATTAGTTGGAGACATCATTTTTAGTGTTTTAGGAAGTCATTTATTCGATTTTCACATGTATTAGTGCACTTTCCTATTTCTAGTATTGATTTAATGATTTATTATTTTTAGAGCATATTGGGTTTAATTATTTATTTAGTGTGAAGCTTTAAAGATATATATGGAGAATAATTAGATGCCAAATCAATTCTAAGAGATAAAAGAAAGAAGATATGCATGGAAATTGGAGATAAGGAAAGAAAAGCTAAGATATGGGGATTCGTTGTCTCTCATCTCCATTTTTCTGGTTTTAGGTAGAAATTAATTTTTTTGGTACATGGAAATTAGATGTAGAGTGTGTTTAATAGCTTGAAAGCATAAGCTCAGTAAGTTGATGATAGAAAGTAGTATGTTTATGAGCTATTTTATTTTGTATGCTTTGAGTATTTGCAGGAAAACAAACATTGATAGTAAAGAAAAGATTAGTTAGCAATGCGATAGAAAGTATGTTCGATCTCAGGAAGCCATGAGTGGTTTGTAGGCCGTGATATCCAAACTAGATGATAAACCCATTTGATTAACGTGCTAAAGGTAAGAGAATGACGAAATTGCATAGTTTAGAAAGTGATTAAGGTGGTTCTTTCAAAAGCCCCTTGTTGCCTTTTAGCTTGCTGTCCAAATTTATTATTTTATATCCTTCTCAGCACTTTATAGCCTTTCTAAAGCCTTTTTATTTAACCACATTATAAGCCATATCCCTTTAGATTTTAGGACTTTTTCCATATGACCCGCACTCGAATCGTGATGCATAGACAGTTGTTTTAGAGCTTGAGTTTGGGGTGGTGGGTCCACCATTATGGGAATTGTTATTGGGGTGGGTTTTTTGAGCTTATTAATTGTGCTCTGTTCTATATTTTGATGATAGTTCACAGGTTTATATTGTAACCTTTTTCCGGGGTAAGAGTGAATGAAAAAAGCTAAAAAGCATGAAAAGAAAAGAAAACAATCTACGAGAAAAATAGCGTGATATCTCAACATCAAAAAGAGAGTCATAGCTATACAAAAGAGAAGAAAAAATTGATTTGAAAAGAATATATATTTGGACCGGCAAAGTGGAATTTCATGTGAACATCTTTATGCTTTAATTGGGTTATTGGGGATGCCACTTTGTGCATCAAATCATTGTGTTGAGTGAGAAACGTTTTATGAGAGTAACTCAAGCTCTAGGGAGATTCGTTGATGGCAAGTGAGGAGAGAGCCAAAAGCTCACTCTAAATTATCCAAATATACTTATCATACTGTCCCTAAGCCAACATTACAACCTTAAAGACCTTTTGATTCTTTGCTATGTAATCTAGAAGTGATTGAGCCAATATAGAGTAGTTAAGTGGATCTTTGGATACTAGTGAAGTTCGATGAACAATCTATAGCCTCCTTGGTGAAGTGAGTAAAAATCCTCTCCTTCTTACATTGCGAAGCTAATCTAATCTTGAATTCAAGCCGTGTTGACTGTGGATGTGAAAAGTGTACATGTATGTAGTTTGTAAATATTATTACATGAAATTTTCTGAGTAGTTGCTTTATATCTATTCTATATATTCTGCTATCTCCTTTCCCACTGTGCTTAATTGACCTATATTTAGGGACTTCCCTTTGTTTTTATCTTTATTGTATCGGGACGATACAACTTTGAGTTAGGGGTCTTGATGTCTCCCCATTTGTGATGATCTAATATTATTTGGAGACATCATTTTTAGTGTTTTAGGAAGTCATTTAGTTGAGTTTCACATGTATTACACACTTTCCTATTTCTAGTATTGATTTAATGATTTATTATTTTTAGAGCATATTGGGTTTTAATTATTTATTTAGTGTGAAGCTTTAAAGATATATATGGAGATTAATTAGATGCCAAATCAATTCTAAGAGATAAAGGAAAGAAGATGTGCATGGAAATTGGAGATAAGAAAAGAAAAGCTAAGATATGGAAAGATAAAGTTGTCAAATAAATCTAAATTCCAGCACCCACGACCACAAAAGGGATCATAACTCAAGATTTACTAGGAATTTGGAAGAATGGTATGAAGCAAATTTAAAGAGTTTTCCAAGACGATCAGTTTCAACTATTGGAACGCGTCAAACAGATAAGTATTGAAGCAGTTATGACAAAACAAAACAGCGGCAAATTATTACCTTTTCTATATTTTAGGGTTACGAATTTGAGTTGGGCTTGGAGTCCAAGTTACTTGTCTTCCACTCCAAGAAAACGAATTAGGTCTTCTAAACACCTATAGATACACCCTTAAACCTTTGTAAAGTAATCCTTGCCTCCCATTAATTAGTCCTTAGGTTTAATATTATTAGAGTTATTGAAGAGAGCAAGATGAAGTCTTTGTATCATTCTTTTAGTTTATTTACTTTAGGTATGAAATAATTTTCCCATAGCTTGGGTTTTGCATCATGTATAATCTATGAATTCTATTGTCTTTCTATCAAAGTTTCTTTGGGAATTACTCCCTCCGTTTCAAAATATTTGTCTACTTTACTTTTCACACGAATTAAGAAATGTAATTATTACACTCCCTATTACAAAAGTACCCTTCATAACGTGTCTTGATATTTTAAATATGTATTGAAAACATAAATTTTAATTTTTAATGGGGGTAATAGTGGAAAAAAGAGTGAAAAAGTGTCTTGATATTCTAAGTGGACAAACATTTTGAAACTACATTTTTAGTAAGTGGACAAACATTGTGAAACGGAGGGATTATATGTTTTAATCTGATTCTAACTTCTTAACCATATATTTGATTTATGTGTTTATAATTATTGTATGTCTTAAACCTGATCAATTTAGGGTTGTGCTAATAGTAGTTAGATGGTCACCCGGAAGGGGTGTCTAATTATTGAAACACCACATAAACGTCTAGAATAAGGAATTGGTCCTGACAACACCAGCCTAACTAGATAGTCATTAGGGTTTGTTTTAATCACCATATCACCAATTGAAGGAATTGTTTGCTTAGGGCCTTGGTAGCGCTTGATAACCCTATTTGAAACTGCCTCGTGGTTGTGCCATAGCCCCCTTAGTCGCTCTCGAGGTCTAAGAAATGGGAATTTAGAATCCTGACTAAGTATCTAAGAGCTATTATCTCCCTTATAAACTGAAATTGATAGAAATAATTAGAAGGATTAGTGCATACTAGCAAAACCTAAGCTATACTCTCTCATCTCATATTATCTCGTATTTATTTATTTGTCTTTTATTTTATTTAGTTTAACTAATCATCTCCCAATTATTCATCTTTAGTTTCTGTATTTTAATTATAATTACTACTCTTCATTATTTGCTCATTCGTGTAACACACTAAGTCCCCTGAGAACGAATCCAACTTATTATTAAAACTTGCATACGTTCTGTAATACGTGCAGTACGTGCTTGTCTAGGGCGATTAGTGCACTGTTTTCTGGCTTATTTTTATCTTATTTTTATCTTATTTTTATAACACCCTAGGCGACACCAGTAATTCCTTGAGAAACTCTACACAAGTGCATGAATCATTCACAAGTAATAGTGAATAAGTAAGAGTTCGTTCTCAAGGATTTAGGTAGTTAGATTAAGCTTGTATTTAATGATAGTGTAGATGATTTTAGATATTGGTATTAAAAAAAGAAATAAGATAAATAATTTTTTAACGCGAATAAATAAATACAAATGGAAATAAGATGATAATTAAGGTTGCTAGTATGAGCCTATCTTACTAAGTTTCTATTCTAATTATAAGAGTGAATTGAGCAATTATAAATATTTGAGATTCTAGCTCCCATCAGGGTAGACTTAGGAGGTAACCTAAAAATTACCAAGGGACTTGGGTTAGGGGACGGTGTGCAATAATCAGTGGCAAAATCAAACCTTGGCCACTATCTAGTTAGACAAGTCTGTCAGGATCACTACCGCATATTAGACGATTATGTGGTGTTGTCAACAATTGAATCCCCCTTATGGGCGACAAACCAATTGCTAATGTGGTAACCCTATACTCGTGCACTAGTAAGGACTACAACATTAATTCAAAGCACATAACACAAATATGTAAATAAGAAGCTTAATCAATTTAATTAACAAAATAGTATTCTAGGATTTAGACAGAATTATAACCCAACTAAAATGATAAATAAAACTAAAGAATAAAAACTTAGAAGTATGGTTAAGCCATAGATCTATAACTAATTACCCTATTGATAGAGAAGGAGAGATGTAGAATTTATTGTCATGCTTCAAATCTTGTTGTTTCTTATCTAGGTCTTCTTGCTATCTCTAAGATGATATGAGGGATATGAAGGCAAAGACATGTTTACAATGACAAGTAGGTATATTTATAGATGCTAGGTCAAATTTAGAGTGTTTCCTTTAGTTGGATTTGGACTCTAATATTTAGTCCTTATCTCTAATTTTGTCCAAACTTCTATATATATATATATATATATATATATATATATATATATATATATATATATATATATATATATATATATATATATATCCACTTTTACCATAAGAAATCATCCTTGGTCAGTCCCTAATCATTTAAATACCAAGAGGAATCCTAGATCAAGAGAAGAGAAGAGAATAAAGAGTTTGAAAGTTGTTCGTGCCATTCCAACCTTTTTGTTTATCAGTTCTTCAGCAATTATTATAGTATTCTTATTCTGTTTTGTTTTTTTAACATGAATATGATATTATCATTTGTTAGTATTTATTTTCTTATTATGAACTAATTCTATTTAGTTTGAGAATAACATATGGATATAAACCATAGACTTGTTCTATTTTATTTGAAATTGGGATTTATATTTAATTGAATAGTTTGTGATAGCTCTGTATTATGTTATTTGATCCAATTTTTGTAGTCCTTACTAGTGCACGAGTATAGGGTTACCCCATTAGTAGTTGGATTGTCACCCTGGCGGGGGATTCAATTATAGAAACGCCACATAATTGTCTAGTGTGCGGTAGTGATTATGACGGTTTGCCTAACTAGATAGTCAATATGGTTTAGTTTAACCACCGATCATTGCGCGGGATTCCCTTACCCAAGTCCCCTGAAAGTGTTGAGGTTGCTTTCTAAGTCTACCCTGAAGGGAGTTTGGAGAAATTTAGAATCCTGACTATTGCGTATATCACACAATTCCCCCTTAGATAATAAACGTAAAACAAGGCTAGTGGAGATTACTTGCTAATTCTCGAGCTAAACTCTCATATGTTTCTCTCTATCCTATTTTATTTTCTTGTCTTTAATTTATGATGTAGTTTAATTGTTTAGAGTCTTAAAAACCCAATAAATATTTTATTGTGTTTGTGTATTATTTTATAAAATCTTTCTAGTTCACTTAGTAATAACACTATTTATAAACTTATTTTGTAGTCCTTGAGATCGATATATGTTCTACTTGCAAATGATTCGTTCAAATGCAGAGAGTTTACCGTCGTGGTATAAGATGTTTGTTTTTATATTTATATCGTTTTCTTTTTTATTTTATCACAACTTTGCCTCTACCACAGCAGATCCTTGAATAAAACTGATGATATATTTGCCAAGTGCGCGTGAAATGATAATTAATTATCATTTTGAAAAGATGAATAGTTGATAAATTGTTTTTAAATATAATTTGTATTAATGTAACGAGATTGGCTAATTTCTGTAAGTGTTCTTTGGCATTTATGTCTTTTTTTTAATGAAGTTCTTTTGACAATATTTTTTTTAGATCTTTAGGTCTCGTTTCGTTTGTGAAAATAATGGGTATTTTCTGTTTTTATTTTCTATATTTTTTTAAAATACTAATAAAAACGTGTTTGATTAAAAAAATAAAAACAGTTTTCTAGAAAATTAAATGAAAACAATGCTATATTGGAGAACGTGAAATCGACGTTTTCCATATTTTCTAAAAATACTGAAATTGAGAACGAAAATCAATTTTTAAAAATATATTCTAAAAACGAAAATTGAAAATGTTTTCACAAACTAAACAGAACCTAGTTTTTTTTTCTGATTTTCTAATTTTCTTATTATTATTTACAAGTAATGATATATATTTCCTAAATTCTTACCATCTAATATATTACCCATAATATAGTTTATTTGAATATAAATAAATCGTCAATTAAATCAAGAAAATAAATTAGTAATATACTTCTACTCAAATCACCTTACATTATAGTCGGTATGAATTTAAGTAGTATATATCATTACTAATCATAGTTTAATTCTTTTTTATCAACATTAATAACAAAGAATAACGCACACCATTTCCCTTTTCCACCCCCAATAAAGAAAATAAAGTAATAATACTGTTTTTTTTTTTTTTTGGAAGTATATTAGTGCTAAGATGGATCTTACCACTTATTGCTACACCACAAATTAATTATATTGGATCTATATGGAGTTGCTCATTCGTCCTATACATTGATCCCATTTAACTGCTCCACCAACAATTTAATTATGCTTCTCTCAACGTTTTTTTTTTTTTTTTTTTTTGGACGACTGCTTCTCTCAACGTTGATTCCATCATTTTTTTCCATTACCTGTCAATAAAATAAAATATAAAACAAAACAAAACAAAACAATGTTAGATATCATTAAAAAAAATCAGCCAAATAATACTTCATGATATATCAATTAAATACTTAAATAATGTTAATTTCTTTTAGATTTTTTTCCCACTCTTTCATAATTGAAATATCACATTACAGATAATACTTACTCTTTTGAGTTAGTAATACCCAACATTACTAAATAATTTATCATTTATTAGGCTGAGCAAAAAAATTTAAAACCAAAATTTAGCCAAAAAAATGTACAACTGACCCAATAATTATGTTAATATTACCTGATCCATTAATATCTATTGGGTTAACATGCGGGTTTTCGAGCCTTCAAGCCCATTTTCTTTACCATTTTATTACCCAATAGTTTATGTTGGGTAACCCAAATCGAGAAACGTCTTATGCTAAAAATAAATAAATATATAATGTTGTAAATAGTCGAGAGACTTTTTTGATTTGCCTTCTCGAATACTCTAAAGACGCTCCTCTCCCCCCCCCCCCCCCCTCTCTCTCTCTCTCTCTCTCTCTCTCTCTCTCTCTCTCTCTCTCTCTCTCTTTATGACTCTATGCTGCAAATCTGACCCTATATAATCTATTGATCTCAATCAAATCATCACCTTTTCCCTTCCCCTTGTATCTCTGATAAAGTATCTCTTTCTCTTTGCTTGTTTGGTCCTAAACCATGGTAGCGTATTAATTTTGTTTGGGTTTTGTAGCTAGTTTAGATACCAAACATTAAAGGCAACTATCAATTTATGGTAAAACGTCTAATTCTTGCTATGATTTAGCCTTTTGTGATGAGAACCTAAATGGGGTTGTTTGCTTTTTATCTGATGGTGGTGCTATATATCGGGGGTCTTACGAAAGTGAGGATATCCATCATTTTCTACCAAAGTACACTTATTCTACTCTTCTTTTTCCTTATTTTATTTTTATAGATTTATGTTACCAAATTTGTTTAATTAGGGTTTTACTTTTCCTTTTATTTGCAGATCTTCTAAAAAAACCATCATCGTTGTTATTTGATGAGTTATTCTTAGGAGTATTGTATTAGTTGTAATTTGTTTGTTAATTCTATTTTTTTCTCTCAGTATCGAATATAGCTTGATTTGATATGATTTGAGTTTAATTTAAAGTAATAGTTTGCAATTTAGTCCCTATATGACTCAAAAAATACTTGACATGGGTTTAAAGAATTCATATTAGTAATGTAGTTAGATAATATACAAAATTTGGATTTAAGTCCATTTCAGTTTCAAAATTAGGTAAAATAGTTGTGTAAAAAAATTATTTTATGCATTTTGGTGTAAAAAGTCTAGACATGAGTGGTTTAGAGTTTATGTGATATAAACATAAATATTGAAGGCTTTATGCTGTATAAAGGGGTAGATCTTGAGTGGAGATTTTTCACTTGTGCTTGTGTGGTGATACACAAGTTGCTTCAAGGGATTGTGAACTGGTATATAATGAGTGGACACTGTCTACTTGGTTTACAAGTGTTGGTAAAAACACTATGGGTTCATTTGAAAGTGATTTAGAATAGGTTGTAAAGGTTTGTTATCTAACATATAAGATACACAAGGAATTTATAGTGGATGAGTTTGAAATTATAATGGTGCATAGACCTTAGGTGGTGTACTATGCCTATAGAGTCAAACCACCTGGTGGTGGCAAAGGTATGATAAAATAATGATAATAGAAGATAATACATAAAGACACACACCCACTGCTGTGACGTCCCAAATATTTCAAGGAAATGTATTAATGTATATTTATATAATTAATATATTAAATTTTTACTAATCTAAACCAACTAATGTATAAGTGATTTCAAAGTTGATTACCTAATAAATAAGTTAAATGTTTTTAGTTAATTATTAATTTTGCCCTATATATGTAATATGACTTGGTCAAATATTATGGCTATGCCAAGCTTTTCTAACAAGCTTTTCTAACGTGTGATTACATAGATTTGTTTAAGTTAAAATATATATACATATATGAAAGAATTAGGATAACCATTAATTTATAAGTCAAAAGTCAAAGGATGGTAAAAGATTACATCTTTCATCTTACAAGCCACGATTCTAACATTTTATGAGTAAGCAAATAATTAGTAGCATTGTTATCACTTATATATCAACACACCTTTTGCAATATTATGAATAACCCTTTCATTCTTTCCCTATAAATAGTAATGATCTTTATTATACAGGCAACCAACATTAAAATTAAGAAGAAGCCTAACAACATTACTTTATACTAAATTCCTAAATATTATATAGAACCGTATCACCCTATTTTACTAAACAGAGATAAATCTATCTTTTAATATTTAAATTAGAAATTGCCAGAAGGAGTTAAATTATAAATAAGAAAGCATTTTTGGATAATCGGAGATTACGTCAGTCCGAGCGAGAATGGCGACAATTACTTAATGTACTTGCAATAGTCTATTTTTAAGGTGAGGGTTTAAATAATGCTTAATATGTTTATCTTTAACCCTATTTTAAATTATACAGTAATATATTTAATTCGATAATTTTGAACTTTACGTGTTATAATATTATCTCGTTATTACTAGACTGATTGTATTATTTCGTTATCATAGAATTAATTGTGTATTTGGGATAGCACGACCTACTTTGTCGTCTATCCATTAATTGTTAATTGTTATCGTTGTTGAATCGACCTACTTAGTCAATTCATATTTGATATTTGATATATCTATCGATCGATTGTTCGACATGATACAATCGTGTTGCACTGGGCGGCAGCGGGCTTGCCAGGGTTAACACGACTATCATGATCTATTCCCACCTGGCGCATGTGACGGAGAGTTCCTTGGCCAGTGGCTCGTAGGTTCCGTTTACCCGGGGTATAACCAGTGGGAGTGATAAGGGATCGAGAGTCCGGCGGGAGTCGTAAGGACAAGACCACAGTATCCTTTGCAACGTGATTATTACTTGCTAGTGTATACAGCTTACTGGGTAGTATGGGCTACCTAGTTTGATATGTACACTTACCTGATTTATTTATTTATCGCTTTATAAATGTTTAATTTATATTCAGACCTATACTAGTTCAATGACAACGACTTAAATATAATTACTACCCCTAGGTTAAAGTCTATATATGACCATTATTTATTTTCTCACTGAGCTAGTGGAAGCTCACCCCCCTTTCCCCGCCCTTTCAGGTTAAGATAACTTAAGGATTTGGGTAGTGGTCAGTAGCACAGGACAAGTTGAAGAGGAAGAATAGATTTTTGTATTTATTAGCTTGTAATTATTTATTTTAAATCATGTAATATAATGTAATGTAATAAATGATTATTTATTGTAATAAAATGTATTTTTACTTATTTAAATTAGATAGAATAGTCTTGTTTTTTCGGGGCGTGACAACTGCTACCACGAGAAATTCACTGCAAGTGCACAAATCATTTGCAAGTTATAGTTGATAAATAAGATCCATTCTCAGGGATTTATTGGTTAGCTCAGACTCGTATTTAGATGAGAAAGCGTAGTAGAGACTGATTGTTAAAACCAAAAGACAATAATAAAGATAACTATTTATTTGGTTTTTAGATAAGGAAATACAATAATTAAGATAATGCAAATAAACATACTAAAGAGAATGAAGATGAGAAAATATAGCTTAGGTTTAGTAGTATGCACCTATCCTTCTAAATCAGTATTCTAATTATAAGGGTGATTTAAGCTTTAAACAAGTATATGTAGCCAGGATTATATAATCATCCTAACTACCGTCAGGATAACTACCACACGTTAGACGATTATGTGGTGTTGTCAACAATTGAATCTCCCGTCAGGGCGAAATCCAACTAATAATGGGACACTCTTAAGGACTACAAACATTAAATTAAAGCCCATAATACAAATATGCAAATAAGAAGCTCATCAATTAATTGTCACTTTCCAAAATAACATAGAACACAGAATAATAATTCAAGGATTATACATATGCAAACACAAGCTATTGGGAAATTAGTTCATACTAGAAGAAATAAAACTAAAGATAAACTATACACTGACAACTTACTTCTCTGGATGATCTCTAAGTGTAATATTGATTAAGGACTAACCAGTGACTTGTTTATAAAGGTAGGTAGTCATATATATAGGTGCTAGGTCAAAATCTAGAGTGTTCCCGAAGTTTTAGAGTCCAAATCCAACTCTAACTCGTATTCCTCAATAATAAGGACTGGTTGACCTTAGGAGTTTGTAAAATTTATATCTCCTTTGTTACTTATCCAAATCCAGTATTCTTTATATTGTAATGACCGCAATTTAAAGATATTTATGAATCTTACAAGGATCCTTCAAATTCCTTATAAATTTTTTGCAACACTCAAAATACTAGACGCATTCACAGCTGGACAACAACTTTTGACAGCTTTTGTACTTCCCTAGGTTTCCTTTTAACTTCTTGATTTCTACTTGGATCTTTTTTTCTTAACTCCTTAACATTTTTTGACATCTAATAGCATCATTATACCTAAGATCTTCACATTTAGCACACAAATTATACTAAAACGCTATAAAAGTAATAAACCTCTAAATCAAGGCAAGAATTAGGAAACTAACGATCAATAGGGAAAAATCCCTCAAATAAGAACATAACACACCTAAAATTATGTCTATAAACTATAAATCATCACACATATGGAGATATCAATACCCCTAACTCAAAGTTGTATCATCCCAATACAATAAACAATATGAACATAGGGAAGTCTCCAAATATATGACTAAGTCAATTAAGCATAAATGGGATAAAATAGAAGAATATGAGTAATAAACCCAAAGAAACTACTTATAAAGTTTCATGTAATAATATATACAAACTAATCATCTATATACACTTAAGTATAAATTAAACTTTCCATTGACTATGTTCTTGCATCAATTAAACTTTCCATTGACTATGTTCTTGCATCAACTACTTATCAATTAAACTTTCCATTGACTAATATCTTGCATCAATTACTATCTCTTCTCTAATCAATTAGATATAGAATTTAGTATTTAGGCTACTCGTAGTGGCGCGATCATCCGGGAAGGGGAGGAGGGGGTCTAAATACAGAACTAGGACATAGAAGTGTGGTGTGCGTTATTGATCCTGGCGATCTTACCTGACCACATAGTCATTAGGGTTTATGCTAGAAACCAATTGAAAGTATTGTAATGTCACTCTAACGAGGTTATTAGTACCGTAGATTAACATCCTTTGTACCGTGCCGGGATTTAGGAAGACATTAGAATCTCGGCTAATGCAAAATACCAATTTTACCCATAGGCAATAAACTGTGAATTGATGAAATTTGGTGAGTACCTAGCGAGACTCAAGTATATCTCCCATTTAAGTAATCTATTTTAGTTGATTCTTAGTTTAATTTAGTCTATATTTAGATTTACTTTCTTGCGTCTAGCTTTTAGATACAAAAACCAAACAAATATTTCTTTTACTTGTTTTAGCAATCAATTCTACTTTCTATTTAAACACTTAATCATAACCTCGTAATTCCCGTGGAGACGAATATCGCCATTTTACTTATCTATTACTTCGAACGACCTGTACACTTGCGGTTAGTTGCTTCTATTCCTTTGTGTTGATTTTTATCAGACTCTAGGAGCGGCCAAGTTTTTGGCGCCGTTGTCGGGGATTACAACGTTAAGTGTTTGTGTTTATTCCATTTAGTAAAGTTAATTTTTTTTATTTTACACTTGGTTTTGTTTTTGTTTTCTTTCACAGATCTATACTAGGATAATGATCCAGAGATTCCATTAAATATGTATGGAGGATATTATCCAAATCCCGGTCTAATTCGAGTATTGGGAAGACTCTTCAAAACATCAACAATGGGGTAACAACCTCTACCAACCACCTTATCAATACTCGAAAGAGCAATGATGGAAGAACCAATGGGTCGAGAACAACCAACAACAATCACCTTACCAATACCCGCAAGAGCAAGAATGAAATAATCAATGGGTCGGGAATATTCAACAACCGCCACCTAGACCTCAAGTTTCCAAACTAAATAAAATACGTAAATAATTCATGAGCCAATGCAAGGAAGGAAAGTCAAGAGTCAAAAGCGGAAGGCAAAAGAGAAAAGCGAGGCCACATTGAAAGCAATACGAAAGACTCTTGACCAACTTGTAAATCTTCACATGGCCCAAATAAAGTTTTATCAAGATTCCACTCTTTCAAGGGATGGAATAGATCAACTGGAAGAAGTAGTTGAGGAGGAGGTAGTGAGAGAAGACACTTGTGATAGTGATATGACCAGCGTGTCGAATGTGAATGGAAACCACCATGTGGTTGAGAATCTTTTTAGCATGGTGGGAAAAGGAGTAGCAACACAAATCCTAGAAGTGGTGATCTAGGTTAGAGAGATTTGATGTCTCCCTAATTGTTCTTATTTTCGACCCTTGGGAGACATCATTTTTTATGTTTAATTGAATATTTTGATAGACTTTTGAGTTAAAAATGCAATAATCTGGAATTCCTATTTTATTTCTAGTATATTTGATTTATTAAACTTTTGCGCGTAATCTTGTGTATTTTAGTGAAAAGTTTGTAGGTTTTGAATATTAGCTAGGAATGGAATCCGAGAAGAAAGTCAAAGATCGTGATATGGAGTCAAGACTTGAAGACAAATCCCGAAAGAATTTGATTTTAGAGCTGCAAATCTGGAAAACAGGCCAAAGATTGCTGATTTCGAGGCACTTAAGAGATGATTGAGCCGCTGACCTTTGAAGAGAAAACGTTCCCTATCGAGTTACGGAAATTTAGCAAGTGATTTCAGGTCAATTGGAGTTATAACGAATCGGCTAGAGCCATTTTAGTGAAGGTGGTGCAGCAGTTACGGGATTTTGGGCTTATAAATTGGGCTTGGACATTTAATTAGTGTTTTATTCTTAGGTCCAAGCCCTAATCCGTTTTTCCACATATAAAAGGAGCCCTTGACTTCTATTTTCAAAAAGAGTAATGCTGGATATCACCCCAAATCGCATCACCCTTTTATCACCTCCTAGGTGGATTTTAAATTAACCAATCACATGATTTCTCTTTCCTGATTTATTATTTTCTCTCTCCTTTACTATTGGTCCACCTAGGAGGCGATAAAAGGGTGATGCGGTTTGGGGTGATATCCAGCATTACTCTTTCAAAAAAATTCACTTTTTACAAGATAAAACATCAGAGAGAAGCAACAGAAGGAAGAAAGAAGAAGCTGTCAGAGCTGGAGAGGGTCTATATCTCCGTTCTCAGCCATTCCAATTCCGGAAATTAGGTTTTCTTTATCTTTAATTTTGTAAGACAATATGAATTCCATTACTTTTAATTTAGTTTTCTTTTTAATTATTATGAGCTAAACACATCTTAGTGCTTGAGAATGCTTCATGGGTGAATCCCAATTCTATTGAATTTCATGTTCAGAATTTGGGTTTCTGTTAAATTAAATTAAATTGGGTCTTTTACTCTTTTTGATAATTTGAGATTGTTTACTGTTTTTAGAGTCGCGAACTAAGAACAGGTATTAGTATCTAGGCTATTCCACATTTGTGGCGTGTGGATCATCCTGACGGAGGGTTTAGGTACAGAATTAATTATTAAATCTAAAATAGAAGCTATTGATTCTGACGAACTTAGCTAATTTTAGGGCCAATGTGGTAAATTTCTTAATCATCTAATTGTGGATCATATTTACCCTGACAGGACTAGTGACACTCTAGGATAGCCTTATAGTCCACCTTGACGGGGGTATAAGGAATTTAGAATCCCGACCATTGTAATTGACCGATTTAACCCTTAAACTGAATAGGTTATGAAATAAATTAAGAGGATCCCTTGCGTTCTCAAGTGCTACCTTTTCATATTTGCGTTTCACATTTATTTACTTGCGTCTTAGTCTTTAATTGCATTTTCCATTTAGTCTTTTATTACTTAGAAATAATAAAAACAAACAATCAATCATTATATCTTTATTTGCTTTCCTAAGTGCAACCATTCATTATTCAATAAGCATTGTAGTTAACCAAACCGTCCCTGCGAACGATCCTAGAATCACTTATTACTACTTGGGACAACCGTACACTTGCGGTTGTGGTTCGATTACTTTTGCATTTATTTTAGAACACACAAAGGACCACAAGATTCCAAAGCAAGAATATGATGAGGTAATAGTGGAATATTGGGTTGAAGACAAAGACGAATTTGAAGTGGTTGAGGAGTCAATTGAAGAACTCAAGGTTCAAGATAAAATAGAAGTTGAACCTCTGCCACAAAAAGTTCACCCACCACCATTCCCATCACGAATCATGAATGAAAGTAGAGATGAACCCATTAATGATCAATCTCCACCACCAAAATTAATCAACAAGTGTTGTGCAAGCAAGGTGCCTCGCTGTGAGAGTAAGTCGGCAAGGAGGGGCAGGTACCCCCCGTCTTTCAAAGATGAACGCGGAATTGAAAAGAAGAATAAAGAGAGTATACCATTCAAGACGGTCATCTATTATCACGCTCAGGAGAATGAGTTTCGTCATGAAAATAAGAAGGAAAATAGGGAACTTACCCACCCCCTTTCAAAGATCGATTGTATCAAAATTTAGGTGGGAAAGTTCCAAAGCTTCCATATCAAGGGAGAGGCGAGTTTAAGCAGAGGAGTACCGCAAGGGCCTCACGACAATCTTTGTGGAAGGTAACACGTTGAACTTATCGACGTAATAAACAAAAGTGCTTCTTGGGAGACAACCTAAATTTTAAAATGCTTTCTTATTTTAATTTTATGTTCTTAGTGTAAATTAGTAAGTTTAAATTCGTGTTTTATTGTATATTATAGTTAATGAGAAGGGTAAATAGTGTTTTTATGTACATGTAAGTCAAGGATTGAGTTTGGGGTGAAAGAAGTGAAAAAATTTGTGCTCATAGGTCGAAAAAACCACAAGTATCTATGGAGTACTGCATGTCTCAGCTGACAACATTGAGAAAAATTTAAGAGGCCATAACTTTGCGCTCGGTCGTCAGAAATGAACTTTTTCTCAAGTCTAAACCGTGTATTTTTTTGAGATCTATCCAATGGAGAAGTTAAACCGTGTCCACGGTCCTCCAGGTACAATGAAAAAGTCCCTGGAATTTGCCCACTTAGACGCGACCCAAAAATACGTCAGCGAAAAAAATTATGCGACTGGGTTGTTGGTCATGTGAACGGCATTGCCGGTCAACGCTTTGACTTACAACAAAAACCTCCTAGAATTTGCCCACTTAGACGCAACTATTTGGTGCGAATGCGGAAAAGAAAAGAAAAAGAAATTTCTTGACTGGCTAGCCGGCCCTGTGACCGGTATGCCGGCCGCGTTGGCGGAAGTAAACCTAATCCTTATGGAAACCATCTTCTTCCTTTTTACCTAGCCTCTCATACAAGAAACACCATTGTTGACTAACCTAAGCTCCAAAGACACCCTTAAAATCCACTATCAAAACACAACAAAACACCATCAAATCTTCTACAACACTACAAGATATCCATTACGTAACTCCTCAATCACCATACAAATACCAAATCAATCATTAAAACATCAAAAGACACAAAATCATTCAAAAAATTTAAACCTTCAAAAGTTTGAAATCAAGAGTTTTGAGTTCTGGAGGTTGTAGCTTGCAAAAGAATCATCCAAGGTATCATAACAATTCAAATTCAAGCAATTAACATTGGTAGAATAGCTATACTCCTTTTTTCTATTACTGGCCAATTTCGGAATTGAGAACATTAGTTATATTTTTTGGAATTGTGAATTGTATATAATCCTCGTACTCTAATATTTGCAAGTATTCTTAAGCAGGTGTTTGGTAATTGAGTTGCGGGCGATTCATATCACCAAGATTCGAATGAACAAAACATGAGTAGTTGATGAAGATCAAAGTGTGAGGAGAACCAAGAAAAATTGAAAAAAATTGGAAGCCTCGATATGATGGTGATAGAGACGGCCTAGTGCAGATTGACATGTGTTTTCTTAACTCTCTTCTCATTATTAGTGTATTTTATTAACTTTATTTCTTTTAGATTCTTTTCAAGTCGTGGGGGCATGACTCAATTTTTATTTTTGGGTGGGGTACTTGTTGTCCTCATTCCCAATTTATGTGTTTTACTGCTTTCGAAAAATTTAAAAAACAAACAAGAATGTTAAGGAATGATTTGGGTGTAGAGTTTGTTGAATGTCACCAAAATAAAACTTAATTATATAAAATAGTAGACCATAGAGTTAATGCATAGCGCACTTGAATGTATGCAAACACTGGATTGTATATAGGAAAAATTAATGAAAAATGCAAAATAAGTAAGCTTGCACTTAGTAAGAATGAGTGGTGTGTAGAACGTGAGATCTAAACTAGTTGAGAACCCACTTAATTATGAACTAGAGGTTAGAATGGAGTGAAACTACGTAATTAGGAAAATGATAGAAGAAATTCTTTGAAAGCCACTTGAGTCTTTTTAGATTTTTAACCAAATATTAATGGTATATCCTTCTTAGCCCTATTTTTAGGCCTTTAAGCCTTTCTTTTGTCACCACGATATAAGTCATATCCCTTAGTTTATAGGACTTTGAGGAAGATCAAAGTGCGAGGAGAACCAAGAAAAATTGAAAAAAATTGGAAGCCTCAATATGATGGTGATAAAGACGGCCTAGTGCAAATTGACATGTGTTTTCTTAATTCTCTTCTCATTATTAGTGCATTTTATTAACTTTTTATTTTATTTTAGATTCTTTTCGAGTCGTGGGGGCATGACTCAATTTTGAGTTTGGGGTGGGGTACTCGTTGTCTTCATTCCCAATTTATGTGTTTTACTACTTTCAAAAAAATTTAAAAACAAACAAGAATTTTAAGGAATGATTTGGGTGTAGAGTTTGTTGAATGTCCCCAAAAGAAAACTTTTTATGAATTAATGATATAAAATAGTAGACCATAGAGTTAATGCATAGCGCACTTGAATGCGTGCAAACACTAGATTGTATATAGGAAAAATTAATGAACAATGCAAAAAAAATAAGCTTGTACTTAGTAAGAATGAGTGGTGTGTAGAACGTGATATCTAAACTAGTTGATAACCCACTTAATTATGAACTAGAGGTTAGAATGGAGTGAAACTACGTAATTAGGAAAATGATAAAGGCAATTCTTTGATAGCCACTTGAGCCTTTTTAGCTTTCTAACCAAATATTAATGTTATATCCTTCTTAGGCCCATTTTTAGGCCTTTAAGCCTTTCTTTTGTCGCCACGATATAAGTCATATCCCATAGTTTGTAGGACTTTCCATATGACCCGCACTTGAATCGTAACCCTGAGACTTATTGTCTCTAAAGCTTGAGTTTGAGGTTGTAAGTTTCATCATGGGAGATGAAATTAGGTGGGACTTTTATGCATTTGTGTTTCGTGTGCAATTTTGATGACGTGTTTATTGTAACCCTACACAGGGGGCTTTGAAAAAAAAGATAAAAGAAAAAAAATATAAGAGACATGACTACTCAAATCAAATTGAGTGTCGGGGATATCTTACAAAAAAGAAAAGAAATGAAAATAAAGTAACTGGCAAAGTGGAAGGTTTTTTGGAAATCATCTTGAAAGATTATTGGGTTAATTGGGGACGATAAATGAGTGTGTCAAGTGGGTTGAGTGAGAACATATTCGAATGTAAACTCAAGCTCTAGGACAGTATGTTGATGGTTAGTGAGGAGAGAGCCAAAAACTCACTCCAAATTTCCCAAATATACATATCACATCGTCCCTAAGCCTACGCTAAAACCGTAAAGACCTCGTGATTCTTAGATACGTAGTGGAATAACAATTTCTCTAATAGGGAGTAAGTTAAGTGGAGCGTTCAAAAGCAATTAAGGATCGATGAACACCTTATAGCCACCATATCAAGCTAAATATCAAGAGTAACCTTCTAGCATTGTGAAATTAATTTGGATTTGAAATTATCTATGTGTTCTTATTTTGTAGGATAGGTATATGTGTGCATTAGTTCTTAGGTTGTACTATACGAGATTTATTTTAAGTTTTGATTTGGTATCATTCTTTAGATTCTGCATTTTCTTCGTGACTTAGACCTCTAATTTTGTTCTTACGTGTCGGAACGACAAAGCTTTGAGTATGTTTGTTGATATCTCCCTTTTTGTGAGAGAAAAATTCCTTCAGGAGACATAATTTTAGGCTTAAATTGGACTTGGTTAATATAATAGTCATATTTTGCTATAATGCACTTTCTTCATTCATTTTGGAATTATTTGTACTTTTAGAGTTTTTGTGCGTTACTTTGGTAGTTTAGTGTGAATTTATTAGGTATATGGATACTAAGAGGCACCAATATGAAGAGAAGAAGTGAAGATTCAAGTCCAAGAACCAGAAAATATGTTGAAAGAGCGAAATAAATCACTTTGGTAAGAGTTAAGTCGTCACTTGTTTCCATTCCTGAGGCTAATCGGTTGGGATTCAAACTTAGTGGTTCGAATGAAAAGTGTGGGTCTAGAAGTCAGTGAAATCTGTGTATTTGGACTTACGATACAAAATTTATAGCTGGTATACTAAAGTGGTGCAGTGTAGTTCCAAATTAATTAAAACGGATTTGGGGCTTTTCAATCACTTACTTAAAACCATATGGGCCAAATCCGGTTTATATCTCTATATAAGGCTTATTTGACCTCATTTATCAGAATATCCGATCTTAGAATTCTAAGAAGTATTCTCTCTAGGATGGGGCAATTTTTTCTATCACAAAAAAGACTGGGTGTAGTTGATGAACTATATATCCCTTATAATGTAATCTTTTTTCCAGGGCTATTGTCACCTAACTTCCTTAGCCTACCAATTATTCTGTATCTGATCCCTTGATAAAACATAATAACATATAATATTACCTTTGAGGGACCTCACAAAGAAAAAATAAACTTTTAAACTGGCAAAAAATATGTTCTCCTATCCCTTATTTTTTTCAGTAACTAATCATTAAAATACTGTTGTCGATCAGGTGCGTTATGATCAATTAGCCACACTTAAGTTTGACGAAAGACATGCTCAATTAGTATATATACTAATGAAATGCGTGGATTCTAGAACAACTCTCACAACGAAAGATATGCTCAATTAGTGTATATAGTCAATCTCTTGCTCTACTTTTATAACTGCAAACGTTTGAGATTAAAGTTCAACTATGACCAGTTTTTTCTACTATTTTCTTTCTGTATTATTGTTCACCTTTTTCTTAAAATGTGTTTGCAATCGCAACAAAAGTAAATTACCACCAACTCCTCTTGCACTTCCAATCATGGGTCACCTTCATCTTATCAAGAGTTATCTTGATCATTTAACCCTTACTTCGTTATCAACTCAATATGGTCCAATTTTTTCTCTCCGTTTAGGGTATCGATCTTTTCTTTTTGTCTCATCTCCATCTCTAGTTAAAGAATGCTACACCAAGAATGATATGAGTTTTATAGAACGCCCTAAGTGTCTGGCTTCAGCTCACTTTACCTTCAACCACACACTCGTTGCATGGGCTCCATATGGTCACACATGGAAGACCATACGACGCCTATTAGTTGAAGAAGTTGTCTCTGCAAAGAGCATTAAAAAATCCGCCATCTTTCGTGAAAAAGAAACTCAAACACTTGTAAGATTACTTTTAAAATCTTCAAAAAATGGATCCCAAAAACTTTCTTTTGAATATTTAATCTCCACATTTGTTTGCAACGTGGCAATGAAACTAGTTGCAGGAAAATGTTACGTAAAAGAAGAAGATTTTGCAACTGAGATTGCAAAGAATAATATTGAAAAAATGAGAAGCTTGTTTCTTCCAAGTATACTCTTGAACATTTGTGATTATCTTCCGATCTTAAAACTGTTTAGATATAAAGGGATAGAAAAGAATATAATCGAATGGCAAGAAAGGAAAATCAAATTCGTACAGGACTCAATTGATGACGTCAGACATCAAAACACTTCTTTTGATGATTCCACGACTTTCATGAACGAGGAAAAGACGACAACACTTATTGGAAAACTTTTATTGCTCCAAAAATCAGACCCTGATTTTTACACAGATGACATCATCAAAGGTGTTTTAGTAGTAAGTATTATATATTTACCTGACTCTTCTTACTTATATACTAACTTTATATCTTCCTTTATTTCTTTAGGTAATGTTTTTGACCGTAACACTTCCAACCTCCGATGCTATTGAATCAGCAATGTCACTTCTGTTAACTCACCCGTCCGAAATGCACAAGTTAAGAAGAGAGATCGACAATGTTGTAGGCCCTGAGCGGTTGTTGAATGAATCTGATCTTGATAAACTTCCTTATCTGCACTATGTTATGAACGAAACACTAAGGTTGTATCCTCCACTACCTCTTCTTCAGCCTCATTGTTCAACTGAAGAATGTGTAGTGGGAGGATATGATATTCCAAAAGGAACAATTCTTCTGGTGAATGCTTGGGAAATGCAAAGAGATGATAAAGTATGGGAGGAACCAAACAAGTTCAAGCCAGAGAGATTTCGAGCATCCGAAATCAAAGGGGAAAATTTCAGCTTTGTTCCATTTGGAAGGGGAAGGCGAGGTTGCCCTGGAGAAGATTTGGGCCTGCGAATGATGTTATTAGCCTTGGGTGCACTTGTCCAATGTTCTGACTGGAAATTAAATACTGGAAAAGACAATATAGAAATGGGCAATATTTCTATAGTTACCGTGGGAAAAGACAAGCCGTTGGAGACCATTTGTACTCCAAGAAAACTTCAATTTCTTTCCCATCTTTAATCTATTTGTCATGTGTGCTTATGCTTTTAATATGTGTACTCGTCTGAGTTTCTTCCCATCTTTAAAGTGAGAGCCTATGTATTTTGGGATGTTTTTATCTTAATGCAAGTTTCAATTCGAAAAAGAAATAAAAGGAAAATTCTTTCATCCAATATTGGATGATCCTACACCAATTATATTCATACACATACTCCATGTTTTAAACTTGCAAAAGTAACTATCACATTAATCTAATGACATGTGTTTTGTTTTAATAATCCATGGCCGTGATTTAAATATTGGACCATCCAATATTGAATGAAAGTATTACCCAGAAATAAATGGTGAATGAAGAATTTGTTGTTGTTCTCATTGTCATTATCATGGTAATTTTAAAGGGTATTCTTATCATTTGTCCAATTTGAACATTTATATATATTTTTAAGAAAAAAATAATTAAACACATTACCTAATATAATTAACTCACTAAATTCTATCTACCAAAAATTAATTTTTTTCTAAAAAAACAGTAAATTACTAAAAATGGAGAAGAGAGACAACGAATCTCCACACCCCCAACTCAAAAATGAGTTGTGCTCCACGACTCCAAACAGGCTCGATAGAAATTAAAAACTAACACAAATATTGCAAATAAAGAAATAGTAAGGAAGAAAGAAAACACACTCACGAGACTATGACCTCGCAGATATATTGAAAAGCAAGGAGAAATAAATAGAGAGAAATCGCTGCCCCAAGGATATGTGAGTCGGTGGCCCCCTGTATTTTCAAAAAGACTTCCCCAAAAAGACCATCCCTCCGCCTGACGGGATGTGGGCCTTAATCTCACCCCAAGAGACTAGGAGAGTTGCATGCGATCAGAGAACAAGGGAAGATTGGTTGAAAGAACTTCCTGGTACCGAAACTGCCTGACCACCTCTAGAAAAAGATGCACCAATCCCTTGGGGAACTTAACTACTTTGAGAGTAGAGTTAGGCCTTTTATTCTGTTGTGCCTGGGCATGAGTAGACTGCTTTCCTTATGAACATCCAAGATATGATGTGGTGCATCTCTTGTTATATCGCGTCTCATTTGTTCCTGGACTTTCATGATGTGCACTTGATTTGCTTTGATTTGTGTCACATCATTGGCCAAGAAATTTTGAGCTACTTCTACTTGATTCAATCGCTCACCTATCCTTTCTCGCCACGCAGGATCCTCTTTTTTTATACTCTCACATGAGAGCTTACTTCCTTTGAAGGATTCTTAACACCTGCTCCTCTTATAATTGTCTTGATCCACACAGTGTTGATATTGTCGCTCACTTTGTACATCAATTTCTCATTCTCACCACGATTCGCATTCGCTTTTCTCAATAGGCCAGTGATCATTGTTGGATATTTTAAATTAAATAATGATTGTAGAGCGGTTGCAAATCACATCACCTCATCAAAGATCAACTAGGACACAACTACTTCATCCCCACGTAAAACACAATTCAAAAAGATGGCGGTTTTCTTACTTACATTCGAGGTTCGCGTGTTCCCAAAGACATTTGGTGTGAGGAAATTGTGTCATATTATCGTCTCAAGTTGAAGGTACTTGTAAGTCCAAGGTGCCTTCAACTCTCCTATGTGTCCTCGCACTCGCTTTTCACTCAACACATGCTCATATAGTCAATTCCATTCAGAAGTCTTAATATTCTCCACCGCTTCTCGATACTTGCATGGTCCAACCAATTTCTTGAACTCGAAGTGGTTCTGAATCTCTTTAACTGTGAAAGGAACTAAAATTCCTCTTACTGGAACTCGACCTTCACTATCTCGGTTAAAGAGGCCTAGATAGAGCTAGGAAACTAACTTAAATTAATGTCTCCCCATTTTTGATGATTTAATCTTAGTTGGAGACATCATTTTTAGTGTTTTAGAAGTCTAAATACTCGATTTCCCCATGATATAGTGCACTTTCCTATTTCTTGTCTTGATTTAATGATTTATTATTTTTTAGAGCATATTTGGTTTAATTGTTTGTAAATTGTGAAGTTTTAAAGATATATATGGTGATTAATTATATGTCAAATCAATAATAAGAGATAAGGTAAAGAATATATGCATGAAAATTGGAGATAAAGGAAAGAAAAGATAGATATGGAAAGATAAAGTTATCAAGTAAATCTAAAATTCATCAGCCACGTCAATAAAAGTGATCATAACTCAAGTCTGAATAAAAGTTGTAGAGCTTTCCGAGACGATCGATTTTGACATAAAGAACGCGCCATTTGGATAAGTATTGAAGGTGTTACGGCCAAAATAAATCAGCAACAGAATCTTACCTTTTCAATATTTTAGGGTTATGAATTTGAGTTGGGCTTGGAGTCCAAGTTACTTGTCTTCCACTCCAAGAAAACGAATTAGGGCTTCTAGACACCTATAAATACACCCTTTAACCTTTGTAAATTTCATCCTTGCCTCCTATAAGCTAGTCCTTAAGTTTCATTCATTATTAGAGTTATTGAAGAGAGCAAGATGAATTCTTTGTATCATTCTTTTAGTTTATTTGCTTCAGGTATGAACTAATTTTCCCATAACTTGGGTTTTGCATTATGCATAATCTATGAATTCTAATTTCTTTCTATCTAAGTTTCTTTGGGAATTATATGTTTTAATCTGACTATAGCTGCTTAACCATATATTTGATTTATGTGCTTTGATTTATTACCTGCCCTAAACCTGGTTACTTTAGGCTTTCTTAATAGTAGTTAGATGTTCACCCAGAAAGGGTGTCTAATTAATAAAACACCACATAAACGTCTAGAATACGGAATTCGTCCTGACAACACCAGCCTAACTAGATAGTCATTAAGGTTTATTTTCATCATCAAACATCATTAGTAGGTAGGACTACACCTAGGACCCAAGTGGCGCAGGTTAACCCTTTGTGAGTTCCCTCTTGATTGTGACGTTGCCATCCTAGTTCTCTCTTCGGGGATAGGGTGGAATTTAGAATCCTGACTACATATCTAAGAGCTATTATCTCCCTTATAAACTGAAATTGATAGAAAGAATCAGAAGGATTAGTGCATACTATTACTAGCAAAATCTAAAGCTATATTCTCTCATCTTATATTATCTCATATTTAATTATTTTATTTGTCTTTATTTTTAGTTTAATCATTAATCTCTCAATCAATCGTATTTATTTTCTGTCTTTTAATTATTAATTGATACTCTGATTATTTGCTCATTCGTATAACACACTAAGTCCCTGAGAACGAATTATTCTTATCATTAAAACTTGCATACGTCCTATAATACTTGCAGTACTGTTGCTTGTCTAGGGTGATTAGTGCATTGTTTCCTGTATTTATTTATAATATTTTTATCACACCCTAGGAGACACCATCCATACATAAACTTGAGCGCCTCATAATGAACGTGGTCCATCCTAGTCTCTCCCCTTTCTGTAGAAATATCTTGTAATCTCCTTCTCCAACTTCCTTTTTTAATATTCTACCATGAGCAAGTAGTAATCCGGGTATATGTTCTTTGGCAGTATCTAATAAGTCCTTAGAAGCTTCACTCATCTTGGGTATAGGAATCTCGATTTGGAGAGGTTGTGGTGTTTTCTCCTTGAAAGATATAATTACTTTGCTCTTAGATTTCACCACTACATGCTTCTCTCTAATGAATTGACCCGCTTTACCCTTTTTCTTTGTTCCCGAACTTGTACCAATATCAATTGATTTCTTCTTGATCTCACCCAATACCGTGCTTTGATTCTTCTTCATCTCCCTAACACTTGATAGTGTCTCTAATCTTTCTGTCATATCGTTTGACCCCCAACTCAAAGGTTTAAACACTCTTGAACTACACTTTGATTATAGGTAGTTAAGGTGTTATTTGGGTTAGAAACGTTTTAAGGATGACGATTCTTTATGTGGGTGTGATGAACTCTTTCTTGGACGATATGGGGTTTGAGAAATTTTGGAAAAAGATTTGGTTTTGTTTTGATTACTGAATTCTAGGTGTTTTAGATTGATTTGGGTGGTTGAATCTTATTTGTAAGGATGTAGGGAGGATTTGGATATGAATTATGGTGATTTGGTGGTGTTTTGATGTGAGGTGAAGGTTTTGTAAAGCTTTAATGAAGTTTGGGTGGCTTGGACAAGAAAAAGGCTTAAGGTTTTGGAAGTGTAATGGGATTACACCTATTTATCTCTTCATATTCGCGTCTCATTTGGTGTATCGCAGGTGGATGTGCGGTATACCGCAATAGCATACTGTTCAGGAACGTGTCACGGTCTCACACGTTTGACGACACGGTTTTCTATAGGGTCCTCTCGCACGTGTACTTGATTTGCAACGTGGTGACGGTTTTCGGTGGTGCGGTGCACCGCAACTATCGTGCGGTATACAACACCAAGATGCTGTTATTCTCAAAAAAATCTGTTTTTTCACCCCCAAACTCAAATTCTAAGTGATTTAATATCTTCCCACATACTGCAATATTTACTAAAACAACTAATCTAAACATAAACTAAAACAAAAAAAACATTAAAAACATTGCGGGTTGTCTCCCATAAAGAACTTTTATTTAACGTCGTTTAAAGTTTGACGCGTCACCTCTTCTATTTTCTAAGTATGTAGTCTCCCCAGCTGAGGGTGAGGCTATGAACATCAACCATTCGGCGTTTTTTTTACCTCTCTTAGGACGTATTTCAATCAGTTTTGCTGACACAACCAGTATGACAACAAATGGTCCCATATACGCAGTCTTATAACCTCGTGGCCTTTTTCGGGGTTGAGGGCCTTCCATGCAACTTCATTTCCTACCCTAAACTCACCAATTGGTCTAAACTCCACAGGTTTTGTGTGGATTTCCTCGTGGACCTCTTCTTTGGTTTCAATGTGAATGATTGGTACTATGGGGGATACCTTTATTGGTTTTAACCCCAAGACATAGAATGTCTCAGATATATTGCTTGTGCAGATGGTCACTGTTCCCTCCTGGAAGTTTATAATTCTTTAACTTGTGGCTGAGAACGGTCTTCCAAGTATGACCGGACCTGCTTACCAGCATCATAATCAAGTATAACATAGCCAGTAGGGAAGTGGTGGTGCTCCGGAAGAACTGGGAAGTTTTACTAAATTGCATAATATGTACCTATTTTATGCAAAATAACCTATATTGTATCATAGTAATACCAATATACTTTTATAAGCCAGGCCAAGTGAAGCTTTTGTAACACTGAATGTTGAGAATTGGAGAATCGGTTGTTTTCAAGATAATTTGTAAGGTATTTCGCATAATACAGGGACCTATATTGCAATTTTGCATGATATAGTGATTGATGGCTGCATCATCATTGGTGATCGTCTTTGATTTCTTCAGTTCCACTCTTGAATTGCGTTTAAAGTCCGCATCTCCATCGGGATCATAACTCTTCATCATTATATTTTTATGTATCGTGTATATATATATTGTGTGTGTGAGTGATCGATGAATTGAATTATTAATGAAATCTAGTTGAAGAGTAGCTCTGGTGGTGGGTGGTAGTTTATTGTTAATTCGGTTAGTGTCAGATCAAAAGATTCTTTTATGTCTTTTTTAGTCACATTTTATTCTAACTTTTTCTTTTTTGTGTAAATCATTTATTTTTTTTATTTAACAAAAATGGGTACAAGTTAAGATAATTACCAAGTATTTTTTCTTTTACCGTCCACAGTGAGAAAAAGGAAAGGCTTAAGAGTATTATAAAAATTGAATACACACAATTAATATAGATACCTTATAGTACATGGCTTGAATACGCATAATCTTTGTTCAGTATGCATATGGAACGTAATATAAATAAGAAATTAGATTAAATGGTTTAAAATGGAAAAAAGGAAAAAACTAAGAAAATTATTACGTCTGCTCCGAGTAACATGTTGTAAAAGATACAAAACATCTTTATGAATTACTACTACAAACACCAAGGGTGCAGTTGAGAGATGAGTTTGTGTGTGTGAAGTTAGTGTCAAATTTATTTTATTTTGGCCATTTTTGTATAGTTTAATTTGAATTATCACAATTGTGGCAATTAGACGGGTTTTTTTTTAATTTTAACGTTTTTTAATAAATAATTGGCGATTTGGTATGAGAAGGAAAGTAATTGGCGTTTTGGTACACGGTCGGTGTCCCGTTTACCGTCCCTCTTGTTAGGCGTTGGTCAACCAACAACCCTTACTTTAAGACATAATTAGGGAAGAGGGTGGTATACTACGTACCGCCCTATTCGTAAGATTAATTTTTTTTACACGCGGTGGACTAGCCACCGCCCAAAGAGTAAAATACAATTTTAAGTAAGGGCAGTTACTCGACCACCGCCCTTAACAGAAATAAAGAACGGTAACAGTACATCATAAACCCATTACGGAAAGAGGAAGCAAATTGCAATCCGGGAGAGAACCTACCGTGCCGCCGTCCCTTGCCTTTCTTCCAGTCGATTCAAGCCCCTACTCAAGCCCATCTTGCATTAAATATAAAATTTAAGGTTGGGGTTCTAAAACTCTTGTTTTTTTTTTAAATAAAAATTCTATTTTTATAAATGCATGCTTGAATATTATTATACCTAAAGTATATTGGAGTAATTTCATGTGATATTGTTATAAAATCTAGGGTGAATTATATATAGGGTCTTAGAGACACTATTTTTTCTCTATAGAGTAGTGTCTTGAAAGTTGTTATTCTTAGGGACCTCATTTTTTACAATAGTCTTTACTACCCTTACTAACACTAAAAGACAAAAAGGTATGATGTCACTGTTTCTCTCTCCTCCACCACTACCCACCTACCACCTATCTCCGACCAGCGACCACCGACCTCCGACCTCCGACCACCGACCACCCACCACCGACCACCAGTCACCGGAAAAAACTGAGAGTATCGGAAAAAACTAAGAGTATCGGAAAAAACTGAGAGTATCGGAAAAAACTGAGAGTATCGGAAAAAAAACTAAGAGTACTCTATAAATTGGCTGAATACTCTATATATTTTAATGAGTACTCTCAGTTTTTTCCGATACTCTATGAAATAGAGAGAGTACTCCGAGAATTAAAAGTATACTCCGACAATTAAAAAGAATACTCTATAAAAAAATACGGAGTACTCTATAAAATATAGAGAGTACTCTATAAAATATAGAGAGTACTCTTTGAAATTACATAAATACTCTATAAAAATCATGTGTATCATTTAATAAATATTTCTATTCAAAAATTAAAACCATTTACAATAGAATAAAAAAAACCTAAACTAATTACAAGTTGACCAGATCTGGTCAAACCAGGTCTGAAAAAAAAGAAAAAAAACAAACCTAAGCTACAGCGTACTGTGTACGCGAGTAAAAAAAAAAAGGACTCCGGCGAAGCAGCGGTGTTGAAGACGAGTGTTGAAGACGAGCTCACCAAACAACCACCGCCACTGAGCAGCGGCGCCGTTCGAAGCTGAAGGAGCAGAAACATAGCGAAGAAGCACCACCATCGCGCAGCCCTTGACCACCATCGCGCAGCCCTTGACCACCATCACGAAGAAGCACGGGAGCACCACCATCGAGCAGATCTGGACCACCACAGCGAAGAAACACTGAAGCACCACCATCGAGCAGATCTGGACCACCATCGCGCAGCCCCCCTAGGAATAATTTTATAATTTTAGGTAATTGCACAATTAGTCTTTTTTAATTTTGATTATTGCACTATTAGTCCTTTAAGTTCATTTTAAATTCAATGGTAGCCCTTTTAATTGTATATGATAGGAAGTTCAAAGGAAGATAGGTTTTTAGTTAATTGTACAATTAGTGTCTCGAATTTTGACTAATTGCACAATTTTTCCTTTTAATGTTTGATAATTGCGCTATAACTCCATTTATATATTTATCGGTTCTCATTTATTGCTAGTATATAATGGCATATTCAAGTAGCAATACAAACTCGCTTCTCTGGAGACAAGAGAGATTTCGACATAAAAGTCAAATGGCGTGTAATAACGTAAGTATTTTTTATTTTAATCATAAAATTTATTTTAATTGATTTGTTAATGGTCGTTTTTTTGTTATTAGGGCTGAAATGAAGGTGTAATGATCAAGCCCCTTTCTGCTAATCCGTGAAATTGGACCCACGGGTGATTCCTTTAGTTGAAAAAGATAGGGTCGGCGAGATTCGAAAAATAGCAAGGATTGTATTGGACCATGCTTTACTCTCTTCGATGGTCGAAAGGTGGAGATGGGAGACTCATACATTTCACATGCCCATTGGTGAGATGACCGTCACTTTACGCGATGTTTCGATGATATTGAGTCTACCGATCCGTGGTCGTGCAGTGACCGATCCAAATCCTGCCTTCTTTGACCATGAAGAAATATGTCATCGTTTATTTGGAGAGGTACCTAGAGAGGAGGGTGATAAGGACGATGGGCGTAAAGTAATTAAGACTTAGTGGTTAAAGACTAGGTTTGGCTCAGAATTTCCAGCTGCAAGTCAAGTAACGAAGTTTTACACCATTAACGGGGTATATTATGTATTTAATTGGGACATCCTTTTTCCCCTCCGGGAAACAAAACACTGTACCTATGATGTATCTCCCATTGTTGAGAAATTTGAGGGAGACCGCTCGTTAAGGTTCGGCTACGTTATCTTACTTGTATAGTGGTCATTGTCAAGCTTGTGAGGGATCAATGGGAACACTCAAGATGTGTGGTCTACTCTTGCAGGTATTTCTTTGAATTTTAACTCGCGTAATTTTTTAAACTTATAATGGTCTTTTTATTCATTATATAGATATGGTGTTGGGACTATTTGCATACTGGACCCCGATTAATCCATTATGCTGAAAACGCTGGATATCGTCCTGCTAGTGTATGGTAAGTTAAATGTTTAACGTTAATGTCTAATTAATAATAATGTGTTATTAATGTTCATGTGTTTCTAATTGTTTAGTTACAATGGTGCAAAAACGTGGGCCGACAACTGCGGTCGGACTCTAAGGATTTATCAAGATAACTTAGACCTTCAAGAAGATGATCAGGTTCATTTTTTAGGATTAGTTGGAAAGCTAATATTTCTAAATTTTTAATTAACCCTGATTAGGTTAATTGGAGGCCCTACGAGGGTACTAGAATTGGAGTAGTCGCCGAAACTTGTTTGGAGTGGCGTGTAGAGGACTTACGTGTCATACCACTAATACATTCCAACAATATTGAGCGGTACCGCCCGACCGCGTGTTGAGACAATTTGGGTTCATTCAACCTATTCTCGCTCCTATTGATCAAAATGAAGATTGTTATCATACAACCATGGATTGAAAAGGAAAGTCGGGCGAGAATTAGAGAATAAAATATGCTAGTGAGATTCGAATGTCGGAGAACGCGGTAGACTATAGGATACAGGTGCAGTCGAAGGGTTTGGGTGTCCTCCGAACTACGAGGGTTGGTATTGTCAAAATTCGCGGTTATATATCGCTCCTCCTCAAGCTCGAAATGTGAGTGATGATCAAGAACAAAGGGTTCCATCCTCGTGGATCTCAACTTAATAAACTAGTAATAATTTAAACCTTTTCTTGATTTTGTTTTAGAATTTATATTGATATGTTTAGATAATGACAGATTCAATCAACTATTAAGAGGACATACTGCGTAGCCGAGTCGGTGGTTACTGTTGATGCTATGAAAGATCATATGAAACAAATGTTGATATATGCAGGAGAGGAAGAATTAATCGGACAAATAACCGGTTTGAATGTTAGACAAGAGGACGTGGAAATGTCGGCTCCAAATAGACTAAGGAGGAGACGTAGAAGTAATTAGTTTATCATTAGTTGTGTTTATATATTTCTTTAGTGATTCGTTGAAATTACGTGACTATAAAATTACGTTTAGTTTTTGGTATTTTTAGTTGTAATCGCGTTACATTATGTTGCAAACGTTTGGTTTTAGTTATGTGTTTGGTTTTAGTGACTTTATGTGTTTAGAAACGTTGAAATTACGTGACTTTAGGTGTTTACAATTTTAGGTGTTAGCTAATCGAATACCTATATATTATTTAATCTTAACATTTTTGTAATAAATAATTGGCAATTTGGAATAAAAATGAAAGTAATTACGGATTTGGCATAAAGGCGGTATCCCGAACAACGCCCTTTATACAATTTTGTCTAAGGGCGGTGTTCACGATACCTCCCTTATGCCAAATCCGTAAATTTGTTTCTTCCCCTCCGAAATTGCCAATTTATAAAAAAGGAAAATGTCAACTTTAAAAAAAACTCCCTCTTTCAAAGGACTTTTCTGGATGGCAGCAATGCCCATTGGTTCATCTTTAAGACATAAAGAACCATCCATTGGAAGATCTTCCCGTAGAACTCTTACGTAGGATCGCCAAATTCCTCAAAACACTTTTTTTTTTTTTTTTTGGACAAGTCTCAAAACACATATCGATTCCACCTTTTCGAAAGCCAGTCCAATTTTCTTGCCTTTGAAAATGGACTACAACATTTACGTGATTCCCGAAGTTCCTAATTCTTTTCATTTCTCTGAAAAAACTATTTATCTCCTTGAACCACCTACTCAATTATCATGTGTTGAAGAGTTTGAATGTGGGAAAGATTGGCTTCTAAAATCTTTTTACAGGAGGAACACCTTTGGGAGCCACTCGTAAAGAATCAAGCTTCTAAATCTATCTTTCCTAGATCTATTTACAGTCACGGCTTTGGAGCCACTCCTATAGAGTTTGAATGTGGGAAATATAATCTTCTGAATCCAATTAACGGATATCGTTTAAAGCCACTCGACTATCTTCCCTAAAGCGTTGAACCTTTGTGATTTTCGTCTCAAAGAATTGCAGAAATTCTATCAACTAGAGTCGAAGATCGACCATACAATCATAGGTGCCCCCGATCCCTTATTGGAAACAATAAGACGACAATGATTCGAAAAATGTTTCTTTTATCAAATTCAACACATGATGATGAGACTGTGCTCGCTGTGATGCAGATTGATGGAACTTTGTCTTTCTTCAATTTGGGAGTTAATAAATGGATCTCATTCAGTAATATAAATGAGGAGCCTCCCATTAAAGATATTGCTAGCTATAAAGGTAAAGTTTGCGCTATAACTGGGAATGGCAAAGCAATTATCATCGATTCATCTTTAAATTCAACAGAAATTGCACGTACAACCTTTCACGTGGATAATGATTGTTCAGTCGAGTCATCGGGAGATCTTCTGTTAGTTGAAAGGAATACACACAACACACCTCTTTCGGATTTTGGTTATATGAGTAGCCTGCCCCTTGCTTTACTTTAAAGCAAAGGTGGATTGAGATGACAAATCTAGGTGATCGTGTATTGTTTATTGGAGATGGATCTTTCGATCATTGGTCTTTTTCCTTATCATCTCTTTTAGTTCCCGCTTTAATAAACTGCATCATTTACACATATAAACGGTCCATGTCTATAGAACGTAGTGAGTATGATTTTGGAGATGTACTTATTTACAATATGTAGACTGGTTGGCTTTGGAAGATAGATCGGTATCCAGTATACACGAACATGTTAGGGCCACCACCAATATTAATTAAATTGTCTTTGCATATTAATATCTGTAATTGATTTTCTTTCATTTTTCACATATTGGTCTATCTGGGTAACATTTTGTCAAAATGCAACTGGGGCAGGCTTCGGAAATCTATGTTATTGATTTGGGAATCTTCAATGTTCACGGTGTATTTTCAATTTATGTCAAATATTGATACAGAAACATATATTGGCTTACCTAGGTGTCGTTTGTTTTTTAATTGATAAGTACTGAATGCTGAATAGACAGCTATAAGACTTGGTCTGAAATCTTAATGAAACTGACTAATTAAGATATGAATTGGTCAGAAAAAACAAACTGTCTTAATAATCTAGTGTCTTAATGAACCAGATTAAGATCTCATTAAATGCAAACAAACGTCTCCACAGATTAAAAGAAAAGAAAAACAATAATCTAACAAAGTCTTATTGAACAAGAAAAACAAAACAAGATAAATGTGGAGTTGGAGAAGATGTTCAAGCAACAGAAGTGAAGTTGAAGTTTCCACAAGTAGTTTGTTGTCCAAAGAGTAGAGAGCTGAAGCCTAATCTTGATCTAGAAAGATCAAATTGTAAAAGATTATTCTCAATTTGATAAGCTCCTATCACAATTGAAGTCCTTGGTTCAGCACCACCATCAACAAACCCTAAACACAATACATTTTTACCAACATCCACCATTGAATTTGCTCCAAATATCCTCCATGAAAGGCTTTTGCTTTCCAACACAAGCTCAATGGTAGGAACACCAGGACCAAGACGAGTACTGCCAAAGCTTTTTGAGTTATAGCAAATGCTAAAAGGTGCCACTGCTTTCACACGAGGTACTTTTGCTATTGCTTTAACAAAAGCATTAGTAACTGCATTGTATATTGATGTCTCTAACCTTGTGTAACGATCAACAGTGCTAATCTTTGTTCCTCCATTACCTTCCTCGGTAATATTCAACAATCTTTTATTAATCGACACATCTACATTGTTAACTTTGATCGATTTCACTCCAATAAAGTACTCCACAGAAGACTCACCTTCAAACGATGCCCCAGCAGTACTACCAGGATTAGTGAGAAGTGGTGTATAAGTGAGTCGTGTCGATACATCATTATTAGGTAGGAAATTATAAGGACCATCACCGATAAATATGACACCACTTGATGAACCTAAACAGATAGCAAACTTTCTCTTGAAATGAAAGGCATTTGCCAAAAGAGAAGGAAATCCGACGCTTCCCTTTCCAAAACCAACCATACCCTTTACTCCTTTTGCAAGATCCTCCAACAAGAAAGTAGAACCACAAGTGAAGAGTAGATCTGGTGCGCTAACAAAAGTTCCTGGATTCGAGCCATCTGTTGATTGTAAAGAGACAACATCTTCTGCAAGTTCACCGCCTGTGCTAAGTTTTTTTATGGTGTTATCTGGAAAGAGTCCACACGTGTTATTGTTGCAGCCTGGTTTGGGACCATTAAAGCAGTCACCACAAGCTTTAGATTCTGCAAGTGAGCATTCAGCTGAGCCGCAATGTGCAGGCTTGTAAGATGAACTAACATAGCCTTGTTCACAATCAACCCATAAGAACTGACCACCAAGATCTACAGTTAGTTTCACAGGTACAAATGGTCTTCTTTGTTTGATTTGAGTAACATATTGACCTGTAGCTGAGTCTTTAGTAACTGGTAAGACAAGTGCACTAGGTTTGAAGATCGATGATGTTTTGGCTAAGGATGGTGAAACAAAGAGTAAGAAAACGAGAAAGAAGTGAACAAGTTGATTGGTGAATACCATTTTGCAACTACTCGAAGGAAATGAGTGAAGAATTTAATATAGACAGATTGCCATTTATAGAAATTGAATGAGAGTAATGTAGACCTTATTTTATTCTTATTATATATCTTCAACGTCTAAAATATAATTTTTATTTAGCTGGTTCAAATTTTGAATCTAGTGGCGTCAACGATTAATTTCTAACCTGACAGATGTTTGGCTTTATATCTGTACAAAATTCTGGATTTCGGGGTTGAAAATCGATTGTTTAGTGCAACTTGGTACTTAGAATAGTTGTGAAAAGGCTCAAGAACATATGCATACACGTGTTTTGCAGATCAACTAAAGCCCCACCACCGCCAATTAAAAAAGACCAAGAGGCTGACTATATAGATTCGTGGATAATATTTTTTTTTGTCAATGATTCATGGATAAAATGGAAATTAGAATAAATAAACAGCAATCTATGAATAACCCGTTTCTTTGTCCAGAAAAAGAAAAAAAAGAATAACCCGTTTGAGTACGAGTTTGGCCAAATTTAGGCGGTATATAAATACTCGAGACACTAGAAGATATCCATCATGAATAAAACAAAAGCCAATTAGAGATTAATATCTATTAAAAAATTTATTTAAAAAAAAGGTGCGTATAATAAGATTTTTTATAGAAAACAGTCTCATCCCAAACTACCCTTATAATTTATAATTGAAAAAAAATTAGAAAAAAACAAAACAAAAACTAATAAACACGCGCGCGTCCGTAAAAAATTTTTAAAATCGTCAAAACCAATTCTAAAAAAATCAAAACAATAAAAAAATTATATATTTGGATAAAGCAAATTAATATTTACGTCTATGATTTTTTTTCAGAATTTTTTGAATTTTTTGTTTTTTTTGAATATTTTAATTCGCAGAACATGGAATTCCATGTTTTGATATAAGGAATTTGTTTTCCGCAAACACGAAATTCACTGTTTAAAACATGGAATTCCATGTTTTAAACATGGAATTCCATGTTCTACGAATTAAAAAAAAACAAAAACAAAAAATTCTGAAAAAAATCATAGACGTAAATATTTTGATTTATCCAAATATGATTTTTTTCGATTTTTCTAATTTTTTTTTGAATTAGTTATGACGATTTTAAAAAAATTTCACGGACGCGCGCGTGTGGTGAAATTTGTAGTAGGTGGTGGTGGAGGTGGTGATGGTTGTGGTGGCTGTAGTGGTGGTGGTGGTGGTTGTGATGGTGGAGGTGGTGATGGTTGTAGTGGTGGTGGTGGTGGTGGAAATACCCTATTATTTGTTTAAGATTTAAAAATAAATATTGTATTAAAAATAAAATAATATATTTAACAATAAGGATAGTATAGGTATAAAAAATATAAAGGGGATGTTTTCTATAAATAATTGTTCTATTAGGCATTTATCTCAAAATAAGAAAATTAGAGGTTTAAAAAAATTAAAGGCGTCATTAACTAGACATTTATCTCTAATTACCCCATAAAACAAGGGGGGTTTATTTAAAAACCATCAAGGCTTATTGAACATAGTCACAAAATTTTCCCACCAAGTATATAGAGTTTGAGTAAGGATATATACCATTCAAATTAATATCATCTCATTATACCACCTATGACGTATCGTAAGATAAAGGGGAAATAAATTGTCAATAAAATCAATAAAAAAATAGATTAATGCTTTACTTCTACATAAAATTAGGATACGTCATGGATGGTATATTGGGTGGTATATCTGTTACTCATAGAGTAGTAACCAAAAAGCCTTCATTCTCCTATTTATTCACGGTGTTAGTTTAAATCCAAAAAGAAAATTGGTAAAAAATTGAAACCACCTTTTTAAAACAAGAAATGAAAATCAAGAAAAATAATTTCTATTAATGTAAACTAACTATTACAGAAATTGAAATACAAATGCAAACCCAAACGAAACACTTACACAAAAATCGGAAAAGAAAAACAATTACATGGAATAAAAAATGTTGTTAAAAAGATATTCCGACGTACCAATTATCTCTAAAAGAGACTCCAAGACTATTAAAATTTTCAGAGATAAGAGAGGTAGAGTGTTTGTTCTTTTAGGATGTGTTTATAGCTTAAGGCAAATGAGGAGTTGCTGTTTTATAGGGGAGGGGAGTAGGTGGAGAAAGTCTTTGTGAAAAACGTCCCACAATTAGTGCCCTTGATTTCCTCCTTAATTGATTGGCGGTTTTGATTTGACCCACGTTTTCAATTTCAGCAATGAACCTGGACACGCGTTTGACCAAATTCTGTAACTGTTGACTGGTGCGTAATTGGTGGACGCTTGTCTTATGGTGCGAAATTGGTGGGCGTTTTGTCCTCTGGCTGAATGGGTTGACTTGCCACCGACTACTATAAGAGCTAGTCATCTTTCACCGGATTCACTTCAGAAAAATTATTTCATTTTTCATTTTTTGACTCCCCTAACTCCCCAACTCCCCTACGCCGACGCCGACGCCGTCGCCGGGCCGGTGGTGGTGCGCGTGTGTGGGGCTTTTCCATTTCCCTTTTAGATTTTATACCCTTTATTCTTTGGAAAGTAATAGATAGGTAAACTATTTTAAACTATTAGCTTTTCTATCTCCGCACCTATGTGGGTCATTTTCTTCACAAAAAATATCTTTTCCACTTTTCCAAAAGAATATGAAAGGCTTTAATTAATACTCTATATTAATCTAAGCATTTTCCAATTCTCCAAAGGAACGTGAATGGATTTGTGTTTAAGATTATATTAAACTAATGATATATATCTTTAACATGAAATCCAACAAAAAAAACTCTACAAAAGTTTTGATTTAGGTTTACTCTCTTCTCATCTCTTTCTCTCTCTTCTATTCACGGTAGTTAGTATTGGAACAAAAAACAAAAGGGAATCTCTTCACACTCAAATCTTACCTTTGCGAGGAGCCGATCTTCTGCACAAGAAAATGCCACCTCTTCACACTCAGATCTCTCCTTCGCATGAAGTCCCTCTCCAGAAAACCATTGCATGTACAAGAAAACCGTCGCCGCCTACGAAAAATCCCAAATGAAGGTGAAAACCCGAATTATTTTTAACTTAATCTCATCAATTTTACCATGTGAAGAGATTTTCTTTTTGTTTTTTGTTCCAATGCAAGTGTGAAGATATTTGTTTTTAGTTTTGTCATGTTTCAATGTTTTATTAACATGAACAAAATGTTTTATTGTTTTTCAACGTTTACTTTTTCTTTTCTTTTTACAATATGAGAAGTGATGCGCTTGTTCCAATGCGAGTGAGAAGAGATATGTACCCAAGACAAATGACTGACTTTTTTGAATTGTTTTTGTAGTAAATATTTGTTTGGCCCAACCAGTGGATCTGAATGGGTACGTACCCAGTGGATCTGAATGGGTACGTACCCAGTGGATATGTATGGGTATGCAATTTCAGATTTTTGTAGAGAAAAAAGGCATGGTTTCAATGTTTGGTACGCAATGTTGTAGTGGGTTGCTTGTGATATTTTGTTGCTCCAATTGGGTACGCAATGTGAGTATGATCATGGGTTGCTCCGGTTTGAACGTTTAGTTTTTCTTTCTTTGTTGTGAAAATAGTTTTTGGGAAAGTACCCAAGTGGTTATAGTTTTACTTGGGTATGAACTAATTTATAACTAGCTTGGAATTCTTGTTGTTCTTTACCTCTACGCTCCCTATACCTTGAATTGGATACATATCCAGCTAAGTATGGGTATGCAATTTCAGATTTTTATAGAGAAAAAAAGGCATGGTTTCAATGTTTGGTACGAAATGTTGTAGTGGGTTGCTTGTGATATTTTGTTGCTCCAATTGGGTACGCAATGCGAGTATGATCATGGGTTGCTCCGGTTTGAACGTTTAGTTTTTCTTTTCTTTCTTTGTTGTGAAAATAGTTTTTGGGAAAGTACCCAAGTGGTTATACTATGAACTAACTTATAACTAGCTTGGAATTCTTGTTGTTCTTTACCTCTACGCTCCCTATACCTTGAATTGGATACATATCCAGCTAAGTATATACCCCACACGAACATGGACCTTGATATGGACAAAAATCATTTTGATTAATACCCACATACTACTAGGGACCTATAATGCAATTATATAAAAAAATGACTTCATAACAATTATAAGACGGATATGGGTACGTACTCATCTGGAAAATAGGTACGTACCCAGATAACCTAAGCAAGTATTTCAGTAAAGGCACACCAACATGGGTACGTACACAGATAGAATATTTTACGTGCTGTAGAATAAATTAGAGCTAATAGTTATCGAGTGCGTACCCAACATGTTAATTTACAAAAGGGGACACAAATTGGGTACGTACCCAACGGGTTAGTTACAATAATGACGTTAATAATAAAAACCAAAATCTACCAATTTTTCTCTCTAGTCAAAAAAAGAGTGTAATAGTAAAATGATCAAACCTGGAAATCAGATTTGAGACTTTAATATGATTTTATTTAGTTAGGCTTTAATAAGTATTATAGAGGTGATTCATGCCTTTATTGTTATATTCCTCATAAAACAACCAACAGAATGGTAGAGATCCATGATGGCATAGGGTCCAACCAACATGATAATCGAATGACTCTACGGACTGAGAGACATTGTCCTCAATCTCCTCCTAAAATGGAGAATGATAAAATCCCAAGGATCTTAATGTGTTTCACTTTACTAAATTCTCAACCAATCAGGGGAAAAAGATATGAAAAAATACTATCCACACTTATCATTCTAATTTTTTTCTTCCTCATATACTAATTTGAATGTCGGAGCGTCATCAGCAAGTCACCTTTCTTTGTTCCTAACCTTGCGTAATTCTAGGAGACATGACACGTAACTTTTGAATATAATAACAGAATACCTCGAGAAACATTAACAAGGATCCATAACATATTTTTACCGGTTTGAGTAACGGGATGTAGTAATTTTCCGCTTTATTTGTTGTGTCGTCCTTGGAGAATGAAGGATTTAGCGAGACACCCATCGAGTAACCACATGGTAGGACGTAAATGAGGGTCATCCAGGAAGAATGAGATGAAGAAGAGGTGCATGGGATGGGGAAGAGGATCAATAACAAATGCACCCACCTCAAAATCCGCCAATATCAAGTAGTCATAACCTATCACAAGCCTGAGGATGAAGCACAAGAATCAAACAATGGTTTATTTCCCAAGATAGGACAAATCTGTCATGTGATTGATGTGCAAGTAAAACAATACCTCAAACACTTGATCCAATAAGTTTTAGCACATGCTTAGAAGCCAAGAGCTAGGTAGAATCCTTATACCCTTGCCATCGAGGTTGAGGATGACATCCCATGTTCAAATATATATATAATAAGTATAGCATCTCTTTAGAAAGAGGGCAAGTACATATCCTAAGAAGTATATTTGTCCTAAAAGAGAGAACCTTAAAATGACAGAGAAAGAGAAAGAGGTCGCGACCGAAGTTACGAAGTGTTTTCGTTGATAGGGGCTTTACGAATAAACCACCAAAGCCATCTGTAATGAATGAGAGCTTCAAGCCCCGGATGTGCCAACCTTTGATAAATTTTCTGACTCGAATGATCAAATCATTATGTGTGAGACACGTGAAGTTTATAACAGAATCAAGCATTACCTATTTTTATGCATTTCCCTCCACTTTGGTGGGAAAGGCTTGAAAATATTTCCTTATGCAACGTAATTTGTTCTTATATTTAGCATGGATAAGACATCATTTTGAATAATTTATATAGATTGAATCAATATTTATATCACAAATTTGTAACTATTGCATTATCATCTAATCTATAGTTTTTGTTGTTTTATGCTATTTAAGGTGTGTTTATTGTGTAGGATTGAAGGATGGTGACACAAGAATATCAACAATGGACATAGACAAGAGTTGATGAGAGGAATGGACCCAAAACACAAAGGAATAGGCTCGTTCAAATCATAGAAACATTGGAAGGCAAACAGATGTATCTCGCCTAAGTTCAAAGAGTCGTGGGGCATGATTGGAGAAGAAAGAGATGTGCCATATATCACTGGAAAAACCAAAAATTATTGTTCTCAACACCACAAAGCCCTATTTTACCAAAGGTCGGATGATAAAGTTATGAACAATCTCGTGAGATGACACAAACTAGATAAATTGCTAGAAATAAGTTGACTACGAATTTAATAGAGTTGATCACGTTTTAAGTCATTGAATCCCATATTCTAATCCAGGTTGTGACCCATGTTTGAGAATATTTAAAGAAAGCTTACAATATTATTATAAGATAACTTATATTACTAATATTTTAGAAAGAAAATCCAAAGGTTTCTCATCATTATTGAGATAAAAATTTCTAAGAGAAAATGTCTCCACTTTCTTTTGTAAAATTTGTGAATTGACATGTTTCCCTTTACTTCCTTAAACATGTTAACCCCTTAAACTTTGAAATATTTCCCTATTGCCCACTTCATGTCAAATTTAGATGTTAAATCATTATATAATCATTTTGAACCATTTTAAATCAATTAAAAAATCAAAAAAACTCCAACCGTTTATTTTTAAACCCCATTAAATTTAAAAAACCAAAGCCCCAAACTAAAGCCACATCAATATTCATTATTTAACCCCAGAATTTAAAAAAAAAAAGCAAAACAAATCTCCCTTTTGCACACACTTGTCCACCTCATCCACCTATTTAACCCCATAATTTTTTGAAATCAAAATAAACCACCCCCCCCCCCCCCCCATTTCTTATTTTCTTTGCACACACCTTCGACTGAAATAAAATACTAAGTCGGACACGCGTCTCTCTAATTTTGAGCATCTTCTGCATATATTTGTTTATTCATATATCATCAAGGTTGCAATAATAAGAAAATCCTTCTTTAATTTCTCAACTGGTGATTCAAAAGAAGCCATGGTTCAATAATTTCATCATTATTGAACAAACAACGATTTCTGTTATCTTATTTCATATGATTTCAAAGCAAATGCTGGTATTTATGGAAACATATTCACATTCTCTCCAAAAAACCTGAGTAGGAGATTGTTGGAATTATTAAATAAATAAAAGAGGTTTTGTTTTATTAATCCTTTCATGTTCTTATGAGAAGTGGAGAAGAAAAAATATGAGTATTTAATATTTTATCTTTTGATTCATTTCAAATGGTTCAACACTATAGAGGCTAAAGTAGAGTTGGGAAGGCCCCACACGCACGCACCACTAACACTCCCCCTCCCCCGCTGCACATTCGGCCCGGCAACGGTGACAGTAGTAGCGTGGCATGGTCGTTGGGGAGTCTTGGGTGTCAAAGAATTAAAAAAGAACCAAGTCTTGAAGTGAAACTAGTATTTATACTAGTCATTGGTCCTTTATATTATTCGTGGCAGAAGACAAAACGACCAAAACTTAATGACTCCATAACTCAGACTTAAATCAGAATATTCTACCATGAAGGCTCAGTTGTTACGGATGTTACAAGAGTTTGGTCAACCTGTCCAAATTCGTGCATTGACCAAAAGCTAGAAGACTGTCCAGGTTCATGAAGGAATTTGAAATTCTATAACCAGTAAAACGTCTGCATTAATGACGCCTTAAACACCAGCCTTTATTTTGACGATTCTGGAAGACCATTTCTCCTATAAGTAGAGCTATATGCAACTTGCATTCTACATAAAACTAAGAATTCAGAAAGAATAACTCTTTTCTCCCTTGTACTCCTAAAACGTTTTCTTGAGTAGATTAGAGTGATGCACTTTGTTATACATGCCATTACTCCTGGAACATCTCTTTTAACATAATAATTTTTGGGTATTTTATTTGGTTTTTTCTAAAATTTTGCGTAAATTCTGTTAATTTAATTTTTATAATAGTTGTTAGTATTACATTTTTATAGAAATGTTTTTGACAATTTTGTTTTTCGTTACATCAAGGATGTTGTTAGTCTTTCTCCTACAATATTTTAGACTCGGTAAGTTCGAGGTTGAGGTCACTCGAGTTTAACAAGTTATGTATTTGTTTTACCTAACTCGTCAAATCGAGATTATGTCCTATTTGTCTTCGTCTTATCGAGTTGTGCAACTTTACCCTTATTAGTAATGTTGTCTATTATTTTTTGTAGTTACGGCATTATATATGTTCGTGGAGTATTAGTTCACTTATTGTTTTTTTTAGGTTGCTACGCTACGTGGTAATGATGGTAGTAATTGTTCTGTTTAAAATATTTACATGATATAAAGGTAAAATAGAAGGTGATATATATACATTTCTTTCTTCGATTTTAATATTCGTTTATACAAAAAAATAGTTGGATAGTCGTTTATATATATGGTGTGTAAGGATGTCAATGGGGCGGGTTTACCTATCCCTACATCCCGCCCCACAAAAAAAAAACACGCCCCGCCCCCGCGTTGTTCTTTCCCATGCCCGCGTTTCATTTTGATTGTTCAAATATTTTTTATCACTAAAAATATTATTATTTTTAAACTCTCAAATATTTCATTCTTTAGAATTTCCATTTGTATTTTGATCTTTAGACTAATTCTCCCTCTGAAGTTGTACTTTGAGTTGAACAATTAAAACTTTATGTTATAATAGACACACACAAACTTTGATTTGAATCATTATTGAAATTAAAATATATATTATGATTAAAATGTATTCGTTAATATTATATAGAGGTAATTACTTTATACAACCTCAAATTCAAAAAATTTATAAAGTAAATCCAAGTTACAAAAACATCCATTATAAAGCCTATTTCTAAGTGTCTAGTTAGCCTTTTTACCTCTTTACCCTCACTTGTAGTGGATATGAACCCACACCCCTTTGTTTTTCATTCATTCCAATTTATATATGGGGTACGGCCCAACAGTGTTTTTTTTCATCTAGACTATTTAGGTTATTAAAATTTTAACTCATTATTTATACTTACATCTACTTATAGAGACCCATCGAGGTTTTTTTTTTGTTTTTGTGTATTATTCCTCATGGGCCTGAACCATCCAGGACCAAAAAACTCACAACCAGTCCAACTCTAATATCAGTTCTGGCCCCAGCATGTAATACATCCAAATTGGGCTTGGCCCAATAACCAACAAACTTAACAACTAGTCAATTCTGTCCACATAAGAACATCCAAATTAGTCCAGCCCCATGAACACCAACATTTAGAACTAAATCCACATTTATTTTCAAACTTTTATCTATTAGGTTGTACCCTCCACAAAAAACAAGAAACCCACATCAACTACAAACGTAATGGGATGTACCTCCCATTAAGAACCCAAAAAAAACCCAGACAAACTGTTGAAGACGAGCTTGAAGACGATGTTGAGGATGGGGAAGATGAAGAGGTTGGACCCATCAAGAGAATGGGCTTCAAAGGTATGGACCCATGGTGGTGTTGCCGGTGGTGGGGAAGAGGTTATTCTCGGTGGTGATGGTGGTGAGCAGTGGTGAAGAGGTGAACGATGGGTTTGGCTTCCGATGGTGGTGAATCGATGCTTTTCAGTGTTAATGGTGGTGAAGAGATGGTTTTTCGTTGTCGGTAGTGGTGAGAAATGGTGGGATTGTGGGTGTTCTTCGGCTTACTGGTGGTGGTGGTGGGTTATCCACTGTGTCTATTGGTTTTCTGTGTTAATGGTGGTGAAGATATGGGTCTCGATGGGTTGTGGCTGCTGGTGGATGGTTGACGGCGGAGCAGTGGTTCAGTTGATGGGGTGGAGCTGTGGATGCCGACAGCAGTTGGGGTAGTGGAGGTGGTGATGTCGAATCCATGAGCAGCTATTGGTGTGGAGGTGAGTGATGATGCTGCTGCTGGTGATATTGGTAGGGATTGGAGATGCTGGATCTGATGCTGATGCTGGTGGGGATGAGAGGTGTGATGGGTTGGTGGTGGTTTGATCAGAGAGGGTAGAGGAGAGACTGGTGAAGATGGAAGGGGATTAGGTGGGTTTGATGATGATGGTGGTGGAGATGGGAGGTAGTGGTGGGTTGGTGTCGGTTTGGTCAGAGAGTGTAGAGGTAGTGGTGGGTTGGTGGTAGGTTTGATGACAATGGTGGTTTAGTGATCTGATTGTAGGGGGCGGTGGTGCTTGCTGGGTTGCTCAATATCACAGAGAAAGGGGAGCTGACGGGAGGGGGAGGTGGGTTGGGTTGCTGAGAGAGAAAAGGGGATGGTGGGGGATTATATAATGGTGATTGCAGGGGTTTTTTGGGATTTTTATCCATGTTAGTTGGGTTTAGTTGGGTTTAGTTGGGTTCTAACTGGGGTGGATGTATTTTGGTAATATGGGTTGGGGGTTGGCCTTATAAGATTAATAGCCCTATTATATACATGCGGGGCGGGTTTGCAGGGTGGGGAATACTTATTCCCACAACTTATGGGTTTTGAAAATCCATCCCCATAACTCTTCCTAAGCTCAATTTAGTATCTTAAAACCCGTCCAGTTTAAAGTGAGATGAAATAGATATTCGCAAACCCACGACGCATTGACATCCCTAATGGTGTATTGTCGTCCAAAACAAATATAAAATGGCAAAAAAGGGGTCAAAAATCAAATTGGCAAAACATGGTCTGAAGTACCCATGCCAAATCTGCATACGACCTTGTCCAAAAAAAATCTGCATATGACTAAGCCCAAAGATGGGTGTTCCTTGCAAATGAGTGGCCCATAAAAAAAAAAGGAGTCGAATTAAAGTAACCAAATATCGACTGAGAACCATATTCTTGTGCGGGGCATCTTTAATTACTATCCGTGTAAAGAGTTTATAATTTGAATTTCACTACTTTAAACTTTACAAGTTAATCTATCAACTTTTTAGTTATATCTACATCGTCGTCTTCTTCCTGTCAAGCTAATTAGCATCCTTGAATAGGGTGTATCACTATTATATATATCAAGATTCTTGTAATGAAATGGAGATAAATAGAGATGAAGATTCAGAAAGTGATGTTACGTACGGAGATAACATAATAATAGATCCTGATTGTCCCGTATACTTGGCGAGCGTTCGAGACGTTGGGGTGAAGCCTAGTTGGTTAAGGAAGGGTAGACGAACCGAGAAATACGAAATTGCTGCACCTGCACCTCATCCCATTAATGGCAATGCAGAAATTTATCAACAAAGAGTTGCTGATGCTGAGAACTATAACGCAAATGAGGGAATTATGATCAATCAAGAACTCAATCAACAACCCAATATTGACGATGATGAGAATGAAGCTACCTCCGTCAGGCAAACGTTAATTCAAGAAGAGCACGAAGAACAAGAAGGCGAGGTTAATACATCGTTAACTCTAAAAGTAAAATTTAAGCACTCTTTTGATCTTAATAGGCTACCATCTGACAATGATGACGATGAATATTGAGTGATTAAACATTTAAAGCTAGTATTAGTTTTAAGTTGGATGATGAATATTCCATCATGTCTTGATATTCTTGTATTTATCGGGGTTTCCTTCTCCACCCTTAATGAGGTATGAGTAATCCTTGAAAACTAAGTACAACTGGACGTCCTTGATTTTCCGATATTAGCAATAGCTATACACAAATAGGGAAGCATTTTGGTATTTTTAAGCTTATAATTTTTTTCATACATTTTAGCATGAAAGCATTATATATCTCGGTGAAGTTTTCTTTTAAATGTGAAAGTTTAATTGCAACATTGCTAATTTGAAATTGTCAACAATATCTACTTACAACTGCTTAGTAAATCCACCCCTTCAATGTTGAACGGGTACTTTAGGCTCTTTAATGTATGTATTAATGTATACACAGGGACCAATGGTGCAATTTAACATGCGATGAAGTAGTTATTTAGCTATTAATTTTGAATGTTTGTTTTGCAATTTTCCATGTACAGCTTTGATCCATTTATTTGATTCAGTTGCAAACGATAAGAAATTATTTGGATGTTTGAGGTCACTAACGAATTCAATACTGTGTCCGATTTCCTGCTATCGTGGAATAGCGAAACAAACTTTATATACATATTAATATTCCATTTCACCGAAGAATATTTGCTAGTTAAGAAAAACACACGAATTTATTCGTAATTCTTTGTAATTCTTTATAATACATATAGCAATAGATCAATTTACTTCTGTTACATAATAGCATTATAGCCTAGAGTATTACTTTCTCAGTCCATCGTTTGTTATGTTTTTCACAAAAATTAAAAAAAAAGTAATTAATTTTTTTTTTTTTTTATTAAACTATCTTCATTTATATAAGTAAATAAATTTAATGACGATAAACTTTTAAATATTAAACAAGGATAAAATTAGAAGAAAATGTAAAAGTTTTCTAATATTTTAAACGGATAACTTTTTATGTACATCTATTTTTAAAAGTTGTTACGAGAAACGGAAGAGAACAGTAGCCTTCCTCCACATGTGAAGAACCTGAAGGTGACTTTGGTAACTAATGAATCGTGCACAATAGGGGGTGGCTAACTATCTCAATTTACTAATGCTTGTATGAGTTGTATCTCTATCCTTCTTGCCATTGACTTTTACCATTTCATGTTGCTTATTTTTCATCAGGTGATGGTTAAAAGATCTAAATAATTTTATCTTAAAAAAGCACTACCTGTTGAAATCAAGTATTACTTGTACTCATGATGAATTAGTCATGTGGCCTAACTTTTTTTCTAATCGAAATTGGGTCTTTTGAGTTGCTGAGTTTAAGAAAAAAAACATTCTTATATTACAAAAGATATAAGTACATGATAAAGAAAAATCAAGGAAAATGAATGCTAAAAATACTATTCGCAAACTTCCTTCTAAACTAAAAACATATCTAATACGACCATCTAAGCTCATAACCTTGATAAGTATGATACTAAAGTTAAGCAATGGGAGAATATTTGGTCAAAAGAAGTTGAGAACAAGCTTGTTGGACTTCTAGCTAGGCTCGTTCTAAATTATTGTCATGGAGAAAAAATAAGTCATATTTTCATCGGGTTGCCTTGGTAGGAGAACAAATAAAACTATATAGTTAATTGACTTTGTAAAATTTTCACACATATTAAGAAATCTAAAAAATAGAAAAAATATACTTTTAAAATGACCAATATATCTTTAATTATAAGAGAAAAAAATTAAATATTTAGTTGGTAAGAGATTTCAAAAAAATAGTATAATAAGAAAAAAATCATTTATTATACCTTATAACTTTAGATGTGACATATTATAGAATACTTTTTTTTGACTAAAGAGACTATTATTATGAAATGGAGGTAGTAATTTTTTCATCAAAAACACTTTTTTTGTTGAATAACCATAGAAACTATGAATATCTTTGACTGTATTTTATTGGTGGATAAGGATAATGAGTAAAAAGTATTCAAAATCAGTAACTAAGGAGTAATTCAAAATTACAGTTTGAAACATTGGGATGTTTCGTGTTCCCATTTTAAATGGCTACTCTTATAATTTACTGGAACTTAATAAATTAGATTTTTTAAGTATCATTTGATCTCATGTGGAATGACAGATCATTCTCAGTAAAAACCGTACTTATATTACTCTAATTCCAAAAGTGAAGTATTTGGCTTTGATGGTAACTTTCGACCTATAAGTAACCGTAATTGTATTTATAAAATTATTGCAAACATGTTTGTTTTAAGGCTTCAACATTTGATGGAAAAAATATTTATGATACTCAACCTTTCATACCTAGATGGTCAATCTATGAAACATTCTACTCCCTCATGAAGTAAACCATTTCTTTATACATAAAAGGATCACAAAAAAGTATTTTATAACCATTAAAGCTAATATGTCAAAGGTTTATAAGAATATTGAAGAAGACTTTCTAAAAGATAGTCTACTGAAATTTGGTTTCATCTCTCTTTGTGATAACTAGATCATGTGGTGCTTACCATGCTTTAATACTATGTTCTTATTGATTGGAACACTATAAGATTGGAACCCTTGTGATTCTTTTATCCCTTTTAAAGAAATGTGGCAAGGTGGGTTGATTTCACTTTGCTTGGTTTGCATCGTTACCTAAAAATCTCTCCTCAATTATTGAGAATAGGGGTTGGTAGGGAGATTTTTAGAGGTATAAAGATTGCTAAGAACTGTCCGAATATATCTTACTCTCTCATTGCTAATGAGCTTGTTTTTTCTAAAAGTGGATATTTATTGAACGATCTTCGTGAATACATTGAAACCTCAGGTCAAAAAGTTAAGAGTGAAATCTTATTTAGTAGGATTGCTCAATGATGTCCTCAAATGTTATCGGTGATACCCTACGGATGAGAAATTTATCAAAATTAGGAAGATACCTAGGACTCACTTCGCACTGGGTAAGCTAAAAGCGAAAGCCCAACTCAAATTCGTAATCCTAAGAACATGAAATCAGGTCCGATTTTCTTTTGGCTCTAACAGCTTCAATATTCATCCGTTTGACGCGTATGAATATACCAAATTGATCGTCTCGGAAAGCTCTTCAACTTTGCTCTTGACCGTTTCTCCAAATTCCTCACCGTTCTTGAGATATAAGCTGATTTGTGGTCGTAGGTGCAGAAATTCAGGATTAAGGCAGCTTTTCCTTTTCCATGTTTTTAGCTTTTATTTCCTTATCTCCAATTACCATGTCTATCTTTTTCCATATCTTGTAGTCTTTGACTTGGAATCTAATTAATCTCCATAATTATCTTTAAAGCTTCACACTAAATATATAATTAAACCCAATATGCTCTAAAAATATTATATTACTAAATCAGGACCCAAAATAGGAAAGTGTAGCATTTCTCAAGAAAATCGACTCAAAGACTTCCTAAATCACTAAAAATGATGTCTCATCCTAATATAAATCTATCACAAATGAGGAGACATCAATCGCGTTTAGAGGGTTCAGAGATGAATAGTGGTACTGAAGCAGTTCGAGAAGAGTTTCCTGATGAGAGTTTATTCGTTGTTCGAGATTATGAAGCTCCGTGGTATGCAGATATTGCGAATTTAGTGGTGAGTGGTGTTTTTCTTGAAGGTTCTACTTATCAAGAGAGAAAGAGGTTAGCTCATCGTGCTAGACAGTTCTTTTGGGAGGATCCTTTCCTCTACAAAGTTTGTGCTGACCAAATGATACGAAGATGTGTAGCAAGGGAAGAAACTGAAGCCATTATGGTTGGATGCCATGATTCATTATATGGAGGACATTTCAAAGGAGATAGAACTGCTGCAAAGGTATTTCAATCAGGTTTTTACTGGCCTTCTCTTGTTAAAGATTGTCATGAATATGTTAAGAAATGCACGAGATGCCAGTTTACCGGAAACATATCCAAGAGGAATGAGATGCCACGTAATAATGTGTTAGAAGTTGAAATATTCGATGTTTGGGGTATAGACTTTATGGGTCCTTTCGTTCCTTCAAATGGTAACCTCTACATCTTATTAGCTGTTGATTATGTGTCTAAGTGGGTAGAAGCGGTGGCTTTACCCACCAATGATTCACGAGTGGCGATTAAGTTCTTGAAATCACATATTTTCACTAGACATGGCACACCTAGAGTGATTATTAGCGATGTGGGATCTCATTTCGTTAATAAATATCTGAAGACTGTTCTAGAGAAGTATGGAGTAAGACACCGTGTATCTACCGCATATCATCCACAATCCAATGGTCAAGCTGAAGTTTCGAATCGTGAAGTCAAGTCAATTCTAGAGAAAACCGTTGGTCCTACAAGAAAAGATTGGTCAATGAAGTTAGATGATGCGTTGTGGGCCTATCGTACTGCGTTTAAGACTCCAGTTGGTGCATCTCCCTATCGTATGGTATATGGTAAGGCTTGTCACTTACCTTTAGAGCTTGAAATGGGTGCATATTGGGCGATTGCGCAGTTGAACTTAGATCCTATCTTAGCCGGAAAGAATCGTATGATGAAGCTTAATGAACTTGACGAATTCCGATTGCATGCTTATGAAAATGCCAAACTTTACAAAGAAAACACGAAGAAATGGCATGACAATCGGATTCGTACAAAGAACTTTGAAGTGGGGCAAAGAGTATTGAAGTATAACTCAAAGTTCAGCAATTATCCGGGTAAGTTAAGATCTAAGTGGTCAGGTCCATACATTTTGACCAAAGTTACACCTCATGGAGCTATAGAAATAGATTATCCGCTAGAGAACCGTACCTTTATGGTGAACGGTCACAGATTGAAGATATACCATGGAGGTGAAGATACCAATCGCTCGGAAGATCCACATCCCGGAGAGGTCATGTACCTCATGGAAGCTCCTTAAGCGTGAGGTAACCCGTCGAGCTTAACGACGCTAAACAAAAGCCAATTCTTTGTATATTAGTTGAATTTTTAAATTTTTGCAATTTAGAATAGTTTGATTTTCGTAATTTTAGTGTTTATTATTAAGAAATGAGGAAGGGTAGTTGTTTTTGATGATTTCAGGGGTAAAAAAGTCAAGAGTTTGGGGTCGATAAGGCGAAAATAGGAGAAAAATTGGTTGGATGTCCAGGAGAAACCGGGTACCCGATTTCGCAAAAACCAGGAACCCGGTTTTGGAGCTGGTACTAACCTTTTCAAACGCAACACTTGGCGTCTTGGTTCACGACACAGCGTCGGAACCGGGTACCCGGATTTTCAAAACCGGGAACCCGGTTTTGGTGCTGTAACTTTTGAAAATCTCTGACCCAGCGTCTTGGTGGCTTGCGTTTTGCTGCGTTTTGATTAGCGCCATCGACACAAAACCGGGAACCCGCATTTGGCGAAACCGGGTACCCGGTTTCGGAGCTGTAATCTTCAAATTTCTCTGACCCGGCGTTTTGGGGTCCTGCGTTTTGGCGCGTTTTGACTCGCGCCATCGAGAAAAAACTGGGTACCCGCATTCTACAAAACCGGGAACCCGGTTTCGGCGAGTAAAAGTTCTGACCCCGCGTCTTGGGGTCCAGCGTTTTGGAGCGTCTTGAGGTATTAAAAAAAAAAATTAATTAAGTAATTTTTCCGCGCCGTCACAGCGACGCGGAACCGGGTACCCGGATTTTCGGAACCGGGAACCCGGTTTGGATGCTGTGATGTCGGTTTTTAGGTGTTTAACCTAGTTATCTTAGCCTCTTCTGCAAGTTTTTACCTAAAACGCTCCAATAGCCTCCCCATCTCCGAAAATCATCAACAAAAACACTATATATCATCAAATCCTACCCTCTTTCCCCACAAAAACATAGAATCAACTCACCTCCTCCCCAAAATAACATCAACTCCTTAGTTTTTCCCAAGATCTTTCTCTACCCAATCCTTAAATTAAACCCAATTCTTTCTTCTCCCATCCAAATTAAACAAGTCCCATCTCATATTCCCCCTAGTTCTTCAATTCCTAAGCCTCAAAACATCAAAATTCTAGACTTTTTCTCTAAGTTTTTCATTATTTGAAGTTTTGAGTTTGGGTGGAAAAAGATGACTAACAGAACCGGTGATTTCCGAAGAACTGCTCCTAGAAGAAAGACCACCATTGGTGGTTCCCAAGATCAAGCTATTGAGATTCCTGATTCGCGTCCTAAACGAAAAATTGATGAGGTTAAGCTTGATCTGAAAAGAATAGAAATCACAGGACAAAAGAGAAGATTAATTGATGAGATAGAAAGTGAGAAGGACCAAGAAGAGGAAATTGAGAAGAACATTGAGAATGAAACTGAACAAGAGGTTCCGGAAGTGCCAGTTCAACAGAAACCTCCGCGTGTGAAGATGTGGGCCCACAAGCCTAAGAGGGTTTATACTTGCTGGAATACTCAGGTTCGTGAACGAATTGAATTTTTGAAGTTTGGTGAGGAAACAAATTTTCCTAAGGGTATTATGAGTAGTGAACACAAGGAATATGCTGTGACATGTGCTAAGTTTGGTTGGAAAGAGTTGCAAGAAAGGAAGCTTGAGTTTATTCCTACTTTTGTGCGAGAATTTTATGAAGGTTTAGCTACCTCCAGAGATGCAATTGATATTCGCAAAAAGGTAGTTCCTTTCTCTATTGAACGTATTCGAAAGTCATTGAAATTACCCAATGTTTCTGGAACATGTCCTTTCCAAGAAACTCTTAATGACCCTTCTTTCGATTTTGAATCCCTTTGGGGGACCGTGCTGGTTAATGGGGCTAGCCCAATTCCTGAAGGAGAAAGATATCCTGGACAGTTTTACAGCAGTAATTTGACACCTCGTGGCGAAGGTTTGGTCTCGTTTCGTAATACCCACTTTCTTTGGTATTAAACACACTTCCGAGTTGAAGAAAGAGCATGTAATTGTTATTAAGTGTATTTTGGAGGAGAAACCGTTTGATGTTGCTAAATTATTTATGATACAATCATGGAGTTCGCGAAATCCCCAATGAAACAACAAAATCTGAAGTTCCCTTATACTATTACTCAGTTGTGTCTAGACGCAAAGATTCCGCGTAAGAACGCAGATACTGACGTTGTTTCAGTTGGTATGAGTATAGCTTTGAGCACGATCAAGAATATCCATAAGGAAGCAACACGAGCTACCAAAAGTCCTAGAACTCCTCAATCAAAGAAAGCGAAGACTGTTCCTGAGTTGGAATCGAAGATTCAGGTGTTGGAAGAGAATCAGGAGAAGATGATTGCTACCTTGGGGAACGTTACAAAAGAATTGGACATGTTTCGAAATTTAATCTTAGGCGTAAATACACTTCAAAACGCGATTTATGATGCTATTACGCGAGATAAAGGTCCAGAACGCAACACCGGTAACCAGCCACGCGCTGGTTAAGATACGTTTTCTAAACTTTCCTCTTAGTGTAGATTAGTTTAAATGTTTTATTGAGTCTTTTCGAGTCATGGGGACACGACTCATTTTTGAGTTTGGGGTGGGGTTCGTTGCCTCATCCCAGTTTTTATGTGTTACTTGTTTTATTTGCTTTAAATAAAAGAATTTTAGGAGTTGCGTTTGACTGTAGAAATTTTTAAATATCCCTTTAAGCATACTTTTGATGAATCTATGATAGTAAATAGTGGACTTTAGGGATTGATATAAAACGCATTTAGAATTGCATGCAAACATAGGTAATTAATAGGAAAAATTAATGAACAATGCAAATGAAGTAAGCTTGTACTCAAGGAATATGTTTGGTGTGTAGAAAGTAGGGCTGCACACGGATGACCCAAACCCGCCCAACCGAAAAAACCGACCCAAAATCGGCCCGAAAAAACCCAAACCGAGCCCCACCCGAACCACTGGGCCAAAAAAATAAATTATTTGGGTATTGGGTCGGTTGGTGGGTTTGGCTTTGCCAAACCCGCCCTTAACCGAACCCGACCCGTTGAATCCTTTTTTTTATATATATATATTATACATAATAAAACAAAACTAAAAGACCAAAGCGTATCTCATACTCTATACTCTCTCCCTTCATTACACGAAAGGCCATTTGGTGTCTTTGACCTCTCTCTCACCTCACTCACGTCCTCTCTCTCTTCTTCAATCTGTATCTCTCAAAAACCCTAAGCCGTAGCCCTGGCTCTTCTCCTTCTCCGTCTAATCTCGCCGGCGTTTTTGAGCGGTATTGTATTTGATTTACACCGTGGGTTGGAGGATGTTGAAGCCTATATATGGCACGGTGGTGGATTATTATCCATTAAAACCCCCTTTCAGAAGGTATTTTGCAATTTCAAAACCCTAAGGTTTAGAGGAGGCCTATAAAAGGGTTAATCTCGGCTTTGTTTTTCTTAAATCAAAACCCCCTTTTATCAGGTATTATTATAACCCTAATCCTTGTGTATTTTTAAGCCGATGTGTTCTCTAATTAATAGCTTGAATATTGTTGTTGTTTATGAAAAGAAAAACCCCTTTTAGTTTCGTATATTAATTATTGTATCTGGGTTGTTGATTTTGAAACTGATTTTCGGTTGGTTGATTTTGAACTTTGTATTACGTTTGATTTTGGGTATGAGACTATGATTTATTGTTACTGGATTGTTTTGTAACCCCGTATTTGTTTATTTTTGAACTGATTTTTGGTTGGTTGATTTTTGAACTTTGTTATTACGTTTGATTATGAATATGAGTTGATTATGAGTATGAGACTATGATTATTGTTACTGGGTTGTTTTTATAATGCAAATATGATAATTATAAATCAAAACATTGATTTCTAATGTCTCTGTATGTTGCCTACTTGCATGTATTCAAAACAATGAGATGAATTGGTGATGGATTTGAATGCTTAAAGTTAATGCTTTGTTTCTTATGCCAATTTCAGGTATTACTCCCTAACACTTTCTATTTTTTCAATAATACAGTTATAGATAATTAGATAAAACTTCAATTGATCTTAACTTTTTTGTCTTTTCTTCTCCTTTACAGGTTATGTTGGATTATATGAGTTGAGTGTGACCTAAGAGTCGACTTTAACACATTTGTAACCCATAACCTTAAGGTATAATGAATCTTTTCGAATCTTACAAGTTATTAGATTTTCAATTTAATAATGTTTGCATCTCCCATATTCCCACCCCATGATTACACCTCAATATAACTATGTGTAATTGTGTATGATCCATTGTGGAATATAAGGTTGAGTTGGCAACTACTTAATTGAATCTTTAGTAACTTGTAATTTTCAAAAGAGGTCCCTTGTCCCTAAAATGTCCCTAAGATTATAAAAGGCCAATGAAGATATTAAATCTGAGGCTAAATGTTAAGCCAATGATGAAACCAAATCTGAGGCTAACTATATTTAACATTTTCTTCTCTTCTGTGATGCAAATTTACAGGAATTATGTTGGATTTGAAGTTCTTTTTGGAATCACTAAAGGATTTACACCCCTGTTGTACAAGATCTTTGCTATGCACGATTTAGATTGCAAAATTTCAATGTTTTGTAATTTTATAAGTGGTTCAATGTTGTAATAGTAATCTAGTGCTGTTTTATATAAAAAAAACTATTGTAATTTCAATAACTTACTGTTTTTAGAAAGTTACTAGATTTTAGTTACTTTTTTTGAAAAATTTCTATTGTTAGAACATAACCGAACCCGACCCTAACCCGACCCTAACCCGTCCTACCCAACCCGCACAGTTTCAATAAAAAATATTGGTTATTGGGTTTAAGAAAATGAAAACCGAAAATTAGGGTTGGGTATTGGGTTTACCCCTACGGGTCGGTTAACCGACCCGTGTGCTGCCCTAGTAGAAAGTGAAATCCTAATTAGTAGAGAACCCACCTAGATATGAACTAAAGACAAGCTATATACTTAGGAAAATGATAGGGGCAGTTCTTTGTTAGCCATTTGTGCCCTTTTGCCTTCTATCCCTTGTATTAATTATTATCCGTCTTAGCCCATTTTGAGCCTTTAGCCTTTTCTTTGTAGCCACGATATAAGCCATTATCTCTTAGATTATTAGGCATGACCATATGACCCGCACTTGAATCACAATCCTGAGACATGTCTCGAGCTTGAGTTTGGGGTGGTGGGACCACTTATGGGGAATTTAATGGGTTGGGATCGATGTGTTTTGTATTGTAGCACAATTGCAGATGATATATACTTGTAACCCTTTGCCGGGAATGAAGAAAAATGAAAAAGAAAGAAAAAAATGAAAAATTATACAGTAGAAACCGGGAACCCGGTTTGCGTCTGTACAAAAAAAAAGAGAAAAGAAAAGAAAAAAAATAAAAAAAATATGAAAGAATAAAACATCCGGCAAAGTGGAATTTTTCTGAAAATCATCTTATTTGTAGTGGGTAGACATGGGACGCTGAATTGTTGCGTATATGGGTGAGTGAGAACATCTTTTGAGCGTTAACTCAAGCTCGAGGACACTGTTGATGGTAAGTGAGGAGAGAGCCAAAAGCTCACTTCAAATTTACCAAATATACATCCACACCCGTCCTTAAGCCAATATTATAACCATAAAGACCTCGTGATTCCTAAGTGCATAGTGAATTTATGATTCTGTTGATAGGGAATACACTAGGTGGAGCGTTCAAAGCGATTTAGGATTAATGACCACCTTATAGCCATCATACAGAGATGAGTACAAGTGTAACCTTCAAGCATTGCAACTTTAATTTTATGATTGAGATTATTTATGTTTGATGTTGCATTTTAGATGTATGTGTATATTAGTTTCTAGAGTTTGCTATATGAGATTTATCTTAAGAATTGCTTTAGGGTTTATTTGTTAGCTTCTACTTGTTTATACGCTTACTTACACCTCTTTGTTTTGTTTTACTTTGTCGGGACGACATAGGTTTGAGTTGGGGGTCTTGATGTCTCCCTAATTGTTCTTATTTTCGACCCTTGGGAGACATCATTTTTTATGTTTATTTGAATATTTTGATAGACTTTTGAGTTAAAAATACAATAATCCGGAATTTCTATTTTATTTCTAGTAATTTTGATTTATTAAACTTTTGCGCGTAATCTTGTGTATTTTAGTGGAAAGTTTGTAGGTTTTAATTATTAGCTAGGAATGGAATCCGAGAGAAGAGTCAAAGATCGTGATATGGAGTCAAGACTTGAAGATAAATCCCGAAGATATTATTTTTAGAGCTGAAAATCTGTTTTCCAGGCCATATATTTCTGATTTCGAGGTACTTAAGAACTGATTTAGCCGCTGACCTTTGAAGAGAAAACATTCCTTATCGAGTTACGGAACTTTAGCAACTGGAATGAGGTCAATCGGAGTCATAACAAAGCGGGAAAAGCCGTTTTAGTGAAGATGTATCAGCAGTTACGGGATTTTGGGCTTAGAATTTGGGCTTGGACATTTAATTAGTGTTTTATTATTAGGTCCAAGCCCTAATCCGTTTTTACTCTTATAAAAGGAGTCTTTGACTTCTATTTTTCATACAATTCACATTCCACAAGATTAAACATCAGAGAGAAGCAACAGAAGGAAGAAAGAAGAAGCTGCAAGAACTGGAGAGGGTCTATATCTCCGTTCTCAGTCATTCCAACTCCGGAAATAAGGTTTCTTTCAATTTTAATTTTGTAATCAAATATGAATTCCATTGCAATTAATTTAGTTTTTCTTTTTAATATGAGCTAAACATTTCATAGTGCTTGAGAACAATTAATGGGTGAATCCCAATCTTATTGAATTTCGAATGTTGAATTTGGGTTTCTGTTAAATTAAATTAGATTGGGGCTTTTACTCTTTTCTATAAATTAATATTATTTACTGTTTTTAGCGTCATGAACTAGGAACAGGTGTTAGTATTTAGGCTATTCCAATTAGTGGCAATTGGATCATCCTGACGGAGGGTTTAAATACAGAACTATTTATTCAATCTAGGATAAAAGCTATTGATTCTGACGAACTTAGCTAATTCTAGGGCCAATGAGGTAATTAAACTTAAACATCCAAAAGTGGATCATATTTACCCTGACGGGACTAGTGACACTCTAGGATCGCCTTATAGTCCACCCTGACGGGGGTATAAGGAATTTAGAATCCCGACCATTGTAATTGACCAATTTAGCCCTTAAACAACATAAGTTAGGAAATAGGATTGGGAGGATCCCTTGCGTTCTCAAGTACTACCTTCTTATACTGCGTTTTACATCATTTTACTTGCGTCTTAGCTTTTATTTGCATTTATAATTTTTCTTTCATTTAGTAGCTTTAATAACAAAAACCAAACAAACATATTATCTTTATTTGCTTTCATAAGTGCAATCATTCATTATTTGTTAAACATTGTAGTCAACCATCCCGTCCTTGGAATGAATCTGTTTATCAATTATACTACTTGGGACAACCGTACACTTGCGGTTGTGGTTCGATTATTTATCGCATTTATTTAGAACACACAAAGGACCACCAGCAGCAATGCCCATTGGTTCATCTAAGACATAAAGAACCATCCATTGGAAGATCTTCCCGTAGAACTCTTACCTAGGATCGCCAAATCCCTCAAAACACATATCGATAATTGCCAGTTTCGTTCTGTTTGTACTTATTGGTGCGATCATCGATTCCACCTTTCCGAAAGCCAGTCCAATTTTCTTGCCTTTGAAAATGGACTACAACATTTACGTGATTCCCGAAGTTCCTGTTTCTTTTCATTTCTCTGAAAAAACTATTTATCTCCTTGAACCACCTACTCAATTATCATGTGTTGAAGAGTTTGAATGTAGGAAAGATTGGCTTCTAAAATCTTTTTACAGGAGGAACACCTTTGGGAGCCACTCGTAAAGAATCAAGCTTCTAAATCTATCTTTCCTAGATCTATTTACAGTTCGCCTTTGGAGCCACTCCTATAGAGTTTGAATGTGGGAAATATAATCTTCTGAATCTAATTTAAAGGATGTCGTTTAAAGCCACTCGTCTATCTTCCCTAAAGCGTTGAACCTTTGTGATTTTCGTCTCAAAGAATTGCAGAAATTCTATCAACTAGAGTCGAAGATCCACCATACAATCATAGGTGTCACGCCCCGAATTTCCACCACCGAAACCCAGGACGCGACATGCCGCAGACTTAAGTCAAATCACCTAAGCCTGCAAGGCGACCTAACCAAATTCAATAATTACAACTCATTAAGGTTAATTTTAACCTTATTAATATTTGTATATTTTACAGTCTTACAGTTTATTTAATAAACAATATCGCGACTCGCCTATACCTCTGGTCTGATACGTCAACTAATAATTATAATGGTGGTTAATGCACTATCTCTCTTGGGAATTTCCTAGCCCACTTTCCCTGCACAGTAAATTAATGAATGAGCTACACAAGCTCAGTAAGTCGAAACGTCTCCCAGGAAGGGGATTCACATAACAACCTTATAAAACGAATTATAATCAATGCCAGTTAAATGAATGTATGACATAATATTGTTCAGTAACCGGCCATCACTAGCCTCGAATAAAATGATCATGCACACACACTACTTAGAGCTGTGATAACTAATTTCTTTATACCTCAATTAATGAAAAGTAGAATCTCACAAAATGGGTTCAGGAAATGGTTAAGTGCCCGTTTGGGATTGCTTTTTGAAATAATCACTTAAAGTGATTTTAGATCCATAGCAATATTTTACCCTTTTAAAATCACTTTTAGGAAAAGCACTAGATTAGTGATTATTAAAATAATCACTTAAAGTGATTTTAGATGTCAAAATAATTTTTAATATTTTTTACAAATATTTTAATTTTAATCAAAAAGCGCTTTTAGCCCCCAAATAATCAAATCCCTAGCGGGTTCTAAGTCTCCTTTGGTTTCACTTTTCTTTTTCGTTTGTTTTTTTCTTTTGTTTTCTCATGTCAACCTTTTTATTTTTTATTCCTTCAACCCACCGCCTCATATCATATAACTATAGTATAATATACTTTTCTATTTTTGTTTTAATAAATATTCTTTCTATCCTTAGCTAATATAGAAATTAGAAACAGTATATAACTTCCACGTGTTATCTCTGATGATGAGGTAAAATAGTCTTTCCCCTATTTACAGTATAGTCCTTGAACTTTCCTTCAATTTTTATGAGACCCTTCAACTTTAATGAATTATTTATTGGGTTCACTACACTTTCGGGTATTACAATAGGTGCCCCCGATTCCTTATTGGAAACAATAAGACGACAATGATTCGAAAAATGGTTTTTTATCAAATTCAACTCATGATATGAGACTCTGCTTGCTGTGATGCAGATTGATGGAACTTTGTCTTTCTTCAGATTGGGAGTTATAAATGGATCTCATTCGGTAATATAAATGAGGAGCCTCCCATTAAAGATATTGCTAGCTATAAAGGTAAAGTTTGCGCTATAACTGGAAATGGCAAAGCAATTATCATCGATTCATCTTTAAATTCAACAGAAATTGCACGTACAACCTTTCACGTGGATAATGATTATTCAGTCGAGTCATCGGGAGATCTTCTTTTAGTCGAAAGGAATACACACAACACACCTCTTTCGGATTTTGGTTATATGAGTAGCCTGCCCTTGCTTTACTTTAAAGCATACAAGCTTCATATGAGAGAGCGAAGGTGGATTGAGATGACAAATATAGGTGATCGTGTATTGTTTATTGGAGATGGATCTTTCGATCATTGGTCTTTTTCCTTATCATCTCTTTTAGTTCCCGCTTTAATAAACTGCATCATTTACACATATAAACGGTCCATGTCTATAGAACGTAGTGAGTATGATTTTGGACATGTACTTATTTACAATATGTAGACTGGTTGGCTTTGGAAGATAGATCGGTATCCAGTATACACGAACATGTTATGGCCACCACCAATATTAATTAAATTGTCTTTGCATATTAATATCTGTAATTGATTTCCTTTCATTTTTCACATATTGGTCTATCTGGGTAACATTTTGTCAAAATGCAACTGGGGCAGGCTTCGGAAATCTATGTTATTGATTTGGGAATCTTCAATGTTCACGGTGTATTTTCAATTTATGTCAAATATTGATACAGAAACATATATTGGCTTACCTAGGTGTCGTTTGTTTTTTAATTGATAAGTACTGAATGCTGAATAGACAGCTATAAGACTTGGTCTGAAATCTTAATGAAACTGACTAATTAAGATATGAATTGGTCAGAAAAAACAAACTGTCTTAATAATCTAGTGTCTTAATGAACCAGATTAAGATCTCATTAAATGCAAACAAACGTCTCCACAGATTAAAAGAAAAGAAAAACAATAATCTAACAAAGTCTTATTGAACAAGAAAAACAAAACAAGATAAATGTGGAGTTGGAGAAGATGTTCAAGCAACAGAAGTGAAGTTGAAGTTTCCACAAGTAGTTTGTTGTCCAAAGAGTAGAGAGCTGAAGCCTAATCTTGATCTAGAAAGATCAAATTGTAAAAGATTATTCTCAATTTGATAAGCTCCTATCACAATTGAAGTCCTTGGTTCAGCACCACCATCAACAAACCCTAAACACAATACATTTTTACCAACATCCACCATTGAATTTGCTCCAAATATCCTCCATGAAAGGCTTTTGCTTTCCAACACAAGCTCAATGGTAGGAACACCAGGACCAAGACGAGTACTGCCAAAGCTTTTTGAGTTATAGCAAATGCTAAAAGGTGCCACTGCTTTCACACGAGGTACTTTTGCTATTGCTTTAACAAAAGCATTAGTAACTGCATTGTATATTGATGTCTCTAACCTTGTGTAACGATCAACAGTGCTAATCTTTGTTCCTCCATTACCTTCCTCGGTAATATTCAACAATCTTTTATTAATCGACACATCTACATTGTTAACTTTGATCGATTTCACTCCAATAAAGTACTCCACAGAAGACTCACCTTCAAACGATGCCCCAGCAGTACTAACAGGATTAGTGAGAAGTGGTGTATAAGTGAGTCGTGTCGATACATCATTATTAGGTAGGAAATTATAAGGACCATCACCGATAAATATGACACCACTTGATGAACCTAAACAGATAGCAAACTTTCTCTTGAAATGAAAGGCATTTGCCAAAAGAGAAGGAAATCCGACGCTTCCCTTTCCAAAACCAACCATACCCTTTACTCCTTTTGCAAGATCCTCCAACAAGAAAGTAGAACCACAAGTGAAGAGTAGATCTGGTGCGCTAACAAAAGTTCCTGGATTCGAGCCATCTGTTGATTGTAAAGAGACAACATCTTCTGCAAGTTCACCGCCTGTGCTAAGTTTTTTTATGGTGTTATCTGGAAAGAGTCCACACGTGTTATTGTTGCAGCCTGGTTTGGGACCATTAAAGCAGTCACCACAAGCTTTAGATTCTGCAAGTGAGCATTCAGCTGAGCCGCAATGTGCAGGCTTGTAAGATGAACTAACATAGCCTTGTTCACAATCAACCCATAAGAACTGACCACCAAGATCTACAGTTAGTTTCACAGGTACAAATGGTGTTCTTTGTTTGATTTGAGTAACATATTGACCTGTAGCTGAGTCTTTAGTAACTGGTAAGACAAGTGCACTAGGTTTGAAGATCGATGATGTTTTGGCTAAGGATGGTGAAACAAAGAGTAAGAAAACGAGAAAGAAGTGAACAAGTTGATTGGTGAATACCATTTTGCAACTACTCGAAGGAAATGAGTGAAGAATTTAATATAGACAGATTGCCATTTATAGAAATTGAATGAGAGTAATGTAGACCTTATTTTATTCTTATTATATATCTTCAACGTCTAAAATATAATTTTTATTTAGCTGGTTCAAATTTTGAATCTAGTGGCGTCAACGATTAATTTCTAACCTGACAGATGTTTGGCTTTATATCTGTACAAAATTCTGGATTTCGGGGTTGAAATCGATTGTTTAGTGCAACTTGGTACTTAGAATAGTTGTGAAAAGGCTCAAGAACATATGCATACACGTGTTTTGCAGATCAGCTAAAGCCCCACCACCGCCCCTAAATGAAAAATTTAGCACCCACCAATTAAAAAAGACCAAGAGACTGACTATATAGATTCGTGGATAATATTTTTTTTTTGTCAATGATTCATGGATAAAATGGAAATTAGAATAAATAAACAGCAATCTATGAATAACCCGTTTCTTTGTCCAGAAAAAGAAAAAAAAGAATAACCCGTTTGAGTACGAGTTTGGCCAAATTTAGGCGGTATATAAATACTCGAGACACTAGAAGATATCAATCATGAATAAAACAAAAGTCAATTAGAGATTAATGTCTATTAAAAAATTTATTTAAAAAAAGGTATGTATAATAAGATTTTTTTATAGAAAACAGTCTTATTCCAAACTACCCTTATAATTTACAATTAAAAAAAAATTAGAAAAAAACAAAACAAAAACTAATAAACACGCGCGCGTCCGTAAATTTTTTTTAAAATCGTCAAAACCAATTCTAAAAAAATCAAAAAAATAAAAAAATTATATTTGGATAAAGCAAATTAATATTTACGTCTATGATTTTTTTCAGAATTTTTTGAATTTTTTGTTTTTTTTAATTCGCAGAACATGGAATTCCATGTTTTGATATAAGGAATTTGTTTTCCGCAGACACGAAATTCACTGTTCTACGAATTAAAAAATTCCATGTTCTACGAATTAAAAAATTAAAAAAAATTTAAAAAACCAAAAAATTCTGAAAATAATCATAGACGTAAATATTAATTTGATTTATCCAAATATGATTTTTTTTCGATTTTTCTGATTTTTTTTTGAATTATATTCCTCATAAAACAACCAACAGAATGGTAGAGATCCATGATGGCATAGGGTCCAACCAACATGATAATCGAATGACTCTACGGACTGAGAGACATTGTCCTCAATCTCCTCCTAAAATGGAGAATGATAAAATCCCAAGGATCTTAATGTGTTTCACTTTACTAAATTCTCAACCAATCAGGGGAAAAAGATATGAAAAAATACTATCCACACTTATCATTCTAATTTTTTTTCTTCCTCATATACTAATTTGAATGTCAGAGCGTCATCAGCAAGTCACCTTTCTTTGTTCCTCACCTTGCGTAATTCTAGGAGACATGACACGCAACTTTTGAATATAATAACAGAATACCTCGAGAAACATTAACAAGGATCCATAACATATTTTTACCGGTTTGAGTAACCGGGTGTAGTAATTTTCCGCTTTATTTGTTGTGTCGTCCTTGGAGAATGAAAGATTTAGCGAGACACCCATCGAGTAACCACATGGTAGGACGTAAATGAGGGTCATCCAGGAAGAACGAGATGAAGAAGAGGTGCATGGGATGGGGAAGAGGATCAATAAAAAATGCACCCACCTCAAAATCCGGCAATATCAAGTAGTCATAACCTATCACAAGCCTGAGGATGAAGCACAAGAATCAAACAATGGTCTATTTCCCAAGATAGGACAAATCTGTCATGTGATTGATGTGCAAGTAAAACAATACCTCAAACACTTGATCCAACAAGTTTTAGCACATGCTTAGAAGCCAAGAGCTAGGTAGAATCCTTATACCCTTGCCATCGAGGTTGAGGATGACATCCCATGTTCAAACATATATATAATAAGTATAGCATCTCTTTAGAAAGAGGGCAAGTACATATCCTAAGAAGTATATTTGTCCTAAAAGAGAGAACCTTAAAATGACAGAGAAAGAGAAAGAGGTCGCGACCGAAGTTACGAAGTGTTTTCGTTGATAAGGGCTTTACGAATAAACAACCAAAGCCATCTGTAATGAATGAGAGCTTCAAGCCCCGGATGTGCCAACCTTTGATAAATTTTCTGACTCGAATGATCAAATCATTATGTGTGAGACACGTGAAGTTTATAACAGAATCAAGCATTGCCTATTTTTATGCATTTCCCTCCACTTTGGTGGGAAAGGCTTGAAAATATTTCCTTATGCAACGTAATTTGGTCTTATATTTAGCATGAATAAGACATCATTTTGAATAATTTATATAGATTGAATCAATATTTATATCACAAATTTGTAACTATTGCATTATCATCTAATCTATAGTTTTTGTTGTTTTATGCTATTTTAAGGTGTGTTTATTGTGTAGGATTGAAGTATGGTGACACAAGAATATCAACAATGGACATAGACAAGAGTTGATGAGAGGAATGGACCCAAAACACAAAGGAATAGGCTCGTTCAAATCATAGAAACATTGGAAGGCAAACAGATGTATCTCGCCTAAGTTCAAAGAGTCGTGGGGCATGATTGGAGAAGAAAGAGATGTGCCATATATCACTGGAAAAACCAAAAATTATTGTTCTCAACACCACAAAGCCCTATTTTACCAAAGGTCGGATGATAAAGTTATGAACAATATCGTGAGATGACACAAACTAGATAAATTGCTAGAAATAAGTTGACTACGAATTTAATAGAGTTGATCACGTTTTAAGTCATTGAATCCTATATTCTAATCCAGGTTGTGACCCATGTTTGAGAATATTTAAAGAAAGCTTACAATATTATTATAAGATAACTTATATTACTAATATTTTAGAAAGAAAATCCAAAGGTTTCTCATCATTATTGAGATAAAAATTTCTAAGAGAAAATGTCTCCACTTTCTTTTGTACAATTTGTGAATTGACATGTTTCCCTTTACTTCCTTAAACATGTTAACCCCTTCAACTTTGAAATATTTCCCTATTGCCCACTTCATGTCAAATTTAGATGTTAAATCATTATATAATCATTTTGAACCATTTTAAATCAATTAAAAAATCAAAAAAAACTTCAACTGGTTATTTTTAAACCCCATTAAATTTAAAAAACCAAAGCCCCAAACTAAAGCCACATCAATATTCATTATTTAACCCCAAAATTTTAAAAAAAAAGCAAAACAAATCTCCCTTTTGCACACACGTGTCCACCTCATCCACCTATTTAACCCCATGATTTTTTGAAATCAAAATAACCCATCCCCCCCTTTCTTATTTTCTTTGCACACACCTTCGACTGAAATAAAATACTAAGTAGGACACGCGTCTCTCTAATTCTGAGCATCTTCTGCATATATTTGTTTATTCATATATTATCAAGGTTGCAATAATAAGAAAATCCTTCTTTAATTTCTCAACTGGTGATTCAAAAGAAGCCATGGTTCAATAATTTCATCATTATTGAACAAACAACGATTTCTGTTATCTTATTTCATATGATTTCAAAGCAAATGCTGGTATTTATGGAAACATATTCACATTCTCTCCAAAAAGCCTGAGTAGGAGATTGTTGGAATTATTAAATAAATTAAAGAGGTTTTGTTTTATTAATCCTTTCATGTTCTTAGGAGAAGTGGAGAAGAAAAAATATGAGTATTTAATATTTTGTCTTTTGATTCATTTCAAATGGCTCAACACTATAGAGGCTAAAGTAGAGTTGGGAAGGCCCCACACGCACGCACCACTAACACTCCCCCTCCCCGCTGCACATTCGGCCCGGCAACGGCGACAGTAGTAGCGTGGCGTGGTCATTGGGGAGTCTTGGGTGTCAAAGAATTAAAAAAGAACCAAGTCTTGAAGTGAAACTAGTATTTATACTAGTCATTGGTTCTTTATAGTATTCGCGGCAGAAGACAAAACGACCAAAACTTAATGACTCCATAACTCAGACTTAAATCAGAATATTCTACCATGAAGGCTCAGTTGTTACGGATGTTACAAGAGTTTGGTCAACCTGTCCAAATTCGTGCATTGACCAAAAGCTAGAAGACTGTCCAGGTTCATGAAGGAATTTGAAATTCTATAACTAGTAAAACGTCTGCATTAATGACGCCTTAAACACCAGCCTTTATTTTGACGATTCTGGAAGACCATTTCTCCTATAAGTAGAGCTATATGCAACTTGCATTCTATATAAAACTAAGAATTCAGAAAGAATAACTCTTTTCTCCCTTGTACTCCTAAAACGTTTTCTTGAGTAGATTAGAGTGATACACTTTGTTATACATACCATTACTCCTGGAATATCTCTTTTAACATAATAATTTTCGGGTATTTTATTTGGTTTTTTCTAAAATTTTGCGTAAATTCTGTTAATTTAATTTTTATAATAGTTGTTAGTATTACATTTTTATAGAAATGTTTTTGACAATTTTGTCTTTCTCCTACAATATTTTAGACTCGGTAAGTTCGAGGTTGAGGTCACTCGAGTTTAACAAGTTATGTATTTGTTTTACCTAACTCGTCTAATCGAGATTATGTCCTCTTTGTCTTCGTCTTATCGAGTTGTGCAACTTTACCCTTATTAGTAATGTTGTCTATTGTTTTTTGTAGTTACGGCATTATATATGTTCATGGAGTATTAGTTCACTTATTGTTTTTTTTAGGTTGCTACGCTACGTGGTAATGATGGTAGTAATTGTTCTGTTTAAAATATTTACATGATATAAAGGTAAAATAGAAGGTGATATATATACATTTCTTTCTTCGATTTTAATATTCGTTTATACAAAAAAATAGTTGGATAGTCGTTTATATATATGGTGTGTAAGGATGTCAATGGGGCGGGTTTACCTATCCCTACATCCCGCCCCACAAAAAAAAACACGCCCCGCCCCCGCGTTGTTCTTTCCCATGCCCGCGTTTCATTTTGATTGTTCAAATATTTTTTATCACTAAAAATATTATTATTTTTAAACTCTCAAATATTTCATTCTTTAGAATTTCCATTTGTATTTTGATGTTTAGACTAATTCTCCCTTTGAAGTTGTACTTTGAGTTGAACAATTAAAACTTTGTGTTATAATAGACACACACAAACTTTGATTTGAATCATTATTGAAATTAAAATATATATTATGATTAAAATGTATTCGTTAATATTATATAGAGGTAATTACTTTATACAACCTCAAATTCAAAAAATTTATAAAGTAAATCCAAGTTACAAAAACATCCATTATAAAGCCTATTTCTAAGTGTCTAGTTAGCCTTTTTACCTCTTTACCCTCACTTGTAGTGGATATGAACCCACACCCCTTTGTTTTTCATTCATTCCAATTTATATATGGGGTACGGCCCAGCAGTGTGTTTTTTTCATCTAGACTATTTAGGTTATTAAAATTTTAACTCATTATTTATACTTAACTCTACTTATACAGACCCATCGAGGGTTTTTTTTTAGTTTTTGTGTATTATTCCTCACGGGCAGGAACCATCCAGGACCAAAAAACTCACAACCAGTCCAACTCTAATATCAGTTCTGGCCCCAGCATGTAATACATCCAAATTGGGCTTGGCCCAATAACCAACAAACTTAACAACTAGTCAATTATGTCCACATAAGAACATCCAAATTAGTCCAGCCCCATGAACACCAACATTTAGAACTAAATCCACATTTATTTTCAAACTTTTATCTATTAGGTTGTACCCTCCACAAAAAACAAGAAACCCACATCAACTACAAACGTAATGGGATGTACCTCCCATTAAGAACCCAAAAAAAAATCCAGACAAACTATTGAAGACGAGCTTGAAGACGATGTTGAGGATGGGGAAGATGAAGAGGTTGGACCCATCAAGAGAATGGGCTTCAAAGGTATGGACCCATGGTGGTGTTGTCGGTGGTGGGGAAGAGATTATTCTCGGTGGTGATGGTGGTGAGCAGTGGTGAAGAGGTGAAGAGGTGAACGATGGGTTTGGCTTCCGATGGTGGTGAATCGATGCTTTTCAGTGTTAATGGTGGTGAAGAGATGGTTTTTCATTGTCGATAGTGGTGAGCAATGGTGGGATTGTGGGTGTTCTTCGGCTTACTGGTGGTGGTGGTGGGTTATCCACTGTGTCCATTGGTTTTTTGTGTTAATGGTGGTGAAGATATGGGTCTCGATGGGTTGTGGCTGCTGGTGGATGGTTGACGGCGGAGCAGTGGTTCAATTGATGGGGTGGAGCTGTGGATGCCGACAGCAGTTGGGGTAGTGGAGGTGGTGATGTCGAATCCATGAGCAGCTATTGGTGTGGAGGTGAGTGATGATGCTGCTGCTGGTGATGTTGGTAGGGATTGGAGGTGCTGGGTCTGATGCTGATGCTGGTGGGGATGAGAGGTGTGATGGGTTGGTGGTGGTTTGATCAGAGAGGGTAGAGGAGAGACTGGTGAGGATGGAAGGGGATTAGGTGGGTTTGATGATGATGGTGGTGGAGATGGGTGGTAGTGGTGGGTTGGTGTCGGTTTGGTCAGAGAGTGTAGAGATAGTGGTGGGTTGGTGGTAGGTTTGATGACGATGGTGGTTCAGTGATCTGATTGTAGGGGGCGGTGGTGCTTGCTGGGTTGCTCAATATCACAGAGAAAGGGGAGCTGACGGGAGGGGGAGGTGGGTTGGGTTGCTGAGAGAGAAAAGGGGATGGTGGGGGATAATATAATGGTGATTGCAGGGGTTTTTTGGGATTTTTATCCATGTTAGTTGGGTTTAGTTGGGTTCTAACTGGGGTGGATGTATTTTGGTAATATGGGTTGGGGGTTGGCCTTATAAGATTAATAGCCCTATTATATACATGCGGGGCGGGTTTGCGAGGTGGGGAATACTTATTCCCACAACTTACGGGTTTTGAAAATCCATCCCCATAACTCTTCCTAAGCTCAATTTAGTATCTTAAAACCCGTCCCGTTTAAAGTGAGATGGAATAGATATCCCTAATGGTGTATTGTCGTCCAAAACAAATATAAAATGGCAAAAAAGGGGTCAAAAATCAAATTGGCAAAACATGGTCTGAAGTACCCATGCCAAATCTGCATACGACCTTGTCCAAAAAAAATCTGCATATGACTAAGCCCAAAGATGGGTGTTCCTTGCAAATGAGTGGCCCATAAAAAAAAGGAGTCGAATTAAAGTAACCAAATATCGACTGAGAACCATATTCTGTTGTGCTGGGCATCTTTAATTACTATCCGTGTAAAGAGTTTATAATTTGAATTTCACTACTTTAAAGTTTACAAGTTAATCTATCAACTTTTTAGTTATATCTACATCGTCGTCTTCTTCCTGTCAAGCTAATTAGCATCCTTGAATAGGGTGTATCACTATTATATATATCAAGATTCTTGTAATGAAATGGAGATAAATAGAGATGAAGATTCAGAAAGTGATGTTACGTACGGAGATAACATAATAATAGATCCTGATTGTCCCGTATACTTGGCGAGCGTTCGAGACGTTGGGGTGAAGCCTAGTTGGTTAAGGAAGGGTAGACGAACCGAGAAATACGAAATTGCTGCACCTGCACCTCATCCCATTAATGGCAATGCAGAAATTTATCAACAAAGAGTTGCTGATGCTGAGAACTATAACGCAAATGAGGGAATTATGATCAATCAAGAACTCAATCAACAACCCAATATTGACGATGATGAGAATGAAGCTACCTCCGTCAGGCAAACGTTAATTCAAGAAGAGCACGAAGAACAAGAAGGCGAGGTTAATACATCGTTAACTCTAAAAGTAAAATTTAAGCACTCTTTTGATCTTAATAGGCTACCATCTGACAATGATGACGATGAATATTGAGTGATTAAACATTTAAAGCTAGTATTAGTTTTAAGTTGGATGATGAATATTCCATCATGTCTTGATATTCTTGTATTTATCGGGGTTTCCTTCTCCACCCTTAATGAGGTATGAGTAATCCTTGAAAACTAAGTACAACTGGACGTCCTTGATTTTCCGATATTAGCAATAGCTATACACAAATAGGGAAGCATTTTGGTATTTTTAAGCTTATAATTTTTTTCATACATTTTAGCATGAAAGCATTATATATCTCGGTGAAGTTTTCTTTTAAATGTGAAAGTTTAATTGCAACATTGCTAATTTGAAATTGTCAACAATATCTACTTACAACTGCTTAGTAAATCCACCCCTTCAATGTTGAACGGGTACTTTAGGCTCTTTAATGTATGTATTAATGTATACACAGGGACCAATGGTGCAATTTAACATGCGATGAAGTAGTTATTTAGCTATTAATTTTGAATGTTTGTTTTGCAATTTTCCATGTACAGCTTTGATCCATTTATTTGATTCAGTTGCAAACGATAAGAAATTATTTGGATGTTTGAGGTCACTAACGAATTCAATACTGTGTCCGATTTCCTGCTATCGTGGAATAGCGAAACAAACTTTATATAATATTCCATTTCACCGAAGAATATTTGCTAGTTAAGAAAAACACACGAATTTATTCGTAATTCTTTTTAATACATATAGCAATAGATCAATTTACTTCTGTTACATAATAGCATAATAGCCTAGAGTATTACTTTCTCAGTCCATCGTTTGTTATGTTTTTCACAAAAATTAAAAAAAAAGTAATTAATTTTTTTTTTTTAATTAAACTATCTTCAATTAAATAAGTAAATAAATTTAATGACGATAAACTTTTAAATATTAGACAAGGATAAAATTAGAAGAAAATGTAAAAAGTTTTCTAACATTTTAAATGGATAAATTTTTATGTACATCTATTTTTAAAAATTGTTACAAGAAACGGAAGGGAATAGTAGTATGTGAAGAACCTGAAGGTGACTTTGCTAACTAATGAATCGTGCACAATAGGGGGGGGGGGGGGGGGGGGGGGGGGTTTGTCATAACACAATAGGGGGTGGCTAACTATCTCAAATTGGGCACTACACGAGGATTGTTATGGGGTTATTCACACAGCATGGGGGCCACCCCAGGACACAACTACGGCTATTACGATACCAACTAAGAGAGCTAATACAGTAAAGGCATTAATGGAATGGAGCAAAACTACTTTCCCGAATAATAAACGACGTATAAAGGAGTTGGAACAACAGTTGATTCTGGTCACTAATAAACCTAATACAGAGGAAACAAGGAAAGAAGAACATGATCTTCGTGAGGTGATTAAATACTTTTGGAAGAGGGAGGAGATTTATTGGTATGACAGGTCAAGACAACAATGGATACACTTTGGCGACAAGAATACCAAATTATTCTTTGCTCTTTCTTCTCAACGGCGAAACTATAATAAGATTACCGCCATTCAAACTGGCACTGGAGACTGGATACAGGATGAAAGAGAAATAAAATCTCAATTTAACAGTTTTTATGGTAACTTACTTCAAGAACATACAGACCCATTACTAACGGAAGCTTTACGTTGTATAGAAGTACAGGTTACTACTGAGATGAATGAAGCGCTTATGGTTACACCAGATCCGAAGGAAATTGAAGAAGCGGCTTTCAGTATGTCTCCGGGGAAAGCTCCAGGACCGGACGGCCTGAACGGAAAATTCTTTCAGGAATACTGGACAATCATTAAGGAAGACGTTTGCAATATGGTTATTGATTTCTTTTTACATAACACTTCTTTGGCAACGTTGAATGAAACACTTATTACTCTTATACCGAAAGGGGATATTCAAACTGGAGTGGGGGACTATCGCCCGATTTCATGCGTCAACTTTATTTATAAAATTATTTCTAAAATCTTGGCAACACGATTACAGAAGATAATGAATTCGATCACCTCCCCTACTCAGACAGCTTTTATTAAAGGTCGTTCGATTCAGGATAACATTTTAATTGCACAGGAAGTGTCTTTTTTTATGAAACGCAAGCTGAAAACTGAGGCTCATTACGCGGCAATTAAATTGGACATGGCTAAAGCATACGATCAGGTACGGTGGGATTTTTTACGACTATTACTAGAAAAAATGGGATTCGCAGGGACTTGGGTTGATTGGATATGGAACTGCATTACTACGGTAACTTTTCAGATTAATATCAACGGGGAGAGGCAACCAGCTTTCAAACCAGGACGAGGGCTACGACAAGGGGACCCGTTATCCCCTTTACTGTTCTCTCTCTTGACGGAATCATTGATATCACTTATTGAACACAAAGTTGACACAGGACACATTCAAGGAATTCAAATTACACGAAATTGCCCGGTTATTTCTCACCTTCTTTTTGCAGATGATTCGTTGTTCTTTTTATCGCTTGACGGACAAGATATTGAGGCATTCCAAGAATGTATTGACACATACTGCCGGGGGTCGGGTCAACGAGTCAATTTTCACAAATCGGCGGTTACGTTCAGTAAACAAACACCAATAGCGTTAAGGCAACAAGTTTCTAACACCCTTCAAATTCGAGAGGTGGATGATCTAGGCAAATATCTAGGAATCCCGCTCTGTCACAAACGGTCGAAAATTGAGACTCTTCAATGGATTGCGGACAAAATTTTTAACAAAGCACAAGGATGGATAGCAAAATTATTGTCTGAAGGAGGACGGGAAGTCTTAATAAAAGCAGTATTACAGGCCATACCTACATATGCTATGTCTATTTTTTCATTCCCCGTTGGATTTTGTAAAAAACTGACATCGACTATTGCGCGGTTCTGGTGGAACTCTTTGGAAAAGCAGAAAATACATTGGATGGACTGGGAGAAAATGACAGCAGCAAAAGTTATAGGCGGAATGGGGTTCCGTGACCTTAAACGTGCAAACACGGCGCTACTCGCTAAACAGGCTTGGAGGCTTCTGCAGTCTCCGCAATCGTTAGCGGCCAGGTTACTTAAAGGTATTTACTTTCCTAATCAGGATTTTTTGCAGGTTAAGCTTCGTCAAAGTAGATCATGGTCATGGGCTAGTTTAATAGAAGGGCGAGACTTCCTTGTTGATCATGGGATCATGCAAATTGGAAACGGGGAGACTACTAGGATATGGGAAGACAAATGGTTGAACTCGGGACGGATCAAGGATAAACCGGAGAATGTGGCCATCGAAACAGTTGACCAACTCATGCAGCGAACTTTTGATGACTGGAATTGGGAAGTGATTGAGGCTTACTTACCAGATCCAGTTAAAGAGGAAATTTATCGAACGCCAATTATTAATAGGCACTCGAGAGACACGTTTACGTGGCCATATACAAAATCAGGAGAATATACAACGAAATCCGGATATACTACACTAACGAACACACATATGGGAAACAGTTCACAAACATCGGACCAAGCAAGGATACGAAATGCGGACCTATGGATGAAAGTTTGGAAGTCGAATGTTCCTTCAAAAGTTAGGAACTTTACTTGGAAAGCTTGTTGGGATATACTTCCCACGAAACGAAACCTTAAAAAGAGGAAGTGTAGTGATTCAGATAAATGTCCTTGGTGTCGGGATCTAAAGGAAACATGCTCACATCTTCTGTTAACGTGTAACTTTTGTAAACAAGTTTGGGCAGGTTCGGTACTGCAGATACGAATACCGGAAATTGAGCCATCTTCCATTGGCGACTGGTTTACTAAACTAATTGATGACATTGATCCGAAAGTTCGGGACAAAAGAATTATTACGGCTTACCTTATGCTTATTATGTGGAATATATGGAAACAAAAAATGAAATGTTTACACGAGAACGGAACTTTACAGGTTAATACAGTCTTGCATCTTACTAATATTACTATGACAGATCTATTTGGACAGGGTTGGAGCGAAAACAGCGTACCTAGTCCGGCAAATGGGGAACAGCCTGGAAATCCGCCTAGTGAACCACACTTTCCAGCAGACATACAGATCCGGTATACATGTGACGCGTCCTACATAAAGAGTTCAGAACAGAGTGGTATTGGGATAGTTCGAAGAGAGGTAAGGACTGGCTTCAGACAAGTTTTTTCAGCACCTATATGGACAGATTCGGTGGTTGAAGCGGAAGCAGTGGCTGTTTACGAAACCACCAAATTAGCGATCCAGGACACAGGACGGAAAACTATCATTTGCTCTGATAACCTTGAAGTTATTCAAGGTATTAAAGAGTTGTCAGCAGCGCGGTGGAGGATCAGACCATTCTTTCAGCAGATCCAGAAGGCAGCTGAGAGGCACGGCCAGCTGTCTTTCATGCACATCCCACGTAGGCAAAATGGATGGGCTGACAAAGCGGCGCGGAACGCTAGACAACGGAAGGTGCTGAGGGGGCACCAGAATCAGATTACCCTCGCTTTCGGAAGACTGGGGATTGGTTGATGTAGTCTACGGTATTGTGTTTTGTCCGGCTGACAAAAAAAAAAAAAAAAAAAACTATCTCAATTTACTAATGCTTGTTTGAGTTGTATCTCTATCCTTCTTGCCATTGACTTTTACTACTTCATGTTGCTTATTTTTCATCAGGTGATGGTTAAAAGATCTAAATAATTTTATCTTAAAAAAGCACGACCTGTTGAAATCAAGTATTACTTGTACTCATGATGTAATTATGAATTAGTCATGTGGCCTAACTTTTTTTCTAATCGAAATTGGGTAGGAGGTGATAAAAAGGTGATACAAAAAGGGTGACAAATATCATTACTCAAAGAAAAATCAAGGAAAATGAATGCTAAAAATACTATTCGCAAACTTCCTTCTAAACTAAAAACATATCTAATACGACCATCTAAGCTCATAACCTTGATAAGTATGATACTAAAGTTAAGCAATGGGAGAATATTTGGTCAAAAGAAGTTGAGAACAAGCTTGTTGGACTTCTAGCTAGGCTCGTTCTAAATTATTGACATGGAGAAAAAATAAGTCATATTTTCATCGGGTTGCCTTGGTAGGAGAACAAATAAAACTATATAGTTAATTGACTTTGTAAAATTTTCACACAGAAATCTAAAAAATAGAAAAAATATACTTTTAAAATGACCAATATATCTTTAATTATAAGAGAAAAAAATTAAATATTTAGTTGGTAAGAGATTTCAAAAAAATAATATAATAAGAAAAAAATCATTTATTATACCTTATAACTTTAGATGTGACATATTATAGAATACTTTTTTTTAACTAAAGAGACTATTATTATGAAATGGAGGTAGTAATTTTTTCATCAAAAACACTTTTTTTGTTGAATAACCATAGAAACTATGAATATCTTTGACTGTATTTTATTGGTGGATAAGGATAATGAGTTAAAAGTATTCAAAATCAGTAACTAAGGAGTAATTCAAAATTACAGTTTGAAACATTGGGATGTTTCGTGTTCCCATTTTAAATGGCTACTCTTATAATTTACTGGAGCTTAATAAATTAGATTTTTTAAGTAACATTTGATCTCATGTGGAATGACAGATCATTCTCAGTAAAAACCGTACTTATATTACTCTAATTCCAAAAGTGAAGTATTTGGCTTTGATGGTAACTTTCGACCTATAAAGTAACCGTAATTGTATTTATAAAATTATTGCAAACATGTTTGTTTTAAGGCTTCAACCTTTGATGGAAAAAATATTTATGATACTCAACCTTTCATACCTAGATGGTCAATCTATGAAACATTCTACTCCCTCATGAAGTAAACCATTTCTTTATACATAAAAGGATCACAAAAAAGTATTTTATAACCATTAAAGCTAATATGTCAAAGGTTTATAAGAATATTGAAGAAGACTTTCTAAAAGATAGTCTACTGAAATTTGGTTTCATCTCTCTTTGTGATAACTAGATCATGTGGTGCTTACCATGCTTTAATACTATGTTCTTATTGATTGGAACACTATAAGATTGGAACCCTTGTGATTCTTTTATCCCTTTTAAAGAAATGAGGCAAGGTGGGTTGATTTCACTTTGGTTGGTTTGCATCGTTACCTAAAAATCTCTCCTCAATTATTGAGAATAGGGGTTGGTAGGGAGATTTTTAGAGGTATAAAGATTGCTAAGAACTGTCCGAATATATCTTACTCTCTCATTGCTAATGAGCTTGTTTTTTCTAGAAGTGGATATTTATTGAACTTTTTCCAGATCTTCGTGAATACATTGAAACCTCAGGTCAAAAAGTTAAGAGTGAAATCTTATTTAGTAGGATTGCTCAATGATGTCCTCAAATGTTATCGGTGATACCCTACGGATGAGAAATTTATCAAAATTAGGAAGATACCTAGGACTCACTTCGCACTGGGTAAGCTAAAAGCGAAAGCCCTTCATTGGCTTATTGGTGAGTTCTGAATATATTTGACTGGTGAAATACAAATGTCTTGTATAAATGAAAAACTTTTGTTAAGGTGTTTCTCCAATCCATCCCAAACTATATTGTGACAACTGTAGAACCCATTTGGTAAAATGAGAAACTGTGAGTACTTCAAAGATGATAATTTTACTTCATGAACCAAACACTACTTGCCTGAAATGCCTAGGATATTATGTTAAATCCTGCCTCCTATCTAGTGCGAGTGCAAAAATTTAAGATATTTTACAATTCTGATTTTTGATAACTTCTCTCCCATTTGGTTGGATGAGTCTTATTAAAAGATGTAAGACAATTGAAGAAGACCTTAATTGAGATATTCGGATGTGATGAATATTGTTAGTCCTAAAGGGGGTGAATAGAACTCTAATTTAATCTAATCTATGTTTTTTAAAAATAAAAACTCCTAAGCCAAGGAAGAATACTACATGAGGTACTAAAGAGTTTGTTCATCAAGAATGTAATGTGTTTTTTAGGAGAGCTAGAATTCTAGATATAGTATTTACAAAGGTAAGGCTCAATGATAGATAGAAAATGGATGATGAAGCTAAAGCTAAAGAATGAGGGCTTATAAAGGATAAACTGCCTAAGTGATAAAAAGGAGATAGCCAACAATATTATCTAGTCTGCAATCTAAAATATCTATAAATCTGTTTAAGTAGACTTGCTCATAAGAAGAAAACATGGGTCATGCAATAGAACACAAAAAAGACATTCATTGAAAATAGTAGTAGATAGGTAATATGATAGATTATCAAAGTTGGTTTAGGAACAAGCATGCAACAAAACAGTCTTAAACCATCTTAAAAACACCATCATAAGTCCAGCAAAGATAAGCTTTGCTGAACTGAACAAACTAAAGACCGACCTAAATAAAGCAAAGCTGTCTTAAAGAGTAGCAGCAGCAGCAGCTAAACCAACAAAAGAGTAACCATAAGTTATATACATATCCCCATCATCATTGTTTTTAACTAGTAGTAGTAGTAAAATAAAGGCAAGAGCAGGACAGGATTAACAGAAGAACATGGAACTGCTGACTTTCTCATCCAAACGAGGCATTGGTGCAACTGGAACAGCTCCAGCATGTGAAGCTCCTCCATGGCTTGATGAAGTCTCAGAAGCATCCTCAAACTTCATCCACTGTCCCAGCTGTGTCGCAGCCAAATGAGCATAACAGATCGGAGACACTGCACATAAATCAATCAAACCATTATAATATGCAACTAATTCATCAAAAAAACTTAAACACAATGGACAATTATCTTACCAACAGAGATAGCAGTGGTGCTACGCTGGTAACTGCAATAAGGAAAAAGACAAATTCAAAATTTTAGTAAGTTACAAAAAATCTGACCAGGATTATATATGAACACAATACATACACATAGGATAGTGAGTGCACAAGCTCCTGGAGTTCATCAGGTGAAAAGCCAACCTCATCATACAACACATGGTAATGAGTGGGCCTGGTAGTACCCTATGAAAAGATATAGTAATTAATTAGTAAAAACTACAAAATATTTGTAAGGGAAATAAACACTTACAATCATTCCAGCTTGGGCACATAAGTAGAAATCGTTGTTCCTGGGATGACAGATCTTGTTATCAATTATGGTGCCTGCATCATAATGAACACCAAGTTAAAAGGACGAGTTGTAGAAAGAAAAAGATACACTCTATTTATTCCATAGTTATTTATATACCAGGTGGAACATTGTCAGGAGAATTAGGCTGGAAGAACTTTGTGTGATGGTTCTTCTGAGCAATGATGACAACAAACTTGGGTGACCACTTCTCATCCAAAAACTTACATGCCTGTAAACAATCATCAAGCAAATATTAACAGACTTACCTATACGTTACAGAATTAGAATTATAGGGCCCACACACAAACCTCAATCATCTGATCCAATTCAATGTTAAGCACTTGATTGAACTGCGACTCACTAACACCATCCCTGTAACATAAGAATGTCAACACTTAACCATCAGAAACAGAGTGAAAAACTTTCTTATAAACACAGATATTCAGAAATATATTTATTTACCTGAATATGATAATCTGGTCGGGCTTCCTTTTTCCAGAACTAACATAGAAATCCAAGAGAAGTTCCCTACAAATAAATGGACATGTGTCAAATGCTTACTCATATAAAACAGTAATATAACTTGACAAGGAATTCAAAATTCTGACCTCATGATGCCTTCATCTTCAGTGTCAGATACTCGCTTGTACAGGTTGTCAATCATCTCAACCTTTGGGGACTGAGTACGCACACAAGCTCTGTAACGAGAAATCAAAGGCCAGTGCCTTGAGCTCACAACCTAAGATTGTTAAGAAAACAACAGTCACTTCATATTTGTCTTTGCTCTTCTTAATAAATAAATACAATGAAACTGAAAATAAAATGTACCGCAGCAATGGAAGGGACATCAGACTGTCCAGGAGAGCCATGGCTAACATCCATGCCCAGAATGATTGTTGGAACCTTGGACACCAAAGGAATAGCAGGATTATGCTCCACAGTTAACATTGAGTTGAGCCCACCAAGCTGCCATAATAACATTACATAGTGTGAATACAGGCATTACTTTAAAAGAAAACAACAATTCTCACCTTAGCATTGATCTTCAGAAGAACATTGGTGAGATACTGATCATTAACTCTAGTTGGTGCAATGCACTGAGTGACAACACCAAAGTCAGAAAGGTTCTTCTTCTTCCATGGACCTTTATGACAAGGAAAACAAACAAATTAATCTAATGAAACTTAATTAAACTAAGAATTAAGCAAATTAATTAAACTAACCATATAGAGCAGAGTTCTTTCTCTCAGGAAGAAGACACAGAAGAAACTTAGGAGCCCCAGGAAGCTTACTCTGGATATCTTCAAACATTTTGTCAACCCTCACCATAGGTGGTGCACGTCTGAACTGTTGCCCCTCTTCAAACACATCAAATGGAGGCTCAACAGTCTGTCAAAACAACAAAATATTCAAAAAATTAAAAGACTGGATTGACCATCACATCTTTATATATTATATATTAATTAATGACTATCACATACGATTCCTTTCAACTCTCCACATTTGATCAGATCACGAATGAGTCCACGGATATCACAGCGTGCAGAGAAGTTGACAACAGCCCAGCGTTCAATCTTTGTGGGATCCACAAGTTTCTGAAACATAAAAGGATGAAGTGAGATAAGTAAATTAACACTAGACAAAATGAACCATTCATGAGTAAGAGCAAACCTTGTTGTTGAAGTTCCAACGCCCATTTCTTGGAAAGAAGTCTTCACCATTTCCTACCTTCAACTGCAAACATGAAAAATTGATATTACATTCATTTCTAAATCGTTAAGACATTTAAACAAAACAGATTCATTCATACCCTTGGTGCAGGAAGTACACGCCCTTCAACTTGAGTGAAATTGCTGCTGATCGAAACGCCACATGAACGAAGCAAGGGCTCATTGTCATAGTTGTTAATCTTCAGTGCCTGTAACATTCATAAAATATTTGGTATACAATACTTTCAAACATATGTCAAGGATATTAGAAATTTAAGTTGAACAACTCACGTTACTCAAAACACTCATCCTCTCTTGCGGCTTCTGCCTGGATTTCTCCACAAGTGAAGACCTTTGAAAGGTAGTAAGAGCTTTAGTGTACCTTTGAAGAGAAAGCAGGTCACAGAGCTACAGATGAAACAATTTGTGTTAGGACCTCATAACAAAGAGATGGAACACATATACATACTATATTAAGACATCAAACAAAAAAATACAAAAACACAAAGATTAAGTGAATCATATTCTACCTCAATAGGGAAGTAAGTGGGACGTTTAGGCTTTCCAACATTGATGCAGGGCAAATCAGCAGAGTAACGCAAGTCAATGTTACGCTGGTTCACAAAGTAGTCATACACAGTCACCTCAACTGTTTGAGGTTCACCATTCTCATCCTTGGTTTTCTGCTTCAGTGTGAACCTGCAAAGAGTAGAAATAAATTAAGCTTTAAAAAAACAGAATTATGAAAAGACTCTATGTTATGCCACTTTTCAGAGTGAAGAATGAAAACAACATACATCTGTTCACGGCAGGGCTTCTCACTCAAGCCAGTAATTTTGTATTCCTGATTAGTTGGCTTTGTCTTCACACGAAGATTCTTCAAAGTCTTTTTAGCCTAATAAAGCAATCAAATGTTCAAGAATCAGCTACCACAAAAACTAGAAACTCACAAATTATAAGAGCAAGCAATAAGTACCTTAACCCAATCAAGAGAGAAAGGGTCCTTCACACCCTGATTAGCAATCAGAAAATCCACAACAGGTCCTGGCTGGATAATCATAGTAGTTGACACATCTGTAGCAAAAAAGATCAAACATATTACATCAAAACTTTTAATTAAGTAACAATATTTGGAAAATAAAAAAGATGTTTCACAGAAACATTACCAATGTTGAGAGAAAGACCACCCTGAGTGGTTCTGAAACTTGAGTGAAATCCTCGGCAGCCAAGAACACCACCTCCAACATCAGCAAAGTTCTTGGGATCGTTATGGAAGAAAGATTGTCGAACAAGAAGACAACCCCTGACACACAAATCATTCATGTTAACACAAATGTACAACACTTTTTAATAAAAGCAAAATTAGTACTCTGTTTAAGAAAGAATTGACTCACTGTTTTGCAGCATGTTGTCTTAGAATGATATCAAGAACACGCAAAGCTTCTTGAGAATTCTCATTCTCTTGACCACGTAGGGCATTTGCAATAGCTTGCATAGGAATTTTCGCAGCAAAGCTGATCTCAACTTTAAAGCTCTTGGACTGGTATGGACGCCTCATTCTTTTCTTATCAGCATCGTTAGGGCTGCCATTACCTTCAGGGCTCCTATTTCCACCATTGTTCCTGAACAAAAGCAAATAGTGAGAACTAACATAATACTAATTTTACTAATTTGGGGGTAAAGAATTAGAAACCCTGTGAAGAAGGGTATTATTATACCTAGCAGAAGTAACATCTTCTAGTACAACAGTGAATTCAAGTTTGTTTCTGGGAAGAGCACCAATAGTGAACAGACTCTTCTCCCCATCATAAGCAAATTCTTTTCCTGCCAACTCTGAGCCATAAGTTTCATGGACACGATCCAACACCTTACGTCCAACACCCTTAGCATCTACTGGCTTGCCATCTTCATAATATAGAGCAACCTGTTCCAGAAATAATACACAAGGGTGTCAGTTTTTCGTCTTAGTAACTCTGTTAAAACAAACAACTTAGCAAAAAAGTGGAAACATACACTGTAATGGAAGAAATGGCCATCAATGTTTGAAACATTCACTTTGAAGTGATTAGTGAGAAGCTGGATCTTCTGGCCCTTGGTTCCAACACCTCGTCTAGCCATTGGGACTCTAATGATTTTCTTTTGCTCAGATTCAGCTTTGATTGGAGTAACATCTGGAGGAATGGGTGGTGGTGGAGGCAAAGCATCTGCTGGGGCACCATTACCTTCATGATGTGTGGAATCCATGTGTAGATCTGGAATAAAACAAACAAAATTAACTATTATTAAACAAATACATACACTTATTACAAATAAAACCACAAATCAACCATGCAAGACAAGAAACGGTCAAAATACATGATTAAATTACAGCCGTTACAAGAGAGAGATAATCATGTATTGATCCGTTAATACTTTCATTAGCATTAATTTTCAACATTTTCCAAATATTATATAAGGTAAAAAAATTAAGTTTCAAAGCCATGCAAACATAGAAAAAAATTAAAAAAATAAACTGAAGCTATTTACCTCAGATATGGTCAATCGGAGCTTTTGACTGTTAGTTCTGCAAGCAAAAGTAGAAAAGATTAACAAAATTTATGGATTAAATTAAAAAAATCATAAATATTATAACAAAATAATAATAAATAACACAAGTACACTTTTTCAAAAACTTTTAAACAACGCATAAAAGAACAAATCAGACAAGGAAATAGAGAGCAAAATTGGGAAAGCAAGGGTTTTATAAAAGAAAATACACAAAATAAAAAATATAATTTACATTTTTACATAAATCGTCTAAAAAATTAAACAACCGCATAAAAGAACCATGCAAGCTAAATACCCCCAAATAACATACAGAATAAACATGTTTAATCTACCTACAGATACGGTCGAAAAAACCCGAAAAAATCGTGCAAAATAGCTTTATTCGACAGAAAATTGATGTTTAAAAAGCAAAATCACGTTAAGACTAACATTGCACTATGATTCACCTCACCAAACCCTAGAAAAAACTGGAAAAATATAAAAGGACCCAAAACGAGAGAAGAGAGAGAAGAGAGGACCTCGGTGTTATGTGATGAGAGAGAGACTTAAGAGAAACCTAATAAAAAAGAAAATGACACAATCTCTTTAATTTATAGAGAAGAGAGAGAGAGATCTCGCTTGCCGCTTGGTGTGTGATGCAACTGGAAGGGGTGGATGGGGGTGGGTAGGGGGGGTGGTGAGAGCACTACTACTATCCACTATTTCACCTCAGTAGTAGTACTAGAGAGTAACGTTGAGGGTTTTGTTTGTGTTGGTCCCTATAATTACCCCACTACGGCCTTTTTCACTACCTTATGGGCCCCACTAATTATTATCCATCCATCCGTTACATCTCCAAATTATTAACCCTCGACCCAAAAAAATAAAAAACAATCTTGGGTTTGGGTCAAGCCCGACCAAAGGATATGATCTGGGTAGAACCTTAATTGTCGATTTTTTTTAATCAAACTTAATTGTTGATCGATTTTACTTTTTTGTATCTTCACTTGTAATTAGAATTTGTTTTACTTATTTAAATTTAGGCTAGAATCCTTTTATTACTAATTTTGATTCTCATTTTGATGTAGTAAGTATCTTCAAAGATTAATAATTTAATTCGAATAGGGATTTGTTTTAGTAATATTTAGTTTCGATTTGGTCCCAAATGAAGATTCAATCCAATTAATTACTTTTCTTCTTATTTTTATTTGTTCCTTAAGAATTAGCAAACGACATGCATTTAACATTTCGTACACAATATATAACATTAATTGAAATTACGAAAAAATCTATCTTGATTTATTTAGATTGACCCTTATAAATAAAATATATTTCATGTTTAGGAACTAAAGCACAAATTCTTGTTTAGGGCATTTTCTAAGTATAAACTTCTTCTTTTTTTTAATAATAAATAATGGGCTCATTTTTTTAAAAGAAAATTTGGATCTAAAATAATTATAGATTATTTTCACAAAGATGTTCCAGTATATTTTAACATTTCCAACTATAACTTTGATAATTAAATGGTACATATTGATTATATAGATGTATAGAATAAAAGAGAAATCACGACAAGTATCCTTTTTACGTGATGGTTCATCTGGAAAGCTAAAATGAAGGGTTTGTTTGAGAACAAAGCTTGGAATATTAGAGAGATTAATCATAAGGTAAAAGCTATGATCAAAGATTATTTTGAACCAAAAGGTCAGGATGGGAATGGTCCTTGAGACATTGGCATGGAGGATTCTGAAACTAACCCTCTCATTTCGGATACCTTCGACCTTGTTTGGATGTGTGATGCATCCTTTAAAAAAGACTGGGAACCTTTGGGAGTTGCCGCCATTGGTATCAATAAAGAAGGAATCATTACGAAAAATATAACAAGAAGATGGGTTGTGGAAAGTCTGATCGTAGGTGAATGATGGGTTGTCTTACTTGCTATGAGGAAGTCAGCCCTCCTCGACCAGTGGAGTATCACTTTTTACTCCGATAACCTTGAGCTTGTTCAAGGCATTTCTCAAGGTTTAGGTCTTCGATAGCAAATTTAACCTTTTATTGCCAAAATGAAGAGCTGGCTATCCAAATTTTTTTTACTTGGAAGATTGTTCACGTTAGTATAAATTTGAACAGGACAGCAGACGCGCTTGCCAAATGCATTCGCTGTATGATTAACCTTGACCAGTGGGTTGATTTCTCTGTTTTTGGTGCATTTAATTTTCTTAATTTTATGTGTAATTGAACTGATATGTTTTTATTGACAAAAAAGATTATATAGGGATGGGCAAAACAAAACCGAATCCACCTCAAAAATCGAAAAAAAATGAACTGAAAAGACCAAAACAGACAAAACCGTTCGTTTCGTTATAAGTTTTTTGAAAAATCAAAAAACTAGTTTCGGGTTCGGTTTTTCTATGCTAAACCGTACTGAAAAAAATACAAAAACTAATTTATGTCATTAATTTTTTTGAGTTTTGGATGACATCTCCTCTTTGCTTATTTAAGGAACTCCTAACTTTCCTTGATATTTAAAAAAAAAATTATGATTAGCGTATAGAAAATGGAGCAATTTTTGAAAAGAAAAGTGCTCACAAATGGTAAGTGTCACCCAAAGAAGGTCATAAGTGCAAAATATGCATGAATTATTAATTAATATATCTAAAAAGATTTTTCGTCTATTGTAAAATTTTGAAACTAAAACATACACATTAAAATATAGAAATATTCCCATATAATTAGTTGTTTACAATTTTATACATAATATTTTAGTTTGAAAAATGCAATTTTCCTACATCGGCCAATAACATAAAAACCGGACACTTCTTAGATTGATTTGTTAGAGAAAAAAATGTTTAAAGTAGATGTATTTGAGGACTATCCAGATTCCGAACCAAACAAATATAAAAAGCAAAAGTTAAACTGATCCAAAAACCGATGATAACCGTTCGGTTCGGTAGCAACACCTTTAAAAACCAAACCATTCGAATTTGGTTTCGTTTCTGACCAAAAATCTAGCCGAACTGGACCGCACTCGCCCTTAGATTATAACATGGTTTTACTATGTGATTATGATTTTGGATTGGTTTAATACAATACATAAATTGTTTAGCAAGTTGAGTGGTGATTTATAATTAAGGTACATTCGTTGGCATAATATAAATTGCTTATGGAGTTTATTGCCAGGTATTTTCTTTCGATATGTGGGTGGTCTGGGTCAACTTGCGCGCACCACGGGTAATCTCATAGGAATATGCAAACCTCTTTATGCATATATCAGGTAAATTAGAATTAGGTTACCAATGTTCAGGGAGGGATTCAAACCTTGCACCTCTCACTTTACACTCTTTTAAGTGTTGAAGAAATAACAAGGATCTGGTCACTTGAGCTTAAGGCTGAGCAAAACAAAACCGGAAAACCGAACCGGTCCCAAATACCAAAAAAACCAAACCATTAAAACTGAAAACCAAAAAAACCGTTCGGCTCGGTATAAACTTAATAAAAACTGAAAAAGTTCGGTTCAGTTTGGGTTTTTAATGCTAAACCGAACCTAAACAAGTACAAAAACTAAATTATGTCTCTAAATTTTTTTGAGTTTTGAATAATTAGCCATTTATCCTTTATTGAGGAATTTTTTAATTTAATTTATATTTTAAGAGATTGTGATAAAGAGATAAAAAAGGAGTAAATTTTGTAAACAAAAATGCTCATATATGGCAAGCACCGCCCCTAAAAATGTTATAATGTGCAACATGTCTTTACAAAAATCATTAGTCGATATATCTTAAAAGATCTTTCGTTCATTGAAATTTCTTGAAGGTAAAGCATACACATTAAATTGCATAAATATTTATCTGAAATAATTTTTTTATAATTATTGCATAATATTTTAATTCCAAAAATGCAATTTTCTTATATATGCCAATAACATGAAAATCAAACACTTCATAAGTATATTTTTTAGAAAATAAAACGTTTCAACTAAACGCCCTTGATATCTATCCAATTATCAAATCAAACACACACGAAAATCGAAAAATATACCAAATCGAACATATATACCGAACTGAAAACCGACAAGACCGAACCAATAAAAATCTTTCGGTTCGATACCGGCACCCTTAAAAACCAAACCATTCAATTTAAATTTCGGTTTTGGCCGAAAAACGAAGCGAACCCAACCGTATTTATTCCTACTTGAGCTAACCCAAGAAGTTATCATGTTCTTTATTTTATTGTTTGAGTGCTTAGATAATTAATCGATGTTCTTTTTTCAAAGATAATTCATCAACGTGACCAAAACAGTTTAGTTAGATGTTTCAATCTTTTGTATCACATTTTTTTATTTTGTGTATGAATAATATTTGTTCTTTATATATTCTGTAGGGAAGGTAAATTGACACTTCGTTAGATCAAATAAAGACAAATATCACTTTCAACATAATTACAAAACAAGACTAGTACTTAGTAATTTTCGTTGAATAGTTAAGGGGCCTGTATAAGCAATTAGCATCATTTGTTTCTTTTTCTAAATTAAGGGAAAAAACAAAGTTTAGCCGTATGAAATTAAATGGCCAGCAAAAGTTTATCAAAAAACTGAACTAAAACAGGGTGTGGACCCTTTTCATTTACACGGTGTAATTAAGGTCGTGACTCAAATCACGATGAAAAGGAATTGTCTTGATAAGTTTAGTATACAAACAAACATAATGAAGTGGAATTTTTCCTTGGATTTAGTAGAGTAAACAATTGTTTTTGTTAGTGTAGAAAGAAAGTAAAAAAAAAACTATATTTTAATGTAAATAAGGTAAAATTCATATTAGGTTAAATAATGTGAAAAAATTATAAAATAATTAGAAGATTGAAAATATTTATAAAATTTTATAGTTTACAAAGATATATGAATGATTTGTTATCATGATCATATGAAAAAATTAGATAATTTAGTTCTATAATAATATATGACAGTTTTTTCATTTATTATATAGATATGTAAAAGGAAAATATCTAGAAAATACATTTCCTATTTTTACTTTAACTTAATTTTTTAATCAAATAAAAAGCATAAAGAAAAAATAAGCATTACAGAAAATTGAAACTCGTTTACCATTATCCAATCCCATAAATAAAGGATCACATTTGGCTTATTAATATTACAGAAACTTTCCTCATCAGAGGTGGAAAGACTAAGAGGGTAAGAGAAAAATCTAGATCTTTTTTTTCTAAATACTACTCTTTAAATCGTTATTACTAACCAATTCATAAAGGAAAAGTTTAGTTTTTATTATTTTAACTAGTCTACTTGGGTACGTGTGTAAACACGAGTCTTCCATATTACCATTCAGCTTATCTATTCCTATTATGATTGACCCACCGAAAAATAAGATTACAAGTTTCATCTACAAAATAAATACTCTTAATAATATTACAAATTGTGGGATTAGAAATAAACTGCCTCTTCTCTAATGGCTGCATGATTTGAAGGCAATTACTCTCAATTATCACCCTTGATCTCGCAAGTCCCGAGCAATAATGCAAGTCTTTAAGATGCCTAAAGCCTCAGCTTCCAGAGGAGATTCAGCAGCTATATCCCACGCTTTGCAATCCAATACTTTCCCTATAAAGTCTCTGGTTAGTGGTTACACAAGCAATAGAGGTTTTATTATTACACATCGCCGCATCACAATTTATTTTTATAAAGTTAGTTGGTGGAGAAATCCGACTATTTTTACTATTATAAGTATCTTTATTACCGTTCATCTCATTCTCATTAGGGTGGTGCACCGGGTTAGAAAACCCGCATAACCCGACCAACCCGACTATACTAACATGAAACTATACGGGTTAGTTTTTCACTAGACAGGTTGCGGTTTACATTTTAAATAATTATACATTTTTTTGCGGGTTGCGGATTCGAAAGTTGAAACCCGCAAACCTACATATACCCGATCACCATATAGTATAAAAAATTAGAGTTATTCATATTGCTCGTTTTATTTAAATAAAATACTAGAGACCATTTGCTTGTCACTTTATATTTCTTATTTATTATTCTTTCTCTTTTAAAATTTTACAATCCCTCAATATTTCAGTAGGATTCTATCTAATAAGTCTATTTTTTATACTGAATTATGATATTATCTCTATTTATTGTTGAGCTCATAAATTTATTTTCCTAAAATCTCATTTTATATTTTCAAAATTAGATATTATTTGAAGTGTATATATGTATCATAAGTTATATTTTATTGTTAAAACTTTCATTCATAATATAAAATTAACTCGCTTAATAAATTTATATACAAATCTGATCCGTTTATTTAATCAAGTCACCCGCCCGTAACCCGCCTAACCCTAAATTTCATGATTTAGTAAATATATTGGGTGGGTGCGGGTCTAATTTTACAAAACCCGCACAACAACGGGCGGTTTACGGGTTGAGCATTTTTTGTCTAAAACCGACCCACGCACACCCTTAATTCTCATCATCCTTTTCCTCAACAAAGGACATTATATCTCTAGAATTTTCTTTTTTCTTATCCATCAGTATTTTATTAACATCACTAGAATAATTAGTATTTTTGTATTCTTTCCATTCTTTAATAGCATTCTCAACAGTAAGTAAAGGGTCCAACTTTCTATGATTGAACTTGAACCCATTCCTTCCTTTCCATACATGCCACGTCAGTGTGCATACTTGTTCCATTAGGAAGATATTATTTAGGGCTGCACACGAAAACCACGAAACCGCAAAACCGCAAAAAACCGATCCAACCCAATCCGCACAAACCATGGGTTGTGATGGGCCCAAAATAATTTTTTTTTGGATATGGGTTGGTTCTCGGTTTGGGAAAAGCCCAAACCATGGATAACCAACCCAACCCGTAATATCAGCCCAATACTATTTTTTATATAGCTTGTATATATGAGGTGGGTAACCGAACCCACCTCATTTTTGGTTTCTCTCACACGCTGAATATCTCTCTCTCTCTCGTCACTTACACGAAAAGGGGTAAAAACCCTAGCCTTTTCACCTTCTCTCTTGGCTACTCTCTGAAACCCATCCCTTCACCCATCCATCACCGTCTCTCCATGGATTCTTTTGTACTCCGCATTAATTATTTAGATGGTTTACAACAACCTTTGAGGTCTGCATTTATTGTTCGTGACTTCTCTCGTCTCCGATTTACGAGCTTACCATGGTTAATCGATTAAGCCATGGTTAGTTCTTTTCAAGACATGGTTAATGAGTTATTGTTATGTGGGGTTTTCTGGATTTGTATAAAAGACCGAGATAGAGTTTCGTGTTCTTCAAAACTCCTTTTTCCAGGTATGAATCGTCAATCTCTTCTATCATTCTTCTCTTCTTCAATTCTTGTAATCAATATGAAGATCTAAGTTATTGTAAATGACTTTCGAAAATAGATTTCAATAGTTTTACAGTTTATGATTATTACTAATTAATTTTTTGATTTGTTTATTTGTTTTGCAGATTAATGAATATGTAGGATGATTCTGAATCCATCATTGATCTTACTATACAACCCACTCAAGGTGTTGATCAAACACCTGTTGGTAACTCTTCTGATACTATTAACACTCGCACCTCTAGTAGTTTACCCCCTGTCCCTAAAAAAGCTAAGAAAGAAACCTCTAATTGTTGCAATTTGCGAGGCTAACTTGAACTTTTTAATGCTATCTAACTTGAATTTTTTCCATCTTATGTAGGTTATTATGGAATAGATGAATTAAGTTTGAGTGAAAGTCCACAATCCACTCTAACTGATTCAATGAATTAGCCAATAATCTAATGTGAGTTATACATCAATTTCATACAATTATAACTTGCATTTCACTATACTTGTGCATTCCGACTTAAGAAAGAAACTCATGAGCTTCCTATGATGCAAACTAGATTGATTATGATTTGTACAAGTTTATTATTATGTACACTTCAGGTGAGGAATTCATTAGAGATGACATTCTTTTGTCATTCATTTGTTAGTTGAAAATTGCAGTTTTTTTTGTAAAACTCACCAAGTCCCTTGTCACTAAGGTTTTAAATGTGCCTGTGATGATTTAAATTGCAAATATGAGGCTCTCCTTCAATAGTTATATGGACTACTTTGTCACCATTCATAACAACAATAACAGTAAGGTGTTACTGTTACTAAGAATGGTGGCAAAGTAGTCCAATAACCTTATTGCGAGTTATAAATCAAGATTTATTAATATCCTATGATTACATTATACTATGAGGAAATTTGCTTGCTCCATTTCTGCATTATCTTATTAGCGCTTTACTTTGGAACTAAATAAGGGAGGCAATGTTCAAATCTTATGAAACAGGAAAGAAAAGAAACATAAAGGCCTTATGCAACTCAACTTTTGGAATGTTTGTATCTTCAAACTCAACTTTTGCGCGTCTAAATCAATGGTGTAGTTTATTTTTGGAAATGTTTGCCTTTATTTCTGGTTTTAGATGTATGTTTATGTAATTCAGATTATTTTGGCTATGTAATATCTTAAATTATTGGTGTATCTTGGTTTGAAAAGTTTTATGATGTAATTAAAGGATTCAAGGTTGTTTATTTAGTGTATTTGGTAATTCAAGTTGAAAGTGGTTGGTAATATATTATGAACTTGAAATGTACTATTTCTGATTCTCAGGGACGAAGTTATAAATAAGTTTAGTGAACCCGAAACCAAACCAAACCCGAACCAACCCGCAAAAACCAAACCCGAAACCACCAATGAAAAACCAAGAAAAACCAACCCGCAACCATAAAATTTTTATAGTTTGGTTCTCGGCTTTCGAAACCTAAAACTCGCATGTGCGGGTTGGTTCTTGACTAAGGGTCCACGGGTCGGTTACCCGACCAGAGTGCACCTCTAATATTATTAGGGTTTAGATCCTTTCCTTTTTCAGCGAAACTTGTCATCCAAGTATCCACATTGGAGGAATACTGGTTGCTAGTTAGTAAGCTAAAAGGAGAAGCAACCCACACGGCTCTCACCCATTCACATTCTAATAACATATGTTCAGTATTTTCTATATTGTCATTGCAAAGATCACAGGTTGGTTTTTTTTTTTACTTTTCTTTTGTGAACATTTTCATTTGTTGGGAAGAGATTCCTAACTACTCTTCGGATAAAGTTCTTACCTTAAGAGCTGTTTTGAGGTTCCATATCATTTTCCATATAAGAGGTGAAATTATATGGGAAGACTTAGTCTTATTGTTGCTTTTAGAAGCCTCCTCCTTCTCTTTATTATTTCTTAAATTTTGATAACATTTCTTAATTGAATAAACCCCTTCTTTGCCATTTACCTAGTAAGGTATATCTTTACCACCTGAGTGAGGTATTCATATATTTAATATAGTACTAGTCACTTACTCAGTGTAAGCACTTTTAACTAAATTTATATTCCATTTCTTTCACTATTTATCATAATGTCAATTACTTTTCTCAAATCATCTCTATTAGGTTTAAAAATCTCATTACAGTTACCTATCCACTTATCAGTGTGGAGATTTATACTATATCCATTTCCCACTTTCCACTTTATATCATTATTCATAACTTCTCTTCCACGAATAAGGCTTTTCCACACCCAGGAGGGTAGCCTATAAGAAAGAGCGCAGGGGGACGTATTTACCTTTCAACACTTTATATAGAAGTTTATCAGATTTATTACACAAATTACAAGCTTATTTGCCTAGGACAACTAGGTTCATGAGATTGAGGTCTCCGAATCCTAGTCCAGCAATAGATTTACTGATGGAAAACTATTACTAAGAGTAAATCTAGTATAAATCTAGATTAAATTCTAAATAGACCTTTTGATCTCTGTAGAATAGTCTAACCGCTAGACCAACTGTCGACTTTGTTGATATATGTATTTCATTATTTTATAATTATATCATATATGTTATTTATTTTTTCTTTAAGTTTTTTAATATAAATTTTTTAAGATAATTTTTTTGATTAAAGTATCATATTAAAATGTATTTACTTTTCTATATTTTTTCACTTGAATCGTATCCCGTGCATCGTGCGTGATTAGAAACTAGTTTGCTTAGAATAAACAAAATCATGATTTTTACACTTTAAATAAATACATTTTTTTTCTTTACAATCTAACAAACATATTTTATTAGTGAGATTGAAACGTAACTCTATGTTTCCATTCATAACAAATATTTGAAATAAAACCCTAAAATCAAAGAATATCGGTATGACATGGTTTCACATATTTTTGGCGTGTTTTCTTTATTTTTCTTTGTTGTGAGTTTCTTTGTCGTTTTTTATCCAGTTCACCGTGTTTTTATTAGAGATCATAGTTCTCATCCAAAAATTTCATACAATTACACCTTTACTGGTTTATTTATTACCATTACTTACTCTTTTGTTTTTATCGATCACATGTGTTGTAGACTTGTAGTTATTGGTTTTCTGAGTGTTTGTAAAAACTTGTCTGCATCGATTTACTATGTTTTATTATTTGTTGTATTTGATTTTTAGAATCAATATGTGTTATGCTACATTCAATTTTTGCATGGATTGGTTCTTATATTATGTTCATCGATCTAGTATTTGATTTTGTATATCTTTTGTGGCTCGATTGTAAATCACACCACCACATCAAAAATCATTTGCGCTACATCTATTTCTTCCTCTCTCAAAATACAATTTAAAAAGAGGACGGATTTTTTACTTACATCCGTAATTCGAGTGTTCCCAAAAGCTGATGGTGAAATTAAGTGGAGTTAGTACTCGCATCGGGTTGAAGGTACTTGTAAGGCCAAGAAGCCTTCACCTCTTCTTCATCTTCTAGCACTAGCTTCTTACTAAGCATGTGCCAATATAGTTGGTCCCAATTAAAAGTCTCAGTATTATTCAGTGCTTCTTGATATTTGCATGGTCGAACCAATTTTTTTAACTCAAAGTGGTTCTGAAGCTCTTCAACCGTAAAGGGAACTAAATTGTCTCCAGCAGAAACTCTACCTTCTCTATCTCAGCCAAAGAGGCCAAGATAGAACTCCTTAACTAGCTCAATACTCAGTCTCGAACGCTTCATACAATTACACATTTACATGTTTGTTTATTACCATTACTTACTCTTTTCATTTTATTTGATCACATGTGTTGTAGAGTTGTAATGATCAAGTTTTTGAGTGTTTGTATAAATTTTTCTGCATCGATTTAACATGTTTGACTATTTGTTGTATATGATTTTCTAAATCAATAGGTCTTATGCAAAATCTAATTTTTGCATTGATTGGTTCTTATATTAGGTTCATCGATCTAGTATTTGATTTTGAATATATTTTGTGGCTCGATTGTACATCACATCACCTATCAAAAATAATTTGTGCTACATCTACTTCTTCTGCTCTCAAAATGCAATTAAAAAAGATGATGGATTTTTTACTTACATTCGCAGTTCTAGTGTTCCCAAAAGCTGATGGTGAAAGGAAGTGGTGCCAGATTCTCACATCGGGTTGAAGGTACTTGTAAGGCCAAGAAGCCTTCACCTCTTCTTCATTTCTTAGCACTAACTCATTACTAAAACGTGCTCATGAAGTTGGTCCTAATCAAAAGTCTCAATTTTAATCACCGTTCTTTATATTTGCATGGTCCAACCAATTTTTTCGACTCGAAGTGATTATGAAACTCTTAAATCGTGAAAGGAACTAACTTGTCTCTAACGGGAACTCTACCTTCACTATTTTGACTAAAGAGGCCATTATAGAATTCCTTAACTAGCTCAATACTCAATCTCGGACGCTTCATCATGAATGTGGTTCACCCAAATCTCACTGCTCTTTAGGTGGATGGTCTCCTACTAGTGGGTTTACTTGATTCAAGTTAATCTTTAGGAAGAGATGGGGTGATGAACTGATGGGGAAGAAACGTTGGGTTTATGGACAAACCATTCTTTTCTCCTTTCCAACTCTTCTTCTCTTGCTCCCTTGTGTAAAAATATGAAATAATAGGATCGATTCTAATTTGTGTATGTTTTGGGGGCTGATAAATGACTTATATATGAGTTAAAAAACGTTTGGGTCCCTTTAGCTCACTTATTTAGGTTTAGAAGGGTTGAACCCTGTTTTTACTTGGCAGAATTCTTGTTCAAGCCATGGTGGAAGCAAATGGCATAACTTCTTCATCTTAATTCTCAATTGACTTCCATCACTTCCCACGTGACACTGACTTCAAGCTTCTTTCTAATAAAAATGAACCAGGTCCAAATCTCTTACTAATATTTTGTAGTAACTGAAACAATGAGGAGGAAATATTTCTCCAGCACACGCTCCAACTTCCCAAAGTGACTCTAGGCTCAAATTTCTTCTCTTCATCTTGTAACCTTATATCAAAAATTTACCTAAAAGCTACACACTTAACACACAATTAAGGCACAAAATATCTATAAATAGTAATATGACCAAAACGAGAAGCAAAAGTACAATATAGCAAATAATAGGAAAAAAATCTCTCATTTAGAGAGACATCAGTTTTCCTTATTCCCATTTTTGTCTTTTGTTGCTTTTGAAAAAAACCATAAAAGTTTACAAAACTAGTATAAGAAATAGGTGTAGAATGTTGTGAATGTACTTATCAAGCATAAATTTAATAAGTCAATGATAGTAAGTAATGTGTCCTTGAACAATATTACAACACACGTAAGATATTAAAGGATGGAAAGGATTAATGAGCAATGCATATAAGTTAAGTTTGACAAGCCTTGATCAGTGTGTGGAACGTGGGGTTTAAACTAGTGGATACCCAGATTAACCTATGAACTAAAAGTGAAATCATAACAAGATCTATTAGTTAGGAAAATGAATAAGGCGGTCTTTGATAAGCCACTCGAATCCTTTAGCTTGCTAACCTGATTTAACTGATATATTTATCCATATTAGCTCTCTTTTAGACAGAATCCTTCTTTTTTTGGCACATTACAAGCCATACCCCTTAGTTTATAGGACTTATTTATATGACCCGCACTCGAATCGTAACCGTAGGACAGTCATCTTTAGAGCTTGACTTTGGGGTCGGGGTTCGTTATGGGGTAATACATTGGGTAGGATTTTTACGAGCTTGTATCTGTTAATATTGATGGCGTGTCTATTGTAACCCTTTGCCGGGTCTAATAAAAATAAAAAATGAAAAAAATGAAAATAAGTAGCATAACATGTCACCTCGAAAAGAGTGTCTTTGCCAACTTAAAAGATTGAGTTGAAAAAAAAAGAACCGGCAAAGTGGAACCATATGAAAATCATGAGAAAAGATATTGGGTTTATTGGAGATGCTAATGAACAGTATCAAACTGGGTTTAGTGAGGACATCTTTGAGTGTATCTCAAGCTTTAGGGTGATTCGTTGATGGTAGTGATGATAGAGTCAAGAGCTCACTTCACATTATCCAAATATATGTATCATCCCATCCCTAAGCCTATGCTATAAACAAAAATACCTTATGATTTCTAACTACTTGAGTAAGTAACAGTCTATCGATTAGGTAATATCTAGGTGAACTATTGAACACTAGGTAGGACCAATGAACACCCCATTGTCTCCATATCAACCTAAGTGAAAACTGATCCTTCTTGCATTGCGAACTTTAACCAATCTTGAATCTATGACATGTTGATTGTTTGTATATTATGTCTATTTGTGTATTAATTATTGGACAACACTATATTAGACTTGTTAGGATAGTTGCTTTAGGATCATTCATTATTTTTCTACTTCTCCTTCTTCTGTGATTGGATGGCTAAAGATCTCCCCACTAGTTCTTAGGTTTTATTTTGCCGGGACGACAAAAATTTGAGTTAGGGGTCTTAATGTCTCCTCTTATGTGATAGATTGATCTTATCACGAGAGATGTTTTTGGGAGTTTATTAGATCTAAGTGAGGGATTATTCCTTGATTTTTGACTTAGCGTTCCTTTCTATCTCATTTTGGACATATTGCTATTTATAGGGCTTTTTGTGCATCAATCGTGTGTTAAGTATAGATTTCAGGTACATGTTGACATGATACACCAATATGATGAGGATAAGTCAAGAAGTAAAGTCCAAACCCAAGCCAAGGCACATAAAGAGCAAAAAGTCACTTTGGAGAAGTTAGAGCGTTTACCAGCAAATCCTTGATGTTACTTAATTCAGTCACCACGACTAATTGGACACAGATTTGGACAAATTTACTTTTTATTTGGATAGAGCTCGAAGTGAGTGACGTGTGAGAAGTGACAGAAGTCCATACAGAGTTGAGATGAAGAAGTTATGCCTTTTGCTTCCCCCGTGACTTGAACTTGTCCAACACTAGCTAAAAACGTTAGGCTATCTCTAACTCAACCAAGTGAGCCCATTAGACCCCGAAACGATTTTAGCCTAGTATATTCATTTTATAAGCTCATTATTCAGTACACTTGTAATATTACACCCATTTTAAAGAGCTAAGCGCCTAGAGCCAGAGAAGGGTAAGAAGAGAAAGATTTCTACACCAAACTCCACCATTCTTCATTCTCCGGACTCCGTTTGCCATCGATCCTTACAATAAACTTATTACATTTTGTATTCTGAACACGATTATTGAATTATTTACTACTGTTTCCCATTATATGAGTATAAAATAGGCCCTCATTTGCTTGAGGATTGCTTATGTATGAACCTCTGATGATTAATTAGATGTTAGTTGGATTTTAGGATTGTATTATTTAAATAAACTTCGTTTATTTCCATTGACTATATGCTTGTGATTGTTGTCTACTCATACCTTGATCAAGTATTGGGTAGTATTAGACTATTAGTAATTGGTCTCTCGCACAAGAGGGGGTCAGATTGCGGATATAGTATATAGGCGTTTGGCGTTTGGCGTGTGCTAGTGAGCTGGGGGGTCATGACTAGCGAATTAGTCGTTAGGGTTTGAACCAAATCACGTCCGAAAGTATTGTAAGGTCACCTGCGAGAGGTTTCTAGTACCGTCAGATAGCTTCTTATTTACCTGGAGAGATTGGGAAAAATATTGAATTCCGACTAATGTGAAATGACCAATTTGCCCTTATATCTAAAAACATCAGATTAGTTAACTTTGGGAACACTATCAATATTCAAGAAACTTCTCTCATGTTCGAACCCCTTCGATAGTTAATTTTCATTCCATCTTTAATTCCTTATTTTTTATTCCATCTTTGTTTGACACACCTTAGTTATAATTAACGAAAACCTGACATATATTTCCATTTATTTATTTGTAATCTCAAATCAGTCTACTATAATCGTAAAACACAATTATTATAACCCTTGTACTTACATTTTATTACTTTTCAATGACCTCGTACACTTGCCGGCACGCTCTCTCAATTGTGTTGATTTATTTATCACCCTCTTTGGGAGGAAAGTAATATATGTAAAGGATTGCATTTACTAAGCTATGCAGGTAGGAAGATGTTTGTAAGTCTGACGTAGTGTTAGTAATCTCATTCAAATTCCGACCAAAAGGTCGGCGCGAAGATTTTTCGTAATTTTGATGAAGTCTCGAAAATCTCATTCAAAGACCGACGAATAGTTTGACACGAAGATCATTCATAAGTCCGATGTCATCTTAGATTCAATGTCCGACCAAAAGGTAGGCACGAATATTACGTATGTATGACATTGTCTCGGCAATATCATTCAAATTCCAACCAAAAGATCGGCACGAAGATATTCGTAAGTCCGACATCGTCTCGACAATCTCATTCAAATCCAAATGTCGCCTCAGCAATCTCATTTAAAGACAGACGTCGTCTCAAAAATCTCATTAAAATTCTAAACAAAAGTTTCGCACGAAGATTATTTGTATACAACCTCTCTCCGACAATCTCATTCAAAGTACGACCGAAAGGTCGACACAAAGATTACTCGTAAGTCTGATGTCGTCTCGAAAATCTTATTCGAAGTCCGATCAAAAGGTCGGCAAGAGGGTTATTCATAAGTTCGACAATATCTTGGCTATCCAATTCAAAGTCCGACCAATGGATCACCGCAAAGGATATTCATTCAACACGAAGATATATTTGAGCCAATATAAAAAAAGACCAACACAGCCTTGGAAAGTAGAATAAAGGACCAAAGGCATTGGAAAGAAAAATTATAAGACCAACAAGTCAATGTCTAGAGGTATAAGTAATATTACTAGGGCTTAAAAGCAGGGGGTCGGGTAAGTTAAAATCATCGAGTGTATGAATCTATGCTTTAGAATTATCTAACACAAAGCTCAAAGTAAGTTTGCAAGTATCTCAAAGACATGCAACATGTGTATAACACCGAAAGGTATCTTATATTGACAGAGTCAAAGGAGTATTAAGCGCATGACAAGAAAAAACTGTAATGCATCGGGAAACATAAGGAAAACACCAAGAAGAAGATAAGAAACAAGAAAAAAATCATTGCAAACTAAACTTTATATTACAGATTCGCAACTGAAGTTCCAAGGCTAAAGGCAATATGAGCCATGCATTACAAAATACAAAGCAAAAGTCAGCACGAGCCAAGGGAACATAAAACGCCTTTAAGATGCAAATTCCTAAGGAAACAAAGAAAAATGTATGTATCCTGAGACAAAAATAAGAATCATGGAAACATGTATAACAGTTGGAAAGGTTGGTATTGCTTGTAAATCTAACGTAGCCTCGACATACCGTAGATCACTCGTAATCCAAACATAGCCTCGACAATTAAAAGAGTACTCATAAGTCCGATAATGTAGCCTTGATAATCAGAAGATTACTCGTAAATCCGACGTAGCATCCACAATCAGAAGAGTACTCGCAACTCCGAGGTAGCCTTGAAAATCAAAAGATTACTTGTAAGTCCAACATAGCCTCAACAATTAAAATATTACTTGTAAGACTGACATAGCCTGGACAATCAGAAGATTACATGTACGTCTGACGTAGCCTCAACAATAAAAAAAGTACTTGTAAGCCTGACTTAGCCTCGGCGGCTTAAAGATTACTAGTAAATCTAATGTAGCCTCAACAATTAGAAGATTACTTGTAAGTCAGACATAGAAGATTACTCGTAGTTGTAAGTTCGACGTAGCCTTGACAATCAAATGATTACTCGTACGTCCGACGTAGCCTCGACAATTAGAATATTTAAGTCTGACGTAGCCTTGACAATTAGAAGATTACTTATACGTCTGATGTAGCCTCTACAATCAAGAGAGTAATAATAAGTCCGATAATGTAGCCTCGACAATCAGAAGATCACTCGTAAGTCCGACGTAGCCTCCACAATCAGAAGAGTACTCGTAACTCCAAGGTAGCCTTGAAAATCAAAAGATTACTCGTAAGTCCAACATAGCCACAAAAATTAGAATATTACTTGTAAGACAGACATAGCTTGGACAATTAGAAGATTGCTTGTACGTCCGACATAGCCTCGACAATAAGAAAAGTACTTGTAAGTCTGACGTAGCCTCGGCAACCTAAAGATTACTCGTAACTCTAATGTAGCCTCGACAATTAGAAGATTACTTGTAAGTCGGACATAGAATAAGCAATCAGAAGATTGCTCGTAGTTGTAAATCCGATGTAGCCTTGACAATAAAATGATAACTTGTAAGTCCGACGTAGCCTTGACAATTAGAACATTACTTATAAGTCTGATGTAGTCTCGACCACTTAATATTACTCATAAAACCCCCCAAAATGTTGACATCATCTCAGAGGTGCGCTCCTAAAATATAGTGGCAGCATTCAAAGTTAACCATTTAAAGACCCAACGAAGGCTCGATATTGTATAAAAAGGGTCAACGAGTAGGGTCAACCCCGTATTGGCATAAAGCTACAAGAGATGGTGAATTCCTTTTGATCATATATAGATAGAGGATATCTAACTCATAAATTCAAAGGGCTGTTGATAAGCCACAATGCTAATACCAAAACAAACCCGAAGATACTAGAAAAAACCAAATCGAATAGTGTATAGTAGACCGAGGGTCGGGAGAATTTGTTGAAGGGGAGGGTGCATTAAACTCTTCGCACGACATACGTCCATAGTCATCCAAGGGATTGCCTGAGGGTAATTGGTCGGTTCTGCAATGACTCTCATTGGTAGCTCGGGTCCCGTAATGGCTTATAGTTCACACTCTTCCTGGCCTAAAACTATGCACCTTGATAGCTCTCCATGCGCATCTATGAGCTATATAAATACCCCTCTTCACAACATAATCAAGTATCCTCCAACCACTCTATAAACCTCTCTGTCTAATGAATGTGAATAAAAAGTAGTTGAGGTAATCTCCCAGCTCCTCGGGTTAAGTAATACCCGATAGCAAAAATGATAGTGTTAAGCGTTGGAGTGACATCAGAAGTGCATGCAAAGATAAATATCCTCTACAAGAGTCTAGAGTGAGATACATTGTTACATCATGATTCACTATGTAAATTTGTAGTTAAACTTCCCCTCCTATTCTACCGCCACTTCTAGTTATCTGGTCCTATATTGTTATATCAACCGAGGCATCCGGTCGGATGTGTTAGTGTTGTATTCCGATAGAGTGACCTTTTGTGCTCTATTTAGGGGGGTGGGGAGGAAGGGAGGTGGGGGTTGAAGTTTATTTTATCTAATATGTAATTGGTAATATACTCCCTCCGTTTCAAAATGTTTGTCCACTTACTAAAAAAGTAGTTTCAAAATGTTTGTCCACTTAGAATATCAAGACATTTTTTCCTTCTCTTTTCCACTATTAACCCCATTAAAAAATTAAAATTGATGTTCCCAATACACATTTAAAATATCAAGACACTTTATGAAGGGTACTTTTGTAATTGGGAGTGTAATAATTACTTTTCTTAATTTGTGTGAAAAGCAAAGTGGACAAACATTTTGAAAAAGAGAGAGTATATATATATATATTAACGCTTTCTGTTAAAAAATTAATGAAAATTAAGGGTAGTTAACAAAAATTAAGGGAAAGGTCAAGTTGTATCTCTAGAAGAGTTCAAGGAGGTATTTGGGATTTTTTTTTTGTTCAGGGTAGGTTTCACCTTTTTGAGAAAAGGTTAAGGGAGGTATAATTTATCCGTCCGTTATTTACCTTTCATAATAGGATGGATTACCCAAAGAGTCCAAAAAATACATAATATTAATAAATGAGTTCACCCTATTATTTAACAAAATAAGACTAAGTTACCCAAGATAAGGGTATATTTGGCTGCCACACACAAGCCACCACAATGGGATGCTGGTTGGGGGTCCTTTTTTTGCAATAGGATTGGAGTCCTTTTTTTCTAGTGCGTTTCCAGATATTCCAATGGGATTACAATGGGTCACAAAAGTGGGGTTATAAGGGCCAATTGATGGGTTGTCAATGTATTGCATTGGGCTGCCAGTGAATTTTAATAGGTTAGGGGTTCTATTTTTTCTAGTGATGGGTCGACAATATACTTTAATAGGTTCTCGGGGGTAGTCAATAGGTTTTTTCTAGTTTATATTTCCATTGATGGGTTTCTAGTATATTTCAATGGGCTTAGGGTTGGGTGGGTGGGTGGAGATGTCGATTATTTTTTTCCAGTTCTTTTCAACAGGTTGCCTGTATATTTCGATGGACTGTTGATGTCTCCATTTATGTGATAGACTAATCTAGTCACAAGATATCATTTTAGGGGTATTTAGGACTTAGATGAGGTATTTTTCCTTGTCATATGATGCTTTACACTTTCTTGTCTATTTTCAGTATTTTTGTTACTTTTAAAGCTTTTGAGCGTAATTTGTATGATAAGTGTGTAGCTCATAGGTACTTGAGTTATAAGATAATCCGAAACGATGATAAGAAGTCAAGAAAACAAAATCACCCCTTAGTTATGGCAAAAACAGAAGATTCGACCACTTTTAGAAAGTGAAATAATATGTCGTCCAGATTTGGAAAGTGGATTGTTCAATTTTTTACGCAAGATTGACAAATATTCTAGAGGAGCCCTTTCATATCTATATAGGATTTGAAGTAAGGAATACGTAGGATTAGACAGTTCATGTTTTAGTGATGAAATGAAAAAGTTATGCTATATGCCATTGTTGTGGTTCAAGCAAGACCACCCTTTAGTAAAACGTTTTTTAGGTTGGATTAGGTCACTTAAAAGAGACACACAACCCATAAAACATTTTTGGACCTTTAAATACCAATAATTAACATTATAATCAAATCCTTAATCATATTTACAAGAATAAAACGCATGGAGAAGAAAGGGAATAGGAGAAGTTTGGAAGTAGTTCATGCCATTCCAGCTCTTTTGTTCATCGTCCGTCAGCAATTATTAGAGTAATTTTATTTTGTTTTCCATTCTTAACATGAATTTTATACTTTTAGTTAATAATTTTATTTTCTTTAGTATGAAATAATTAATTAATAGTTTGAGAGCATCAATAATGTATGAACCCTAATTTTACTTTATGCTTTTAATGAATTGGGAGTTTACATCTTTATTTTTAATTGTTATTTAATTGCTTTGTATCATGCATTTTCCATATATTTCACCCATGTTATGTCCAAGCATAGGACTATCCTTCGTAAGTAGATCTGTCACCCTGACGGGGGGTTTAGTTATTAAGAACGATACATAATCGTATAGTGTGCGGTAGTGATCCTAACAGACTTGTCTAAGACAGTCAATAGGATTAGAGATTTAATCACTAATCATTGCATATTATCTCCTTACCCAAGTCCCTCAGTAATGTTAAGGTTGCCTCCTAAGCTACCCTAAGGAAAGTTAGGAGAAATTTAGAATTTTGATTGTTGCATATTTACCAATGCGGCCTTTAATAATAAAACGCAAAATAGATACTAGTGGTATTACTTGCGAGTTCTCGAGCTATACTCTCACTTTTTCTCTTTCATTTATTTACTTGTCTTTAGTTTATTCTTAGATAATTATCGCTAAGTTTATTCTAGTTTCAAAAATAAAAAACCAAACAAATATATTCACATATTAATTTAGCAACTTTATCTATTACACTTCCTAATAACACTATCTTCAAATTAAGTTTCGTAGTCCCTGAGATGATACTCTGTTTTAATTACTTATTACTTGCAAACGATCTGTACACTTGCATAAAGTTTATCCCATTCTCTCGAGGTGTGTACTTTTACTTGCATTATTTATCACACCTTGAGAGATGACAACTACAAAGAAGGCGGAGGCAATTATTTTTTTCCAAATTTTGTTTCAGACAGTTGGATGTATATTTTGATAGGCTGCGAGGTAGGGTAAATCAATGATTTGCATGAGTGGAGTGGGTTCGAAGGTTGGGGGAGGATATTTTTGTTATAAAATAACTAAATTAAGATATATCAGAAATATTGGTCACATATTAAAAGTGTTAGGATATTCTAATATAAAAAAATTTAGATCTCATATTTTGATAAAGAGTAATGCTGGGTATCATCTAAAAAGCTATCACCTAAACATCACCCATGATGTGTCGGTTAGGTGGACCAATAATAAATTTTCTCTTTCCAGATTTACTTTTTTCTCTCTCTTCCATTATTGGTCCACCTAACCGCCACATCATGGGTGATATTTAGGTGATGGCTTTTTAGGTGATACCCAGCATTACTCTTTCATAAAATTCAAGACTTTTGACGGCTTGACGCTTTACTAATATTTTTTTTTTTTTTGTTCCAAAACGCTTTACTAATATTAACCCAATCTAAACCATGATGTGGAAAATGAAGAAAATGAATAATTAAAGGACCGATTATGGGATAAGTTTAAGTTCCGACCAAAAAAAGAAAGGGATAATTTTAAGTTTAGTGAGGCAAGGAACTCGTGTAGTTCCCTTCGGTGCACGATTCTTGTGCTTTGTACCCATTACTGTTGACGTTCGGTGTGTACACAAACAGAAAATGTCACGTATACCCTTATTGTTACATTTGCAAGTGGTTCCACTCAGTGAGTAACAGTAATAATTAATAACCTTTACTTGTTGGATAAGAACCCTCGAGTAGAAAATCTTCTAAAAGTCTCTAATAGGATGACATAATATTTTTTGGACACAAATTCTACTATTAATATTTTAATTCAAATATTTTATAATAACTTGAACACTAAATTTTATATACCTTTTTCGGTAAATGTTGCAATTTTTTTCCAATATCATTTTTTTTTTTACTAATTTTTTTTAAACACTATTTTGTTTTGTTACAGAAAAGGTCTGAAAGACCGGGAAGTAATCCTCCAATTAAAAACTAACTAGCTAAGGATATTCTGGGCACCGCCCAGCCATACCGATCATGTGTCAAAAGTAACCATAGTCCATTAGGTGGATCTCAATATGGAATTGAACCTTCCGTGCTATTCGACTCTAGCCATCCAATCTGCATATTTGTTCGTTTCTCGATAATTCCAAACCAACTCGAATTGCGCATTCGCCGCTAGTATATTACGACAAGCTCTTATAATAGTATTTGAGAAGGCTCTTGAATTCACATCGCCCTTCACTAGTGCATACAATTCACTCGAGTTAATCTCAACTATAAGGGAGGTGTAGCCTTGGGTGACAAACCGCCAAATCCAATCTGAAATGCAACACAAGGAGTTCCGCTTCAAGGGGGTGCGCGTGACACAACTCCCTGCAAAACCTCCCAAATAATATCGCCGACTATTGGGAAACAAACCTCCAACTCCGGCTAAAAATCTATCAATATCGAAAGAACCATCTATATTTAATTTTACACCCGTTTCCGGTTTATTCCGTCTCACAAGTGTAATTTTAGACGACACTATTAATCCGCCATCCTTTTCAATACCCCATGCTTGCACATGATCATTTACAAAATTAATAACTATAGCATGTAACTCATTTGTCGTTCTCGCTCTCGCCGAAGGATCAAAAAGCCTTGTATTTCTATTTACCCATACTTTCCAAATAAGCGCAACAACTATATCTCATATTTCAATCCCGTTTAGTAGTCTTTTATTCGATAGTAAATCAGTCCACCTACTCGGATCACGCTACCCCCTTGTTACTTCACCTGATTTCCAATGAATGTTTGCTCCCTTCAGTTTGTCTACTTGGTGGTCCCTTGTGTGTTCTAAAAATAATGCAATAAGGATAAGAGGAACCACAACTGCAAGTGTACAGTTGTCCCAAGTAATATATGTGATAACAGATTCGTTCGCAGGGACGAATTGGTTTGACTCTAATGCTTATCAAATAGCGATTAATTGCAAGTAAAAACAAGTAAATAATTTTATAAATGTTTGTTCGGTTTTCTATTACTAATGCAAATAATTAAAATACTAAAATTTAATGAAAGTAATGCAAAGATTAAGCTAGACGCAAGAAAAGTAAAATGAGTCAACGCAACAAAGAGAGATAGTACTTGAGTAACGCTAGGATTTCACCTAAATCTATTCATTCAATGTCTTGTTTAAGGGACGAATTGGTAATTACTAATAGTCAGGATTCGGGATTCTCCTTACCCCCGTCAGGGTAGACTAAGGAACTATTCTTGGGTGCTACAAACCCCGTCAGGGTGAATATAGTCCACCTTCGAATGATTAAGTTCTAATTACCCAAGTGGCCATGTGATTAATTAAGCCTGTCAAGGTCAAATAATTTCTATCCTACATTAATTAATTATTTCCGTACCTAGACCCCCCGTCAAGGTGATCCATTCACCACTAAATGGAATAGCCTAGTTACTAAGTCCTATTACAAATTAGCTACTTCAATAATAGTCAATAAATGTAAATTAATGAAAAATACTAATTACCCAATTCAATTTCAATTACAATAATCCCAAAGCCAAAAACATAGAATGAAATAGATTGGGGCTTAACCCATTAATGCGTTCTCAAGTACGGTATGAATTTAGCTCATAATTGTAAAAAATAAGAAAATAAAAGTAAAAGAATTCATGTTTACAAATTACATAAATAAAAGATAGAACCTAATTAGGAATTGGGTTTGACTGTGATTTGGAGAAAATGACTTTCTCCAGCTCTTAGCTTTCTCCTTTTACTTGCTTCTGACTTTCTCTCTGGACACTCTCCACTAAGGATGATTTAAATTGAAGAATAAAATGAGAGGTACTGAATAATGAGGTCTAAAGGCCTATTTATAGTGCTAAAATTGGACTAGGGCTTTTACTTAGGTTAATTAGTCAAATATTAAAAAGACCAAGTCCATAATTTAAGTCCAAATCCCGTAACTGTTGTACACCCTTCACTAAAACGGGTGTAACTTTCTCAATATAACTCTGAATTGACTCATTCAACTTGTTAATTCTTCGTAACTCGATAAGGAATCTAATATCTTCACAATTCATTTGTTGAATCCTCGTCTAAATGGCTCAAAATCAGCAATCTTCAGCAGCCTTCTAGATTTGCAGTTTCCTAAATCAACTCTTCGGAATATTTCTTCACGCCTTTGACTTCTTTACACGATCTATGACTTTAATCCACGATTCCCCTCCTTACTAGTATTCCAAACCTACAAACTTATCACTAAAAACAAACCATATTACATGCAAAAGTTTAATAAATCCAAAAATACTAATTTCCAAGGAGTGAAATTGAAATATTGCAAATAATCATTAAAAGTCTATCATATTAGTTCATAATTCACCTAATTGATGTTTCCAAAGCATATAAATATAGAACAAAAAGTGAGACATCACTACTGCAACAAAATGGCTATTGTCGAAGACCTTTCCAGCTGCAGCAGGTCCTCACCTTGTCTCGCGTGAACCTGCCTCATGTCTAGCCTCATCCCTCCGCTGCTGCACCAGGTCTGGCGCTGCTATCTGGCTGGAATCACTATGCGTCTTGGCTTCCAATCAGCTACAGTCCCCTCTGTTGCAATACCTCTCACTTATTGCTGCTCATCATTCCCGCCAAGCACCCGCTGCTACTCAACATTCCTGCCAAGCACACATGCAGTGCACAACTTTATTAAGTTAGTATAACTAGTGCATCTAAAAATTAAATGGCTTGATGTCTCCGCTTCGATGCCGCATCTCTGGCACACCGAGTCCTCCAAGACTCCACGCAACACTAAATTTTCTCCACTAGGCAGCCGTTCCCAAATCGCCCTCCATAAAAGTACTTTAATTTTTTGCGGACACTTAAGTGACCCGATTACTTCCCACTTAACATTCAAGACATTCTCCATCTGAACCAGCTTATTATACGCCAATTTAACCGATAATATTCCAGAAGCTGTCAAATTCCACTTCACCACCCTCTCATTTCCGACTTCCAAGGCAGTTACATCCTTTTCTATCACTTCTCGGCCTACTATGATATTTTTACACATCCTAGAAGCAGTCAATTTCAATTCTAGCCCCATAAAGCCATTCAGAAAATACTTTTGCTTCAAGACCCTAACCCACAATGCCAGATCGTTTTGTAACATTTTCTAACTTAGTTTTGCCAACAACGCCTTATTGTAATTTCGCACCCCCTTAAGTCCCAAACCACCATGTTTTTTTTAACGACACGATATATCCCAGGATAGCCAATGGTTTCTTCCTTCATTTGCTAGAGGAGCCCCAAATACAATCCCGAATAATTCTATCAACTTCCTCACATACATGGACCGGGAGCTTCATAGTCTGCATAATATATTTAGGAAATGCCGATAATAATGATTGGGTAAGTGTAATTCTACCTGCTAAGGACAACTTACGACTCTTCCAGTTTGGGGTTTCTTTTTCATATTTAAGCTGAACTGTCGAAAGAAACCTCTTGGCAATCGTTGTGATCTAATAGGTGTTCTCAAATAGACACCCAATGTATCACTCAATGTGAAACCGCTCCTTCCCGCAAGCTCTTCCGCTATATTAATTGTAACATTACTCGAAAAATATATCAGTTATTTCTCCTCACTTACTGTTTGACCCGTCCCATCACAAAAAAACCTTAAGAATTCTTTAACGAGAGCTACTTGTTTTTCCTCCGCCTCCGCAAATAATAGCAAATCATCTGCAAAAAAATACACGTGATATCGGGGGACCCTGCCGATGTAGTCGAATGGGTAACCATTATTCTCCATTGCAAAGTCCCTGAATAAGTACAGATAATCGTTCCATACATAGAACAAAAATATAAGGGGAAAGAGGATCTCCCTGATGAATTCCCCGTTGAGGTGTGAATTCCTCGAGTTACTCCCCGTTCCAAAGTACTCGCATCGTATTAGTACTCATAGATGACATAATAACACGTACCCACGAATCTGGAAGTCCAGAGTAAGACAATGTATCTTCAATGAATCGTCAACTCAGCTTATCATACGCCTTGGCCAAGTCAATCTTGATCGCCATATATCCTTTCTGTATCGTTAGCTTTTCCAGCGTCCGGTGATCAATCTCTTTAACCAATACTACATTATCGTGACATTATTTTTTTACTAACTTAAGATCAAGAATTGTATAATAATTTTTTTGTTTTATTTTAAAAATAATTTATTATTGATTAAATATTAAATTTTAAAAATATTATATATATTTCATAACTTTTTTTTTCGTATGTTACATATTGTCATTTTTATATCTTTTTACTAACTAAAAATCAGAAAATATTCTTTTATTATCTTCTTTATAGTTTTGCTTTAGTTTTTTTTTAAATTATAAAATAATCAACTTATATATTAACTTTTACACAATTAATATTTTAATAAAAAAATCACGAAGATCGATAATTGCTATAGTGGTTAGAGTACTCTGCAGTGATCAAGGGGTCCTGAGATCGAATTTTACTAAAGTCAAAATGGCTATGAGTTCAAAGTGACTCTCATATGATTAAAAAAATCATAAGTTTTATTCTTCTAATTTTGAACTTTTTTTGTTGAAAAAAAAACAAACACAAGAAAATAACCAAAAATATTTGGAAAAAAAAGTTTTTTTTAATTTCTTTGTAACTCAAATATTTTGATCAATTAAACACTCAAAATTTACCATTATGGTTTAATTTCAAATTTTACTTTAAAAAATAAATTTAAAATTTACTTTAAAAGATATGAAATATCATAGTACTAAAAAAACATCATCCGGAAAATATTTGTAAATATATATATATACAAACACTATTTTCACTCATTCAATTTTGCCTAATCGGCCAGGTCTAATTTTACCTAGGCGATCGAGTTTTATTCAGTCGTCCGTGATTTAATTTATTCCAGTCGATCGTTGATTGAAATGTAATGTCCAACTGCCTGCGAAGCAAGCAAAGATAGGTGGTTTGGTTGATGTTGGGCGAAGGAGGACGTATCATAGTATATTAGATAGAAGAGAACGATGGTGATAATAAAAAAATGAGGAAATCCCATTTTTAGGCTATTACCTATGACCTAAAAACATTTTTAGGCCAAACGTTTCAAATGTCACATTTTTAGGCCAAAGGTATTCAAAACGCCCATTTTTAGGCCATTTCACTATTTTCATGAGATATTTCATTGATTTTAAAGACAATTTGGACACTTTAGACCGAATTTCTAGTTTGTGATGCGGCCAAATAAACATATAGTTTATTTAAAATGCCTAAATTGTCCTTAGAATTAATAAAATATCTTATGAAATTAGTGAAATGGCCTAAAAATTGGCGTTTTGAATACGTTTGGCCTAAAAATGTGACTTTTGAAACGTTTGGCCTAAAAATGTTTTTAGGCCATAGGTAATGGCCCAAAAATGGAATTTGCTCTAAAAAAATACTAGTGGAAGTTATATATTATAGAGAATAAGATTATGGGAGTGTGGAGAAAAAAGATAACCAAAATTTATATTAAATGGTTCACCGCTTAATTTTGCATAATCGCTAAGCTCCGGTAGACTAAGCAAAATTTGGTCTTGATCGAGTAGGCGAAATTAGGTCGCGTCGACTAAGCATAATTAGATCCCGACTAACTAGGCGAAATCGACTAGGAAAAATAGTATTTATATTGTATATACACAAACATTTCCCGAGTGATTTTTTTTTGTATTGTGATATTTTGGAATTTTGAATTTATCATTTAAAATAAAATTTAAATTTATGCAGTTACAATATATATTGAGTTTTTATAAATAAAAGTTGTTGTTTTCTAAATGAGTAATGATATATGTCACCCTTTTTCATGTCACTCTTTTATCACCCTTCTATATATATGTTTTAATCTCTTTGAATAGAAGATAGAGAAAAATTTAATAGGATAGAGAAATCAATTCATTGGTACATGTAGGCATACACATAGGAGGTGATAAAAGGGTGATACAAAAAGGGTGACAAATATCATTACTCTTTCTAAATAGTTGATTGAAATATTTGAGTTTCAAAGAAATAAAGATATTTTCTTGGTTCCTTTTTATGCTCGATATTTTTCTAGTTATTTTCTTTGGTTTATTTTTGTTAAATAAAAAATTCAAAATTAGAAAAATAAAAGTCATGAATTTTTTTTTATAAAAAATATATTATTTAAAGGGGAATATGTTAATAGATCATTCTACAGTAATTTTAATAAAAATAAAAACAATATTATAAGGGATAATTAGAGATAAATGTCTCCTTAATGACACCTTTAATTTTTTTAAGCCTCTAATTTTTTATGTAGAGATAAATGCTTAATAGAACAATTATTTATAGAAAACATCCCCGTTATATTTTTTATACCTATATAATTCTTATTATTCAATATATTATTTTATTTTTAATACAATATTTATTTTTAAATCTTAAACAAATAATAGGGTATTTCCACCACCACCACCACCACCACCACCACCACCATCATCACAACCACCACCACCACTACTACAGCCACCACAACCATCACCACCTCCACCACCACAACCACCACCACCACCACCTACTACTAATTTCATCACACGCGCGCGTCCGTGAAATTTTTTTAAAATCGCCATAACTAATTCAAAAAAAAAAAATCAGAAAAACCGAAAAAAATCATTTTTGGATAAATCAAATTAATATTTACGTCTATGATTTTTTCGGAATTTTCTGAATTTTTTGGTTTTTTTTGATTTTTTTAATTCGCAGAACATGGAATTCCATGTTTTAAACAGTGAATTTCGTGTCTGCGGAAAACAAATTCCTTATATCAAAACATGGAATTCCATGTTCTGCGAATTAAAAAATTCAAAAAATTCAAAAAATTCAAAAAATTCTGAAAAAAATCATAGAAGTAAATATTAATTTGTTTTATCCAAATATATAAATTTTTTATTTTTTTGATTTTTTTAGAATTAGTTATGACGTTTTTAAAAAAATTCACGGACGCGCGCGTGTGTTTATTAGTTTTTGTTTTGTTTTTTTCTAATTTTTTTTTTAATTGTTAATTATAAGGGTAGTTTGGGATGAGGCTGTTTTCTATAAAAATCTTATTATAGACACATTTTTTTAAATAAGTTTTTTAATAGGCATTAATCTCTAATTGGCTCTTATAAAAGACGGAAATAAAGAAAAAAACTTGATTTTAAGTTAGTAAAAAAATTAGTAAAAAGATATAAAAATGGCCATATGCAGCAAACAAATAAAGTATTAAAATATTTTGAAAGTTTAATGTTAAATTTATAATAAAATCTTTTAAAAAATAAAACAAATAACTATTATAAAACTCTTGAATTTGACTTTTAGTAAAAAAAAAAAAGTAATTAGAGATAAATGCCTCCTTAATTAAGCTTATAATTTTTTTAAGTCTCTAATTTTTTTATTTAGAGATAAATGGCTAATTGAACAATTATTTATAGAAAACATTCCCTTTATATTTTTTATACATATACTATCCTTATTATTAAATATATATATATATTTTTTTATCAACAAATCAAACTTTCATTAATTAAATCAACACCCCAATTGTCTTTACAAACTTTACTAAGGTTTAGACATTAATCCTAACATAGGAATTAATACTCTAAACTAAAAGCCCATTAAAACCTACATAACTATTACATTTCCTCGGCCCATAAGCCATTTTAAAATAAAAAAACCAAGGCCTATTACAAAACAAGACTTATAATTATTCACTATCTAGTTTCTCAATCTTCTCTCTAATGGACTTCTTCTTAGGCTTCCATCCTTTCACTTTAAAGTAAACATTTTTAATCACCTTGCTACAAATCTGCTCCTCGGTCAAGCCCACACCACCATGACTCCTATCATTTCTCTCACACCAGATAACATAAGTATAAGAAGTGCATAAGCAGCTATTAAGTATACTATCTTCTTCACAGCTACAACTAAGAATTAAATCACTTAATTGCACAAAATTCTCAGGCATTTGTTTAATACTACACTTGTCCAGAATTTTTCTCAGAATTCTTCTTGTGAAGGAGCATTTGACAAACAAATGCTCATTATCTTCTGTAACAACCCTGCAAAAATCACATAGAGGGTCTATAGAGGAATTCCAGTTGCTCATTCTTTGTTTGGTGTTAAGTCTGTCTTGGATTGCAATCCAAGTGATAAAGGCACATCTTGGTATATTCTTTTTCCCCCACACAAATTTATGCCATTTTACCTCTTCCAAGTTTTCCTCAGAATTAATTTTATTTTTAAATATTAAACAAATAATAAAGTACTTCTACCACCATCACCACCACCACCACAACCATCACCACCTCCACCATCACAACCACCACCACCACCACTACAGCCACCACAACCATCACCACCTCCACCACTACCACCACCACCACCTACTACTAATTTCATCAAACGCGCGCGTCCGTGATTTTTTTTTTAAAATCGTCATAACTAATTCAAAAAAAATCAGAAAATTAAAAAATTTGCATTTTTGGATAAAGCAAATTAATATTTACGTCTATGATATTTTTTTTGATGTTTTTATTTTTTTTAAATTTTTTGATTTTTTTAAATTTTTTTTCCGCAGACACGAAATTCCATGTTTTAAACAGTGAATTTCGTGTCTGCGGAAAACAAATTCCTTATTTCAAAACATAGAATTTCATGTTTAAAACATGGAATTCCGTGTCTATGAATTAAAAAATTCAAAAAAAATTCAAAAAAGTCAAAAAAGTCAAAAAATCAAAAAAAATCAAAAAAATTCGAAAAAAATCATAGACGTAAATATTAATTTGTTTTATCCAAATATATAATTTTTTTATTTATTTGATTTTTTTAGAATTAGTTATGAGGATTTAAAAAAAAATCACGTGCGCGTGCATGTGTTTATTAGTTTTTGTTTTGTTTTTTTCTAATTTCTTTTTTTTAATTGTTAATTATAAGGGTAGTTTGGGATGAGGCTGTTTTCTATAAAGTATCTTATTCTAGGCATCTTTTTTTATATAAGTTTTTTAATAGGGATAACGCCCAGTTAATTACACGGAGAGCGTAAGTATTCCCAATTAATTACAAGTTGGACTTAATTCCCAATTAAGCACAAATTTAAAGCTGATTAGCATATTACCCTTTTAGCTTAATAATACTAAAATAAACAAAAAAATAACAGCACAGGAAAATACAAATTAATAGAATAATATATATACAAAACTTCTCATATCTGCACACACTAATACACCTACAAAACACACGCACCACTATTTCACTCTCTCTCTCTCTGCTCTCACGTTCTCTCTTTCTCCCATTAAATCCAACCGGCGATAAACTAATTCAAAAACCATCTCATATTCACCATTAAACATTATTCAACCAACGATAAACTGTTAAATCATCAACATCACTTCAACATCAAGTAAGATACATTAAAAGCAGTAGAAGAATCAAAGAAGTGAAGAATTTGTTCGACAGCCAGTGAAACCCTAGGTATGAACGAACACTTATAACTTCAAATTGCAGTTATTTCACCAATTTTTGCTTCGATTATGATTCTATTGTGTTTCGTACTTGAATTTACAATACTTTTTGATGTTAAATGAGTATTTTAATAGAATATTTATAAAAGTACATGTTTAATGTGAATAGTTGCTGGTAGATTAGTGTGTAAAAGTGTTAGTAGATGATAATAGTGTAATATTAGAGTAATTTGTTTGTTGTTATGTTGTATATAGAACCGCAAATGATAATTAAGTGTATAAATGGTTAATTTGTGTGGAATTGAATAACATAGAGTAGAAACTCAGGCGTATGTGTAAATTGAGAATGCGTTTATGAGTGTGTTCGTAGATTGATATAATTTATGCAGGTTTGCGTGTTACAGCTACACACAATGAGACAATGTGTGTGTTGCAGTAACACATATTTTGTGTTGCAATAAGTCACAACGAGTAGGTGTTAGTCAATTTTTATGATTGGAGTGGTTTAAACATATTTGATAAAGTGTATAGACGGATAATTTGTGTGGAACTGAGTATTATAGAGTAAAAACTCAGGCGTATGTGTAAATTGAGCATGTGTTTATGAGTGCTTGCGTAGATTGATATGATAAATGCAGAATTGTGTGTTACAGCTACACACAAACACAATATGTGTGTGTAACAGTAACACAAAAATTACTGGATAGATCAATTCATGACACACAGGTACTTATGACATATATATGGACATTTGTGATAAGATGAAACACATATTTTGTGTTGCAGGTACTCAAAACGAGTAGTTGTTAGTCAATATTGTATGATTAGAGTGGTTTGAACATATTGCATAATCTGGATGTGATAAATGGAATGTTGTGTGTCACAAAAAACAAAATTGTGTGTATATGAAATATCTATTTTGTGTTGCAGTAAGTCAAAACGAGATGGTGTTAGTCAATATTGTGTGGTTAGAGTGGTTTGAACATATTTGATAAACTGGATGTGATAAATGGAATGTTGTGTGTTACATAAACACACAATCAAACAAAATGTGTGTATGTGTAACACATATTTTGTGTTGCAGCAAGTCACGACTCATGAATTTGATGTGTTCATCAGTTTTTATCATTCAGTGTGATTTTTATCTTTATACATATACAGTTATGGAAAAGACAAAAGCCAGAGAGACAAAGGATGAACGTGTTAGGCTGCCCCGACTTCCAAAGAATCTGAAGGTTGAGAACAAAAAGCCAGGAGCAAAGCGTAAGAGGAGAACAACTAAAATATTGTGACAAATTTGGTTGAATGATATTATGTTTATGTTTTTGAATTGTTTTGTGACAAATTTGGTTAAATGATATTATGTGTATCTTTTTTACTTGTTTTGCGTTCCAGCATATCAAAAGTTGTATGTGTTAAGTGTTTCAGCAACCTGTGTATGTGTTGCATCAACCCACAATGCACGAGTTATGTGTTCCAAGAACACAAAAAAAAACCAAAAAAACAACTAATCAGAAAAAAAATATCTAAGATGTGTATTACAAAAAGCACACTAAATCAAGATTAAACCATTATAATAAACAACAAATCACAACAATAAATAAGCATCATATACAAGAATAAAGCAGTATTAAATAATAACAGAATATGCATGATAGAGTGTGTGGTTATGCAAGTCATAATCAATATGAATGTGTGTTGATGCAACACACAATCAATAAACAAGAAAAAAACTAAATAAGTAAATACATACAAAATAAAAAAATAAAAAAGGAAGTCATAACAGGTAGCTTGATAAACAATTCTAACTCAATAGAATGGTGTGTTCTATCAACACAAAAACAGACAATAGTGTGTAAAGATGCAACACAAATAACATTACCAAAAAAATGACAAAATGTTAATGTTTGTGCATGTAAGATTGTGTGTTATTACAAGTCATAATCATATGTATTCTGACAATAGGTATAAGATTAGTAGAATTGTGTGTTATAGCAAGTAGCAACACACAAGAACACAAATTGTGTAAAGCTACAACACAAACGAACACATATTCTGGAAAGCTGCAACACATAAAACAGTACATATTTAGGACACAATAGGTAATTTGACAATAGGTATAAGATTAGCAGAATTGTGTGTTATAGCAACACACAAGAACACAAATTGTGTAAAGCTGCAACACAAAAGAACACATATTGTGTAAATCTGTAACACACAAAATAGTACATATTTAGGACACAATAGGTAATTTAACAATAGGTATAAGATTAGTAGAATTGTGTGTCATAGCAACACACAAGATCACAAATTGTGTAAAGTTGCAACACAAAATAACTGTGGAAAGCTGCAATACACAAAACAGTACATAACATAACATAATGTTTGATTCAGAAAGTTAAGTATCCATTACATAAAAAATCAAAACCACAAACAGTCAAGTGGTATCAAACGGTTCATAATAAAAAGCTGGTCACGCAGTGACAAGTGCGGTTGGATCATCTTCGGGGTGAACAACTGCAGAGCTGGTCGAAGAAGAAGAACTGGCGGAAGGTTGATGGCAAGCAGATTCGGAAAGAGCAACGGACAACGAAGAAACAAGATGAACATATCTACAGTCCGTGACAGCAATTTCAAAAACCGAGACTAGATTGATGGTCAACATAGTGAGCATGTTGCAATAAGCATCGTCTCCGTCTAACAGCAAGCGTCCCAACTCTCCGATTGAGTAATGAAGTGAGATGTAGTCAGAATCGAGACATGGCCATTTCGAAGCGACAAAGCTAAACAAGGAACCTAGACAATTGAAAAGCTCGAATCGTTGGACGGACTGAATCTGCCCAAACTAGAAGATAACCATGAACGGGGAAGACATCTACAATGAAAAAAAACAAAAAACACAGAAGAAAAGGTAAGAAAACAGTAGGACAGAAAAAATAGTATACAACATATGACAGTTGTGCGTTGCAGCAATACAATAAACCATCCAATATTGTGTTCATGCAACACATAAGGGAGCGGTATGCAATTAACATAGCGTGAGAAAATTAAAAAATAAACAAGTTTAAAAAAAAACAAATATACACAACATATAAGAGTTATGTGTTGAAGCAAGACACAATCACATAAATATTGTGTTCATGCAACACAAAAGAATGCACCGTGCAACTAACAAACACACAGAACATAACGATATGAAGCATACAAACAGTTTTATAATTGCATCATAGGTCCCTGTGTTAAATTACGGGAGATCGATACATAAAGATTCCAATAAATTGCAACTATTATACAAAATCGTAATATAAACGATATAATATGTTCATGTATATAATCAATCATATACAATAACATGTGGAGAATTTGTAGAATCTAATTGCACTATAGGTCCCTAAAGTGTTCATACTCAAACAAAACACGCAATTAGCAGAAAGTTTTATGAATTTTCATGACAAAGACATATAGGTAGATATGAAGCTATAAACATCAAGGCAATTCAGAGAAAGTAAATAGAAAATGATCTATTGTGATAACAACACCTCATATAAACACAATTCATACAGTGAATCAACACACATATAGTGAAGCAAAGCAACTAAAAAAACACGATGAATGAACTACCTGCAAAAAAATAAGAATAACGACAGCAAAGAATCAAAAAATTATACAATACTAAATGTGAAGTAACACTGGAATCAGCAAAAGGTAGTGTATAACAACTATACGAAATCAAAACACGAAATTTCAAGACAAAGTAATAAGCAAAACATCACAATTTAACTGTGAAATACAATAAAGATAAAAAATTCATAAATGTAACAAACAACATGAAACAAATGAATTATACAGAGTTAATGACGAGATAAAACACGATAAAAATCAAATTCGAACAACAAATCATCATCAACAACTCATATTATCAAAAAAGCAACCATTAAACGCATAAAAAATTAAGGAAAAAATGCGGTGAGTTAACCAAAATCATACCGTGTGAAGTAGTAATACGATATATATGAATGATTATAGCAAAAATCACGAGAAATTAGGAATTAATTTGAAGCAGCGAGTGAGAATCAGTTTGAGCGTTCCGCGAGAGAGAAGAAGGTGAGAGAGAAGTTAGTTACGGTGTTGACTTGTTGGAGAGCATTGAATGTATTAAGAAAAAAAATGAATTATTAAATGTTAGGGTTTCAACATTAATGATTTAATTAAGATATAAAGTAGGTATTTATAAGGGGTAAAAATGGAAGCTAAAAATGCCAAAAGTAATTAATTGGGAATTAAGTTGATTTTTTGTGAGTAAGTAGGAACTAATTTCTTCCTTCCTTTTTTTTGAGAATGAAAAGTGAGCAATTGTAATTAATTGGGAATTATCTCTTTTTAATAGGCATTAATCTATAATTGGCTAAAAAAAAATGATGAAAAAAGATTGGCAACATTTACTTGACAAAAAACGACTGCGAAAAAAAAGGCATTAAAATATAATGCTTCGAGTTATTATAAAAATTGTTTGAATAAAATTTAAACAAGAAACATTAGTGTAAAATCTATGGCAAAAATGATATCACGTCACACTAGCTGCTTTTAAAAAGCAAGCTCGATAACTTATTTTCTTTTAAAAAATTAACGACGATAAATCAAAATACATATAATTATAATCTTGTATTATTACTCCATGGAATTCAGATTGGTTATAATATGATATGTATATCTAACTATAAAAAATATAAGTAGCTACGCAACTACTAGGTTAAACTGTTGTGAGACTCAAACTGCCGCACAACTGCCTGTATCAGCCATGTTCATCATAAGTTGCTGCAAGTCGTTTCTACACACTATGACTTAATCGGGAAATATCCACCGATAATTAAATAATATATAACACTCCCCCTTGACTATTCAGTAAATGATATGTCTCATTAAAACCTTGTGAAGAAAACCTATTGGGACAAAATTAGTGAAGGAATAAGAGTACATGATTTTTTGTTGGGTCTACCACATATTCGGTTTGCTGCGTTTAATTTTTTCCAAGAAAAATCCTTGAAAAAAACCATGGTAAAGGAATAAGAGTATTGAATGTCGATATATTCTCGCCCTCATTGCGAAATCAAATATTTATGATAATGCCTTTTTTATTGATAGACTTGTAGATGGAATAGTGTTGTTCGCAAAGATTCAACTAATAAATTTGCTAGATTCTGACTAAGTCATATTTGTTTGATACCAATTAACAGTGGATTGACATAGGGAGGAGTATATTGTTTTCTTTATGATATTAGATATCTGACATGTCTTGTTAAATCCTTACTAAGAAAACCATTGTGGGAGAAAACCTTAGTGAAGGAAAAAGAGTACAATGCACAAATATCACCCCCTCATTTCTCTACTCATTATACTTTAATCATGTATTATATTTTCGAGCCCACAATTTAACATAAGTATACAATATAGCTTTAGCTAATGAATCTGTTGGATTCTTGCTTGCACGAAGTTGTTGCATACATCCTTAGATTTACAAGTAGAAATCCTTTGGTGAGATATACTTTGGTATATCACGAATTGATCTTCGATTGTCGTTTGATCCTATAAATGATAAGAGTCTCCACATGATGACATGATTTGTGAGGAAGTAATCCATGATAACTGCTTCATGTTACAAAACTAAATATTTTTTATTGTGCTTCATGCACTTTATGTTCTTCAGAATTCTTCTATACTCTAAGCACTTCTCGTTTGCCAAGAATTTAATATTTATAGACGCTCTAAGTGCTTCGAGAACCTATCATGCTTCAGACACTTGTGCTTTGGGCACATGTGTTCATTAAGAACATTAATATAAATTCAAGTATCATGTCATTTATCTTGATGATTTCCTTATCATAGTTACTCTTCAAGAGTTTTCTAGAAGTAAAACCCTAATGCCATTGTATCCACTACATGATAATGAGGACGTCTCCCCATTATTAATTCTAGGTTTCTATAGAAACCTATGTGATACAACTTTGGTTATATATATAAAAATTTCGTATGACCATTTATTTATTTATTTATCAATATATTTCACAACTTTATGGTCCAGGATCCTTTTTATTTATTTAAAGAGCCATAATGAGAGAAAATGTATCAATCTCATAAACCGTCTCACGGTTTCATATTTTTTTGGTAGATAACTAATCTACATGGCCTCTTTTTGTTCAAGTACCTTGGCCTCTATAAGCTCCAATTATTCCTATAGGAGTAATGAATGTACCAACATCAGGGGCATAATAATTCAACCACTTCGTCTATATTCGGTAAAGTCCGCGCACACAATTCACCTTCTGTCAACTAATTATTTAGATAATATTTCATTTATAGTGTTTTTGTGTCATAATTGTATACTAAGTGTGTAGATTTTATGCATATATTTGGCACAAGGGTCCAAGAGGATGAGGAAAAGTCAAGAATTGAAGTGCAACCCCAAGTCAAGGCATAAAGAGAGTTAGAAGTCACTTTTGGAAAGTTGAGCGTTTAACGGGAAAGTGCATCGTCATATTGTATTTGTCACCATAATTAATTGGTAATATATATGAACCTGATTCCTTCTGATATGGAAATAGATTGGAGTCAAGATCACGTGAGAGGTAAAAAGTCAATTTGGAGTTGAGACGAGACAGTTATGGCAGTTTTACCAACGGGGACTCGAACCTAATCAACATAGTCAAAAACGGGTTGAACCCATTTTAAGTTACTTATGTGCGCCATTAGGTCCAATACGTTTTTGGACTTAGTATATAACATTATTGGAGCTCCTATTTTCAGGACGCTTCATTTTTAATAATATTGTTTCACCTGGGGAGAGCAGAAGCGCTTGGAGAAGGGGGAAGAAATGTTTTGCACACAAATTTCATCATTCTCCACATTCCACAACATATCTATCTCATATATTAGGTTAATTTAGATTCTAGTTTGTCTTTTAAACATGATTCTAATATTATTTCCATTGTATTTTCATTTGTGTAGTATGAGCTAAGTTAATTTATGCTTGAAACTTGCAAGGGTATGAACCCTAGATAATTTTATTCATGTTTTGGTGATTTGGAATACTTCTATATGTTGAACCTTTATTTTCCATTGTTTATATATTTGTGGTTGATGCCTATTTATATCCTGATCAAGTATAGGTAGTATGAGTCTTTTCGACTAAACCCCAGGTGGGGGTCAGATTTTTGGAGATGATATATAAGTGTTTAGTGCCAATTATCGGATGATATTAGCACGCTAGGTAGTCATTAGGGTCATGTGCTTAAACCTTCTTGAAATCCAAGAGACTAGTAAGGTATAAAACTAATTTGCCTTGTGAGGAAATTAGTTGTTATTGCATCCCGACTAATGTGAACCATATTCTGTTCACCCTTATACCATAAACAAGATAATTGTCAAATAGGTGGATTACCTGCAAGGATCAAGCATTCCATTCTCATACTTGATAAACGCTTTTTAGCATTTTACTCATTCATAATCTGGTTTAATATTTACTTATTTGCAAGTTAGTCCTTTTATAAAAACCAAAAATAACATCTCTTTTATTATTATCATCTCAATTGCAACTCAACCGTATACTGCGTTCAAAACACATTATCTACTTCGTTAGTAGTCTCTGAGGATCGATAGCCCTTAGTCTTATCATATTTTTACTTGATGACAACCCGTACGCTTGCGGGGAGTCTTAGTTCCATTGGTATCACTTCATCATATTTATATAACACCTGGAACGCCAACTAACATCCCATGGCTAAGAATGAACACCACAAGATAATTGGCACATTCTTATCCGCGTCGTAATCAAGAATAATGAAATCACACAAAACTATAAAGTTACCTGCCTTGACAAGCACATCTTCTATATTTCCCCGGGTTGGGAGATGGACATGTCCTCCATTTGCAAGGTCATGGTAGTAGACCTCGATCTCCCAATGTTCAACTTCTCATACAATGACTTCAGCATGAGATTGATACTCGCACCTAAATCACTAAAGGATTTCCTGGTGCAATCTTCACCTATGGTAAATTGTAATGTCAAAACTTCCATGATCCTTAAACTTTGGAAACAACTTGCTTTGACATATAGCACTACATTCCCCTGTCAAACCAACCATATTCCCTCTAAGTACTTGCGTTTGTTGGAGAGCACATCTTACATGAACTTCAAGTATTTAGGTATCTGGTGGTCCTTTGTGTGTTCTAAAATAAATGCAATAAGTAATTGAACCACAACCGCAAGTGTACGGTTGTCCCAAGTAATAATAGTGATAACAGGATCGTTCGCAGGGACGGTTGGTTAACTACAATGCTTATCAAGTAAAGATTGGTTGCACTTATGAAAGCAAATAAAAGATATAATGATTGATTGATTGGTTTGTATTAATCCAAAGTATGAAAAACTAAAGTGAAAATGCAAATAAATAATAAGACGCAAGTAAATGAAGGTAAGACGCAAATATGAGAAGGCAGTACTTGAGAAACACAAGGGATCCTCCTAATTCTATTTCATAACATATGTTGTTTAAGGGTCAAATTGGTCAATTGACATTGGTCGGGGTCCAATAATCCTTGTACCCCCGTCAGGGTGGACTACAAGGCTATTCTAGAGTGTCACTAGTCCCGTCAGGGTAAATATGATCTACTTTCGAATGATTACGCTAAATTACCTCATTGGCCCTAAAATTAACTACGCTCGTCAGAGTCAAATAGTTTCTATTTTATATTGAGTAATTAAGTCCATACCTAAACCCTCCGTCAGGATGATCCCCAAGCCACATATGTGGAATAGCCTAGATACTAACACCTGTTCTTAGTTCATGACTCCAAAAACAGTAAATAATCACCAATTACAGAATAATGTAAAAGACCCAATTCGATTTAATTAATTAAAACCCAAATTCAAACATATGAAATTCAACAGAATAGGAATTCACCCGTTATGCATTCTCAAGTACTAAAAGGAATTAGCTCATGATAATAGAAATTAAAACTAAATTAAAAAGAATAAGACTCATAGTGTTTTACAGAATTAAAAATAAGAAAAACCTAATTTCTGGAATTGGGTTTGGCTGAGAATGGAGATATAGACACTCTCCAGCTCTACATCTTTCTTCTTCTTCCTTCGTTGACTTCTCTCTGATGCTTTTTCTTCTGAATAATGAGTTGTATGTAAAATAGAAGTCAAAAGCTCATTTTATAATAAGAAAAACGGATTAAGCCTTGGTCTTAAGTTTAAGTTACTAATTAAAAGTCCAAGTCCATTTTCTAAGCCCAAAATCCCGTAACTGCTGCACCACCTCCACTAAAACAGCTCTATCTGATTCGTTATAACTCCGACTGACCTGAAATCACTTGCTAAATTTCCGTAACTCGATAAGGAACATAGTCTCTTCAAAAGGTCAGCGGCTAAATCAACTCGTAAGTGCCTCGAAATCAGCAATCTTTGGCATGTTCTCCAGATTTGCAGCTCCAAAATATAATTCTTTTCGGGAGTTATCTTCCAGCTTTGACTCCATATCATGATCTTTGACTTTCTTCTCGGATTCCTCTCCTAGCTAATAATCAAAACCTACAAACTTTTCACTAAAATACACAAGATTACGCGCAAAAGTTTAATAAATTAAAAATACTAGAAATAAAATAGGAAATCCGGATTATTGCATTTTTAACTCAAAAGTCTATCAAAATATTCACTTAAACATAAAAAATGATGTCTCCCAATGGTCTAAAATAAGAACAATTAGGGATACATCAGTATCCTTCTGATTGCTTCCACAAACGATAAGTTGATTTCTAGTTTTCTTACCATGTCAACAAACTTCTCATAATGTTTCTCATCCCCTTTTATTTTGCACACGTGATTGAAATGGAAGAGGGAGCAGTTTTCATTCACGACAAACTCTCTCTTCTTTTGTTCCTTCTTTGCCTTGCTAAGCTCTTTGACTACTTCTTTCCTTGCATTATCAACCAAGTCTTCAACGATGACCTCATATACATTTGGATCTTGAGGCTTTTTCTCAACCTCTTTTTCTTCTCAATCACTAAGGGATAGTGCAATCGCCTTACATGCCTACTCCCAGGATTTTTGGTATTGCTTGGGAGTTGACCTTGGCCTCGAACATTCAGAGTGTTAGCAATTTGTAACACTTGACTTCTTCTCGGTCTTAAGCAATTTCTCAATTGATGACAACGTAAATTTATTTAAAGTAGAAGACAAGTCATTCGTAGTTATTGTACCTTCTTGCGGATGGGAAGGGAGAGCCTTCTGAGCAAAACTATCTGCATAAGCATCATATCCGGAACTTTTAGGAGCTTGGGATCCATGTCTTGGACCTCCTTGGTAATTGTTTGAGGCCTTGATTGGTAATTGTTTCCTTGGGGTCTCGGTTAATAGTTTCCTTGATTGCCTTGGTCACCTGAATGGTGGTTCCCTCGATTCGATATAAAGAATACTGATTATGGATTGTTTGGGACCTCTTCCCACACATGACCAATTTCCCCACATAAGGGACACCCTTCAGCCTCTTATACCACATCAATATTGCTACGAATAGTTATTTTATCTTGTTCTCTAGAGCGACAATCTTAACATTCAAAGAGGCTTCAACATCTGATGTCTCTCTATTTGTGACGGATAAATCCATTCACGAGACATTATTTTGGGAGTTTATTAGGCCTAAGTGAGGGATTTCCCCAGTTATTTGTTATATTGCACTTTTACCCCTAGTTTTGGACTTACTACTGTGTATAAAGATTTGTGTGCTTTAATAGTATGTTTAGTATGTAGCTTTTAGGTACATGATTGATGCAAGGGTCCAAGATGAAGAGGAGAAGTCAATGAATGAAAAAAAATCCTAAGTCAAAGCGCAATTTGAGCTTAGAGCCATTGTAGAGAGGTCGAGCTTTTTCTGGAGAATTCTTGCACCCTATTGTTTCTGTCACTATGATTTTTTGGTGAGAGATTTGGAAAGTGAGGCACTCTGTTTGGAGTTAAGACGAAGAAGTTATGACATTTTCACCTGCCGTGGTTCGAACCAGAAATTTGGTGAAGTAAAAACAGGTTGTCCCATTCTAAGCCTAATTTCCTAAACCTAAAGAGGCCCAACATTTTTAGAAGCTTTATAACCTCATTTTCCATCCCCCATTTGATACATAACGTTATCTATCACATTACATCAGTACTCAACATTATACAAGCGCCATAAAAGAAAGAAATAGGAAGATCAGGGGTTTGTCTATGAACCTAGGATTTCTACCTCAACTATCCATCATTTCCCTTCGCCTTCCACAATAACATTACTTTATTTTCAGTTTTAGTTATGAATTTGAGCTTAGTTTTAATTAGTTTTTATTTCGTTAGTGTAAACTCGATTATGAGCTAAACTTTATCTGCTTGAGGATACTTATGTAATACATTATGCCTTGCTATTTGACTGAGATAATTTATTTAAGATATCTTATTTTGATATTTAACTGAGATTGGGTTTTCATTATTAATTCAATTGTTTGTATACGCGTTTTAATTACTCATGTGTTCTAGCCAAAGTAGTAGGAGTCCTCGTAATTTGCCTAAGATCCGGGTGGTGGGAAAGATTACGAACATAGTATACAGGTGTTTAGTGCCTTTTATCAAACGATATTAGAACTATAGGTAGTCAATAGGGTAATAAGGACTTAAGCCTACCCTAAAGTTTAGAGGATGAATACGTCAGAGAGTTAGTTTCGCCCTTATGGGGACTTAATTAACTTAGAATCCTTATTAATGTGAATAACAAAAACCACTCGCCCTTATGAATAACAAAGTCAATTAGCGGCATAGTTGATTACTTAGCAATATACTCAAGCATCCCCTTAATTGACTTAATCCTATTACTATAATTATTTATTTTTATCATTATTATTTTCTTGTCATTAGTCATAGTTTCTTTCCATTTAAATTTATCTTGTCTTTAGTTGTTAACAATCTTTACAAAACCAAATAAATATTTCCATTTTGTTACTTGAATTACAAACTTTACATCTTTACATTTCTTTGAAAGCCTTAAATCGCACTCAATCCCTATGAACGATAACCCTACTTATCGTTCTTGCTAACCTATGAGTTGTACTCTACGGAGTCGATTCCCCTATTATTCGTTGTTTATTTCATTAACGGGGAAGACAAAGGTCAGCGTCTAAATTCAAAGTACTCTTTCGGAAACTTGAAATAGTGCTTTCAATGGTTTCCAACGCATCTCATTCTTCACAATCCTATCTATTATACAAAACGCGTGATTAACGACACCATGATGAAATCTCCTCCACATAAAGTGTCAGCCTTCTCCTTAGAGGTTACGTCTAAACTACTATAAAACATCCCTAATTGCAACTCCGGTATATACTCATGTAATGGACATTTCTTCAAGCATGAATGGAGAGAAGTCCAAGCGACTCCTAATATTTCTCCTTGTTATTGACAAAATCCTTCCAAATCAAGTTGTCCACTCAATCTTACGCTTTGAGGATAGTACCTATCGAAGAACGCGATTTGCAATTGGTCCCAAATATTTATTAAGTTGTTTGGTTGTTGGTCGTACCACTCACTTGCTCCTCCAGTGAGGAAGAATGGTAACATAACGAAGTGCATTTGTTTCTGAGTAACTCCTTGAGTGACGTACGCATCGCAAATTTGCATGAAATTTTTCTTTTCTCAAATAGGATCTTTACGGGCGGTCCCACTATAATGACTATAATTAGCAAATTGGTAGATCATACTAGCGTTGGGCTTGAATATCACGGCTTGAATAGCGGATAGGTGGATCCCAAGTGGTATAAAATGAATGGTTGTTTCTTATGAGGTTGCATGAACCAAGCCACGACCCCAAGTGGGACTTGTGCACCTTGATTGTTGTTCAACTGTGGTTGCTCTATAGGAGGATCTTTAATTCAATTTTGAATGGACTTGCCTGGTGGAACAACCCCTTGAGTTGGACCCTTTGGGATCATATTTTCATCCAAGTTCAACTGAGAATTACCATTTGCGACGGCCATCACTTCTTGTGCTCTTCTTTATCTCTCTCTTTGCCTTTGAGCTCGAAGCAGCCCCTCGGGGTTCGATAGCATATACCAAACCTACTAGTTGTAGAGAGAAAAAAATGACAACACGAGTAAAATAAAATAAAACAACTAAACATCAATAGACTAACACACAAAGATATAACTTTATAGTATCCGACAGCGGCACCAAAAACTTGTCGTTCCCATTTGTGTGATAAATAATTAAAACGATTGAGAGAACTTAACTACCCGCATGTGTACATGGTTCGTTAACGAGTAATAAAAAGGGTAAGTGAAAGATATTTTGTTCTTCTTAGAGATTATCAAAGTCACTGTAGATGTCTTTATGAATATCGTGGTTTAATTGCAATTACAAATAATTAAAGGGTAAATGTTTGTTTAATTATTTTATGATAAACTGAAGGCAATGATTTAAAAGGCAAATTTAAATGATTAAGAAAGATGTGAAATGTGAGAGAGTAGTGCTTGATAATTGCTAGTAATTCCCTAAGTCAATCAATTCAATGTTTCGAGGTGTAAGGGTAAATTGGTCATTTTAACCGAGATTCAATTTTCTTCCCAACCCTTTCCGGGGGAATAGGAAGCTATCTTGCGATACTATGGATCCCTCCCGAGTAACTGTACGATAGTTTTGGATGCTAATTGGTTCATACCCAATTGACTACTCGGCTGGTCAAGACCTTCCGACTCACTAACGCACACCGAGCGCTTATATCCTAAATTTGTAATTAGACCCCCACCCTCCCAGATGATAGTTTAACTACTATTACTACCCTATACTTTCTAGAATTAAGAATATCCCATAAGCATACAGATATAATCAACGAAAACGTGTTCAAATTATTTAAATATAATTATCCCATAAAAAACATTAAAATCAACTAATAAAAGGTTCATACTCTAAGCAATTCTCAAGAACAAAAGTGTTAAGCTCATATTAAAATACTAGAAATTAAAATTAATATTATTAAAAGCATTCTTAAAACTAAAACACATAAAATTACTCTAGTGGAATAGGTGAAACAGATTCTGAATGATGAAGAATGGTAAATTAGTTGTTGAAAGCCCTCACCTTTCTTCTCCTCTAGCTCCAGGCTTGTTCAGCTTGTATGCAATAATAATTGTGTGTTTTTTCAGCTTCTAAAATGTATATTATGAGTCTAAAAATGTTATAGGTCCACACGGACCCCCTTTGGAGGGTCCAAAAGGCCCAACCCGTATTTACTCAATGTTGGTCAGGTTCGAGTCACCATGGGAGAATTAGCATAACTTCATCATTTCAACTCCGAATCGACTTCTTTTGCCTCTCACGCGTCACTTACTTCGAGCTATATCCAAATAAAAGGGATTTATATCAAAATCTCTAACCAGTTCTTCGTGGTGACTGAAACAAGTCACATCAAGACTTTTCTGTTAAACGCTCAATCTCTTCCAAAGCGATTTTTTGCTCTCTTTAAGGCCTTAAATTGGGGTTGGATTTGCCTTTTTGATTTCTACATGTCACCTTGGGGTTTCATTTCAACCATGTACCTAAAATATACACACTTGACATATGATTAAAGCACAAAAGACTCTAAAAATAGTAATTAGCCCAAAATGAGATAAGAAAGCAAGAAACATCAAAATATTAGGGAATAATACCTATATTAGGGCCACTAATACCCCAAAAATATTTCTCGTAATACGATTAGTCTATCATAAAAGACGATACATCAGTTGGTAATGCCATCACTACAACCCATTTCGAAACATAATCGACAACTAGCACGATATATTGATTACCGTGGGATGGAACATACGATCACATGAAATCAATACCCCACACATAAAAAATCTCCACTTTTATTACACGCTGTTAAGTGGCATCCCAAGGCAAGATTTATTGATTAACTATGAATTGACACCTCTTACATTGCTTCACATACTCGTTGCAATCCCTATGGATGGAAGGACAATAAAACCTAGACTAAATTACCTTATCAACTATTCTATCACCCTTGAAATTCCCTCCATAGGGTGAGTCATAACATCTCTAATCACTAAACAAATATCACTATCCGATATACATATTTTAATCATCTGAGCACTACATACCTTAAAGAGGAAGGTGTCCTCCAAAAGAATTGATTTACTTAGTGGAGCAACCTCTTCCTTTGTTGTGGATTGAATTCCATGGGAATAATCCACTCACTACGAAGTTCACTATGTACGCGTACCAAGGTGTAATATCATTATTAAGTGCAAAGAGTTGTTCATAGGGAATACCTTATTGAACAACTCGGGTTTAGTGTTACTTGGAGAGCCTTAGAGGCGATATATAAATGATCAACTACTTGATCCTCGCTCCCTTTCTGGTCTTGAAACTCTAAATCAAATTCTTGTAACAAATTTATCCACCTAATAAGGTGTGGCTTTGCATCCTTCTTCTACATGAGATACTTAATCGCCGAATGGTCTATGTAAACTACAAATTTGCTCCAAGAAGATAGGAATGAAACTTATCAAATACGTAAATTAAGGCCAACAACTCTTTCTCGGTCACGGTATAGTTCAATTGAGCACTCAAAAAAGTCTTACTCGCGTAATAGCATGGGATACCTTGTCTTTGCATTGTCTCACCCCAATACCCATGGCTAAATTACTAGCATCCACATTACCTCAAATTGAAGATCTCAATCAATAGGAGTCACGATAGGAGTGGAAATAAGCTTCCCCTGATAGCCAAAAACACCGCCATGCATGCATCATCGAAACGGAAGTTGATATCCTTCTCAAGTAAAATACACAATGGCTTGGAAATATTAAAAAATGAACCGACGATAGATTTCTGCATGTACCAAGAAACTCCTCACACCCGTAACGCAAATTGGAGGTGGTAGACTTTTGATAACTTCAATCTTTACACGATCAACCTCCATACCCTTACTCAAAACCTTGTACCCTAGGACAATTCCTTCTCGAACCATAAAGTGGCATTTCTCCTAAATCAACACAAGATCAGTCTCCTTACATCGTATGAGCACCTTCTCAAGGGTTCTAAGGCACTCATCAAAATTATCATCGAATACTAAGAAATCATACTTGAATTTTTTTTTTTAAAATTTCTCTATCATATCCCAAAAGATCGCCACCATAAATCGTTGAAATGCAGTTAGCGCGTTACACAACCCAAACGGCATCCTCTAAAATGCAAAAGTGCCAAATAGACATGTAAACGTAGTGTAATGTTGATCGGAGGGATCAACACAAATATTATTGTACCATGAATATCCATCAAGGAAACAAAAAATACGGTTAAAGCGGTATTCATGCATAACACGCATATATCGTTACCTCGGTAAGCGCATGACTCTTGTGTAGGTTGATTCTCCAATGAATCTGAAACCTCAATGACAACAAATTTATACATCATATAACTCATTTATTTAATAATACCATTTACAAATTAAATAAACAAATACGTTGGAACTATCACGAAAACAAAACAACTTAGAACAGGGGTTCCGAAACTCGCATTCAACAATAGTGATTGACGATGCATAACATCATTACAACTCCCGACATTATGGTCACTATGAAAACACCACATTCAGTGCATTAGAAAACTTATCTAAGTGGAATACATACTTTCCTCATTTGTCCCTTTAATTTGGGTTTTCTTAGGCAGTTTGACCTTTCGTCTCGCAACTAGGGGATGTACCTTATCTGAGTTTGTACAAATATAATTGTGATACATGGAGACATGGTGGATGATTGATTCATAGAACACGACACATAAGGAGGTCTTATATCAATCGGTTATATACTCTTGGTATTTATTCCTAAACACTTCTATACACGACAAAACATGAGCGCATGGGTACCCTATCAATTGAAACCGCCCGCAAGTGCAGCTTCGTTTCACCAATTTCACCACATGTTGACGACGAGATGCCAATTTACACAACTTTTAATCCCCTGCCATCGTTTCCTCCAAACTAGGACAAATTACCTTGTCATGTGTAGGCATAAAAAACCACCACTTTACAGTGCTTTTCATTATTGTATGTGAATAACCTTTCATAATGATATGATCGGTAGGTCACGTGACGGACAAATTATTAAATTTAACTCATTCATATTATTCACCAAAACTTATACTTTGTGGATACATTGAAGTAGGACATACTCCAATGCTCGGGTTCTAACTTACTTAACCATTTAGAAGGGTTCTACTCTTCACCCACGTTGGGCCACATCATTTTGATCCTTTACATTGCTCATGAATCATCATTTTGGTTGCAAGTGCTCTCCACGCTCTAGAATAAGTTTGCATCTGCTGCCTTTGAATGGTATCTTGAGGTTTTGAAACATATTTCGCAACAACATATGCCACATGCAGTAAAGTCATGGGACACTGGAATACTCCTCCTGAAATACCTCCAATGAGACCTTTTGACCAATCTGAGATGTAGGTTAATTGTTGTATATGGATCACTGATTAAATGATGAATCTCATTCAAAAACCAAGAACACGTGTCCAGATTCTCAATTGGGAAAATTACGTATGCGATAGTGGTGGGGGCAAGAACACGCAAAATTATCACAAGAAACTTGCAAACCAAGAACACGTGTCCAGATTGTGGTAGACAAGTATTTATTTATCACACCTTTGACTACCACAAGAAACTTGTTGCAAGTATTACAGATCGTTTGCAAGTTTAGTTCGTAAGTAAAGTTCGTTTGTAGGGATTTGATCCGTTAGATCTACTTGTGTATATAAAGAAGTGTAAGAATTATTTTTGTGAAATAAGAAGATAAAAGAAATAATATTTATTTGGTTTATGGAAAGAAAAGATAATAATGCAAATAAATAATATAACAAATAATGGAGATGAGAAATATAGCTTAGGGTTGCTAGTATGCACTTATCCTTCTAATTCTAATTCTAGCCATAAGGGTGATTAAAGCTCTTAGATAAATAGACATGATTCTATATTCCTCCTAACTCCTTTCCGGGTGGACTTAGGTGGCGACCTAACAATTACCAGGAGACTTGGGTAAGGGGACCCTACACAATGATTGGTGGTTAAATCAAACCCTAGTGATTATCGAGTTAGGCAAGCCTGTCAGGATCACTACCGCACACTAGACGCTTATGTGGCGTTTCAACAATTAGACACCCTTCCATGTGACCATCCAACTGCTATTAATGGGGTAGTCTACATGTTTGCAACCGCAAGAACTACAGTCAATACATCAAATCACATATAACAATTATATAGGTTAAGTAGTTAAAATCAGTTTGAAAAGGGTTTTCCCAAATAATGTGAAAACAAATTAGAATTAGAAATCAAAGATTATACATATGCAAACCCAGGTTATGGGAAAATTAACTAAGGATAAAAGTAATTAAAAATAAAGACAAGCTAAAGAATCTAATACAAATTACCCTAATGATAGAGGAAGATGATGGAGAAGAGGAGTTTGTGACTTTCTAACTTCTTGTCTTCCTCTCTACATGTCTTCTTGATTCTATAGATGTCTTCTAAGAGTAATAATCTGAGCAAGGACATGTTTAAAATGATAAGAGGATGTATTTATAGGTATTTTATAAGCCTAGGTCGAAATCTTGGAGTACAAGGCAAGTAATTTGAGTCCAAGTCCAACTCAAATTCGTTTCCCAAAATATAGGACATGATAGACACTGCTCACTGTTTTGGTCATATCTTCTTTTTATTAGGCCGATTTTTGCCCACTTTATATCAAAACGACCGCAGCAGAGAAAGATCTATGTAAATTTTTAAAGGCTCGTCCAAAATCGCAGTCGATTTGATGTAATCTTCACTTTAGTGGACGTAGCTACAGAATTTCAGATTTATTTGATAGCTTTTTCTTTCCTAATTTAACTCTACTTCCTTTTGTCTCTTGATTTCTCTTGGATCTTCTTTATTTAACACCTTAAAATTGATTTGACATCTAATTATATTCCATAAACCTTAAGAGCTTCACATTAACACAAAAAATAAATCAAATATGCTCGAAAAGTAATAAATCATCAAATCAAGACATAAATTAAGAAGTTATCAAATAACAGGTAAAAATTCCTTAACAATTAATCAAATACACCTAAAATGATGTCTCTAACCTAAATTATTATAATACAAATATGGAGACATCAAATAGGAACCATACCGTCATTCCCATCCCTTCCCACTACAGTTAAGAGTTGACCACCATAAGGGGCCTTCAAGAAACAATTGTCTAACCCGATAATGGCCCTATACTCCCCACTAATCAACCTTAGATCATTGCCTTAAGAGACACAAACAACCTCTCAAACATGGTCAATCCAATAATGTGTGTAATATTGATCGTTATTATACTCATCAGATTATACTTTATCATAGTTACATAATGATCACGTAGCTATGAATATTGTAAAACATGATCCCCTTGTACCAACGGCAACGCCTGCCGCCTTGCTCTCCTTGCATTGTGATTAGTCACATTCACTTTATTTTACCAAATATACCAATTTGGAAAATCTACAATTGCTACTTCCTTACCCTCTTTCATAGAGTGTACCAAACAACGAGCAATGTATTGGTACATGGAGGATGGATTCTCAAACTCGTGACTACACCAGTACTTACCGGTTAGAGTCTTCAACTAGTACATCTTTGTTTTTCGAACAAGGTACACACGTATCCTCCAAGTCCGACCATTTTCCTTCGCCACTTTGGAAACCTCCATGACCTATTACTTTCATTCTTGATAAAACACACCACTTTACCATTTCTAACAATCCAATCCGTCGATACTCTATGAAATTGCAAAACATTTGTGAAAAGTGTATTGATGATCAACTCGTAACTCGCGACATTAATATTGTCATATATCATAAATGTCTTTATGTGGAAAGATATTAGGGGTCGTTGTCTATTCAGGGATTATCCAAATTACTGATCATCTCACATCCATTGTTATCAAAACAATCTCACTCCGCCACCAACACAAACTCATTCTTTAAAGCTACACGTCTTTCTTCTTTCTTCTCACTACCTTCTTTCTCCGCGGAGCGTCGTCTAAACCCCCACACCCGTTACATGCATAGTATACATTCACATATTTGTAGAAATTGAGCATAATTATTATTTTTCTCTTCTTCTTCTTCTTCTTCTTCTTCTTCTTCTTCTTCTTCTTCTCCTCCTCCTCCTCCTCCTCCTCCTCCTCCTCCTCCTCCTCCTCCTCCCTTCTTCTTCTTCTTCTTCTTCTTCTTCTTCTTCTTCTTCTTCTTCTTCTTCTTCTTCTTCTTCTTCTTCTTCTTCTTCTTCTTCTGGACCAGTTTCCTCACGATAATTTTCCCCATATGCTACTACGCCATCTTCATTCTTGGAAAAATGCCCAAAAAACTTTTCAACCTTGATATTTTAATCTTCTTCTTCATCTACCAATCTCAAACTTGAATTTTCTCCTTGCCTTTTAGCAGACAAACATTTGCTAAACAAGTCGGATAAATCAAGAGTGCCCTCATATGCCACCAACTTGGACACATATCTTCCATCCCCATCCATATTAAATAAATCACCTGAAAATACATCATAACAACATAATTCATAAGTGTCGAATTATCATATCTTAATTCGTCATAATATCTCCATATAAGATACATATACTATGTTCATAAGTCTAACCTCCAATTTTCAAAAATAGACAACATTCACACCTAAACTTAACTACTATTTTGTTTACACATACTAAATTCGAATCAAACTCAACTTTAACCGAATTTAAAGTCACGTAGAAAATTAGACAAAATATCACTACATTCGACCACATTAAACCAACTTCTACTATACACCCAAAATTTAAACTACATTTTATGGAATACCATTGATTTATATTAAATTGTTTTACAAATCCAACTAAAAAGTAGATTACACTATATTTCACTATATTAAACAAAATACAATTACTTTACACTCACTAAAAATATTAACAAATATATAATAGTCTACTAATTAAAAATACACAATCCTTAATTCGAAAACAACAACATAAGTAACTTAAAGTGACAACAAATACCTATTAATGAAGTTTGATTTGAGTCGGGGAGAAAGTGGAGGACGACAACGTAAATGGCAATAATTTCCGGCGAGTAAAGCCAAGATGACAAATTTGTGTTTGCCGACGTTACTTGGGCTTGGTATCTTTGCTTAGGTGATGGTGATAGCACAGGTGTTATAGAGAGTCGGAGAAATGGGGTTTTCAATTTTGCAATTAACATCAACGCATGAGGTAATGTGGGTATTTCAAACCCTCTTTGTTAGTTTTTAGACATTTTCCACCAGGGGGTAGAGTGGGTTTAAATTAATATCAGAGGGAGTGTATCCGCTAATTAGAAAGCACGTGGGGTATTTCAGTAATTAACTAATAGCAAGGTGGTGTATTGGACAAAAGCCCAAATTGACTATCAACCACGAGATAACAAATATTTTAGGCCCCTACATCAAATCTATTTAAGCTTCAGATAATTCCAATTGTAATCGCTTCATTATACTTGTTGTGATGCCATTAATAATCAGACTGCAACACCATGTTCTCCAATTTAAAGTCAGATGGTTCCATAACAACACCATTAAAGTAGGATCGTATGTGGAATAATTAGATTCTAGCGACAATAGGGTTTATAGAAAAACCCTAGAATTTATCACAACCGGAGCTCCGGTGATATCTTAACATCAACGTGAAACCTTATAATTTTCGGAGAGGAATATTATGAGGACTACTTAAAGCATCCATATATGAACTTCCCATAATATTTGGGAATTAGATCAGAGTAAAACGATGATATTAGGAAGGATAAATTTAGATGGTGAAGAAAGAATTAGGGAAAGGTGATAAGTAGAGTTCTCACTAGCTTAACAACCCTTCAAAAAGAAAATGAGGACACAAATAAAAAAGGCAAACCAACACACAAGTAATAAAGTAATTGGAAAAATAAGGAAACAAGACTCAAACGAGGAATACAAAAACAGTGAAAAAGGGAGTATGCATGTATGAACAAGGAATCAAAAGCAACAAAACAAAACAACAAAACAACAAAGAAAAAATAGTTTGTGTAGACCGCAAGAAGATACAATAAAATACAACTAGAGGGAAACCAAGATATTGAGATAAGATACCCGATTAGAGATGGCCTAAAGGGCTCATTAGAGTCGAGAACAACAAATGAAGGTATAAAATGATAAACTAAAAGTATTTATCTAAATTCTTTACAAAAACAGATTATCTCCCATACTCTCTCTCATGAATTTTAAACCCTAAATTTAAATTTACCATCATTGCTAGCTCTGGCCACCCACTCCTAAATGCGACGACGACCCCAAATTTTTCTTATATTTTTCCCTAATCTTAGTCTTTATTTTAATTTAGTTTAATTTATTTTGTTCTAGTTTGGCTCTTCTCAGACAATTTCACAATCTGGCTTCTCCGACAGTCTATTTGGGAGCACATTGCTCTGATTCTCTGACGGTCTCTGTTGTTACTATAAATTTCTCCTATTTTTGTTGGCTTTCTCTAATTTTTATTGCTCTCTAGCAGTTTTGTTGCTCTCGTTTTGTCAATAATAATGCTCATGGGTCGAAGCTCAGTTAGGTCGTGTTAGCTCAGGAGCACGTTGCTCTGATTCTCTAATAGTCTTAGTTTTTTATGTTACTATAAATTTCTCCTATCTATGTCGGATTTCTCTAATTTATATTTTGCTACTCTCGTTTTATCAATAGTATTGGTAATGGGTCAAAGCTTAGTTAGGTTAAGTTAGGTCAGATATGTAGCGGGTCGAGTTGCTAAACTGCTAGTCATATATGGCTTACTCCTACTTATGTCTTACTCGTGGTTATGATGAACTCAGTTTTTCAATAAATCTATTAATGGGTCAAATCGCGTTGGTTCGGGTGAGACTAACTATAGGTCGGGTCTGGGCGGGTTTTCCGGATTGTTGTTGTCATGTTCCTCCTTACTCGAGGGTTTGTTTTGGGTTGCATGTTTGGTTTCATCTCCTTCTAGTTACACCATATGTTTTGGTTATATGTATTTTATGTTTGCTTGGTCTTTTGTTTTTTTTTATATGGAACTACCAGGATATATCATTAACCAGGTATCGCTTGTAATTGGTTTCCAATTTGCCTGGTTTATATGTCGGTGTAGTTTTGGCGGGTTTTAGATGTCGGAGAGGCCGGTGTTGGAGGTTGAGTTTAAGACAATTCTTTTGTGTTTGTGTGTTTGTGTGTTTGTTGTGCGTTCTTTTTCTGTCGTGACTGTCTGATCACTATTTCGTGACTTTTTCGGATGGTGGTATTTCATGGGAGCTAGGTTTAGTTGTTTTAGGTCCTCTTGTTTAGATTGCCATTTATATTTGGTATTCCATGTCTGTATCTTTAGTTGTTTCTCTTAAAGCCCAATTTTTTGAGTAATGATAAATGTTATCCTATTTGTATCACCGTTTTATCACCTCCTATGTATATGCTTACATGACTCGATGATTTGATTTATCTATCCTAATTAATTTTTTCCTATGTTCTTTTTAAGGAAATCAAAACACATATATATATATATATATATATATATATATATAGAGAGAGAGAGAGAGAGAGAGAGAGAGAGAGAGAGAGAGAGAGAGAGAGAGAGGGAGAGGGAGAGGGAGAGGGAGAGAGAGAGAGAGAGAGAGAGAGAGAGAGAGAGAGAGAGAGAGAGAGAGAGAGAGAGAGAGAGAGAGAGAGAGAGAGAGAGAGAGAGAGAAAAAAAGTGTGATAAAAGGGTGACATGAAAAGGGATGACGTCTATGGAAACTTTACCTATGTTTTCCAGTGCAGGGCATATGGTTCAAAGTTGTTGGAAGAATTTTGTTGGCTCGTTAAGTGTTTATTTTTTATGGGTTGAAAGCTTCCAGTTCCTAAATTATCTTGGATCCATCTATTAGAATCCCTTCTTATTATAGAATTTGTATTAGTTTCGCTGACGTTTCTATGATTGTTGACTTTTTCCCCTCGAATTGATCTCGAATATTAGTCTACTTTGTAAAAGTCGTCTTTTTATAATTAACTTCCGTATCTTTTTCTAGACATGGTTAATCAACCTGATGAGTGTTATGTTGCATTAATTTAATATATTAGACCATTTCGAGAGAAAAAAGGTTCTCCCTCATAAATGGAACAAATTTAGAAAGTCTACATGTTATTATTTAGAGTGACGTTTCAAATGTAATGGATCCACTTACTAGTAATCTTCTCGTTAAAATTTTAAATTTGTAATATTGTTAGAAGTAGTTATGATATAACTAAACGCTTTTGGACAGTTTTTGCTCCTATAAATAAGAGAAACAATGCAACCGAAGAAACTATACAGCCGCGGATTGAGTTACTAAACAAGAGTTTAGAGACACTTTGTTTGAAAACTAACCCTTTTTAGACCTCTCATGTTAGCCTTTATCCTTTTAAATGGTAACTTTCTTAGAGAATTTGCGTAGTTAGGTAACGGTTTTTATTTGATTTTAATGCAAGTTGTTTGATTTTTTTTTTTTTTTGGAGAAAATAAAGGTAAAAGTGAAAAGGAAAGGAATAAGATTCGTTCGGGTCGGGCCTTGTATATTTGCAAGCCCAGCCTATTCAATATATTCCAAAAATATATTTATATATATCCCCATCTATATTTGTACGTTGACGCAGAACGCACTCTTTTCTCATTGATTTCTTTCAGTATTCATCTCATCTCCAGGAACAAAAGCCATATAAAATCCATGGCAGATCAGCTCACCGATGATCAGATCTCAGAATTCAAGGAGGCTTTCAGCCTATTCGACAAGGACGGAGATGGTTAGCTACTTTTCATCTCTAATACCTATATATTTATATGTGTTAATGTATGTATATTTCGGTTAAACTTCGATTTGTATCTATATTTGGGTTTCGATCCTGTACGCTCAGATCTATCTTTTTTGTTCACACGTTTCCCTTATTGGTTATTACTTGAATTCCAGATCGCGTTTTAGGTTATTCTTTTATATCTGCATAATTTTGTCCTTTCCTCATCTTCAATTTTTTCATTTTTTCTATCTCATTAGAGTTTGTTAATGGATCTGACCGCACGACGATAGACTCGAATAATTAGACCAACCCAAGCCCAGTTATGTTCGTCCTTTTGAATATTATAGGCAAATGGTTGTGATTTATGATTTTTCCATTTCCTTATTGTAATTTCTCAATCTTTTGTCCTTTTATGTGTCTAAATTTGTAGGTTGCATTACTACCAAGGAGCTCGGAACAGTGATGCGATCATTGGGACAAAACCCAACTGAAGCAGAGCTTCAGGACATGATCAACGAGGTTGATGCAGATGGAAATGGAACAATTGACTTTCCAGAGTTTCTTAACCTCATGGCTAGAAAGATGAAGGACACAGATTCTGAGGAAGAGCTTAAGGAAGCTTTCCGTGTTTTTGACAAGGATCAAAATGGTTTCATTTCAGCAGCTGAGCTTCGTCATGTTATGACAAATCTTGGTGAGAAATTAACAGATGAGGAAGTTGATGAAATGATCCGTGAAGCTGATGTGGATGGTGATGGTCAGATCAACTATGAGGAGTTTGTCAAGGTCATGATGGCCAAGTGAGAAATCTCATCACATCTTTTTTAAGTGAAAAACAATATTACTGGAAAAAAAAAAGGTTTCAGGGCAGATAAGTTTGATGGGATTTCTATATTTTATTTAGGATGTCTTATTTTGATGTTAAAAACTTGAATTGGGTGCTTGATTGTTTTCGTGGTCGTATTGTTTTGTAGTCATTTTCTTCAGTATATTCCTGTTTGCTCTGTTCCTTGTTTAGTTTCTTGTGAAATTATGTTCAAACATTTGGTATTTTTATCAACTTAGAACAATTCGTGATATTCTATTTTTTCCATGTGTGATTTAGTTGGCTTTTTTGGCATCTTTATGATTCTTGTCCAAGTTTTTGCTCTTGGTTGATAGCATAATTGTTTTTTTGTATAGTACATAATTAGTTCTTAAGCTGGAAAGAACTTCCGGGTAAGTACTATTTAGGATTTGTAGGAGGCAAAGTGAATAGGTTAATCAACTCAAGTCATGGACAATTTTCTTGCTCATGGCAGCACACCATTTTTGATAGTTTGTCACAATTTAAAAATGGTAATTGTGAAGTTGATAGGAAAACAAGTTTCTAGGTCAGAAATTACTACTTGTGTAATCTATAGTTTTGAGGTCAGTTTAGGGTGGGAAATCGAGGCACTCAAAATGTTAGGGTAGTGAACATATACGTTTCTTTCTCCTTTCTCATAACCTATACTACCAAACTATTGGTTTAGGACGGAATATAGGGCTACATGAGTACAAAAATACAAGTTTATTGTTTTTCCAATTTTGGGTTTTCATGTAGTTCGTGTGTGATTTGAGTGTGCCCTTTTCTCATTTTGAGCTTGAACTCGATGGAAGTGTTTATTTCTCCTCTTTCACGACACCTTTCTCGTAATTAAAGGTATCGTGGCTGCATGGAACGGGTCGTGTTGTTGACTGAAAGCAAGTTTTCTAGTTGATTTCAAAATGGTATCAAGTTGCTTATTATTACTGAGTAGTAATAGTGCTCAACGAATAGAAACTTTTTTGCTTATTCTTCTTGCTTTTGCATCCTTTCTCGATTAGAGTATTCATGGCTTTAACGTACTTTTTACAAGAAGCATAAAAGAAAAAGGAAAAGCTAAAGAGATTTCGAACCTCAAAATCAACTCAACATCAAAAATATTCGTTGAGCTTTTTGGTATGAATTTGCATCGGGAATCTCCCTGCCCAATTTTCTTCGAAAGGGACATATGTTACGAAAATAAATTCATAGCTTAAAATACTTATATGCAAGTTCTTTTAAATATGTTATTTTCAAAGAATAGTTGGTTAATTTAGTGTTTCTTTTTTATGGTGGTTTAATGAACATTAAGTCTCATTTTCTTTTTCACAAATTTTATTGTAACAATTATGTGCTCCGATTTGACAAAAATCTATTAATTCTATCTTTTTTCTCCAGTAAAATTTTGATAAAAAGTTTACTTAAGCATACACCGCACTTCACCAATCTTTCACTCTCTTCTACTTTATTCCAAAAATAAATATTCTCACTCCAATAAAAACCCTAATTTTTTTTAATGTTATCCAGAATAAGGGAAAGAAGAATGTTATGAAAAGATTTTTCATTTTCAAATGTTTTATAGATAATTTTATGAACTTGTACAATGAAAATGTAGTTCGAATATGAAAAAATAAGTTTTACTTCATATTGCTTTTATATTACAACCCATTACATTTTCTTATATATATACATAAAATAAATTTTATATCAAAGGGTAGGTTATCAAATTTAGGGGCTCGTAACTAGTTGGGGTTAGCTCAACTGGCTAGGAAGTTCTCCTTCTAAGGTTCAAGTCGAGTTAATGACTCCGAGTTCAAAGTAGCTCTCTAATATATTAAAAAATAAATAAATAAAATTTAAGGTCTCATGACACAGGTGAAGTTTTTTCTTTGCTTTTGTTATATTTGGGTTTTATTAATCCAAACATGGTCCCAAATAGGGACAAGGATGCAAATGTTGTTAGCAAAGATGGTTGCTAGTAAAGATGTAACTAGCTATAAACTTTGGAGGTTATGGTTAAAATGAATATGTGAACGTGTCTTATAAATTATCTTAAATTTAGCATAATTAAAATAAAAAATCATATTATTTGAACATAATAATATTATAAATAATATCATAAAAATATATATATATTTGCATTTATTTACATGTTTATTATTTTTAAATAATAATAATATATACCACCTAGTATTCATATCATGCAAAAATCATGATTTGATAAACTTTTTCAATTTAACTTGATATATTTTTTATTCACATCTAATAACCATTCCATACCATATGTGATATTAAGATGGTATAAAAAGTGTTTAGTATATATTATTACTCAAATAATAATTTATAACTTGATACATTTAAAATAGTTATTATTAGAAAAAAATAATATAACATGAAAAGAGAGAACTAAAATAATAAAATTACTTACTCTGTAAGCTATAAAACGTAACCATAACAATATTTTTTATCTATACATTTAAATAATTTATACCATTTTTAACATTAACATTTTTTAGTCTACTGAAGTATAATCTTTTTCTTTTTGTCTTTTATTATATTAAGTTTACCTAATCTTGACTTTCCCCCTTAGAAGTGTGTTCGATTTCTAGCAACGGACCAATATGAAATATATATTTTATTATAAATAAAATGTTCACAGATTGAGTTGTGGGGACCTAATAAAAGCATACCACTACTATATATTTATCCGTATTTTAAAAGGAAATTTATCCGACAGCAAAAAATTTAAAAATAGATTTTATGTACATAACTCAAAAATGATTTAATCAAGAATTGCTATAAAATCTTAAAACCATGTTTGGAAACTAGGTTCTCTTAAAAATTTGTGATTTTAGTTTCTAAGTTTGAATATTGAGCTTTATGATAGCTTTATGATAGTATAATGTAAGGGCGGATATCTAAATACAATTTTATATTGCTGCGCAGAAAGCGGCTAAAGAAGAGTGACGATACAAAGCCAAACCGATATAGCTCCAACAATGGAAAGAGTTTTCGTCGGGCTAGTAAATGCTCAATCCTCTAATTCTCTTCTTACCTAAACCCTAAATCACTCTTTTGTTTCATATTTGAGAATATTGGCCTGTAAGTGAAGTATTATGTTAAATAAAGAGAATCGGCACTATATTTGTGTTGCTATTATATCCATGAAATTTCTCCATTTTCCTCATCTCATCATGACTAATTATTACTTGCAACAAACCATATAAATGTGAGAAAGAAGAAACAAATTTTTCATACTGAAAAGTTTAGACTCATACATCATACAATGACAATCAAAGCATGGAGATTAGCAACAGTTGTATAATCACATGTTATGTTACATAAGAAGAGAAAAAAGCCTTTACAGTATCATTCATGCTTAAAAGAGAAGAGTCTCGAAAAAAAACAAGAAGAAAAGAAAAAGAAGGGTGTCATCTCTTAAGAGGCTTATAAAGAACAACAGTTACATACTTGGACTGAAAACGATGAGTCACCCCTAAAGCCACCATAGATTCAGATGCCCATCCTTTCTCCATAAAGAGATGGTTTAAAACCACATGTTGTGGTTTTGATGATGAAGATGGAGATAAAGAAGCCTCTTCTGTATTGTCCATACCATTTGTGTTTAAATGTAGCTGTGGTGGGACCACTAGTGGATCCTTTGCAAATTCTTCCTCTCCTGGAAAAGACTGACTATAGCTTGCGTCTGGAGATGGAGGAGCCTCGAACTCCGCTACACTTTCAGGATTCTCCGGTACATAATCCTTAATAAAAACAAAAATCACTTAATTCAACAATCCTAAATAAATAAAAATAAAATAAAATAAAGTAACTTACAGTAACATCAAGAAGATTAAAAACACGACCAGTTTCATCAGTCTCATGTGGAAGCTCTGGTATATGTCTAACTTCTCCATCAACAATGAACTTGTAATGGTATATCCCAGAAGGAAGAACCACTAGGATCGAATGATCTTTACCAGCTTTTTGGAGTGTCTTACTGTGAACAAATAATATTATTTCGTAAATATCCAGATAATAAATATATTTTTAATATAGTGAAAATCTTACCTTGCTCTCCAATTGTCCCATGAGCCTTCAACAGCTACATTATTACCACCAAGGCTCCATGTAATTAAAATAGGTATACCTTGCTCCGGAGGGTATTCAGTTTCATCTTCATGTTCATCCTGTCGCATGTGATTGGAAAATGGAGGGTAATCACCTTGTAAAGGAATAGCTGGAACCTGATCAAATAATCAACCCATTTCTAACAATAAGATGAAACGGAAAATCGGTGTATAACAATTTAATTCCATGGAACATTTTTCCGGATAAATGGGTGAACAAATATATGTCGAAAATAAGTATAGCTTTTATAGAAGAAAAGTTTTACTTGTTTATGTAAAATTTCGGGTGACGAAAATTGAGTCTATCAAGCTCGGTATAATATTTAATCCCCCTCTAGAATGGGAATTGAACTGCAAAAAATGTGTTGTACAATATATCTATTACCTTTTACAACACTGGGACCAATTGTGCTAATTTACTGTCCCATTTCTTTTTTAAAATGTGGCATGATATAATTTAAAATTGAATAATATTACAGCAAGCAGGATCAAAATCAAATACAAAATATCACAAAGAGCTAAACAGTTAAACATGTTAAATAAGAAAGATTTGCAACATTACTTGACAGGATCGATTGAATACTTATAGAACATATATTTAATAAATCCTTTAGAGTTTCCCTATCAATTAATCAATTTTCCGTTTTTCACATTAACCTAAAATAAACGCACAGTTTCTATAATAAACATCAAACGCATTCACCACAAATATGTGTAAATATATATAAGTATATACAGAGTCAGTTATATACCTGAGGGGCGAACAAGATGGGAGAGCGAGAGGGATGAGGGCTATCGGGGGGAGAGTTGGCCATTAAGTCAGAGTCCGGAGCGTTGTCATCACGGATACAATCATCGCCGTTGGATCTCATGGATGGATCATCGCCTCTGCCACCAACACTACCCTCTTCTCTACCATTAGCATTTCCCATTTCACACACATATATGAAAGAGATATAAATATATGTAAGTAATCTAAATTAATTTATAGAATAGGGAATGATGTTACAGAACTGACACTCGTTGGTCGCCGGAAGCCGTTTTGGTAGCTAAGAAGAAAAGAAAGAAATATTGATTTTCGTTTTAGAGATCAAAAAGAAGGATGCAGATGGAATTTGGGAAAAGATATAGGGGTCAAACACGGAAACCAAAAGTAGAAAGGATAATTATGATGACGTGGAAAGAATTGCAAGCGTTGGATTTAGATAAGAACACTTTTTTGAGGTTAATCTAACGGCTATTGTACGAAATGTCACCTTGACCAAAAATAGGTAATAATAAATTTTCGGGTAAACCCTATTATGTCGTGATTTGTGTTACTATTTAAATTTTTGATTTGAAGGATGATTCATTTTCACCCAAACCACACCAAGTCATAGATGGTATAGTTTGGGTGATATATATCAACACTTTAAATGCATAGAAATCAATGTTTGTTTTTTTAGTCAATAATTTTAAAAAAAATATCATATAAATTATCAATGATAAAATGCTATCTCTAATAATTTAGTACTTTAACTTATTCTATTGTTAACGATTTCAGTCAATCAAGGTTCATCTCGTCATTAGCTTTGAGATGAACATAGCTAAAGATATTGAGGAAGTCTCGATCTCCTACTATCTGAAAGATATTGGAGTGGTGCTCAACAATGTTAATACCTCTCAAACCGGGATGGTTTCGCGGGGTTTTTCTTCCGGAAAGAATGGAAAGTGATTAAATTCGATGGTTTGATGGTTGGCCAACAACTAATGATGAACAATAGCGAACCAGATCTAATAAATCACGCAATTATTACTTTGATACCTAAAGTAGAGACCCCCGAGAATGTTGGTAAGTTGAGACCTAAAAGTTACGTAAACTTCATTTATAACGTTATAGACGTTATCCTTTCTTATCATGAGGGTTCTTTTCATGAAAATATTCTTCTAACTGATGAGGTGGTTCACCATCTTACAAATAAAAGGACTTATAATAAATATCATGTTGCTACTAAAACAGATAACTCTAAAACCTATGAAAGGGATTTTCTTGGAACACTATTTTTTAAGTTAGGCTTCCATATTAAGTGGGTAGATTAGATCATGAATTGTGTAAGAAGCGTCTCCTATATAATTTTCTTTAACAGATTTTCATGTCCCATTTCAAAATCGACCTGAGGTCTTCCCAAAGGTGACCCACTCCCCCCCCCCCCCCCTATTTATTTAGTATGGTAACATATGCTATTACCTCTATCATCCAGGAAAAGGAAAGATGTGGACTTTTAGAGGTTTTGTATAGCTAAAAATCTCCTATATTTACTGAGGTGTCGTTTGATTTTTTTTAAGTAATGAATACTTAATACTGAATAACAGCTGAATAGAACTTATTTAGTTAAGAGGCAGTGTCTACAAGAATCAGACAATGAATCAGACTTGGTTTAAAATCTTAATGAAACAGACCAGTGAAGAGGTATTCAGATCTGAATTGGTCAAAAAAAATAAACTTATTAATCAAGTGACTTAATAAACCATATTAAGAGCTCAATAAGTGAAAACAAGCACTCCTCATTTTCTCTTCGCTTGATAGCCTTTTCTTCCTTGAAACAAATGAAAACAATGTTGTTATGTTTAATAATATACTCCATCAATATGGCTTGGCTTCAGGTCAAATTATTAACATAAATAAGAGCAGAGATTTTTCATAAGAACACTCTGGCTCATAATTAAATATTTCAAACATTTTGAATATGCAAATTATATACCATCTGGATAAATACTTAGGTCTACCCTCTGCTTAGGGAAGATTCAAAGTTAAAGACTTAGATTGGCTAATCAAATAAGTGAGAAAATGGATGATGAATTGGCATAATCGTTCCTTTCCAAAAGTGGAAAGGAAGTCTTATTAAAATTAATCATTAACTCCATTCCTAATCCTCTCCTTCTTGGAATGTTCTTTCTAAACCTAAGGTGATCAGAGGCCTAGGCCTTAAGGATTTTCACCTTATTAAATATTGCACCTCAATGCCTGGAATATTTTCCTTCGACAATATTATTATCTTCTAAAGTTCTAAGATGCAAATATTTTCACAACTCCAACTTTCTAGAAGCGAGTGTTGGAAACAATGCCTCTTATGTATGGAGGAGTCGCATAACGAGAAGAGATTCCTTTAAAAATAATATTAGATGGGTGGTTAAAGATATTCGTTCCATTCATATATGGGATGATATTTGGATCCCCGTTGATAATAAACTAGTGAACAAACTGACAATGAACCATTGTTTGTACATGAACTGGTCAACATATATGAAAAGGTATGAAATATGGATATAGTTTACGAACTTCTCCCAACTACTCAAGCTATGATCATATCTCTTATCCAGATACCACTTTTTGTAGGACATTATAACCCTAGTTGGACAAGATTCGAAGCGGGTTAAGTAACAAGGTAAGGAAGTTTACAAGACTCTCAATTTAAAGAGGGAAGTAGATAGAGAAGCCAAGTTAATGATAGATGTGGATATTCTTAACTCCTTCCTAATGTCTATGGAAACTATTATGGGGACTCAATGTCATTCCTAAAGTTAACAACTTTCAATGGAAGGTATCTAATAATGCATTACATACTAATGTAAATAGAGTTAAGAGGAAAATAGCAACCACAACTACTTGTGAAGTGTAAAATGATAAGGATGAGTCATTTGAGCACTTACTCTTCCATTGCCACCACACTAGAGTGGCTTGGATGGCTAGCCCTCTTAATCATCTTACACTTAACAAAGATACTTCTAGTTTTTATGAATGTATAATGCGTATCTTTGAGTATGAAAAATCATTCACGGAGTTAATAAAGGCGTTAAGATAGTGTGTTATGCGGCTTTTCTTGTGTGGCGAATTTGGCTTTCTTGTAATGATCTTATTTTTTGAAACTCGAAACCCATTTCCCTAGTTTTAGTAAATAACGCGGCCAGGTCCTATAAGGAGTTTGGTAAGGCTCTAGTCTATCCATACGCGGATATTATTGTTAATAATATTAACCTTATAGTTCCGATTGTGAGAGCTGAGACTAGCTCTAGGTCGCCTGCTCTAATTTCTTGAGATAATGGACCTTCTAATGGGTCCCAGTCAAAGAGTATATATGACAATAATATCAAGACGAATTGTAGGAGAATGATGAGTATCAGATCAAACTCTAGACGGACCCACCGCCACCCCCCGACAAAACTATTTTAAAAGTAACCGTGGTGCGGCATGCTGATATCTCTATTTATGTGATAGATTAATATAGTCACGATACATCATTTTAGGGGGATCTAAGACTTATTTGAGGGATTTTTTTCTATTATTTGATGTTTTACACTTTTGTCTAGTTTTGGTGTTTATGTTACTTTTAGAGCTTTTGTGCGTAATTTGTGTGTTAAGTATGCATCACTTAGGTACTTGGATGATAACATACTCCTAGAATATGATAAGAAGTCAATGAAACAAGATTACACCCTTATTCATGGCGAAAAAGAAACATTCAACCACTTTTGGAAAGTGAAAGCAGTTGCCGACCGGATTTAGAAAGTTAATTGTTCGAGTTTCCACACGATATTGACGAAGAATATGGAGGATCGCTTTGATCTACAACTAATATTTGAAGTAAGTAACGCGTATGAATCTACGGTTCTTGATTTGGAGTTAAATTAAGAAAGTTATTAAAATTGCAGTTCTTGTGGTTCGAACTAGTCCACTCTTGAAGGAAGACATTTTTGGGTTGGATTAGGTCACTTAAAAGAATCCCACAACCCATAAAATATTGTTTGAACCTATAAATATTAGAAATTAACATTAAAAAAGGGTCCCCAATCATAAAAACTTTGATAAATTCTCTTGGAGCAAAGAAGAGGAGAGGAGAAGGAGTTTGAAAGTAATTCATGTCATTCCAACTCTATCCTTCATTGTTCGTCGGCAACTAATAGTGTATTTTTATTCAGTTTTTCATTTTTAACATGAATATTACAATACTAGTTCTTAGTTTTTTTATTTTTATGCACTAGTTAAGTCATAGCTTGAGAACAACAATAATGTATGAACCTCGGTTTTATTTTATGCTTTTATCGAATTGGAAGATTACATCTTTAAATTGAATTTTTATTTTAATTGCTTTGTATTATGTATTTTTCATATATTATAGCCCTTTCTCTGGACAAGTATAGGGCTGCCCTTAGTAATTAGGACTGTCACCCTGACGGGGGGGTTCGATTATTGAGAACGATACATAGTTGTCTAATGTGCGGTAGAGACCTCGATAGGCTTGCCTAGATAGTAATCAATTAGGTTAGAAATTTACCCCCTAATCATTGCATAAGTAAGCTTACCCGAGTACCCTAGTAGTGTTGAAGTAGTCTCCTAAGCTACCCTGGAAGGAGTTAGGAGGAATTTAGAATCCTGACTACTGCATGGTTACACAATTCTCCCTTTAATAATAAAATATAAGATCAAGGCTAGTGGGGATTACTTGCGAGTTCTTGAGATATATTATATTCTCATTCTCATATCTTTAGTTTAATCTTTATTTCCTAGTTAATCATCATTTTTTCATTCTAGTTTACTAAATAAAAAACCAAATAAATATATGTCGTATTTTTCGCGTATTTAATCTATCAACTCATTCAGATACACTCTTTAAGAACACTGCTCAAAAATTAACTTTTGTGGACCCTGTATATACGATACTCTACTTACTTTAAAATTTGTCAACGATCCATATACTTGCAAAAAAGTCTCGTTCTCTCAAGGTGTGAATTTTACTTGCATTATTAAAATCACCCCAAATTCAAGGTTTTACCACATACATAACAAAACAACTATACACCTCCCTCATTAACTTTAATTCACACTAATACAAAACTCACGATAATATACACTACAAAAACGAAAAACAATATTTAAAAAAAATTAACACATGGGTTGTCTCCCACAAGCACTTTTGTTTAATGTCGGTAAAGTTTGATGCGTTACCTCAGGTTACTCGGCTTCGAGGAGGTATACTAACTTCCCTTTCTCTATGTGTTTGCTCTCATGATATGTTCAATCTATGACTGTTTACCATGAAGGTTCAAGGCTCGACTGGGTGTTAAATTTCTATCGCTCCACGAGGCATGACTTATGTGACAATATATGATCCCGTCCATCGAAACCTGAGCTTACCCAGATAGTTTGAGAACTTCTAATTGTATAAGTGAACATGTTGAACTATATCAAACTTTTTTCAAGTATTCACTTGTCATGGCACTTCTTTGTTTTCTCCTTGTAGAGATGCGTGTTCTCTAAGCATGGAAACAAAATTCAATTACTTATGAATGATCTTTACTCGAGTTTATGGGATTTTAAGAAGCAATTCATGGAGAATGAAGTGTGGGGGGTGAATAGAGCTTTGGGTACAAAAAAGGCCTACTTGACCAGAGAAAAATATATGATTGTAGCAAACCAAAATGTGATGGACATTTAAGAGGCAAAGATATCTTAGATAGTGACACTGAAGATGATTCTAGTAACCGGGCATTGCCCGTGAAGGAAAACATTGATCTTAATCTCTCTAAGGACGGAAATCAGTTCTCGAAAGTGGTCAGTGCTGATGGATAACATAATGATATGGATTTTTCAAGGAGCAAGGGCACCTTTAAAAAGAAATATGTTTAAGTCCCTCTATTTAAAGTTCAGTATTTATATAGCTTTTCTTTTGGAGTCTAAAGTTAGAAGTAATGATGTTGGGTCTTGTAGATTTTTAAAACCTTTCAATAATGTGCACATGGTTAACCCTGAAGGAACCTTTAGGTCTAGGGGTATTATTATTGCGTGGAAGTATTGTGACAATCATAGAGTAGTGAAATCAAGCTCATCTTTTGTTATTTGCAAAACTGATGAATCTAAATCTTCTTTCTGGTATGTTATGTTCATTTATGCACCGACTAATACATCAAAAAGGGAAAAATTCTGGACTTTCCTTTCTTCCTGGAAATCTAATATATCTAATCCAATTATATTTATTGGAAATTTTAATGATATTACCAAGTCTTCGAAACAACAAGGAAAAAAGTGCTCCTAATCTAGACAGGATGTTATGCCTTAATGACATTATTATAACAATAATCTAATCGATGTCCCTGTGAAAGGGCGTTATTTCACTCGGTCAAACAAAAGCAAAGGCGATGATAATGTTAAATGGAGGATTGATAGAAGTTAGCGACAGATTCATGGTATAACCTTCAGTCTTGAAAATGCCACCCACCATAGGTTCAAACCGTTTACCACCCATCATTTAGAAATATATATCTAAGGGCGAAAATAAAAAATATTTTATGTTCGAGTCAAGGTGGCATGAGAATATACATTGCAGAGATTTGGTTAAAAAATCCTGGGTCACTGGTAAAGGTATTGAAAATATTCAGGATTTTATTATTAAAAGGATATTACTTGGCGCTCACCTGTTGGAGCCGATAAACGTTTCTAAACAATCGTAAACTGATAAATAAATATCAATTTTTTTTATCGGATAAATAAATATCAATTACTTCTCAAAAATATCTAAAATGAACAAATGAGAAAGAAAAATATATGAAATTGAATCAAAAGTTAATATGGAGGCAGAGAATATGTGAAATCAGAAAGAATTCTTTTTGGGCGGATAGAGCCAGGGATTCGTGGACAAAAAAAAAAGGATAAAATACTAATTATGTTTTGCGGAAAACACTAGGAGAAGAAATACTAATCGAATTTGTAACATCAAAGATGATAATGGATATTGAGTTGAAAACCCAAAATGTATAAGAAGGATCATTCAAGAGTATTTTGTCAAACTGTGTAAAGGAAATCTGGTTTCAAATATGGAGGGAGAGTCAATTCATACACCATGTAAAGTCACTGAAATCATAAATGGAAATCTTATTAAAGTGCCAAATAGGGGGGAGGTTACCGTGTAATTCTAATATGGAAAGGTCCAAAGCTCCTAGAGCCAATGGGTTACTGGGTAATTTTTATCAATAATTCTAGGATATTCTTAAAGACGATATTTTCAAAATGGTCTTGAATTTTTTCATTCATATCACACCATTGAATAAAATCAATGATTCCTTCATTATCTCATACCGAAAAGAGATTTTCAAGAACTCGTCTTTGATTATAGACTACTTTCATGTATTAACTTCAGTTATAATCATTACAAATATCATGGCTCTCAGACTTTAACCTAGTATGGATGAAATTAGTGCCACAACACAATCAACATTCATAAAAGGAAAATTATACATGATAACATATTAATCTCTCAAGAAATCTCATTCTTCTTGAAATCTAAAAGAAAAACAAAAAACATTATGCGATAGTAAAAGTTGATATGTCTTAGGCTTATGAGCAAGTCAATTGGAAATTCTTGATGGAAATTCTTGAAAAACTTGGGTTCTGTGAGAAATGTAGGAATTTTATTTTCAATTGTATTTCATCGGTTTCCTACTAGATTAAATTTAATGGCGAAAGAATGAAAAAATTTAAATCGGAGCAAGGGATTAGACAAGGTGACCCTTTGTCGCCTTTTCTATTTACAATGTTAACAGAAGGACTCATGGGATTGATTAACTTTATTGTCGAGAAGGTAAAATTAAAGGATTATCTTTATTAAGGAGTGGCTCAAAACTTACACATCTCCTATTTGAGGCGGCACGTTATTTTTTGTCGAAGTGAATGGTAACGAGATTGAAAATTTCAGAGACATTATCATGAAGTACTACCAAGATTCAATTCAAAGAATTAATCTCGGCAAATCATCCATTATATTTAGTAACGACGCTCCAGATAATTTGACCAACGATATCTCCGAATATCTTAATATTGGTTCTACAAAACCCTTCGGTAAATATCTTGGCATTACTATACACTTAAAGAGAACAAAGTGCGAAAACCTTATCTATATCAAGGATATATTACTCGCCAAGTCAGCTAGTTGGGTAGCTTCTCTCGACTGGAGGAAATGAGGTGTTAATCAAAGTAGTGCTGAAATCTAGACCCAATTATGCAATGTCAATCTTTGAATTCTCAAATACCCTGCATAAGAAATTGAATAGCCTTGTTGCAAATTTTTGATGGAGTTCCGGGTTCAAAAAAAGAATTCACTGGGAGGAATTGGCTTCGGAGAATTTTACAAAATGAATATAGCGCTTCTGGCTAATCAAGCATGGAGTATCATCAATAATCCAGATTCTTTGGTCGTTAAAGTGTTAAAAGGAATCTATCTCCCAAATACGCGTATGTGGGATTCAAAACTAAAGAAAAAAATATCGTAGAATTGGACAAGTAATTTTAAAAAACTTCAATTTTTGAAAGAGAATTGTGTCTGACAAATCGGGAATGGTCTTACAACCAATATTTGGGCACACACCTGGAGAAAAAAGGTCTCAAATTGGAGAAACCATAGGGATGCAAATTGAACAAAGTGGACAAATGTTTCAATACAAACATGACTAGATGGAATTTCGATATTTTCAAAAAAAATTGGTACTCAAAGAGACATTACGGAAATTACTAAAATTTTGATCATACAACTTGATAAGGAAGATAAAATTATTTGGCCAAACACAAAAGACGACAATTATTCAACAAAAACGGGATATCACTGTTTGGTTCAAAAAGACTTAGAGAAGGAAAGTCTATCATCCAAATCAGGAGAAATAATGAAACCGAGTTTTGAAAAACGGTTCGACACTCGATTGTTCCGTCTAAAATCATGAATTTATTTGAAAAATCTGCAATAGAGCGATTCTAACAAAGATGGGTTAAAAACATATTTTCAAACTGACACGTGTGAATGTTATGAAAGTGAAACTGAATCGGTGGAACATATATTCCTAAAGTGACCTTTTGGTATGATTGTGTGAGATAATTCACATATGCAATGCATAATTGATTGTAACTTCGTAGGCAACATAAAAGAATGGATTGCTAACACCATTATAAAGTACTCACAAAATGGCTGGAATAAGAGACTAATTACATCACTCATCTTCTTTATATTGTGGAACATTTGGAAAAGTAGGATGAAAGGTTTTTTTAAAAACATAAAAGGGTGCATTTAGTAGATCAATGACAAATCTAAATCAATCATCAAAGAGCTTTTTGGAAAAATTATGATGGGGAAATTAACCGCAATGTAGGAGAAAACATAAATGATGGGGAAAATAGTATTATACTTCAGGATGACGCATAGACTATTTGGCTCAATGACCCCTCATTTTCGAAGAAATGAGAACCAGCGGGTGTGACATTAATTGCGGTAAGTAAAGAAGAGGAGAATTATCATAAGATTATAAAGAGGTGCAAACTCAATTCTATCGCAAAAGGTATAATTTTTGGGTAATTTTTCTGACCATGAGATTAGCGACATATGTCAATCTTTAGAGTTGTTTGTTTTATTGATTACCTTGAAATTATTCAAGGCATTAACAAAAAGACGGGGGATTAATTAAAGAATCCGACCAATGACGGTTGAGGCCTGAAAATGGATGGAAAAAATTCTGATTTGGAAAATTTTGCACATTAAAAGAAATTTTAATGTTGTGCCAGATACACTTGTTAAATGTATTAGACAAAATCTTGATCTCCCAGGATAAAAAGATACATTATTGGTTGACTTATTTGTTAAAAAACGTATCTAAATTCTAAAAAAAAAGAGATGTAGAATAATTATTTATGTTTCTTTCCCTTAAGAAAATAAAAAGTTCACAATTTACAATATTTTTGGTGAGAAAATATATCAAGTATAATTAATGAGATTATTACCCAAAGAGTTTTGAAAACACCACCCTGGGACCTAACAAGACCAGCTAGATTGACTCTTCTAAATAAAGGCCACAAACATAAATTAACACTATATGTCTAATTACCCAATTACCTTCTTGCCCCTTTTGTATTTTATATTCCTATATATACTATTTTTTATCAAAAAAAGATTAAAACTTAAAACACTTCTCTCTCCTCTCTTTCTTCTCTCTTTTGAAAAGAAACTCACACAGCTTTTTCAATAAAGCTCATGGGCTACTACTGTAGCTTCTCTTCTTTCTCCTAAAATCGGCTAGATCTTGAAACCGGAAGCTCAGATGTTCCATTTGTTCATGGCCGGTGAGGTGCTGCGAACCGACCACATCCATAGATCGAAGCTACAGCGCCGAATCTAACCTCCAGCAGCGCCAAATCTAAGCTCCGGTGAGAACCGTTTTCTTCAAGTTTTTGTCGAAACTGACCACCTCCACCGCGCCTTGCTCCGTTCGTTCATGGCTTCTCTGGTAATAAATTAGTTTCTTCATATTTATACTAATATTAATAAACAAAACAATGATTTCAATCATGTGTTGACTTACTGATTTTTGTGTACAGATGTGAACTTACGTCTATGATATAAGGCATTTACATTAAAGGGTTTTTTGTCGATATTCCTTGAAGATATTCCTTCCATAGTGTGTGATACAAGGTTTCTTCAAATTGGTCAATTTGTCGATGCAATTAAAGGTTTTTTTTTTTCGACAGATGCAATCAAAGGGGTTAAGTCATGAGTTCAGCCATTGTATATTTTTTATTTCTTTTTTTATTTAGTTGTATTTCTTTAAATAATTTTGATCTAGTCAAACTACTTTAATTAGGTTATTTTGTTGTTTGTATTTTTTTCTTTTTTTCTTGTAATTATAATGTAATAAATTTTATTTTTGTAATGTAAAATATATTTTTGTATTAAATTCAATAACTTTTATCTAAATACTCAGCACTTTTACTAATTTTATGAGAAATGCTCCGTAAGTTTACTGATTATACAAGAAACACTCAACAAGGTACTGAGCAAACGAGCATGCTCAGTAAAGTCCTTTAACAAAAAAATTCGAATACTCAACAATTTTTTTCGCACTCAGAACTTCTTTTCGATACTCAACAATTTTTTTCATGCTCAATACATTTTTCATGCTTAGAACTTTTTTCCACGCTCAGAACTATTTTCCACGCTCAGAATTATTTTCTACGCTCAGTACTTTATCCGGCGGTGGTCGGTTGTGGTCGGAGCTGGAAATTATTTATAGTTAATGAAGGAGGAGAGAGAAAATTTGATAAAGGAAAAGAGAGATTAATGGTAATGGAGGAGGGAGGGTAATGGTAATGGAGGAGAGCGAAAAATCTATTTTTCTTGTCTTATATACACTATAAGGGTAATAATGATATTTGTCAATTTTGAGACCTCTAAGTAGGAGAGAGGAATAATTTGGTTCCTATATGGCACTATAATTCTCCTCATGACCCCTTGGGTAATTGACCCATAATTAATTATATTTTATTCATTAATTAAAAAATTAATAAAGTTTAAAGATTTGATTGGTTGAAATTAAAGATTAATAAAGCATAAAAAATGATATATATTACTCACTTAAATAAATTTTTAAGTTAGAAAATGATCCTTACCTGGATAGCAGTTAGGTATTGTCATTTTTAAGATTTTGTAATTATTCTATTGTTATTGTCTTCTTTTTCTCTAATTTGCTGTTTTTTGGGGGTGTTGGACATTTCCACTATAAAGTTCTCTATATCAAAAAAATAAAATCAAATTTCATCAATAAATAAATACAACCGCAATTGTTGGAGAGTTTATTCTATGGTAAAATATAAAAGAGTTTTTCAATGACACTTGAATGCATATCAATTAAATACTTGTACACTAATATTATCGGTTTTTTTTGTAGTTACCATAAGTATTATTAATGCAGATATGCTATACTACTAGATTCTCATACATCTTATGTTTTTAGTAAGTTCTTATCAGAACAATCCGAACAATACGAGTTTTTTGAGTTGCTTGGCTTTGTTTTTTGGTAAAGGCCGACCAACCATTTTCTTCATCACCGTCTAAGATTTTCCTGCTACATTTATTTCATACGTATCTTCTTGACACTCAAAAATGGAAAAATTTACTTCAGACGAGGATGATGTGGAAAAAAGGTGCGTGATTGATCTAGTAAAAGATTTATCTGGATGGTGGATAAAGGGTAAGAGAGGAAGGAAAGCAAAAACTCCATTTAATAGCCCTTCTGTTTTTGAGCAACCTATTATGGCCATTGATGGAGCTTCAAATCTATTAGCTCTTGCTAATGTACCACTTGAAAAGCAATATCTACCGCTAAAGAAAAGAAAAATGGAATTTTCACCGATCATAGACAATAAGGGAAACTCCTATTCGAAGTCCAATATTAATGACAGTGATGGGATAGGAAAGAGTTTAGAAAATGTAGAAGATGGAGATAAAGAAAAGAATAAGAAAACTACATTAACATCTGATCATCATCATACGATGATGTTGATCTCCCCGGCATACCGGTGCTCTTTATGCAGCAAAGGGTTCTCGAAACGCCAAGCTCTTGGTGGCCATTCGAGACATTGTAAGGCAAAAATTGATCTTGGGAACAAGAAGATCAATAGTCAAATCTTGGCGTTTGATCTTAATGAGCCCCCAGCGGAAGATGAAGCTGTTGAAGATCATATTCCTAGAGTTACTATAAGCGTAGGTTGGCGTGAAGATTGAGCTTAAATTACCTTGTATTCATCCAATCAATATTCTTTTTGGTAGATACATGGAGCGGATCTAGGATGGGGTCCATGGGCCAAAAATTGGAATAATTAGCAGGTTTGGGAAGACGGATCCGATTTTTAAAAGAATAATTTCTAATTTGAGAAAGAGTTATGAATTTTATTAAAGAGAAGCGACAAAAAGTTGATTTTTTTAACTAGGATTAGCTTAATTGGCTAAAACTTTAGTTATTCGTACATGTTCAAACCGTGTCAATAACCCTGAAGGACTCTACATACTACAAAAGAAAAAAAAATTGGTTTTTAGTATTAATTTTCTACTAAAAAAATTAACAATTTTCTCATAACATCTACCCGTAGATAGATACCACAATCACATGTAACGTACTTATGTTATTATTTGGAAGTGGATTTTCTCATAATAGTGAGATGCAATCCGAAATATAATTCTTTAAAGTATTACCAATTCTTATTTATGACATCTTATGCGTTGCTCGACTAGTCCTATGGAGAATATATATACTTCACTATATATATATATATATATATATATATATATATATATATATATATATATATATATATATATATATATATATGACCCTTTAGATGAAAACTATGTACATCTTTCCATATTTATTTCAAGATAAATCAAAATTATATTATTCATATTTAAAAGAAATTCAAACATTATGTTTCTCATTTATTCTTTTAATAGTAAAAGAAATAATAAGATTTTGTCCAATTAAGCTAACTTAATTAGTTTTTATTTGATAATTGTACCATTCAATATTAAGTAGAAGAATTTTCATTAAACCAAACCTAAAAAATGGAATTTGAACAGATTTCATAAAAATACGAATTGTTAAAATTAAAACATATTGCGTAAATACATATGTAAAATTTACACACCAAAATATTGACACAGTCGTATTTAATCTTTTTTTAAAATTCTATATTATTAAATCATATTATGATATATTTGTGTTTTAAAATTATATCAACTAATCTTAGTAACTACCATGTAATCAAATGTCACATATCTATTATTTTTATTAATGACTAAGATTAATGGATAGATATCAATAGAATTCTTACCCTTGGTTTAAATTTGATATAACATGAAATTTTACATATGCATAAGATTCGAGTTTTGTTCACATGTATCAAATTTGTCATCAATGAGACCTTACTCAAGTGTTAAAGGTTGAGACTCCATCATCAATTTAGTAATGAGTTCAAGCCCCCCAGTGCAGAGGGAGATAAAGAAACGAGCTAAAAGATGGTCAAGACTCATGGGAGTTCATTGATAGTGGAAGTAGAAGTCACCTAGATACTTGGCTTGATAAAAAAGATCAAGAAATATGAACAAACTTAAAAAAATTATATATATAAAGGCTCAAGAAAGTTTGAAGATAAGCGTGTTATTGAGAATCTTGATGTAAAAAGGTAAAAAAATAGAAGAACACAAAAACTACAAAATATGCACAAGTTTGGCCCATGTTATGCCAAAACAAACCACATTCGAAGGTAAACTCTGGAATTAATTTGTTGATAACGGGTGCCCTCTATCCCATTATGGTTATCCGTTATCCTTTAAGATTAAAATGACTAGTAATTTTATAACCACAGGGACCCTCTCTCTCTCTCTCTCTCTATATATATATATATATATATATATATATATATATATATATATAAATATATATATATAGTACCCATAACACAAAAAATTGTCTCTTAAAGACCCTACCTACATACACACTCATTATATATCACTTGAAGGTGTCTTTGTTGCATTATAGCTCAATTGCGTCATCACTGTCACCATCATCGTCATCAAGTAATGTAGAGTTAGGGTTTAAATTATAAATTTTGCTTAAAATAGGAGCTTTATAAAAGATAAAGGAGTAAGTTACTTGTGTTCTACCATCTATCCAATTACTCATATCTATAGTTAGATTGTTCATCATCGATATATATATATATATATATATATATATATATATATATATATATATATATATCCTCTAAAAATTGTGAGCATGTAAATGTTCAAGGTGTAAGTTAACCTTACTCATTAAGGGTTTTTGTACACCTATTGTAATTGATAAAGAATTTTATATCATAATTCTCAAAGTGTTACGAAGGTGATTAGAAAACCTTAGATATGCTAAATAGGGTTCTATCTCGCTTAAAAGAGATGGTGATTTCCTTCATGGTGATACAAAGAGACCTTCAGGGGAGTCAAACGGGGATGTAAAGGTGTTTGTGTAGCTATTTGAAGTTGATAAAGATGTATCTAGTGGAATCTTGAGGTAGGCTAACCTTAGGTAGTGAATTGGGCTCTCATAAGGATACCTATGTAGTATGGGAAGCTATAAATCTGTGTTTGTCATGTCTATCCCCTACACTCTTTACATTTCGTATCTTATGTGTTTGGGATAATGATTAAATACATGTATCTAAACTTACATTATTGTACTAACTTTAAGGATTGTTAGTATTAGTATTGTTTAAATGTTGTTTAGATTATATCACAATCTTAGGGATTCAACTAGCCTATTGATCATAACTTTGCTAGTTAGATATGCTTACAAACTTAATATAACTAGCCACTTGATGATATTCTTGCTATTTAGAGAATACAACTATATTCATGTTATATCTGATGATAGTTGGTATCTCGATAAGTGTTTACCCTTACTATATATTTATAATAATAAGAGATTTTAATTAGTTGTTATTTTTGCAATTAGTTCCATTACCCTAATTGCCCCATGTAGGGTTCCATTAGATATCTTTATATTCTAGAAAATTGTTGGAGGACCATGTCATAAGAATTTGAGAAAAGATAATAGTACAAAAAAAAACTATGTCAAAAGACATCTGTTTTTTTTTCTTAGGGGTTAGTCCCATGATATCACATGAATTATGCTTAAGGATAATTCTCATACATGATAAACAATATATGATACTAAATTAGACTCTTACACAGCATGCTAGAAAACTTGATACTAAACAACAAATACAATTATGTATATAGTGAAATCGTTTGGAACAAGCATTCTTTCAATAAAAAAGTCTATTTTCTTTATACTCGTTTCCCTACAATCATAAGATTCAATATTTTGGTGCCCAAACAACCTTGGGTTCATGAAGGTAAATGGTTTTTTCCTTCTCAATCAATTTTTATATTCTTCAAGGAGAAATAAGGGATCCTTGAACCATTAATTTTTAATAATGATAAAAAAAGGTTATATGATCATCTTTATCATAATGAGTACAGTCAAGATTTGATTAAGAAGATTCTCAAAGACATTAGTTTATCTGATAGTTCAAAACCAAGACCACTCATGCCAAGTCTCATTCTTTGCATTTATAATATTAAATAAATATCTTCTTTTCTTTAGTTAAATGAAGCACGAATGAGATTTTGATCTTCAACCATCTTTTCCAACAAAACCATTTTATCCACAAGATTTTTCCTACTTTGAAAAGTTATATATTCAAATTCATAATAAAAAATTGTTTAAGAGCTCATCAAATTTTTTCTTTTTGATGCATTTGTAGCCAACACTACAAATTAGAGTTGAATTTTTTCTTGATTGCGTTGAGTTGAAAGTTGATGAGTGGAATTCAACCATCGCCAAAGTTTTTATTCGATGAGTGGTGACATGATTCGTGAAAGTTATATTCACTTAATCCACCATTTAATAAGTACAAGGCTCTTGCAATTTTTGTGAGCTTCCTCAAGTCTTGAAGTGTGTATTTCTCACGAGTTCTCTAGACACCGATCATCACTCTGTTATTTTGTACCTTCTTGTACATAATATAACATCCTTCTTTATAATTCTCCGAAGCTCCATATCACCATTGTGATCTTTATTATCTACTATTCTAGACAGTTTTGTCTACAATGATATATAGTTAACCTCTAATATAAATTTTGAGTCCAACTGGATATCCCAAAATAGAGAGGGTGAATAGTATATGAAACTCAATTGAGAAATATCACCTATTAAAAGTTATGTAATAATATTAATCTGATTTTAGTTAAATAAGAATACATCCATATAAAAACACTCTCCAAACACTCTCTCCCTTAATATGACTATAGATTCTTCAGTGACATGTTAGCATGACAAACACGCACGTCTGGCTGGTGGAGTTAAGTTGTCGCTCATCTCTTTTCCTTTTTTCTATATTTCTTTAGTTTCTAAACCATCCGCTTCTAATCTCTTTTATTTCTTCGAAAAAGTGAGATAGACACCCTCCTGTATCTACATATCCAATGGATCCTAAAGGAAAAAAACCAAACAAGGTCAATAACAAAGCATTATATGATAATGCAAATGTAGGAATGGTATAACAAGAACCTTCTCAAGACACTAGCAGAATAAAAAGTGGTATTCAATGGTGAAGAGGAATACAAGCCCAATCTAGGTGGATATTATATCACCAATAGACTCTCCAAAGGTACGTAACCTTGAAAAAACTAATACATATACGGTGGTCAGTAATGAAACCTGCTCAGAAGAGTCCCCACCCCCCACTCAGAACTCCTATGAAGGAGATAGGTAAATGCTATGTTTCATCACAGCATGAAAAGGCCATCTCACCTAGGGTGACTGCAATTACTGAGTCTCCAACTAAGGTGTGGAGAACTCTTTTTGATGGTAACATCAGAGTTGGCATCAAATTCGGGTATGTTGAACCCAGTAAGGTTATTGGTAGAATAACAATCAATCCCTATAAGGAAATTCAAGAGGAAGGCTATAAAGCCTAGGATATCTGCATTGTGGGACAATTCTTGGATAGGTCACAACAATTCTATATGGTAAAAAAATGGTGGATAATTTATAAAAAATCATTTGGTAGGGTCAAAATTAGCACCTTAAAACAAGGTCTATTTGTTTTTAAAATGGAGAGTGAATAGGGAAGATGCTGCCGTTGATAACCGCTGCCACGGGAAGATCGTTCTCCACCACCATCAACAAGAAGATACCATCGAAGAACCCAATATAAGAATGTTTTTAGGATTTTTTAGATTTTGTTAAATTGAAATTGTGTGTGTTATATTTATACACAAATCAAACAAAATTTGCAGAGAGATGAGTTCGAGGTTTAATGTTTTACATTAGTTTTAAGTTATTGATAATGGTGGAGACGTGATATAAAACCACACTATGGGGAGCACTTCTCGCAAGTATACGAGTTGTCTAAAGTAATAAAAGTAAGTATTGTTAATCATTCTCCACAAGTACTATGAAGCTAAGCTCGTGATTTCAAGTTATGTTTAAGATGTTTGTGGAGGTAAACAAGAATGTAATGATAATATTTAGGTTTGAGTTTTTATAATTGAAATAAAAGGCAGGGATCAAAGTACATATATCGAAGTTTGAAAGATAGCAATGCCAACTAAGAAGGACTAAATTGAAAATATGAGAAAGTAGCTAATCATGCTCCTATTCACCATTAGTTACAGCTTAGGATTATTCTTAACTTAAGGGCAAAAAGGAAATTTATTATTAATTGGAATTTTAAATTCGCCTTAATCCCTACCGGGTAAGTAGGGGTTATTATACGACGCGAGCGATCTCTCTCGAGTGACCGTACAAAGTTTAATGCCTTTGTCTTAACCCTGTGTGATTACCTATCTAGATTCTAGCCTAAACCTCCCGGTCCTTAGACAGGTGTCGAATGTTTATAATCTATTTTTGCTAATTAGCCCCCTTTGGTGTAGTTAAAAATATATCACAACTCAATTATATGGGCAACACAATTGAATTCCATAATTTTCACAAGAATTATTAACAAAAAGTATTTCTCAATTCGTTTAAATCAAAAGTAGTCCCAAATACAATAAAAATAATCCCCAAATCCTATTATAGGGTTCATACAAAAGCATCTCAAGCCAAATATATTTAGTTCATAGGTAAAATATGAAATAATATGATAATAATGTTCATATTCAAGCTAAGAACTAGAAAATGATAAGAAGTTCACTGCAAATGATGATGAAATGGTGGAAATATGAACGAGTGAGGTGTTGTTGACCTTCCTTTTGCTTCTCATTATCCCAAGCCTTCTCTGGAAGAATAAATTCTTGTTGAACTTACTCCTTTTCTTCATTTACAAACAACATATGTTTGTTCACTATCTCCCTATCACAGTTATTTTATTCATTGTTATTCTCTCCATCATTGATAAGCCAAAAATAAAGTGTATCAACCACAAGAAAACTGGAAAGACTGAGGACAAAAAACATGGCTGCCAGGCCAAGGGTAATATTTATATACTGAGGATAGAGGAGTATCAAAGTATCCCAAGGATAGGTACGCCAAGGAGTAATCTTTCACATGCAACAGAAATCCGAAGGTAGTGTTTTGCTTCACAATGAGATTCAATTACAAGTCGTGTCCCACAACAACCTAAGTTTTGCAATCATGCTTGCCTAAACTACGCACCTATGCCAGCCTCATGCACACGTTCACAACGGTTATAAATACCCCATTATGCTATTGAAATGGTACATATATCTCTCTCTTAACATTATTGTGGTCATTGTACAATCTAAAATCCTTCATAACTCCTCGAGTTATAAGAATACCTGCTAACATTATGCTAATATTGAGCATCAGATGTCTGGTTTCAGGAAGCCTGTGTTGCACTTAGGAAGCTTTGGTCACAATATAAGCGTCATGAAGGTGATCGATAGTAAGGTACACGTTTAGACTCATGATACTACCTTTCTCTTCGTCTTTAATTGTACTTCTATTCTAGATGTTCTGTTTTTTTGTCTCGAACCGATCTATCAGCTCGAGAGGTGGGTGTCATCTCCCATAGCATGATAATAAATCAATGCTAAGGGAGGGTTGACTCCTGCAAGTGTACGTGTCATTGACAAGTAATGATCTAATAAGTATAAGGGCTATCGCCTCCACATGGACTATCAAGTTTATGAGTTTGGTAGATTAAGTATGAGGAGATAACAAGAAAAAAAAATGTTTGTTGGGTTTTTTGTTTATAAAGCTAAGTTGTAACAAAGTAAATGATTAACTAAAATGAAATACAAATTAAAATGCTAAAGGAGTAGAAATAGATGAGAAGTATGCTTGAGTCTTGCTAGTAATTCTCAAAGTTAACGATTTAAATGATTCTCGATATATAGGCGAATTAGTTGCACACTGGTCGGGATTCAATGTTCTCCCCAAATCCCTCTTGGGTAGATAAGAAGCTATCATACGACACTAGAGACCTCTCCTGAGTGACCCTACAAATTCTTTCAAATGTTAGTTGATTAAACCTGAATAATTAATGAGGTTTAGGTTATGATTTAAGATATTTATATTGATTTGGGATGGGTAAAATAAGTAATAAATCATATTCTTGATTAATCCCTAAGTAGTAATTATCTAAATAAACTATACTTAATTACTAGTTAGGGTTTTTATTTCACCTTAAGTGGTAAAACCCTCTTACGAATACAAGTTCGTTTTTAGGGGAAATCAACTCTTGCAATCATCATCTTTCAAGCCCTAAAAAACAAGTCATCATGAAGTGTTACTTTGCAATCAATCCAACTTGTAATCATCTTTTATTGTTGTTCAATCTTATTTATTGTATCTACTTGCAAATAAGTATAGTGCTTGGTAGATCGGTTTCAAATCTGAGCCTTAGATCTGTTCTCTTGTTCTAGATAAGAATTGAGATCTTAAATAGGCTTGAAAAGAGAATGCTTTATGTATTGGTTGAATACTTGGGTCATTGTGTTGTGATTACACAAGAAAATGCTTTATGTAATTGTGAGGTAGTTTTGGAAACATTTGTGTTCTCACTTATTAGAATAGACACGGAAGATTAACGGAGTAAATGAAATCCTAAGGGTCGAGTAGACCTTAGGTAGTGTGCGTAGGCTTCTGGGAGCTAAAGTACTATATATCGGATGGTATCGCTTCTATTCCCTCACACTTATACTTTATGCATGCTAAATGTATGGTATTTTAATTCTTCAATTTTTATTTAGATCTTGTAAGCAAATCTAGTGTTCAGTATTTTTCTTATTAGATCTTTGGCTAATAGAATATTGGATATGATATTTTTAGTTGCCTATAATCCTATTACCCCTAGAATTATATCTTGTCTCAGCCATTTCTGTCCACGAACTCTATTGATTCAATTCCAACCACCAATTCTGATCACCACCTCAAAGCACCATCTTTGACCATAAATTCTATAAATACATAACTAATTAATAAAATTAGATTCTTTTAGTGGTTTTAAACTTTTCAAATCATTATATATAGTGAGATTTTTTTTACATCTTTTTATATCTCCAGTTTCGACGAAGCACTGTCACAGGTATGGTGAAACCTACAAGTACAAATTTGTAGGTTTACGAAACCATAAATTTTGTGGTCTCAAAATAACAAATTTATCCAAAAAACGCAAAAAACACAACCCATAAACATCACAAAACCTAAAATAATTGCTTAACAACAAAAATCAACAACAAATCGAGCTTAATTATCAGAAAACTAAACAAACACAACCAAAATAGTTTGAAAAAAATTGTGATATTTTCACCATCTCCATTATCACAATCAACAATAAAAAAATGATAGTTAGATAAAAACTCTGTACTAAAAAAATTCAAGGTCGTTTGTTGACGACAACAAGACTTCTACGTTGCATTTTTCTCCTTTGACATCGACATCTATTTCTTCTCCAATGAAAATAGTTTTTACTCATTCGCTCATGCTTCTTTTACAGCGACACCATTACTATCGTAAGACTTATTCTCCGACGCTTTTTACGATATTTTTTCAAGCCATGGCGAGCACAATGTGCTCATGATGGTTTCGTGATGATTATGTCGTTGTATTGCCAACGAAAAATAACTAAGGAGCCCAATAGATCTGGGGATAAGTTAAAATGAAATACAATTAAATGGACTTAGAGATAAATGAATAATATGAATGAAATTAAATAGTGTCCAACTAACAAAAAGTCTAACCATACTGATTTTCTTTCCTTAATATGATTATTTATTATAATACTATAAGTTAATAAGTACTTTATATTGTTTGGGCCCAAATCTTTACCTTTTTTTTCCTTCAGAAAAGCTTTACTTGGTTATATTTTATACGCGACCTAAATATTTACTCATTTAGTCCTTTAAAAATTCACTTTAAGAGAAAAAATAAACAAAAGGGCATAATAAATCACCTCAGTCAAAAGCAAGTTTGTAGTGGAAGATCAAAACCCTTCTTCTCCCCCTCCGTAGGTTATATCGTTCTCATCACTCTTTCATTCTCAATCTAGCAGCAGCAGCAACAGAACAAGTATCCAGTAATGGGATCCGGTAATACTCTCTCCCTCTCTTTTCATATATAATTTTTTTTTAACTTTTTTGATTAATTTTACAGTAAATTTTATAGTCGCACGCACATATATATAAAATTAAGTTATGGTTTTGACAGATGCAGATATGGAGGATTACGGGTTTGAATACTCCGAAGAGGAAGGCGAGGAACAAGACGTTGATATTGAGAATCAGTATTACAACTCCAAAGGTTATTTTTTTCCATGGATTTTTTATTTAACCATTAATGTCTGACATATATGTATATAGCAATGTAGCATCTTATTAAACATGTATATCGATGTGTATGTATTGGGGATTTTATATGGGTTTGTATATATACCTAAGTCTTGAATATTATAATTTACGAAGGGAGTAATTGTGCAAAATTAAGATGTTCTCAAATTCGTGCTAGGTCTACTTGTAGAAAAGAGAAACTATTGTAATAAATCAATTTAATTGCAAATATACTAGTCTATTTGCTACTTTTGAAATTTGAACCACAGGTATATTTGTGTATTTTGCATAACAAAATGGTGCAATTTAGTACTTACTCTTGTAGAAATTAATATAGTTGATGGTAATACGAAATTGTAAAAGGAGTAAGGAGATTGAATCCATGAGAATAATTAATTATTTTTGTTCCTTGTAATCCTTATTTCTTGTTTAATAAATTAGCTATTGTGTATGGTATTTGTTCGATAGGTTTATTGGAAGCAGACCCTGAAGGAGCTCTTGAAGGCTTTGGTGAAGTAGTTCGTATGGAACCTGAAAAAGCTGACTGGTGAGTACTTTAATTCAAATTTCTTGAGGATTATGAAATATTGTTATTACTACGCAACTTTTTTGTGTGCATATACACTATATACTAGTTTGTAAATTAGTACTTCTTTTGTTTTCAAATGATGATTAATAGATCTTCTCAGACTAGTTATATTAAAAACACCATATCTACTTATATAGTACTTGTGCATCGAGATGAGTTTCCTTTTCATTAAATATATACTATATTTTGCCTCTGGCCCCACCTAGTGTGAGAAGACTCGATATTACTACGTCATATGATGAATCATAATCATTTTTTTCCAGGGGATTTAAAGCTTTGAAGCAAACTGTAAAGTTGTATTATAAGCTGGGGAAGTATAAAGAAATGATGGATGCTTACAAAGAAATGCTTACATATATAAAATCAGCCGTGACAAGAAATTACAGTGAAAAGTGCATCAACAATATAATGGATTACGTTTCTGGGTCAGCTAGTCAGAACTTTAATCTCTTACAAGAGTTTTACGAAACCACATTGAAGGCCCTTGAAGAGGCAAAGAATGAGGTCAGACTTGGTTTTTTTTCTTGTTTTTTCCAAATATAAATTAATAGTTATGTTACTTTGATTTACAGAGGTTATGGTTCAAGACAAATTTGAAGCTTTGTAAAATTTGGTTTGATATGGGTGAATATGGAAGAATGAATAAGATCTTGAAAAAACTCCATAAATCTTGTCAAAAAGAAGATGGTTCAGATGATCATAAGAAAGGTACACAATTGTTAGAGGTTTATGCAGTTGAGATTCAAATGTACACCGAGACTAAAAATAACAAGAAACTAAAGGTACCTCCTTGTGATTGATTGATTGATTGATTGCCTTGTTTTGTGTATATTTAATAATAATTTAAATGTGATTTTATAGGAGTTATACCAAAAGGCATTGACAATAAAATCAGCTATACCACATCCAAGAATAATGGGTATAATACGTGAATGTGGTGGAAAAATGCATATGGCTGAAAGACAATGGGCTGAAGCTGCTACTGATTTCTTTGAAGCTTTTAAAAACTATGACGAGGCAGGAAATCATAGACGTATTCAATGCCTTAAGTATGTACTAATATTTCCATATGATTATTATATATATATATATTCTCTCTAATATTATGTGTATGTGTTTATAGATACCTAGTTCTTGCTAATATGCTCATGGAATCTGAAGTTAATCCATTCGATGGACAAGAAGCTAAGCCGTAACTTTCTTTCTTTCTTTTCACTTATTTATTTTAAACCACACACTTACTACAAGTATTATTATTGTGGTGAATTGGTGAATCACAGGTATAAAAATGATCCTGAGATATTGGCAATGACAAATCTTATAGCAGCATATCAACGTAATGAGATATTGGAGTTTGAGAAAATTCTCAAGGTACGATTATTATTATTATTATTATTATTATTATTATTATTATTATTATTATTATTATTATTATTATTATTATTATTATTATGTTATAGTTAAAGTATTGTTAAAATAATATGATATGATGATTTACAGACTAATAGAAAGACGATAATGGATGATCCATTCATAAGAAACTACGTGGAGGATCTTTTGAAAAATGTGCGAACACAAGTGTTGCTCAAACTCATTAAGCCTTATACAAGAATCCGCATCCCTTTCATCTCAAAGGTATTTTCTTTTTCATCTTTTGTTTCTTTAATTAATTCTTCTTAACTAACAAAATATGTTATTGTTTATGCAGGAACTTAATGTGCCAGAGAAAGATGTTATAGAATTATTGGTGTCACTTATATTGGACAATCGTATCCAAGGACATATTGATCAAGTGAATAGGCTATTGGAGCGTGGGGACACTTCTAAGGGAATGAAGAAATATATCGCTATTGACAAATGGAACACACAGCTCAAATCACTTTATCAAACTGTCACCAATCGTGTCTGTTAAATCCATAATATACCTATTTTACTACATTTACATTTTTATTTTTTGAAAATTTTATTCTGGAGTGATGAACGAGGACGTGCTACTACTACAACTTTTAAACTTGTGTTTTAACTTTTTTATCTTCTTCACATACTTGGCATTACTTTCCTTTCTTTATTCTACTACAACATATTCAAATCTTGTTTACATCTTATTAATGAATGATGATTGAATTGAGGATGATATGATATGGGTCTTCTCTATAAATAATTACCCAAACAACTACTATTATTCATTTGCCTACTAACTAAATAAAGTTAGGTGTAGCAACTTTAGCCAACTACTTATTCATCACACATTCATATGAAAGCAACAATTAGGTTTGCAACTTTTATTGATTCAACTATTTACTAACTAGAAATAGGAAAACCTTGGGCCAAAACGAGAAAGAGTAGTAACAAGCTTTTGAAACACAATTAATTTTCCAGTCCCACAAAAGTGGGGATGGGAGAATGCTGAAAAAGCCAGGTAGGTTAGCATCTAGATTTAATATACAACCTTCACATGCTTTTGGATCTGTACGAGAGATGGGGTTAAAAGAGCAAATGGGTTTTGGGGCCTCAACGTTGGACCATTCTGATATGATAACGACTACTAACAATATTATTGCAATACCTTCCTATAATTTATTCATATGATAATGAAATGACACCAATTTTCTTACATACTTTTCCCTTTTATATCTACGTGGAACATCAGGTACCAGCAATATGATCTCCAACCTAAAAAAAGATTTTATATTTTGGTTTTTAGCCGGTTAATATCCCCGTTGGTCCACATAGTTACATTATTTGCACTTTGACTCCCTGATTTCTAGCCTCTAAAATTTAACAATAGAATTAGTTACATTCTTATTTTTATTATGAAACTTTTTGGTATGAGATTGATAGTTGGCCTAGTGGTTAGGCTACTCTACCAAGACCGGATTGAATCTCATTGGAGTCAAAATGACTTTGAGTCCAAAATGGCTCTATATAAAACTTTTTGGTATCATAATATCATATAGGGAGGTTTTTAATGAGTCAATGAACAAAAATCACATTCTATAGAAAAAAATTATCCAATAAAAGTACTAATAAAATAGGTGATCATTTTGACTAAGATATTCCTTTTGTGATTAAAAAGAAATCCACACGCTACCACATGCTAAAATGTGAAATAATTAACTTTATAAATTTTAACATTGCAATCCAATCATGATACAACGCAAGTAAAAACTATTTAAAATTTTATAGAAATACACTCACAACACATCTATTACAAATCACAAAATATTAACAAATTCAAATCACGAACAAAAGATCTCACCAACCTTTCTCTTCAAGTATGAGTATGTGAATATTTATTTAGATTAAGGTGATGTATGTTTGCACTTAATGAGATCTTAATATGATTTATTGAAACAATAGATTAATAAGACTGTTTGTTTTTTCTGATCAATTCAGATTTGAATGACTCTTAACAAGTCTAAGTAATAAGTGTTGAATGCTAAATGAACGTCTGAATAAAACTTATTCTGTCAAGAGTCAGAGTCTGAATGATTCAAATTTAGTTTGACATCTTAATGAATCTGACCAGTTAAGATCCATCCAGATCTGAATTGGTCAGGATACAAAATGTCTTATTGATCCAGTGTCTTGATGAACCAAATTATGTTTTCATTAAGTGCAAACAAATACCCACTAAGTCTGATGCATTCAGACACTGTCTTAACACAATAAGTTATATTCAGTTGTCATTCATCATTAAGTACTTATCACTAAAAAATATAACGACACCTAAGTTTAGTGGTGATTGTTGACTTAAAATTTACTGCAAACGTACGATGGGGACTTATTCCATCAAATGTATTTCATCCTATCAAAAATATTTGTAACTCATCGTCTATGGAGTTACCAATTAACAATGCACAACCTGTCGTTTGATGGAATTTATCCTATCATATATAATTCTCCCATCAAATGTGTTTTACCTATCAAAATTTGTTTCATCCCATCATTTTTGTTTTTTGACGGAATTTATCCAATCAAAAACATGTTTTTGTTATTTGCTAGGATTCAACATGTCAAACCCTTACCTTTTCTTTTCGGTGGGTTTTAGCACATCAAATCTCGTTATAGCCACTCTCAAGCATATTATCAAACACTTCATATACATCATTGATGATGTTTGTATTTGTCAAAAAATTGTATGTAACCGGTCCTCAAACAGATCATGTTGAACCAAATACCTCAAACACCTCAAAAAATAAAAATATCACTAAAATACGATCCGAATTTGAATGGAAAACAATGCTTAATTTCAACTATGAATCAATAAAAAATTAAAAGTAACATTAATATCAAACTGTAAAATATAGAGTGAATAAATATCTAAAAATAAATCCGTTATGCGAAATAAATTTAAATAAAGGAAAAATTCGTCGGAAAGATTTCAAATTTAAAAATGTAATTCAAATAAGACAAGTGATAGAAAAAATTAGTTTAACTATGTAAATATTCACATACATCAGTTTGGGTTAGACTAACTGGCCAGCGCCTTGATTCTCCTTATAAACACAAGTTTGATTCTCGTCTAAAGTGACTCTCCAATGTATTAAATATATCACATGAAAGTGGTTGATTTAGGAAAACAACTTAATAATAAATGTAATAAAAATATTTTGAAAAATATGAATATTTTATATTTAAATGATTTTGTTAGAAAATATTTTGCAAATTGTCGGATTCAAGTGTCTGTAAAGCGATCATGAAAGGGATTAAAGTTCTTCGGAAAGGGGTAATTGAGTTGGAAGGGGTGGATGGAAAGAAGTTTGTTTGGCGCCATGAGGCGTCTGGAATTTTCACTGTAAAATCTGCCTTCGAAAGGATGGAGGATAGGGTACAGGATGAATCGTTTGATTGGGATTTAATTTGGAAGTTAAAGTGTTCGCAAAAGCTCCGATTGTTTTTATGGAGGGTGTGTTTGGATCGTATTGCATCGATGGATAATCATTATAGAAGAGGGGTAGTCGAGACCAGGCAATGCGGGATATGTGGGGACGAAGTGGAAGATATGAAACACATATTTCTGAATTGCAAGATTGCAAATATGGTGTGGCAGGGACTCGGTTTGGACAGCGGAGATGGGACAGGCGCACAAGGAGCTTCTGGACTGATTCTTCATGTTGAAGGTATGCTAGATTATACTAACCGTGTTCATTTGGTACAAGTGAATAACAGGTGGAATCAAGGGAATTACCCCAGGACAGCTGCTGCAGATTTAAGGGCTGGAACGGGCTTTCCAAACTCAGAAGCTGCTAATCCGAGACTGGGAGCTGCTGGCTGGAGTGAGCGTGTTGTAGATGGACGGGCTGGTGCCGTTTCTGGTGGAGAATCTGGTGCTGCTGCTACTTGGAGAGCTGCTCATGATACGAGACCTGTTGCTGCTTCTACCGGGAGAGCTGGTGCTGCCGCTGCTGTAGAATGGAGAATTAACACAGCTGCTGAACCGAGACAGCAAAGTGGGACTGCTGGGGTGACTCGTGAGCGTAGACTAGCTGACACGAAAGCTTAGCTCGAGGGTCCTCTCCGATGTAAGTCTAGATTTCAAGAAATAGAATGGCCATTTATTTTTATAGCTGCGTTATGGACAATATGGATGGTGTGGCCTAAGGTGTGATAAATTAATGATATAAATAAGTGCAAATACACACCCTAAACTAACACTGTACTGCAAGTATTACAGGACGTATGCAAGTTTTAATGATAAGAAGATTCGTTCCTCAGGGACTGACGAAAGTTAGAGAGAACTTATGCAAATTATCAAGTGCAGATATTAAAGATAGATAATAATACGCAAGGATAAAGAAGAGAAAGATAGATATTTATTTGGTTTTTTAATAAGAAAGCTAAACTACTAAATTAAAAGACAGAAAATAAATAAAAGCAAATAAAAGAAGATAGTATGAAAGATATAGCTTAGGTTTTACTAGTATGCACTAATCCTTCTAATTCTATCTATTAAATGTAGTTCATAAGGGAGAATATTAGCTCTTGGTATACTTAGTCAGGATTCTAAATTCCCCAAGCTTAGACCTTGAGAGCGACTAAGGGGGCTACGTCACAACCAAGAAGTGATTTCAAATAGGGTTATCAAACGCCACTAAGGCCCTAAGCAAATACTGCAATCTTGGTGATACGGTGATTAAAACAAACCCTAATGACTATCTAGTTAGAAGTATGTTTTGTCAGAACTGCTATCGACACTAGACGTTATGTGGTGGTTCAATAGTTAAACACCCAGTTACGATGACCATCTAACTACTATTAAGGTAATCCTATACTCGTGCACTAGCAAGGAAAACAATCATTAAATCAAAACACATAATCAAATATAAAGGTAAGGAGCTAATATCAGATTAAAACATATAATTCCCAAAGAAACTTAGATAGAAGAATTAGAATTCATAGATTATACATTATGCAAAACCTAAGCTAATATAATTAGTTCATACAAAGAAAAGAAGAAGAAAGAATTACAAAATAAGATGTTGAAGGAGACATAGTTGTTGCACAACTCCCTCCAGACTTCTTCTCTTGTGTTGCAGCTTCCTCTTGGCCTTAGGGTCTGGCCAAGGATGATTTTAGAGTGTTAAGAGGCTGTATTTATAGTGTAGAGGTTGCCCTAATTCGTTTCTTGGAGATAACTTCAAGTAATGGACTCCTAGCCCAACTCAAATTCGTAAGGAAAACACTGCTGCGTTGTTTTAAGTGTATCTTCTTCGTTATTGGTCGTATTTTGCTCCATAAGATACCAAAAGAATCGCAACAGAATTATCTTGCCCCTGTAGAAGGAAATTACCAAATTCGGCCTATTTCTTAGGTAAAAACACCAATCTTTGGACGTGTATGCAGAATCCCAGATTTAGGCAGCTTTTCCTTTTCCATCTTTTTAGCCTTTGTTTCCTTATCTCCAATTTCCATGCAAATCTCTTTCCATAAGTTGTAATCTTTGACTTGGACTCTAATTAATCTCCATAATTATCTTTAAAGCTTCACACTAAATAAACAATTAAACTCAACATGCTCTAAAAATAATAATTCTACAAATCAAGACTCAAAATAGGAAAGTGCACTAAATTAAGCTAAGATCGACCTATAAACTAATAAATAAGCCTAAAATGATGTCTCTGAAGTATATTATATTATCACAAATGAGGAGACATCAAGACCCCCAACTCAAAGTTGTATCGTCCCGATACAATAAAAGTAAAGAACAGTAGGGTAGTCAAGAAGAAGAAGTAGGAGGAGAATAAGAACAGAACACAATGAATGATCCTAGAGCATATATATCTAAAAAGTCTCATGTAGTAATGTTTAATAAATAATGCACAAATGTGCTTAATATACATGTAATCAACAATCCATAAATTCAAGTCCAGATTAATTTCGCAATGCCAGAAGGAGAGGATGATAACTTAGTTCAGGTTAATGGCTATAGGTTGTTCATAGGTCCCAAATACAGCATCCAATGGTCCACTTACCTACTACCTAATAACTCAATTGTTTCTCCATCTAGTAGTTAGAAATCCTAAGGTCTTTGGTTATAATGTGGCTTAAGGACGGGTGTGGTATATTTGATAATGAAAAGTGAGATTTTGGCTCTCTCCTCACTAGCCATCAACGAATCGCCCTTGAGCTTGAGTTTTCACTCGAAGATGTTCTCACTCAACCCAATTTATTGATGCTTTTGATTTGCATCCCAATTAACCCAATTAAAACCTTTGATGATCTAAAATCCACTTTGCCTGTCCGAATATATATTCTTTTCATACCAATTTTTTTCTTTTTTGTATAGCTATGACTCTCTTTTTGATGTTCGAGATATCACACTATATTTTTTTTCATATATATATTCTTTCTTTTTAATGCCCTTGTTGGCAAATTTAGCTCGTAGCTTCTTTTCCATTCACTATTACCCCGGCAAAGGGTTACAATAATAACAATTTTATCATCAATAAAATCACAAAGATTAATTCCCAAAGTTCCCTAATGATGAAACCCACCACCCCAAACTCAAGCTCTAAAACGAGTTGTCTCAGGTTTTGCGATTCGAGTGCGGGGTCATATAGATAAGTCCTACAAACTAAGGGTATGGATTATAATGTGGTTAAATAAAAGGCTTTAGAAAGGCTCAGAGGGGCTAAGACGGATAATAATAACAACTATCAAATAAAAGGGTGAGAAAGTATAAAAGGCTTCAAGTGTTTTAATCATGAAAGAACTGCCTTATTCATTTTTCTAACTACCGGATTTCATTACTTTTTCATTATTAGTTCATAGCTAAGTGGGTTTTCAACTAATTTCAAACCTCACGTTCTACACACCAAATAACTATCCCTAAGTTTCAACGTGATTTCTTAGCATTGCTCTTTAACTTTTCTATCCCTTATTTCCTGTTTTCATACATGCATCTAAACAAATTTGTTTTCATCTTTAAAAAGCATACTACTTACTATCATTGACCTAATAAAATCATGCTCAAATAGGTACATTCAAAGATATTCTATGCCTAATTCAACCCATAAAATTTTAAATTTTATGTAAAAACAAAAAGGAAGATGAGGACAACGAATCCCCACCCCCAACTCAAAAATGAATCGTGTCCCCACGACTCGAAAAAGACTCAAGAAAAATAAAATTTAAAATTGGCATACATATTGCACATAAAGAAATGGTAGGGAAGAAAGAAAACATACTCTTCGAGGCTATTACCTCGCCTTGACGATACTCGGATTAACTCTACTTTATCTTCTTCACCCAACTTCTTATTCGCTTTTTGTTCAGGACACGTGATCATAATAAGATATTGCATTATATAACGTCATGGGAGAGATCGAAAATCCGTATCACCTCCTCATAGATCAACTATGCCACATCTTCTTCTTCTCCTCACAAAATACAATTCACAAACAACCGAAGCATTCCAAATCTCCATGAACCTTCATGTATTCACCTTCAACTTCTTCTTCAAATACTATCTTATAAGAAAAAGGTAGTTCCTTTAATTGTTACTTCGGAGAAGCTATCAGGGCCCTTGAAGCTTTCTCTTTTTCTCTTGGGTATAAGGTCTTTGATCTAGAGAGGTCGTGTTGTCTTCTTCACTAAAGTTGGAATCTTTTTGCTCATTGAATCAAACACAGCTAGCTAACCTCTCTTCTCTTGACTTGTTTTACCCATTGAATTGGAACTAGGACTTGTCTCACTTGATTTCTTCTCAATTAAATCCAACACCTTGATTTCTTCATCTCACATACAGTAGATAATGTTCATGTTCTCTTAATCATCTCAATTGACCCCCAACTCAAAGCTTTAACCACTCTTGAAATTTGAAACTCTTGATTATTGGTTGTACAAGCTTGGTTAGGAAAAGTGATTGGATGATGATTCTCTATGTGGGTAAGATGGATTCTTCATGGATTGGTATGGATTTAAGAAATTGTAGGATGAATTTTTGAAATTTAAGCTTTTGATTCTTGTATTCAAGGTGTTTTGGGATGATATAGGTGGTTGAATCTTCCTTGTAATGATGTAGAGAATGAGTTGGATGTGTTTTCATGGTGATTGGGTAGTGTTTTGATGATTAGGGAAGGTTTTATGAAGCTTTAATGGAGTTGGGAGAGTTTTGGAGAGAAGAAAGAGGTTTAAGGTTTAATAAATTCGGAATAATAAGCTTTAGATCTTCATATAGCCTTGAAACCCTTTATTTTCTCTCTCTGGCGGCTCGTGCGGACTACCCCTGCGGACCATGGGGTGCACCGCGGGGTACACCGCGACATCTGATGCTCGAAAATTTTTGCTCACTGGTTAACACCCGTGGTGGGACCCCGTGGCACGTGTTTCTGAGCTGCGGACCAGGGTGCGGTGTACCGCGGGGGTGCTCCGCGCTTCCTACGTCAAAATACCCATGGACCTACCCCGTGGCACGTGTTTGTGCGGTGCGTGGCGCGGTATAGGGTCTGGTATACCGGACCCATCAGCTATTATGTTTTTCGTTTCTGTACAAAACACGTGGCTGCTACCGTGGCACGGGTTTTTACCTTGCGGTGCACCGCGGCTGAGGTCCGGTGTACCGCACGTGGCAAAAACCTCCCCATCAGCTAGATCTCGAAAAGTTATGCAGTTTAGGCTCAAAGATCACCTGATTTCGACATCCGAGCGTAAAGATATGACTTGCCGAAATTTCTGTCTGAAAAAATTTTTGCTCGCTTCCCTAACTCGATTTCTCCAATACCTAATCATCAAAAACACTAATACCTTCCTCAAATATTCAATATCAACTAAAATTAACTAAGCTAAACATAAATAAATAAATAAAAACTACAAATGTAAAAACATAAAAGAAATCACGGGTTGTCTCCCGTGTAGCACTTTTGTTTTACGTCTTTCAAAGTTAGACGTGTTACCTCGATTAAGGATGACGAAATTTCCACCCTTTGCCTTTAATTCCCACGAACTTTTCAGCTCGATTCTTCATGATCATGGATGGTGCCATCCAAGATGTCGTGGGAATAGGTGGTAACTCGATTTCAAGTGTAGCATTACACTCCTCTGTTAATCCATTCATCTCGAATCTTCGTTTGTTGGAAAGAATGTCCTTCATGATTTGACCGTATTTTGACATTCTTGTGAGAGCTTCTACAAACGGTATGCTGATTTTTAACTTGTTCACCATGTCAACGAACTTCTTAAATTCTAAGTAATTGTCCTTTCTGACACGTGACGGGAATGGTGGAGGAGGACATGTATTGGTTACCACTGGGCTCTTTTTTTTTCTGGTGTCTTCTCTTGGACACGTTCTTGTTCAACTACCTCTTCGACCTTATCTGTTGCTTCTTCCCCCCTCTGATCTGGAATAGGGATTGATTCTGGTTCTGGTCTTAGTGGAGATAGTTGTTTTCCACTTTCTAATTCAACTGCATGACAAACTTTGTTTGCTGGAGTACTAGTATCACTTCGGAGTTGCCTTTATGCAAGGATTTGAGTTTTATTCACCATTTGTGACACTCTCTGTAACCTCTCCATAAGTGCATTATGCGAGTTTTGGGGTTCTTGCTGGCGACTCTCTATATTTTCAATTGTTTGCATCAGTCGAGCCAAACTTGAATTCAAACTCGAAGGTTGCTCCTGTATGGGTTGCTGCATTGAATAAGAAAGTGGTTCTTGATAATCTTCATTATAAATTGGCGCTTCTTGATAGATAGGTTGTGGAGGATAATAAGCTTGTGGTCGTGGTTGATAATAATCATCATGATAATGGTTATTATGATGATAATTCTGTTGATCTCCGACCCAATTGTAACTCTGTGGGGGTTGATAGTCAGCGTAATTTCCTTGGGATTGATAATAACCATCATAGTAATGGTCTCTTTGATAAGGCATGAAGGAAATTGAGGCTGGATTGTTCATGCAATGTCCCCACGAGTGATCTCTTGCTCCACAACTAGGACATGAAAGTGATGTATGTACTAGATCCCTCTGAGCTAGTTTTCGCGAATGTTCTCGTAATTCCTCAAGTTGTTGGCTTAACTCCTTGAGCTTTAGAGATTTTATCTTTAATTAGCTTTTTTAGGATCTAATAACACGAAACCTTTATCTCCTAATAAATCTGCTTTCGCCTAAAAAAAATTCTGTAAAGACAAAAACTAAAAAGAAAAGCGTAAAATAGAACTAACAAAAATAAAAGCACAAGATAATTGCACAAGGACTAACGATGTAGTCCCCGGCAGCGGCACCAAAAACTTGGTGTGGCCTAAGGTGTGATAAATTAATGATATAAATAAGTGCAAATACACACCCTAAACTAACACTGTACTGCAAGTATTACAGGACGTATGCAAGTTTTAATGATAAGAAGATTCGTTCCTCAGGGACTGACGAAAGTTAGAGAGAACTTATGCAAATTATCAAGTGCAGATATTAAAGATAGATAATAATACGCAAGGATAAAGAAGAGAAAGATAGATATTTATTTGGTTTTTTAATAAGAAAACTAAACTACTAAATTAAAAGACAGAAAATAAATAAAAGCAAAGAAAAGAAGATAGTATGAAAGATATAGCTTAGGTTTTACTAGTATGCACTAATCCTTCTAATTCTATCTATTAAATCTAGTTCATAAGGGAGAATATTAGCTCTTGGTATACTTAGTCAGGATTCTAAATTCCCCAAGCTTAGACCTTGCGAGCGACTAAGGGGGCTACGTCACAACCAAGAAGTGATTTCAAATAGGGTTATCAAACGCCACTAAGGCCCTAAGCAAATACTGCAATCTTGGTGATACGGTGATTAAAACAAACCCTAATGACTATCTAGTTAGAAGTATGTTTTGTCAGAACTGCTATCGACACTAGACGTTATGTGGTGGTTCAATAGTTAAACACCCAGTTACGGTGACCATCTAACTACTATTAAGGTAATCCTATACTCGTGCATTAGCAAGGAAAACAATCATTAAATCAAAACACATAATCAAATATAAAGGTAAGGAGCTAATATCAGATTAAAACATATAATTTCCAAAGAAACTTAGATAGAAGAATTAGAATTCATAGATTATACATTATGCAAAACCTAAGCTAATATAATTAGTTCATACAAAGAAAAGAAGAAGAAAGAATTACAAAATAAGAGGTTGAAGGAGACATAGTTGTTGCACAGCTCCCTCCAGACTTCTTCTCTTGTGTTGCAGCTTCCTCTTGGCCTTAGGGTCTGGCCAAGGATGATTTTAGAGTGTTAAGAGGCTGTATTTATAGTGTAGAGGTTGCCCTAATTCGTTTCTTGGAGATAACTTCAAGTAATGGACTCCTAGCCCAACTCAAATTCGTAAGGAAAACACTGCTGCGTTGTTTTAAGTGTATCTTCTTCGTTATTGGTCGGATTTTGCTCCATAAGATACCAAAAGAATCGCAACAGAATTATCTTGACCCTTTAGAAGGAAATTACCAAATTCGGCCTATTTCTTAGGTAAAAACACCAATCTTTGGACGTGTATGCAGAATCCCAGATTTAGGCAGCTTTTCCTTTTCCATCTTTTTAGCCTTTGTTTCCTTATCTCCAATTTCCATGCAAATCTCTTTCCATAAGTTGTAATCTTTGACTTGGACTCTAATTAATCTCCATAATTATCTTCAAAGCTTCACACTAAATAAACAATTAAACCCAATATGCTCTAAAAATAATAAATTCTACAAATCAAGACTCAAAATAGGAAAGTGCACTAAATTAAGCTAAGATCGACCTATAAAATAATAAATAAGCCTAAAATGATGTCTCTGAAGTATATTATATTATCACAAATGAGGAGACATCAATGGACCAAGCAGAATCAAATTCTCTATCAAGAACTAACGAAAACACCACATGTAAAGGAGCTTAAAAGTGAAATTTTCTTCCTTGCTAGTAACTTCATTTTAGTTTGGGGGAAAGAGATTGACGGAGGATTAATCAAATTAGCATCTAATGTAATGATCAAATGAATTAAACCTCCAAATGGACTTAAGCTAAATATTGATGGTAGCTTTAATGCAGTAAAGAGAAATGCAGGTATAGGAGGTATATTACGGGATAGTTATGGCTCGTGTATTGCCGGTTTTATTGGACCTTGTTTGGTCGATTAACCTCTTATGTCTGAGATGTTGGCTCTTCATTATGGGCTTAGATGGATCATTGGTAAAGGGTATAAAGATGTTTACATTGAAACTGACTCGAGGGAACTCCATGCGCTAGTGAAGGGCGGTGGGAGTTCTAGTAGTCATGACGTAATGAACTCGAGGGAGTTCCACGCGCTAGTGAAGGGCGGTGGGAACTCAGGTAGTCGATGTGATGTTCTAGCACGGGAATGTCGAGGGTTACTTCATAATTGCCCCAACTTCGAGCTTAATTTCATTTATCGGGAAGCCAACTTTTGTGCGGATAGATTAGAAAAGGAAGGGGCGTTAATGATCACAACACTTGTGGAGTCTATCTTTGGAACTACATTATAAAGGATAGGAGTGAATGTGCAACTGTTAGAGTTGTTCTAGATCAATAGTTAATGTTATTTCATTTTGTTCTTTCTTGTAATTCTGTTTTAATCGGCTGTTAAAGCCTCATATGTATGCATAAAAAAAGAGAAAAATAATATTAATTTAAAGTTCTTTTGGGTTAATAACCCATTTTAAATTATACAATTACCTTTTGTGAAATTTAACTAATTCTTAAGGTAAATGCGTCATGCTATATTAAAAAAGACTTAAAAGAGACTCCAATTAATTTACAAATAAAAAAATATATTAAGTAATCACAAAAATTAAATAATTTACTTTAAAAAATCAAAATTATACTATATATCATTTTTATGTGTTATTTTACATGCAATAAATAAAAGAGAAGCAAAAAAAATATTTTTTTTGTTAAAAAGGAAAAGTTTAGCAAAAAAAAAGAGAAATAGTTGGATTGTTGTAGCAAAATGATTGTTGTAACAATTATTGCAACTAGGACATGTAGTTCACCGAACAAGGAAGGGTGGAAGGCACTATTAGGTCGTAATTAGGTTGTAAGGGGACGCAAGAGGGGCTAGAAATGCTGTCTGACGCAACCTCAATATACTGTCATATTTGGATCGATCGAAATGAGACGTGTTTCAAAGAAAAATACAATAAGAAAGTAAGTGAACGCTAAGAGCAATGGTTAAAAACACACCGATGGGTTGTGTCCTAGCTTGGGGTCGAGAACGTGATTAGGGGGTAATTGTTCCAGCAAGAAGCACTCTAATTAAAAGGGTCAAACCGTCCTTTGGAGTTAAACTCAACATCAATGGATGATTAGCGAACAAGTCAAGTAGAGCGTGAGTTGGGTGCTTTTTTCGCGATATTAACAGATATTTCATAGGAGGTTTCGTGGGATCCTATCAAGTAGGCGTTGTCAAGCCGAACTCTTTACACTACACATTAGATTATACATGACAATTACTCAGAAATATGAGATAGTTTTCATTGAGATCGTTTCGCTTGAGCTACATGCGCTAGCGAAAGCGGTGGAAGGAAGGGGGATTGGTCAGATGAGATACTTGAAGAATGTAAGACCATACTTGCAAATCATATTTATTTTGAAATCTTCATGTATACCGTAAAGTGAATTCTTGTGCGGATTGAATGGCGAAAATAGGGGCTGAATTGAAGAGAGAACCAGCTCCATACAGGGGACCCACCATAAATTTATGGAAAATCTTAATACGGGACAAAAATAGTTGGGCTACACATCGAAGAATAGTAAACACTTTTTTGAAAGTTTAGTAAGTTAATTGTATTTACCGGTCTTTGATAAGACCTTATTTGTATAAAAAAGAATCTTCAGATAGAAATAATACAAAAGGTGTGGCTGGCGAGTTCAACCAAGTAGGTTTAGAGATAGATAAAAGAGGTGGAACTAAAGGAGTAAGACGAAGAATGGAACGTTTCGAGGAATGGAGACATACTTGTGGGTTAATTGACTTGGGTTTCGAAGGACCGCGTTACACCTGGTGTGACTCTTGTAACTCTGGACAAAGAATTATGGAACTGTAGGATAGGGCGTATGGTAATGTGGAATGGCTGGACGTTTTTCCTAATACACGTGTTATTCACTTGGCAAGGGTTCATTCCGTTCACATGCTGATTCTTATCCAACTGTGCCCAACTGAAAGACCCAAGCTTGATGCTCGCCGTTTTAGATTTGAAACAGCTTGGTGTCTTCACAAGAACTTCTGGGATTTCATAGATAGCAAATGGGATGATAACAATAGCGACTTGGGAGATAGCATAGTAGCAATATAGGATCATCTAAGAAATGGAAAGTAGACATATTTGGGGATTTATATGAAAGGAAGAGAATATTAAACGCAAGAATAAGGGGAATCCAAAAGTCATTACAAGGGTCGTATAATTCTTCGCTACGCTAGTTGGGATGTCAGCTTGTTAAAGAATATGAAAGCGTACTTGAACATGAAGAGATTATGTACTTTCAAAAATCGAGGGAAAAGTGGATATATTCGGGTGAACGTAATACCAAATTCTATCAACTTGCGGTTTCTATTCGTAAGAAAAAGAATTATTGCATAAGATTGTTAATGACTTGGATATTTGGGTAGAGGTTGAGGAGGAATTGAAGGCTTTGGTTCGCGAATATTTTGAATCTTTATATGAGAAACCAGAGACTCATGATGGAGTGTTCACACTACCACAAGTAGGCCCAATTGATTCTGAGGTAACTCGTGAATTAGAAAGGCCTTTTTTAGACGAAGAGATGAACGAAGTGGTTTTTCAATCAAACCCAACGAAAGCTACCGGCCCTGATGGCATGTCATCGGCCTTCTATCAGAAATGTTGGGTAACGGTAGGTCCCTCGGTATGTAAGATGGTTCGAGAAGCAGTAAGCACCGGTCACTTGCCTTCGGGTTTGAACGGTACACTAATACATCTTATTCCGAACGTGTTAGACCCGAATCGGGTACGTTTATTTCGTCCTATTAGTTTGATTAATTCGCTAGTTAAATTTACAATGAATGCAATGGTCAATAGACTTAGGCCTATATTATCTAATATTATTGGTCCTTGTCAAAGTAGTTTCTTACCAGGTCGATCGATGATAGATAATATAGTTCTTGTACGTGAGGTTGATCATAGGATGCGACATCTTCAACGGAAGAACGGTATCATGGCGATTAAAATAGATCTCGTGAAAGCCTATGATAAGATAAGATGGGAATTCATTGAGGACACAATTAGGCATTTTGGTCTTCCGGAGTCCTGGATATATTTAATTATGTCTAGTATGAAGGAAAACGAAATGCGTGTTTTGTGGAACGGTGAACCTTTGGCACCATTTAGGCCTTTCCGTGGTATTCGACAAGGAGACCCCCTTTCTCCTTACATATTTGTCATGTGTATGGAGAGGCTCTCTCTTTTAATTCAGGAGTTATGTGATGCTGGAAGTTAGAAGGCGATTGGGGTGGGTAGACAGGACCCGAAACTATCTCATTTGTTTTTTGATGACGATCTAATTTTATTTGGTGAAGCATCTTTATTGCAGGAACAGCTGATTCAGGAGACGATGAATAAATTTTATGAAGAAGCTGGACAATCCGTTAGTGCCGAAAAGTCACTTATTTATTTTTTGAAGAATGTACCGGAGCAATTACAACAAAAGTTAGCCGTGGCTAGCGGGTTTTGTCATAGTGATTCTTTTAGTACTTACCTAGGGACACCTATACTATCGAGGAGATTACCAAAGGGGGTGATGTCTCCCTAAATGTTCTAATTTTATGCCCTTGGGAGACATCATTTTTTGTGTTTATTTAATTATTTAGATAGTCTTTTGGTGCTAATATGCAATAATTCAATTTTCCTCATTAGATTTTAGTATTTTTGATTTATTAAGCTTTTGCGCGTAATATGGGTTGTTTTTAGTGAAAAGCTTGTAGATTTTGAATAATAGATAGGAGAGGAATAAAAGAATAAAGTCAAAGATCGGGATATGGAGTCAAAGCTTGAAGATAAATCTCGAAAAGAATTATATTTTGAAGGTGCAAATCTGGAAAACAGGCCAAAGATTGCTGATTTCGAGGCACTTACGAGTTGATTTAGCCGCTGACCTTTGAAGAGATTATGTTCCTTATCGAGTTACGGAAATTTAGAAAGTGATTTGAGGTCAATCGGAGTTATAACGAATTGGCTAGAGCTGTTTTAGTGGAGGTGGTGCAGCAGTTACGGGATTTTGGCTTGATTAGTGGACTTGGACTTTTTATTATTCACTTAATCCCTAATTAAAAGCCCATTCCGAATTTGAGCTTATAAAAGGAGCTTTTGACCTCATTATTTCTGACCTCTCATTTTATTCTTCAATTCAATTCATCCTTAGAAGAGAGTGTCCAGAGAAGAAGCGGAAACAAGGAAAAGAAGAAGCTTGGAGCTGGAGACTGTCTATATCTCCAATTCACAGCCAAACCAATTTCGAAATTAGGTTTCTCTGTATTTCATTTCTGTAAAACAATATGAGTCTTATTTCTTTTAATTTAGTTTTCTTTTCAATTATTATGAGCTAATTCCATTATAGTGCTTGAGAATGCTTTATGGGTAAATCCCAATTCTATTGAATTTCATGTCCTGAATTTGGGTTTCTGTTAAATTAAATTGGGTCTTTTACTCTTTTCGATAATTTGTGATTGTTTACTGTTTTTAGAGTCGCGAACTAAGAACAGGTATTAGTATCTAGGCTATTCCACATATGTGGCGTGTGGATCATCCTGACGGAGGGTTTAGGTATAGAACCAATTATTCAATCTAAAATAGAAGCTATTGATTCTGACGAACTTAGCTAATTTTAGGGCCAATGAGGTAAAATTCTTAAACATCTAAAAGTGGATCATATTTACCCTGACGGGACTAGTGACACTCTAGGATAGCCTTATAGTCCACCCTGACGGGGGTATAAGGAATATAGAATGCCGACCATTGTAATTGACCAATTTAAACCTTTACAGAATAGGTTATGAAATAGAATTAGGAGGATCCCTTGCGTTCTCAAGTGCTACCTTCTCATACTTGCGTTTTACATTTATTTACTTGCGTCTTAGTATTTAATTGCATTTTCCATTTAGTATTTCATTACTTAGAAATAATAAAAACAATCAATCAATCATTAAAACTTTTACTTGATTTCATAAGTGCAATCATTCATTAATCGATAAGCATTGTAGTTGACCAAACCGTCCCTGCGAACGATCCTAGAATCACTTATTACTACTTGGGACAACCGTACACTTGCGGTTGTGGTTCGATTACTTTTGCATTTAATTTAGAACACACAAAGGACCACCAGGGGGTTTATAAGAAAATAATGGAAAAGATGAGAGGAAAGCTAGCTACATGGAAGACTAAAACACTATCATTAGCCGGTCGAGTTATAGTGGCGCAATCGGTGCTTAGCGCGGTGCCGATTTATCAGATGCAAGTAATGAAACTCCCGAAGTATGTTTGTGGGGAAATCGATAAAGTTGTAAGAAATTTCATATGAGGCTCGTCGGAATCTGATAGGAAGTTACATAGGGTTGCGTGGAAACAAGTTTGTAAGCCGAAAGAGGGAGGTCTTGGGATTAGAAATGCGGAAAATTACAATTTAGCGTTATTAGCAAAGCTTGGGTGGAAGATTTTACAACAAGGACAAAGTGTGGCTTGGATTAATATTCTCAAGGCAAACTATTTTAAAGAGGGAGTATTAAATCGAGAGCAAAGAGCAAATGATTCTAGTATTTGCAAAGCTATTCTAGTTGGCTTAAAAGTCATTCAGGATGGTGTTGTTGAACTAGTCAGGCACTCAGGAACCAATTTCAAGTGGCGCTTTGAAGCTTCTGGCGTTTTTTCAGTTAAATCGGCATATGGGAGATTAGAGAATAGCATAGTAGATACATCCTTTCAATGGGGTTTGATATGGGAGCTAAAGTGTTCAAAGAAGGTTTGCTTTCTCTTATGGAGAGTGGACTTGAACCGTTTGGCTTCTATGGGCAATTTATATTGCATGGATGTAACTGATTCAAGTCATTGTGTTATTTGTGGAGCTGCTACAGAGGATATTCGACATTTATTCTTGAATTGCAGAATTCCAGCCTTGATTTGGCGACTTTTCCGGTTAGAGGTTACTGCCTCAGCTCACCTTGGACCTCAAGAACATTCGGTCTTGCCTTCTTATTTTTCTGCAGGTGATCAAGCGGCATTACAGCAGGCGAATGAAGACTGGAATTGGTCACTGGAATCTGGCTTTCTCGCGGCAGGCGCTGTGGCGCATGATAGTGCTGCAGATTCTGCAGCTTTAGTTGTTGCTACTATTGGAGCAGCTCGTGATTCAGATACATCTCACACTAAAGCTTGGTTAGGTCATCATCTTCGATCAAAAGTGGAGGTTCAGGGTCTTGAATGGCCTCTGGTTTTTGCGGCAATAATCTGGGTAATATGGGTAAAACGGTATCAAATAATATTCGATGAACTACAGAAATTGCCTCATATTGAGGAACTTAAACGAGATATCTTCTCCCTAGCAAGCAATTTTGTCCTAGCTTGGGGGAAGGAACTTGATGGAGGCGTAATTAAATCAGTTTCGAATGAAATGGTAAAATGGGTTAAGCCCCATGATAAATTTAAGCTTAATATAGATGGCTCGTATGATCAAAACAAGGGAATCGCGGCTATTGGTGGGATCTTGAGAGACAAAAATGGATCCTGCATTGCCGGATATGCTGGGGCGTGTTTACTCGTTTCACCACTTATATCCGAAATCTTTGCACTTCATTTCGGGTTGAGGTGGATTATTAATAAAGGCATTACAGGAGTTTATACTGAAACAGACTCGAAGGAACTCCATGCGCTAGTGAAAGGCGGTGGGAGTTTAAGTAGTCGTGATTTCATGGACTCGGAGGGAGTTCCATGCGCTAGTGAAGGGCAGTGGGAACTCAGGTAGTCAACGTGATGTCATTATCAGAGAATGTCATGAGATGCTACGTATGTATCCTAAGTTTGAATTTAATCATATATATCGAGAAACTAATTTTTGTGCAGATAAATTAGCAAAGGAAGGAGCGAGTATGCGTAAAGAACCCGTGATATTCGAAGAGTCTCCGGATTATTTATGGAACTACATTACAAGGGATAGAAGTGAGTGTGCAATGTTATTCTGCTAGAGTTGTACTGAACCATTAATAAGTTCTTCAACTTTTGTAACATTGTTTTAATCAATTTTTAAACCTCTTATGTATTATGTATGTAGAAAAAAAAAGATATAAATGAAAAAAAGATGATATCTTTATTAAAAAATTTAACCACGAAAGTAAAAAATCCAGAGCAACTGTAATGATCACAGTAGTAATTTTGATATGTGTGAAGTATGATCTCGCGGAATTATTCATTTTATGCCTTTGCTAATATTTTTAGTTTTAACACAGTTTATTTGACAAAAAGAAAAGTTTTAACACAATAAGTGGTCTAAGAACCACAACGAGATTTTACAAAAAATGTATATAATTATCATATTTTGCATGGTTGCGTAAGGCAATTGAAGCTTATTTAATCACCTTCACAATTTGTAAATCGAAAAAAGAATCATGGATTACGGCCTCCGAATATGTTTAGAATATTATTTAACAAAACGATAAGGATGGCATCAACACCATCCTTAGATTTATGTAACCATGAGGTCGATGCTTGAATTCTTCTATTTACTGAAAATGACGCTCAACTCGATATACACGGAGTGCATTTTAAAACGAGATATTATGTGCTGAGTTAATTATTATAGACCGTTACTAAAATTAAATACATATTTTATTATTTTATAATATCACTATCAGTCGTGTTTTTATGTGCAATTCAGTCTTTTTTTTTTTTTTTTTGTCAAAATGTGCAATTTAGTCTATACATACATATCATTTGTTCTTATTTTCTTAGGAAAATTTTTCCATCCAATATTGGATGATCCTACACCAATCATATAAATACACATACCCCATGTTTTAAACTTGCAAAAGTAACTAAATTATAATCTAATGACATGTGTCTTGTTATAATAATCAATGGTAATGATATGAATATTGGACCATCCAATATTGGATGGAAGTCTTACCCATTTTCTTATATCTTTTTTAGTAGGAATATTTGAGTAGGAGAAAGATAAACTCATAATTATTCAAGGGTATATGATTAGCCGCAATCATAAAAAATTATGTCTAAACTAAACCTTAGCAGCAAAATTATCGAAACGTATTAACATTGATTTTATAAAAATTCAACGCAAGATTTATAGTTAAAAACATCCTATAAGACAAAGATTTCATTAAAGAATATAAAATTATCAAATAATAAACGAAGAAACTATCAATATATAAAATAATAAATGGATTAAAATAACATAAAAAATTAAGAAATCAAATAGATATTAATTAGAGACGGTAAATCAATTGTGGAAACAAGAACATTATAAATGGAACACGTAACTTTTGGATGATACATTTCCACAACCATTAATTCCGGAGATAACAAAATTAAGGATATTTAACACAAATTAAGACCATAAGTATATTTGCTATATTCAAATGATGGACATGTGCAACGAAAGTAGGTTACATAATTCTAACGGAGGAAAAGACGCTCAATGAGTCTCAGTCAACAATGGCAACATCTAACATAGGACAACGCTATGGAAGACGGTGTGACGATCGAATATTTCCAACAAAATTAGAATATTTGTTTGGAAAATATCTAATAATGCGATACCGACAAAACAAAATCTGGAGAAAAAGAAATGTTTAGATTTAAAAACATGTTTGTGGTGTCACACAATGACAGAAACAGTGGAACATTTACTCATTAGATGAAGGTATCTTAAGTTGTTTGGGCAGCTTCACCTTTACAAGTTAAAGCGCAACAAGATGAATCAACGAACACTTGGAAATTGGATTCTTAATATTATAAACACATATACAGAAGAAGGATGGGAAAAAAATTATAATCACTGATGATATATTGATTCTCATCTGGAGCTTATGGAAGACAATAATGAAATCATTACATGAAGAAACTAATATTGAGTTACATCAAATTATACACGCAACGAATAACCTTATGCAAGAATTACATGGGCCTAACTGAAAAACATCATAGACAGAGAATTGCGCTCCAACGAGAACCATCACGACTGAAGACCAAGAACCGGAAAACACAATTGGAATCATATTTCTTTGTGAAGCATCTTCTGTTAACCCATATAAGGAAACGAGAATCGATATTGTGCAGGTGCATCATGGAACAGGAAGCAGGATTTGAATACAAGATACACCAAGTTGCGATAACCTTGAACTTGTTTAAGGTCTGAGAGGATGTCCGCAGTAAGTTAGACGATTCGTCTGATGTATCAATCAGATGGCTGAAGATTTCAGCCTGATGTCCTATAAGCATCTCTGCCTAGATGGATGAACGACCAACATACAAACTTGCAAAATATGCTAGACACGGAGCCACCAGAGGTCGTGTAGGGACGACTTGATGACGAAAGACTTCAACAGGATGGAAATAGGATGAAGGAGGAAGGAGTTTGGTTTCCAATTCGTCCTAAAAAAAGAGTTTGGGACGGTAACCCCACGATTTCAGGGTATATTATGAACTTACCTAATATTTAAGAAAAGAAATGTTAATATAAAAATTTTATAGTCTCTAATTAAAATATTAACGCGAATGCTGAAGCAACGTTTTCGTATTTTTTGTAATAACTTATACAACATTGTTTTTGCACCAAATCTAACAATTTATAGGAAATTGAAGGATCATTTTGAGGCTCGGAAGCAAGACTTCTTTGGAATAAAATTGCAGGATCATTGTCCGAGGCTTTTTTGCAATATTTGTTTTTTCATGTAATTTGAAAAGTAACAGGGGTTTAACATTTTTTTTTCAACTACTGTTACTTTGTTACTTCATGTAAATTTTAAGTTTAGTTTTTAATTAATGTTACTCTTCGTGTAAGTTTTATAAGTTTAGTTTTTAACTACAAGTACTCTTCATGTAAGTTATAAACTACTGTTCCGGTTTATAATCCTTAGTTTTGCAATTTCCGAATCAAAAGTTCCGAAATTTCTGTGCCGAAATTTCCGAATTTCTGGTAAATTCTGAAATTCCGAATTCGGAATTGTTTTTCCCAGTTTTGAAAAATTGGATAGGAATTGGAACGGAAAAAATCTATTCCGAATTTTTTTTTGGTATTTTACCGAAAGACCTTTTTTCCGTCCCGTTCCTTTGGATTTCCACCCCTACGTAAACCGCATGAGATAATTTTTTTTCTTTTTTTAACCCTCGAATATATCAATGTCCGCCTACCAATTTCTATTCCAAATGAAAAAAACCCGAAATCTCTCAAAAATCTCCCCCATCTCATGTTATTTAAATTTAAAAACCTCACAAATTTCTTAACCCCTATGATTCTTATCTCGACCTCCCTTTTTTTTCTTGTTTAATGCTCTAGAAATCAGTATCCACACAACAGAGTGGTGAGACTTGTGGATTGAATTGGGAGGTCATGTTAGGAAAGTTGTATGGGCTCCTCCTTCTACGAAGGATTTGAAACGACACCTCATTTTAGTTGGGGGATAGAGAGATATGGAAAAAATTTCTTAGTTTACATAGCAGGTGATGCATTTAGTTGCTTTATATGGGATTGTGAGTTGAATTGTTTATGTTTTGTGTAGTTATTGATGGTTGTCCTTCAAGAGATTTGCACGTCAACCACTTTTGTATATTGTCGATCCCGGTCTTGCTTATCTAATTCCACAAACATCTACTCTTTTTATTATACTAAACCTCATGTTGTTGACTGCATATAGTATTAAAATTAGGGATCTTACTAAGGCCTCATTTTGTTGACTGCATTTCACGTAAGAGATTCAATTAAAGTGAGTCTGGGAACGCTTATAAGGATTAAATTATGTGCATCAATATCCATGTTTTTCACTTTTTAACTTTACCTAATAATATTCTCAAAATGGGGCTTGACTATAAAAGAAAGTGTAAATTCCTTATAGGGTCTTAGAGACTATCTTAGTGCCACAAAGGAACCCTCTCATCACTCTCTCCTCCAAAGAGGCTTCTAAGATGCCCATTGTCATTACTACCCTTATACTGTCTATATGACAAAAAAAATAGATTCTTCTCTCTCCTTCCTTTATCATTTTCTCTCTCTCCTCCTTCATTAAGTATCAATAATTTTCAGCTCCGACCACAACCACCGACCACCGCCGAAAAAAGTATTGAGTATGGAGTATTGAGTATGGAAAAAGTCACTGAGTATGAAGTTGATGATGGAAAAAGTTACTGAGTCGCCGGAAGAACTTACTGAGTATCAGAAAAAGTTATGGAGTCGCAGGAAAAAGTACCGAGTCGTCGAAAAAAGTTACTGAGTATTTAATTTTTTTTATTTAGTAACTTAACTGAGTATGCTCATATGCTCAATAACTTTACTGAGTATGCTCGTTGCCTAGTAATTTTACTGAGTATGCTCAATAATTTTACTAAGTATGGAGAAAAATTAATTGATTTTTTGGAATCATTAATAAAGGCAATAGTTGTTGTTCAACTTTGAGATGAAAACGAGATATGAAAACTAATTACAACAATTAATACAAAAATGAAACTCAAACTAACTAATTACACAAAAAAAAAAGAAAAAAAACTAAATGTTCCCACTTGCTAATATTGGTGCATGTCTATGTACTGCTAATGCACATACGAGAAGAATAGATGCTCAAATGTTCAAGACTTAATGTTTTTAATTAATTGTTGAAATTTTACCATTCTTAACCATTAGTCTTGCACCGGAAGCTACCCAATAACCAGGATTCTCTCGTGGGTCCCTTGTCATCTCCGTCGTATCCACAAATTTTAAGAGTTTCGTCGCTTGTGCGGAGGACCTCCAGGGTAAATAGCAGAATTCATATTTACATCAGTTGGTTATGGAGGTAACTTTTGAACCGCAGTAAAATGATGGCTAATAAAATCGATATAAGTGCTCTAAGCATTAACCATAGTTCTTCAGGAGTTAAAGGACATCTTCCTTGCCTTTCTCATTTTATCTAGATTACTAATCTGCAACTCAATAATTCCACTCTGTAAAACTACTTAAGAAACAAGGTTTGATTGATATTAAGATTTGGAGTCTTACATGTAAAGTCTTCCACCTCTTGCGAATTTTGCCAATTCTTTTCTTTTCTTTCCTTATCTCCACCACCATAATAACATCCTGTGAAAGCAAGCATATCTGCTTCGAACATGGAAAACAAGATTTCTCATTTATTAGATTGTCAATGCTTAAAAGCACTAAAACAAACTTTTATTCACTCTGGAAATAAACTACTCCCAGAAGAAGAAGATTATCTGCTCGACGAGGATTTCTCTCATAACCAGCCTTGCTATGTTCTAATGCCTAGATCTAAATCGAAGCTCCGACGGATCTCGAGGCTGGAGAAGACGGACAGGGCTCCTTTACTCAACTGCACTGCCATAGCTTCGAACGTCCGACCTCCTTCAAATCAGCTAAGGCGAGGCTCCAGATCCAACTTTGAATGGAGGAACATCTAAGCTCGCCGGAGATCTGCTGGCATGGAGCTCGAGGCTGACCATCGCCGATCCCCGGGGCTCGAACATTGAGCTTTTCCCTGTTGCAAACACTGCTAATCTCACGAGCTCGAGTGGTCTTCTCATCACTAAAAAAGCTTCACGAACAGTGTGCCAGAAAAAGCTCTTCCCTGCCCGGATCTACCATTGCCGGCGGTTTCAAAGGAAGACAAAAAGTTTAGAGAAAGCTATGTAAGATTTGGAAGAAAAGGAGAGAGGAGAGAGAAATTAGTGTTTAGGGTTTAAATAAATAATTTTGATAAAAACTAGTATATACAGGAAATAGAAAACAAAAAAAGGGTAAAAATATAAATGAGATTTTAGTCTCTAGTTCTAATGTTAATTGTTGTTTGTGTCTTTAAGTAAGAAAAGAAGGTGAGTGAAATGTTGTTAGGAAAATTTTTTTCTAGGATTTTCTCTCTCTAGGGTTTAGCTGCTCTCCCTTCTCTCTAGGATTTTCTCTCTCTAGGGTTTAGCTGCAAAAATGGTTTCTCCTCTCTTCTTCCAAGACAATCATCCCCCTTACGTTCCCTAGATGTAATGTTAGCTTCGTTTCCCGTTATGATCATTGTTCTCCTTGGTTAACCCGTTTTATAATCCCTTTTTCCTTTTCTTTTGTTACTTTTAGCCGTATTTAGCCTTTCAAGTTGTTCTTTTAGCTTCTCCTTAGGCAGCTTTTATTATAGTCATTGGAACACGCTTTTGATTTTTCCCTTATAAAACTGTCTTATCCTTTCACTTTCCCATTATCTTCTTCCCATCTTCATTTCTGCAAAAACCCCTCATCTCCCATGGCGAACTTCACAGTAAAAACTATGAAACTAACTCCGGCCTACCAAGATCATGAAGTCTATAATCAACGAAACACCCTTTTAGCCCGTATCCTTACTCCTCAAGAAATAAACCCATACACGGTGGAAACGGCGGCTAACAGATCGTGGGGGCTTCGTTCTCCTATGCATGTTCTCCCAGCAGACTATAACACCTTTTTCCTAGCTTTCGAGTCTAAAGAAGATATGCTCAATACTTGGCATTTCAGGCCATGGTCAGTGAACGGTCATATGCTAATCTTACATGCATGGCATCCAGAGATGTCAATCGGAGAAGCGGATTTTTCTATGGCTACTATGTGGATTCAACTCCTAGATCTCCCTTCTGTGTTTGTTACCCCCGATAATGCCGTGAGCATAAGTAAAAATCTAGATTGCACCCTCCTAGCTTACGATATTGAAGATTCAAACAAAGCAAAGAAGCAACTCAGAATCCGCGTGTTATGGAAAGTCAAAAATCCCCTTCTAACCATATTTACAGTTGAAAGACCAGCCCTCCCAGAAGCCATTATTAGAATGAGATATGAGAAACTCAGTAAGTTTTGCCATTTCTGTGGAATGCTTGATCATGCTACCAATGACTGTGGCTTGTTTAAAGAAGAAACTAAACGCTCCCGAGGCCTGGTCAGACTCCGATATGGAGATTGGCTGTCGGTAGATCCAGTTAAGGGTAGAGGTTCTAAGATCCAGATTGTTGATGATCTTGATGATCCTTCTAAGTTCTTCTCAACTAGCAGTGAGTCCATACCGAGTCAATCCAACGAGTTCACGAGTCTCCCTCGTACTAAAGACAGTCCTGCTAGTGGAAAGGACAAAATCCCAGCTATGTCCTTTGGTACGGTTTCAGATAAATCCAAATTGTTCCCCCAGAAAGGACACACTGCTGTCCAAGAAAGAGGTATTGTGATGGTACCAAATCCTCTCACCACAGGTAATGTCGGTGTTAATCCCTTGGCAGGTAGCGATAGTAAGAAAGGCCCAGCTAGCTCTAATCCTCCCCGTACAATTAAACCTATTGGGCCCAAGCCCACCAAAAGCTCTACTGGACCTAAAGGTAACTACAAGGCATCAGGTTCGAAAAGGAAAAATTATAATCATGATGAGGATTGGGCTCCTTGGCCCAATAAAAATCAAGACAACACCAATAGTGGGCCAAATGCTAGTTTCGGAAGAAGGTGGTCTATCAGAACATGGACCCAAGATAACCCCACCAAAGGTAAGACCAGTAATCAGTGGGTCAACCCGAACCCAACAAAGTCCAATCAGAGTGAAGAAGAGAAGGTTCGTAGCCCGACTGAGTTTTACACCCCCAATCCTACCCCCAACCCCAAGAATGATCAGAAATCTCCCTCCATCTCTCCTACCCTCCCTACATTTATCCCTCCACCAATCGATGCCAACTCTATTAGTTCCCCTATGGAAGAATCCCCAAACAAAGGAAGTCAGATACAGGAATCGAAAGAGGAAATGGTCACCCCTGCCCAAAATCTTAAGGAGTCTAATGCTAAGATTGATGAAGACCCTATTTTAGTGGATATCCCTATTGGTATGGTGAATGCTTCTAGTTCGAACATGAGCCAAAGTGCTAAGAAGAGGAAAATTACTCACGAAGAGATGGTTGGGTTCAGTGAAGTGAAGAGTAATCTGGTTGAAGTTCCGCTCTTAGATATGGCTGCTAATGTTACTCCCTTACAGATGATAGCTCCGGTTGAAGTGGGTGGTTGCAATCCGCAACCCCCACAAGAAGAATGATAGGCGTTTTTTGGAACTGTCAGGGGACGGGGTCACCCCTGACAGTCCAAAACCTTAGGGATATACTCTCTAAGGAGAAACCCCAGGTTCTTGGCCTTTCAGAGACCAAGACTAAGAGAAAGAAGCTGCTTTTGTTGGCAAAAAAGTTAAAAATAAAACTGGTTTGGAGTGTTGATCCTATAGGCATCTCAGGAGGTTTAGCCCTGTTCAGCGTCGACAATGTGGACTGTGAGGTAATATCTTCTGGACTTAATCATATATCTGTCTCCCTTCTTAATCCCGATAATGTTTGTTGGTACTTGCATTTCATTTATACTCTACCTGAGAAATCTAATAAAGAAATGCTGTGGGAACTGATTAAAAAATTTAATACTGAACATTCTAGTATCCCTCAAATTTTTATTGGTGATTATAATGAAATTAGGTTTGATCATGAAAAAGTTGGGGGCAATCCTAAAAGTCTTAGCGAAATGAGGATTTTTAATAATAATATTGCCTCTAATAATCTTTCTGAAATCCCTGTCAAGGGCTGTACTTTCACTTGGAGGAATAATAGGGATAGTAGTGACCTGATCCTACAGAAATTAGATAGAGGTTTGTGTTCTCCCTCGTGGATAACTCTATTCCCTGATGCCTGGATACATAATGCACCCCCCATAGGATCAGATCATGCTCCCTTAATCCTCCACCTATCTAATCCCCCTTTGGCAAATTCTAATAAAATATTTAAATTGGACCCTAGCTGGCTGAGAATCCCTTCGTGTAATCAGGCTATACATAGCTGCCTTAGTGGTTCCCTTACCTTCAGTGGCCCTCCCCATATCAAAGTCCTAAAGAGATTGAAAAGATGTAAGAATACTGTCTTAAGGTGGAAAAAACATAATTTAAGAAACAATGCAACAATGATTAATCTCCTTACAAATAGATTGACTAAACTAATGTCCCTATCTCCCATGGGCCTAAATGACTCCTCTAAAGCCGAGTATGAGTTGGTTTCTTCTGAGATTGAAAAATATTGGAATTTGGAGGAGTCTTACTGGGCCACTAGGTCTAGAATCAGATGGCTAAAATTGGGGGATAAGAATACCAAATTTTTTCACTTATCCACCAGAATTAGAAGAGCTACCAATAGAATAGACAGCCTTTTGAAACAAGATAACTCCTGGACCTCCGGATATGATGAGCTGAAATCTCACGTAACCAAGTTCTTTAGTGAGCTTTATCTGGATGATGGGGAAAGGGCTATGGATCCTATTCTTAATAACATTTCCCCTTCTATTACTGATGAGGAAAATTCCTTGCTTATGCATCCTATCACCCTAGAAGAATTAAAAGTGGCCACTTGGCAATTAAATCCCTCAAAATCCCCTGGTCCTGATGGGTTACCAGGAGCTTTCTTCCATAAGTTCTGGGACCTGATTAAGATAGACATCTTGAATATTTGTAACGGAGTTCTTTCTGGTAATATCCCATTAGACAGTATTAATGATACAAACATAATTTTAATCCCCAAGTGTAAGAATCCTCAAAAAATAGAACAATTTAGGCCTATTTCGTGTACAAACTTTCTGTACAAGATTCTTTCTAAAGTCATGGTGCTTAGATTGTCTTCTATTATCCCCCGTGTTATTTCTCCTTGCCAATCTGCCTTCATAAAAGGCAGATCAATCCAAGATAATATAATTATTGTTCATGAAGTGATTCACAAATTTAAACACCTTCGATCTAATTCCCGTAATAGCTATTCTATTGTCAAGGCAGATATCCATAAAGCCTATGATAGAGTGAGCTGGGCCTGCCTTTTAAAAATCCTCTCTAAAATGGGTTTTGCTGAATCCTGGGTGTCGTTTATAAAATCTTGTATCACCTCTGTTAAGTTCAATGTTATAATCAATGGGCAAGCCTCTGGGTCCTTTCTTCCCTCTCGTGGCCTTAGACAGGGGGACCCTTTATCCCCCTATCTGTTTTCTATAGTGTCTAATCTGCTATCTTCACTAATAGAAAAAGAATTCAATGAAGGGGCAATTAAGGGACTGAATTTGAGTAGGAATGGCCCTTCTTTACATCATCTGCTCTTTGCAGATGATTCTATTTTCTTCTTACAAAATTCAGTTGCAGAAATACATGTTTTTAAAGAAATCCTCTACAAATTTTGCTTCGCTTCTGGGTTAAAAATCAATCTTAATAAATCTTCTATCCTTGTGAGCCCTAATACTACCCCTAATATGCGCAATTTGCTTGTGGATTCTTTTAGAATGCCTATTACGAGTGATCTTGGCTTGTATCTAGGAATTCCAACGGAATGGGGGAATTCCAAGACCAATGCTATGGACACTCTGGTGACTAAGATTGCTGATAAATTGAAGGGTTGGAAACAATCCCTTCTTTCTATGGCAGGGAAAGCCACACTGATATCCTCTATAATCCATGCATTCCCTACCTATTTTATGTCACTTCTGGCTATTCCCAAAGGTGTCCTTAATAAGATTAATTCTCTTTCTAGCCATTTTTTTTGGGGGAAAGATGAGGAATCTGGTATTCATTGGGTAAATTGGAATAAAATAACTACCCCTAAGGATCACGGAGGACTGGGGATTAAAAACCTTGAGGCCTTCAATGTGTCCCTACTCGCTAAGCAAGCATGGTCAATCCTATCCAATCCTGATTCCCTTGTTTTTCAAGTTCTTAAAGGAGTGTATTTTAAAGATGTCGACTTTATTCACGCTCCTAAGCCTAGGGGAGCTTCTTGGGTTTGGAATAGCCTTGCTAAAGGGAAAGAATTCCTTAAAACCCATCTAATCAAACCTATTGGGGATGGACATTATACTTTAATATGGGAAGATAACTGGTGTGGTAAGATAATCCCTAAACCTGCATCATATAGTAATGATCCCTCATTCCCCAAGTATGTTGCAGACCTGATATCTAGTAACACCAAAACCTGGAAGGTGGACTATATTAACACCCTTTTTCCTCCTGATGTTGTATCTAAGATTTTATCACTTAATATACCATGGACTGAAGGATCTTTTGATCTCATTTGGCCTTATACCCTTAATGGTATATACACGAGTAAATCTGGATATTCATATTTAGTGGAAAAATTCATTGAACCCCAATTTGTTCCCTCCCCTTCCTACTTTCCTAATCAGGATCTTCTTAAACTTAGCTGGAAATCTAATGCTCCTGCTAAGTTTAAAGTTTTCTTTTGGAAAGTATTGACAAATGCTCTTGCTACAGAGTGTAATAGGTTTTCGCGTAAATGCTCTAGCTCTGATTTATGCAATATTTGTCTTAAAGAAACTGAGGATGTGAATCACTTGTTTCTTCATTGTGAATGGGCTAGAAGGATGTGGTATTTATCCCCGTTGCATTGTAGTGTCAATCCTCAATCTACAGCTGGTTTGAACAGTTGGATTGGGGATTTAGTAGTTAATGGCCAAAATACTAAAGACAAGATAGAGATTCTTCTTAAGATCATTGCTTGTCTGTGGTCTATTTGGGTTATTCGTAATAAAAAAGTGATAGAGGATATCCCCATTAATTATGATACAGGTCTAACTTTGATGAATTTACATTGCAGGGAAATTTTATGTATGGTTTCTGAGAATCATACCAGCTATCCCTTCAGTCCCATTGTGGAGACGCCAATTTGGAAATCCTTATCCCCTTCATGGATCAAACCTCCCCAGAACTTTGTCAAAATCAATGTTGATGCTTCATTTATCCCTGGGAAAGCTTTTACTGCAGCCGTTGTTCGTGATAGTGCAGGTGTGGTAGTCACGGGATTTACCTCTGAGATTACAGCCTGCACAAGTTTTGAAGCTGAAGCTAAGGCAATTCGTAGTGCTCTACAGTTTGCCTTAGATCAAGCACCTAATTGCATCAGGATTGAATCTGATGCTGAAGCTGTCCTTCAAGCCATTTATTCTTCTAGCGTGTCTTGTTCATGGGAGAACAAACCAATCCTGGAAGATATCAGAAATTTGGCTAAAGCCCACCATAACTTGCGCTTCTGTGGGATTAGAAGAACGGCTAACAAAGCAGCGGACTGGATAGTGAAAGCGTTTGCTAGGAAATCTTTACCTGTTAATTGGTTTTGTAATTTGCCTTATGAACTTTATTCTATTTTGTGTAATGATGCTGACTTTGTAACAACTGGAGTTGGTTGACTCTAGTTGAATCCCTCCTTTTTAATATAAGTATTTTTGCCTAAAAAAAATGTTGTTAGGTATTAGGAAGTGTTTTCATGGGTATTTAGGGAAGGTTTTCAAGACATTTTGGTAATTTTCTCTAACTTATAAGAATAATTTAAATAAAACATACAAATGGGATTCTTTCACTCGATTCTCTTTCTCACACTAGCTATCATTCGGTGATGCTGCACGTTCAACTCAAATATAATTCATAATGAATCATGGTACCAAAAGAGAATATTCTCTACACTAAAATTCAGCTGAAAATTAGTAGCCAAGTATTATAACAATTTGACCAAATGTAACATAGATAGGAAAAGACATGAAACCAAGGATGCTCTTCTAGACAAAAAGTAGTAGCACTAGTAGATCTTTGGTTAAGTAGTTCCGAACCACCTCAAAAAGTGGACTTTAGTCAGTAATAACAGTAAATAATGCGGCGTGGTTAAATTCGTCCATGAAAGAACATATTATCCAAATAAAACACGGATCTTGTCAGCACCACAATATGTTACGTTAACATCATCGACGCCGTCTAAGCTATTCCTGTGGACTAAATTTACATTAATATCCAAAAACACACACATGCATGACTACCCCCATACATTACAACCGTACAAAAAACGTGGTCTCGATTCTTTTCACCAACAATTAACAGAACAATTATGCTGCTGCTTCCCCCCTTCAATCATTGTTCTCTATTATTAATTACTCTAATCTACAATAGTTTTTAAATAATAGTAATATGTCAAGGAAATAATTTTTTAATGAAAATCTAACTGTAAGATTTCATTGAATTTAAGAGATGCATGGGTACTATATAATATTTAAATCTTTTGTTTTTCTTTTTCCTTCTAAGGACAGCCTGTCCAACTGTAATACTTTTAATTATAATAATAAAATAATTGACCGATTTTAACATAAAATATTATTTTAATCAAATAATTCTATTATAATATTTAAGAAAAATAACATATCACTAAAAACAATTAAAAATTAAAAACAACAAAATTAAAAATGTATGTAATACATATATAATTGAGGTAAACAACTTAAAGCGAACAAAAAGAAATAGTAAATTTTCACTAGCAATTTAATCCAGAGCCGGTCTTGTTATCTTTAAGTTTTGTACAAAATTTAAGTTAGGCCCTTATCTAATATAAAAAATTGAAGATTGTAATCTTTGAATTAAATTTCTTATATAAATAAAATAATAATTTTATTAAAATTTAATATAATATATAATTACGACAAATATATAAAATAATAGAGATAGTCTTTTTTCAATAAAAATGAATTTTACAATTAAAAGCAAAACTATAACTCGGTTATGTTTATCATAAAAAATAAACTAATTTAATTTAATTTTTTTTGTCAACGTAAACTAATTTAATAGTTCCTGCAAAATGTAAAATAAAATTTCTGTAAAGTGTTGGAACCGGTGAAAAAAAATATGTAAGACTGTTTAAGAAAAAAAACAAGAGTCGATTATTCAGTAATGTCTATTATAAAACTTATTTAAAAAACGATGCCTAGAATAAGATTCTTTTAAAAAAGGCCACACCCCAAACTATCCCTTACACTTAGCAATTAAAAGAAATAAAAAATAAAATAAAAGATAACAATCAGTTTTATGGGTTGAAAAGAAAAGAAAAAATAAATCAAAATAACATACACATAAAACACACGCATATCACACACAAAACACACGACACAGTCGCTGTTGAGCGGGAGAAGAAACCGACGACGAACGGAAAAAAGCGCCGGAAAACAGCGAACATCAAGCCCTACAATTAATACTAAGTGTAGGAGAGCACTAAAAAACGAAGTTTTACCTTACAAAATCAGAAAAAACACAAACGTAAGTCACTATAACCCAATTTTTAAGGTTATTGTAAGATTTTTTAGATTGATTTTTGATTCAGAAGTGTTTATTGTGTGATTTTATACTGATTTATGATTGATTAAGGAAACTAATGATACTAAATAATGATTTTGCTAGTTTCTAGAGTTTATAATAGGATTTTATGATGAATGTGATCGAAAAATGTGATTAATATGAAAATAGGATTAGAGTGATTAAACATGACTAGTCTATAAAAGAGGGACCTATATTGAAATTATGTCAAAAAAATTAATGTAATAATGTAAAATATAGATAAACAAAGACTTACAATGATTTTTTTGGTAAATATAGTGCCAAATATAGACAAACTGTGTAATTTAGGGACCTTACAGTGTAATTAATGTAGAATATAGAGACTTATAACTGTAAAACCGTGTGCTCTGTAGAATTCACTTATTAAATAGTGAATTTCATGTTTACAGAAGTGAATTTTATATGGTAATGTCAATACACACTACTAATATGTTTTTTGTGGTTAAATACAGGTAAAAATGCCTCCAAGAAGAAGATTGATTGATGAACAAGAAGATGACAAGATACAAGCACTGAAAAGGAAGAAGTACTAGCTTTTCTAGGTGATGAGCAACCCCTTAGTGGATCATGTTCATGGAAGAATGTACATGCAGTTCATTGACAACAAAGATCAAAGAATCAATTATCCAGAAGAATATTAAGGAATGTGTTGACGTTTTTATTATTGTATTGAAATTAAAATTTCGTATTTAGTTGTACTTAATTGAGAATGTTTTAGATTGTAATGTTTAAAATGACTTGTTAGTTTATTAAGTGTAATGAAGAACTTGATTAGAAATGGAAATTGATTAGTATTTATTATTGTGAAGGATTTGGTTGAACGGTTACGATACCAACAAAATACATGAAAAAGCAGGCAAAAGCCGCAATACATTAAAATGACTTTAAAATTGAATGTTTGGAACATGAAATTCATGTTTGAAACATGAAAATTTACTAACCTGCACACTAACAATTTAAGTTACTCGGATCAAAACCTATACTGAAAGACAATAATTATAAAAGAATGAACCACACCACAATATAAAAAAAAGGATCCAAAGCATAACAATAGAAACTGTAAAAATTGTTAAAAGTCGTGAACATTAAACAGCTGTTACAAGAATATTATGATCATAAAAAAAAATTCATAGAGCAACTTGACAAGTTTTTGCATTGACCAACGTGATTGATTAGTTGCCTTTAATGGTTACTTTTCAGAACCATATCTTTATGATCACAGAATGTATGCTCCTTGGGATCGTGGAAACACGCGACCTTTTTATAAGAAGAGCAAGAATCAACGACGATGATTGCCGAGCAAGCTGTAGACCGAACAACCTCTATTTCCTGATCATCCGTAACATAAATATCCATACGCTCCACAGTTGACTTGCTAACCAAAAACTGCATGTTAGAAAAGCCTTCTTCATTTTTCAACAAATAGTTGACGTCCTCTCCAACTGAATAAAATAAATGCGTGGAACTTAAGATCAAGGAAGGCCATTTAGACACCACGTAATTGAAAACAAAAATCGAGAGTCGGGAAAAGATCAAACAAACGCATAGAACGTTGAGCACCGAACCTAACTACAACCATAACCATCTACAAAAAACTAGTGATGGTATAAGTAGAGAAGTTGTGCAGTCACAGAATTTCATGTTATAAACATAAAATTCCGTGTCTTAACAAATTGATGTAGAGCATAACAAATGCAAAACAACCTCTACTCAATATGCATAAACTATTAAATCAAACAAAAAAAAAGCAAAACACAAATACAACAAAACATAACCTAGTAATGAAGAAATCCAGTATATAATCAAATTTATTCAAAACAAAGAATCAAAATAATATATACCTTGAAAAACATAGAAGAGGATGAAATTACAAACTTGGGTTGAAACTATAATCCAAATGCTCTACAAATCATCAACACATACAAGCGTGTATGTATTGTAGCCTTAAAACAAACCTGCAATAAAAACTCAACAAATGAAATAGAAAATTAGGAAAAAAGAAATAACAGAGAAATAGATTAGAATCGATATTTGTGAATAGTTAATGCGAGATATTTGTGAATTGTTAATGCGAGATAATTGTGAATTGTTAATGCAAAAATTAGAAGAAATCGAGCGAGCGAGTACAAGAGACTGAGAAGCTATACCTTGAGAGAGAATGGAGTTGTACGCGACAGAGAAGAAAGCATACTAAATGAGAGAGAGAGAAATACTAAATAAATGGGGAGTAATTAACATTTATAAAATAATATAGTATATATATAAGGTAAAAAAGGAAACAAAAATAGAGTGAGGTTGTTATTTATAAATAATTAATTAAGAAGATACTTATATACCAATAAAAAAAATGAAAGGTTTAAAAAAATCATTAGATTCCTCTATGAGAATGCTTTGAGCAATAACCCCAAAAAAGAAAATGCTCAAATTTTATAAATGCTACCCATTTCCATTAAAATTTTCAAAAGAAAATTAAAATTCTTGCAAAAAAATTAAAGAGACTCACGCAATCGTTTATGAAGAGACAAACTGAAATCAAAGTCTTCAACCAACTTGAAATTTTAATTAAAATTAATATGTTTGGATAAAAAGCAAAGTACCAGTAATTTATGCAATTTTCAGTAAATCTTGTGAACAAAAAAATTAAAACAAATAGAAAAAATTGAGACTTTCAAACAAATAAATTAACTTGAAAAAAATTAAATTATTCAAGTCCTAATTGAATCATCCTAAATTTATCATATAATTCATATCTAAAATTCTAATTAACCAAATACAAATCAGATATATTGAAAATTTTAAATTGATTTTATATTGAATATATGATTGAAAATAAGATTAAGATCATTAAAATAGTAAAATACATATATAAATATTTTTAGAAATACATAAAATTTAATATTAAAAAAATTAATTACTTGATAATTGAGTTGTAAGTATTTATAGATTAATGCTTAATAATAATGACTTTTTTGTTGAATAAAAGAAAAGGGTAGATAAATTGATTTTTTTGCCGGTGTCAATCTTTTTTCCGTTTGTTTTATGTTGGAAATTGTAAGAGTGTGAGAGAATTTTTTGTCTATAAGCGAATGATTTATGGTAATTAAAATAAAAAAGTTTGTCAAAATTTTGGACCTAATATTATATAATGGATTTATAAAAATTTGGGCCCTAAGCAATCGCACCATTTGCACTTGCCCAAGACCGCCCCTGATTCAACCCACATAAAAAAGAATCATAATTCACAAGTTCTACACGAACCTAATTAAAATTTAAACGTCTTGTGCGTTAAATTAAATCGTCAATAAAAATAGATTCTTATAACATAATGAATATCAATTTCATCTACCTAAAAATTATAATCACTCATTATATAGACGGGGGAGTTACAATATTAGCAATGAACCTTTTAATAAAATAGACGAAACTATTGATGAGAGTTAAATTAAGCATTGATGGGTGTTTTAATAAACGAAGATGGTAACCGAATAAAAGGACTTTTTAGAAATATCGAAGTGACATTCGTGTGTGGTAGAATCACCTTTTCACTTAGAGCTAAGGGCACCATTTTAGAATGATTTTTGAGGAGGAATCAAGAATTTTGGACATGTGTATTGAAACTGATTTGCGGGAGTTTCACGCACTAGTGGAGGGTGTGGTAGTTTTGGGTTTAGGATTAATCACATAGGTTAGGATTGATTGGAAATGTTACAAAGAAATCCATCTGTAGAGGTGAACTACATCTATCGAGAAGCAAATGTATGTGTGAACTTATTTACAACAACTTGTGATGAGTTGTGCGAGAGTATAATGAAAAATAACGACCCACCAGCCTGCTTATGGAGAACCAATACTAGAGATTGGAATGGTCGCTCAATACTTAGAATTTTTTTTGCGCTCCCAATGAGGAAATTGTAAGTTGTTAAATTTTATGGTTTATTTATAAAAGCCTTTGATGTATGGATAAACGAGAGAATGTTAGAGAGAGGCAACTAGGTCAATATCCAAGGGTCCAAATAAGACATAGGACTAAGGGGTGGATTCAAAAAAAAAATCTTTGAAAGGGTTAAAAATTAGAACAATTCAGGGTATCATTCTAAATTTTTTTTGGGGTTAGTTTCTAATTCCGAGAGGGTTAAAGTTTTGTATTATGAGAGCTAATGTTCACGCTTCAGGAATTAATGTATTTTTTTAATAAAAAACTAGACATATTCCCACTGTATCTGATGGCCGACGGGGGAGACCCGCACAACCCTCATTAAAAATAAGAATTGTATTTTTCAAATACATATATATATATATATATATATACAATTTTTTTAATTAATTTTATATAGAAAAATATTAAAAAATTAAATCAAATTTTTTTAATAAATTAATAAGTTGTCTGTAATTAACCTTTATATTTATAAACATAATAAATATATATATATATATATATACACACACACAAATAACGTTATTATTTTTATATATATTGAACATGTATAATAGTAACCTTTGGTGTAATTACCCATGAAAATAATTAAGAGACTGTTTGGAATTGCAAATTTTAGAGTTAAAAGAGTTTTTTAATAAAAATTTAAACATGAGATTGTTATCCAAAAGGTATTGAACACACACCCCTAGGATCCAACAAGACCCCACTAATATTCTCTTCTTACTAAACGCCACAAACAAGAATTAACACCATAGACCAAAAATCTAATTACATTCTTACCCTCTTTTGTGTTTTGATATATATATATATATATATATATATATATATATATATATATATATATATATATATATATATATATACACACACACACACACACACACTAGTTTTATTATAAAAAACTTTAAAACCCTAAATCAGTTCTCTCTCCTATCTCTCCTATCTCCTCTCTCTTTTCTCTCTCTATCTAGCTTTCTCTTTCTCCCTCACGTAACAATAACTCTCTCCTCCAGTTCCACAAAGCTGCTAAAAGCTCACTCTAGACCCATGAAGCAAAGCTCTCCCCTTTCTCATTCGATGGTGGTGCAAAGACAAAGACCGACGTCCGCAGTCCGCCGTTCTACGTGGTCTGAGGTGGTGATGTGTTGCTAAAGAAGACCTATGAAGCTAGACATGGTCGCCTGGGTAGTAGCTTTAGCCATGGATTGTTTGCATAATAGAGGTGTTTATCATCGTGATTTGAAGTCGGAAAATTTGTTGGATGAATATGGGAATTTAAAAGTTACAGATTTTGGTTTAGTGCTTTAGGTGATTTTTTTGGTTCAAAAGCTTTGGATGATTCGAGAAGAGAAGATGTGTTCCTTTATACAAAATCTACGATCCACTAACAAACAAAATAATGGTGAGTAGAGACGTTGTTTGTACTGAAGAAAAAAATCTGGAGGTGGAATGAAGAAAATCCTATTAAAGAGAATCAAATTGAAGTGGAAAAAGAAGAAACAAACCATAAAAATCAAGAGTTGCATGTCATGACGCCTCAACAAGTTATAAATACGCAAGACAATGAAGGTCTATGTAATTATTTTTCTCCACTAAGAAGAATGTGAAGCATGACAAAAATCTCCGCAAAAACTAAAGATATGAATTTGGTATGTCTTGATTCCAATCATGAGCTATTATCATTTGACGAAGCTGTGAAAGAATATTCTTGGAAGAAAGAAATGGTCGAAGAAATTCGTTCAATTGAAAAAAGAAATACTTGAGAATTGACGTCTCTTCCAAAAGGAAATCGACCTATTAGAGTAAAATGGGTCTATAAAATAAAGTGGGAGACAAATGGAGAAATTTATCGCTACTAGGTAAGACTTGCTGCAAATGGAGACAAACAAAAATATGGAGTTGATTATGATGAATTTGTTGCCCCTGTTGCTTGCCTAGACACCGTGAGAATATTGATATCGCTTGCAACTCATCATAAATGGAAGATATATAAACTGGATGTCAAATTTATATTTTTTTAATGATATACTTGAAGAAGTGTACAACAAACAACAAGAAGGTTTTACCATAAAATGGTAGAGAAAATATAGTGTATCGATTGAAGAAGTCTTTATATGACTTAAAGAAAGCTCCCCGAGTGCGGAATTCTCGCATAGACAATTATCTTATTGATAATGGTTTTGTCAAAATTTCATTTGAGCATGCATCTTATCAAAGTAATATTCTCAAGGTAAAGTTTAAATTGCATGTCTTTATGTCGATGACTTGCTTTTAACGAGAAATTGTGAAGAAATGTTTGTTAAATTCAAACAAGACATGTTCAAGTAATTTGAAATGGAAAACTCTAGACTTGTGTCATTTTCCTTGACATCAAAGTAGAACAACAAGAAGGTGGAATTTGTATTTCACTAAAAAGGTATGCCTCCGCACTACAAGATAAATTAAACTGGCAAGTTGTAATCCCGTAAATTCTCCAATGTCACGTGGTTTGAAAATGACAAATGAAGGAGAAGGAAAACATGTGAATTCCGCATTATTTAAGTATTTAATTGGAGGTTACGGTACCTCACAATCACAAGGCCATATATTGGTTTTTCTGTTAGTTTTTTGAGTCGTTGTATGAAAACACCAAAAGAGTCTCATTGGCTTACAGCAAAAAGGATTTCTAAGTTACATCAAAGGTATTATGAATTTGTGTTCGTTTTATCCTCATCAAGAAGATGTTATTTTATGGATATTCGATAGGGATTGGGGAAGTGACGAAGATGAAATAAAAATCACAAGTAGGTATGTATTTTTTCTTGGGTCTACTGCATTTACATGGAATTCAAAAAATAAAGCACGGTTGTGTTGTCTTTGTGTGAGGTGAACATGTTGAATTATATGCAACGGTTTAGAAAGTAATTTGGTTGAGGAATTTTCTAAAAGAAATAAATCACGAACAAGAAGATCCGACTATTATTTATGTGGATAACAAGTCGACGACCGAGTTGTCCAAAAATCAAATACAACATGAAAGAAGCAAGCATATTAATCTTTGTTAGCATATTGCCCTTTTTGTGAGTGTTTTTATGAGATAACTTCTAGTGTGTTTAACATCCCAAGTGCTTCTAATTACATGATTACATATTTCCATATTAAAATATATCTTTTGTCCCTAGTTGACTCTTCAAGCATGTCTTACTTCCATAAATGTCCAATCTTTCATCTTGATAATATGGGCACTTCTATGCAACAAATTGTTATGTGTCTAAAATGTTGTAAACTTTATTGCTATATGATTTCACTTTTAGAACATATTTAATGGTACGATCTAGGCACACAAGCATGAATACTGATTATATGTGCACCTATTTTCTATTTTCACACTCTTTTATCTGTGTGATTGTAATAGGACCCCCTTATTTGTCATAAAGTTAACCTATCTAATTGTGTATACTATACTGTTATATGAGTTCACATTTATAAATACATCATATGATTAGAGGACACGTATTTAAACATCACCTTTATGGCTTAAACATGCTTTACATCTTATCAATCGCTAACATGTTTTAGGATTCGTGTACATTTGCTTGAATTAATCATTCTTAGAGCATAACACTGTATCTTTTTTTGAATATGCTAAAATATTGAACTACAATAATTTTTATATGCATTATTAAAATATTTCATATGTTTGTCTCAAGAGCATCAGAGTGTCATTTCCTATGAAAAAATATGTATCTTCATTTTAATACTCTTGATCATGTTTTATGACATAACTTCTCGTACGTGTGGAATTAGAAGAAATATTCAACTACATACTTCCTTAAAATTTCATTCTAGACATATCTTATGAAGGAAGTTTTGTCATCCGAGTAACGAATTGAAAGTAAGAAAAGTTGCAATATAGTAAAAACCGACAACCTTACACCCTTCTAAATCGGCACCTCGGTTCAAAATAGGTTCCCATTTTGCTCAAAAAATGTTATACCTTTTTTAGATAGTACCATTTGAATTTATAAGTTGGAGCTCAATGGGAAGAAAGTACAGTTTTTCAGAATTGGGCCCCTGTTTTGTTGGAACCGCGGCCCCGTTATTAGTCATGACAACTTTCTTAGAAATATATGCTGGAGCCTTTAAAATATATAAATACCCCCACCATTGGAGTTTAGAAGACACCTCTTGAATCCAAAACTTTTACACCATTAAAGGGGTCATCCCAGAAGAGTCATCAAGCTATAATATTAACTTTCATATCATTGAAATAGCTTGCAGTACTTCATAGTTCATATCCACTCAAAGGGAGTCAAACAATATCTATTGTTTCATCTACTTAAGAGGAGTTCAACAATCAACCATAATTGTTCTATCTACTCAAGACGGATTCATACGTTACCATTGTATAAATTTCTTTTTAGGAGTATCCATTTTCATTCCTTGTACTTAAATTATACACCCCACTCATCTCTAGAGTATAACTTAGCTTTGTTGCTAAAGTTTAGAGTAAAGTGATTTTAATATCTTTAAAGAAGAAAATACTTTCATATTGGAATGAGTTTACTTGTGTAGGTGATTATGTAAGGGGTTTATCTCGAAATATTTGAGTTCGGGTTATCACATAACTGGTAAACGTCTCGGGTTCGTAGGTTGTAGTTTAGCCCAAAAAAATCTCAAGTGTAAAGGTTTATATCTAATCTTCAAGATATATTAGGGATTTAAGTAGAGTAGCTTGGAAATACTAAGGTGACCGGATACTAAGTAGAGTTGCTTGAAAATACTAAGGTGGCGGTGGTGGTCAGTGGTGGTTGTCGGATTTTATAATAAAAAGAAATAAATAAATATTATATTATGAATATTATATAATAAAATAAAAAATAAATAATTAAAATGACATTAAAGGTAATAGTGGAAGGTAAATATGACAAAGTGTTTAATTGAAAATCAATCCTTTAAACTATGAGTAAGTATGACGAATTTATCTTTCCTCGTTTTTTGGAAAATGAAATTTAAAAATTCGTAATTAATTAGAAATTATCCCATATTTCATTTGTAATTTCATAGATGAGAAAAGTGAGAAAAATCTAGAATGAAAAGTGATAGGGTTTTCTTTTTAAAAGAGTATAACCTATCAAAATTTATTTGAAAAAAATATGAGTATAGTATATCACTTTTTAGCTAAAAAAATGGGCAAACAAACACCCATTTTAGAATAATTTGAAGTATGGAAATCTGTCTACGGTTCGGCCATCGTGTTTTTGAAAGACGGTCATTAAATGTTTGTCTTTTCCTAATCATAGATTAACAAAAGAAAGTCGGTCATCGATTAACTGTCTTCTTTATAGGGCTGCAAACGAGCCGAGCCGAACCGAATACTAGATGTACAGTCTTGTTTGTTTAATTTTTCGAGCCGAGCCGAGCCGAGCTCAAAATTAAACGAGCCGGGCCGAGCTCAAATTTAAACGAGTCGAGCCCGAGCTTTCAATGATCCAAATCAGAAATGTTATAACTTGTTTATTTAACTTATAGAACCATCTTTTTTAGTTGCTTTTTATGGTTGAAATGAGATTTTCATGAATATTTGGTATTTGATGGAGTGTATAACATTAATAAAAATATAAATGTCTAAATAAATTAAAAATATCCAATTTAATATTGAAGGTTTAATAGTATATTTATAAGTTAATATATTAATTTATAATTCATAATTTTAAACGAACTCACGAGCCGAGCTCGAGCAGACTCGTTTATTTATCGAGCTTAAAATGAAGCTTGAGTTTGAGCTTGTTTATATTCGAGCCGATCTCGAACGAGCTTTTCTCCGAGTCGAGCTCGAGCGGCTCTCGAGCGGCTTGGTTCGTTTGCAGCCCTACTTCTTTATAATCGATATTTTGAAGTGGTCATTGAGTGACTGTCTCTACTTAAAATACAGAAAATATATATTGTGATAATTTATTAAATATTCAATTCGTTTTTATATATTATATATTATCAATTAGTTTGTATATATTATTAATTTATTTTTGTATATAACCAGTTAGTTTTTATATATACTTTATAATCAATTCGTTTATATTATAATATAATATATAATCAATTGGTTTTTATATATAAACAATTTTCAATAAAAACCTTATATATTTTTGACAAAAAAAAACTTCTCAATTTTATATTATATTATGTATTATATTATATATTATAACGGAAACGGAAGCAAATCTCGGAAGCAAATCGATTATATATTATATAAAACACGAATAAAGTGAAAGACGGTTATAGATACCCGTTTTTTCGTTAATCTATGATTAAGAAAGACAGACATTAGATGACCATTTAAAAAAAACGGTGATCGAACCATGGTTAGAGGGCTAGATATTGAATTATTTTTAAATAAATATTTCTTTGTCCATTTGTTAGCTAACAAGTGCTATGCACTTTAAAAAAAAAAAAGAGCAATGCTAGGTATTATCTAAAAAGATATCAACAAAAAATGTATCACTTAAATATCACCCATGATGTGGTCGTTAGAGGACTAATTATGAAAGTGAGAGAAAAAATAAATTTAGAAAAAGAAAATCCATGATTGGTCAAACTAACCACCACATATAGGTAATGTTTAGGTGATACTTTTTTGAGTAATGATATATACCATCCAAATTCATACCACCCAAATACCACCCAGTGACGTGGCGTGAATTGGTAGGTTACGAATCGTTAATGTATTTATTTCTTGATTTGATTAAAGATTTGTAACCAACCTATTCACGCCACGTCATTGGGTGGTATATATCATTACTCTACTTTTTTAGGTGATACCCACTAGAGTAAATATATATACCATTCAAAATCATACTACCCAAATGTCACCCAATGATGTGGAATGAATTGGTTGGTTACAAATTTTCTATCTATTTGTATTTTGATCTTATTTAAAATTTGTAACCAACCAATTCACGCCACGTCATTAGGTAGTATTTGAAAGGTACTCCCTCCGTCCACAAATGTTTGTCATACCTTTTTTTTCACATAGATTAAGAAAAGCAATTAATGACTTCTACTTTTACTAAATTACCCTCAACTAACTATTTAATGATTAAGAAAAGCAATTAATGCCTTCTACTTTTTGAAAATTAAATAAGGGTAAACTTGGTAGAACATGTAAAAAAGTTTCTTGATATTTTAAAATGACAACTTTTTGTGGACATCCATTTTTAGAAATTGTGACAAACATTTATGGACGGAGGGAGTATGATTTGGGTGGTATATATCATTACTCTACCCACTATTATTCTTAAGAAAAACAGGCGACCAACAACTCATAATAAAGGATCAACTAGCCCGAGACGCGCAAATCTCAATTTTTCTGGTAAGCTAATTACTAATACTATGCAAGAAAAGATTTGAATTCGGGTCATGGGATCCGACTAAAAAAAAAAAAAAGGAAAAGGGGTCATGGGGCGTCTTAACGACCCAACCATACTTGAAAGGCTGGTCTTATCTTATCAATGGGTCTATCTAACAGTTAAGCATCAAAGGTTATCTTCACATTTCAATCAGAACCATCTCCTCTCTTTTATTTTCTCTCTCCTCTCCTATATATAGTTTCAAGTGAAAGAAAGATAATATAACATAACATTTATCATACTTGTTTATCTACCTGCACATGCAAATTCAACTACTTGATTAATTACAAGTCTTAATCTTTGAGGTATAATATATAGTTTTCAACTTAATAATTCTTGTCTTGTTTTGCCAACTTGGAACTATTTTGATTCTTCATAACTTCTAAAAGGTTGGTTCTTTTTAGTATAAGTTGTTGTAGACTGGTAGTCAAGCTAATTTTGCCTGACCAGGAGTAATAAAGTTTCTTTATTTATTGTAATAATTAAAATAGTAAGATCTAATAGTAAAATTTATTACAAATATTACTGTTTACTGTTTCATTTAATCAGTCTTTGTTTTATATATATACTCTTGAATTGTGCTCTCCTAAGCTTATTCTTATACTCTTCCTCCATCTTCTCTCGCACCTCTTTTTATCGAGAGCTAGTAAGAGACGAGACGAGACGAGACGATAGAGTATTTGTTTCTTAGGATCTGCTCTCATAATCGGATTGCGATAAGGTTGTATATTGTATTCCAAATTTGTTCATTCACACATATTTTTATAATTTTAGCTTTACTTATCAACAACTTTTCCTAGTTCTAGAATTTTGAATTATAAAATGGTTGAAAATGATATTTTGTGTTTATTGTTATTAATTTTCCATTTAGTAAATTGTTAAAAGTATTTGTGATGTATCTATTGCAGTAAGAAACTTTCCGATAAGGGTTAACAAAGCTCGATAGAGAATGAATCAACAAAAAATCAAGCGAAGAATCGGTAAATATGAAATGGGAAGAACTATTGGTGAAGGAACATTTGCGAAAGTGAAATTTGCTAGGAATACTGAAACTGGAGAACCTGTTGCTCTTAAAATTCTTGATAAGGATAAAGTTCTTAAACACAAAATGGCAGAACAGGTTAGTTTTTACTTTTTATTATCTATCTCAGATCATTAAGCAAGACTAGTATTAGACGAATCTCATTCTTAATTTTTACTAAATTTTACAGATAAAGCGAGAAATAGCAACAATGAAGTTGATTAAACATCCAAATGTTGTACAATTGTACGAGGTAATGGCTAGCAAGACCAAGATCTTCATTGTTCTTGAGTTTGTAACTGGAGGAGAGCTTTTCGACAAAATTGTAAGGCAGTGTTTGATTTTAGGTGATTGTTAAATTTTGGGATAATTTTTTTTTTAGTACTAATCAGGTTTTTATGGTTTAATTCAGGTAAATCATGGACGAATGAGAGAAGATGAGGCCAGAAAATACTTTCAGCAATTAATTAATGTTGTAGATTATTGTCATAGTAGAGGAGTCTATCATAGAGATCTCAAGGTAAGTTATTTTATATAATATCTTCAATTATTTAATGTGTCTTTTGTTACTCAAATCGAAGTGCTTCATACTTAATTCCTTTCTTTCTTGATACAGCCAGAAAATCTACTATTGGATGCTTCTGGAAACCTCAAAGTTTCCGATTTTGGATTAAGTGCTCTTTCCCAGCAAGTCAGGGTAAATATTCTTCTTTTACTTTTACCCCATTTTAGTTTCTAGATTTGTCAATTTATAAATGTTGTGCATGTTTATTATTTAATATGTTTAATTTACAGGACGACGGTTTGCTTCATACAGCTTGTGGGACCCCGAATTATGTGGCTCCTGAGGTACAATTAAATTTAATTTATGCAAATTTGTTAAATTTGAAATGAACTTCTTTGTTTAATGAATTAAATTTATCTATAGGTCTTAAATGATCGAGGATACGATGGGACATCTGCAGATTTATGGTCATGTGGAGTAATACTCTTTGTATTGCTTGCTGGATACTTACCTTTTGATGATTCTAATCTTATGAATCTTTATAAAAAGGTAAGTTTTTTTTTGCATTTTCAATGTTTGTGGAGATGTATAGTTTATAATTATGTTAAATTGATCTAATTGGATTTTGTGTTTGTAGATCTCTTCTGCTGAATTTACTTGCCCTCCTTGGCTTTCCTTTGGTGCGATGAAGTTAATAACTCGAATCTTGGATCCAAATCCTATGACTGTAAGTATATTAACATTTTATCTTTTATGTCCTTTTTATGGTACTAAGTATTCTTCATTTTTATGCAGCGTATTACCATAGCTGAAATGTTGGTGGATGAGTGGTTTAAGAAAGATTATAAACCACCTGTTTTTGATGAAAAAGAGGATACAAATTTGGATGATGTGGAAGCTGTGTTCAAGGATTGTGAAGTCAGTAATCTATTATTATACAACAGTGTTTTGTATTATTTAACATAAAATAACATTATACTCATAGTCTACTTGTTTTTTTATTTGCTACAGAAACATCATGTGACAGAGAGAAAAGAAGAACAGCCTGTAGCCATGAATGCATTTGAGCTAATTTCTATGTCCAAAGGACTCAATCTCGGGAATTTGTTTGATGAACAGGTTTGAATTTAACAACTTATCTTAATTTACTAAAATTATTTGAATAAATTTCAGACTTATTTAATGATATGTATTTTTTGGTTCAGGAATTTAAAAGGGAAACAAGGTTCACATCGAGATGTCCAGCCAATGAGATAATGAAGAAGATTGCAGAAGCTGCAAGGCCTCTAGGTTTCGATGTGCATAAAAAGAACTACAAGGTATTATTACTTTAGATTATTGTGTACATCTATTTAAATAAACTAAATTATTAAAATTACTTATCTCTAACATATTTTCTTACTTATAGTTGAGGCTGGAAAATTTGAAAGCTGGGAGAAAAGGAAACCTTAATGTTGCTACAGAGGTATGCATTACATATCCGAAGCTGCTTATTCGGTTATCTTTATATGTATCTTGTGATTTTATTCTCATTCTCAGTATTATATTTGAATCAGGTGTTCCAAGTAGCTCCTTCTCTTCACATGGTTGAGGTGCGAAAAGCCAAAGGCGACACTTTGGAATTTCACAAGGTATTTTGTGAATATTTTTATCTCAAAATCTAAAAATCTTTTTTTTTTAAAAAGATTTGTGATTAATCGTTTAAATTGTACTTGTATGGTTTTGCAGTTCTACAAGAACTTATCGACATGTCTAGAGGATGTGGTGTGGAAAACGGAAGAAGATATGCAATCAATGAAGTAAAGATGAAAATAGAGAAGTAGCAAGAGATAGATTCTCGTGTTTGCTCTCTCCTGTTCTCATTCATTTTGTTTCTTTTTTTGTCTTATCTTTTGTGGGACATTTTTCCTCCCATGAGAGAAACTATGGAAGGGGTTTTAGCCATTGTTATCTAATTAGAAATGTTGAAGTGGACAGCGTAGTTAGTTTCTCTCTGAGTTGTATTATATATGTGTACGATTCAGCTCTCCATTTTAGTTTCCGTAATTTCAACTATTCGTTTAAATGGCTTCATGAATGAATCAATGTTTAGAATAGGAGTATCATAAACCCGATCAGAATTATTGGTCTCATACCCTATAACAATATAACTGAGTTAACCAACTAGTTGGGTTAGCTCAGAGGCGAACGACTACATGACGTTGATGCCTTGGCTAAAGTGTCTGATTATAAGACTAGAACAAATTTGGAAACCCAAGACACCTATCGACTTAGTGGATGTGGGGCTTACGTATTTCATGGTGCAATATAATAACAAAGAAATCTGCCTTGAACGGGGATCGTGGATGATTCCAGATAGGTACCTAATTTTCTGTGAATTGGACATTAATTTCATACCTCAATCGGTGTTTGAGGGGGCGACAACTGTTTTGATAAGGCTGACTTGGTTGCCTTTGGTGAATTATACATAGGAGATATTGATAGCGGTTGTGAACCTCATAGAGAAAAAAGTTAAAATCGATCCTTTAACCAAGTCTTGAGTCCAAGGCAATTTTGTGAGACTAACAATAGAGATTGACCAAAACAAACCACTTGTTATGATCATTCAGATTCAAGATTTGTTACAGAAAGTGGAGTACGAAGGACTCCATGAGATCTGTTTCGACTATGGGCGATCATGGTATAAGAAGGAAAGTTTTCCAAGCACAAGAGAGAACACATCTTTGATCAAAGAGGGGCCTGGTGGAATTAGGGATGGCAATGGTTACGGTTGAAAACCGAAACCGATGAAAATCGAACCGAAAAAAAACCGAATTGTACAACCGTGGTTAAAACCATTAGGTTATGGTTTTGAAAAGTATAAGTGTATAACCGATGATTAAAACCGTTAGGGTATGGTTTTAGATAAAAATAAAACCGAATAATCGAAAACCGTTTATTATCATATATATTCAAATTTTAAATAATATAGGTTAAATTTGGGATGTTGAAATTCTAAACACAAAATCCAAATACTAGATTTAACAAACTAAATAATATATAGGCAATCTAATCAAAGACCAACATAATATTTATATACCTTAGAGATTTTTCTTATATTTGTGGTTTTATTTGATGAAAAATAATATATTTATTAAATTATTATTTGATTATGGTTAAAAACCGAAAGACCGTTTAAAAACCCGAAACCGAATAATGCGGTTATGGTTTTGAAAAGTGTAACGATGGTTAAAACCGTTAAGTTATGGTTTTTAATAAAATAAATGGTTATGGTTATGGTTTTTGATAATTTTGCAAAAAACCGAACCGTTGCCATCCCTAGGTGGAATCACTTATGAAATGGGTAATTTAAGTACAAAGACGAAGTGGATGAGTCTCCCTCCTTATATGGGGAGTGGATGTTTGTTCAAAGAGGTTCTGGAAGGCCTCACAACAGGCAAAACGTGGAGCTCGGGGAGAGGTAAAGGGTTAGGTATTGGGTTGCAGAAACACGTGAATATGCATATGAATAAGCAAATGGCTCAAGGGGATGGCCTAAGGGGGTGATCCTATATATGATATTCTCAATTCTTATGACTCGGAAAGGGATGCAATAGTTACAAGGACTCGAGATTGGAGAAATGAATAAGCAAATGGCTCAAGGGGATGTCCTAAGGGGGTGGTCCTATATATGAAATTCTCAATTCTTATGACTCGGAAGGGATGCAATAGTTACAACGAATCGAGATTGGAGAAATTACCAGCGAATTGAGTGGTAAGATGGAATTGGCACACAAATCCGAAGAGAGAAATAAATATGTTAATAGGGGGAGCTTCGAAAGGGTATGGGGTGATTCAGGCAATCGATTACGGTGTTAAAGGGGATTTTTTTTATTCAAAACTTCAAGTATTGTATATGGTGACAACTAGTAATCGCAAAGACAACAAACAAAATAAAAAGAATTATGCATAGGGTTTTGTTGGGTCTGAAGGGAGTGAAGTACAACATGGATACACGGCCCCCGAGAAGAAAAGTGCAGAAGCTTTAGGCATAGTAAAGAAGCAGCCATTAGTAGATGTGACTGGGAGAATAGATGGATCTGAACAGGGTCGGGGATGTGAATTTTGTTCGAGCATTAGAAATGAAGAATGTGAGGGCTTATGAAACTGAAATTTTAGCAAGGTGTGATGTTGCTAATTATGAAAGTTTGGCAAGGACTGATGCTACAATTCTTGACAAGAAAGAGAAGGGGTTTGCAACTTTTGAGTGCGATATGTCAAGGGGACTGTATGTGATTAGACTGGGCGAGTAAAGCGTAGTTGATGGGGGCAGAACGAGATTAGGGGAAAACAACTTGTACAAGATTGGTCTATCTATTTTTTGAGTATAGGACATATAAATTTGGATGAAGTGGGGGATCCGCAACCATCAGGTATTGGAGGAGGTACCTCATATTAAGTCATACAACAAGACTTTTTGGTTGAATCTACGAGTGTGATATTGGATGGAGACTGTGTTGGCATATTTCCCTTTTTGTGTATGTTTTTATGTAGCGAAATTTTATGATTACCATGTTAATTTCACTTATAACATAATCATCTATCTCTTTACGCAACATGTCTCTTGTTACTAGTTGAATTATCCTTAGCATGATTATTCTTGTTACATATGCATTCACATGAGTTGATCACTCCCTAGATAATAACTTGTTATATACTTTGAGTTTTCATAAGTGATCAACTAAGAACTTACTTGTATACTTTATTAGATCATTTCATACGTCAAGAATTAAAGCATCAAAGCATATCTTACTTGTTAAAATGTGCAATCATTCATCTCGATTATATAAGCACTTTTTATGCAACAACTTGTTATGTGTCTAAAATGTTGCAAAATACATTGTTATATGAATTTACATTTAGAAAGCATCCCACGATAGTAGATAAGCACACAGTCATGAACATGTGGATTATTTGTGCACCTATTTGCTATTTTGTACACCCTTATGATTGTGTGATTGTTTGATTAAGTTTAAGACACCCCTTGATATCATAAGACATAAACTTTAACTTTCTAAACATATATAGTACATTTTTATTTAATTCAATTTAAAAACACATTACATGATTAAAGAACAAGCATCCTAAGTTTAATTATTTATGGTTCATGGGCTTTCAAATATCTTAAACACTTTCGGGAGCATAGTTTTACACATGTAATAAATTTTCTAAATTTTTAGCTACATACGTGTTTAGATGTTCATTTATAACATACTTCACGCTAAGATTTAAACCATCTAAGTGTCACATCTATGGCTAAAACATGCATTTACATTTTATCTATCTTAAACATGTTTTAGCCTTTGTGTGCATTTGCTTGAGTTTAACATTTTTAGAGCATAAGTTTAAATGTATAATGAATTTTCTACAATGTTGAACTATAAACCTGTTAACTTTCACTATTAGAACATTTAATATGTTAATTTCAAGAGCTTCTGAGCATCATTTTCTATGTGAAAATATGTATTTTTGTCTTCATACTCTTGAACATATTTTATGGTACAACTTCTTCTTCTTCTTTATTGGAATCTGAAGTAATTTTTAGTTAAACGTGCTAGAATTGATTTTGAAGATATCTCATGAAGAAACTTTTTGTATTTGATCAACAAATTAAATTATATATCCAAAATACATAATGTACAATGGGATCCCGATTTAGAAAAAAGTCAACCCGCTTTAGAGAGCGACTTTCTGATTTTAAGAAATGTCATCCCTATTGAAAACGAAATCCTGGTTTAAGAGTTGTTCTACAACGTATTTATGCCCGGTGGGACTTATTTTCTCTATATAATGGTCTATTTCAATCTACATCACACCTTTAGATTTCACCACCGGTCTCTGCGCAAGGTCTCCTTATCCAAGTCCCTTGGTAATGTTGAGGTTGTTTTTTAATCTACCCTGACGGGAGTTAGGAGGGTTATAGAATCCCGACTACTTATATATTGCTCAATTCATACTTATAATTATAAATTCGACTTAGTAAGATAGGTGCATATTTGTAACCCTAAGCTATTATCTTATTTGCATTCTTATTTAATATTTATAAAACAAAAGAAACATTCATATTACTTATATTTTATCTTTTAATCAAAACATCTAAAATCATCTTCGCTATTATTAAACACAAGTTTGAGCTAACTAGTTAAATTCTTGAGAACAAACTTTTACTTATTTACCATTACTTGTGAACGATCTGTGAACTTACAGAGATTTTCTTGTGGATTTTCAGAGGTGTGTGCTTTTATTACTCTTTTATCTATCACACATTTGGACACACCAGTAGGGAAGACCTAGGGGACCGTCCCCCGGCCTCGAGACGGAGTGGGAATTTGTTTGGATTTTTTAGCAAAAAACCCTTAGTAAAAATTAACTTTGTCCCCCTCCCGAGCCTAAATCCCCCCCCCCCCCCAAGTCCCCTGAACTTGAGATTACCCCAAACTTTTTTTGGGCTTGTTTTTCTCGCTTTTTAAACTTTTTGGATTGTATCTATTACTCACATTCAAACTTTTTACTATGTCAAACTTTGACAAAATAAGTTTTGGTCATGGAAAAGTATTATTGAAGGGTAAGATATATTAATTAGTAATGGATTTTTTATTATTGGCAACAACATAAATATAGGTACTTAAAAGTACATATGGATTTAATCACCATTTCAGATTGAAAAACTAGAACATTGCCAGTTACAGAAGGTACATGAGATTTTTAACAAATAACAAGATGGGTGGAACATGTAACTGTAAGATGAAATGTTTCCAAATCAAGTACGGAAGAGTATAATACATTTATGGGTTCTATATACGAATAGACACAATAATTTTATTTGGCCACATATTAAGTCAGGAGTATGTTCGACAAAATCAGGATATCACGCTTTGACGAAGGATGATATCTCATTTTCTATTTAATCAACATCACAAAATGGGTCAATGGGTCCACAATGTACTAACAAGATTTAGAATTTTTGCTTGGAAAAGTTGGCTCAATGCTATTCCTACGGTAGTTAATCTAAAGAAGTGCAAGTGTAGTAAGCAATCTATTACTAACATGTCAGGTAAGCACACGAGCTTGTGCAGAGACTATTCTACAATTATAATTTATAAGAATATGGAGCACACAATTGGGGGAAAGGATTCCGAATTTAACAAAGGCTCACTAACAAGGAGGGTGGGACAAAAAGGTTATGAGGCCATATGTTTTAGTTAAAACTTGAAATATTGGGAAGAAATAATGGTAGTTTTTCACGATGCCACAATGAAATCGTTATTTAAAAAAGAAAAAATTATGGTATAGTTATTTGAAGAAAAATGAATATGGGTTAACAATCAAGTTATTATGCAACACAACAACGTTATTGCCATTGAGCGTCAAGGAATGTGAAAGGATGAAAGTTTTCCTCGCGACACGTCCTTCACACACAACTAGGAACATACCACCCATGTATTAAAAAAACTAGGAACATACTAGGATGGATATTGTAAAGGTCCACAAAACAACGCCATAACTAGTCGTTCACATAAGGGCCATGCAATGTCAGACATCAATAGAAGTATAAGCACTCACAGTTCTACATGCAACACCACATTGTCATCGATATCAAGGAAAGAGTAAGTATATTTACTCGAAAAGTCTTGAAGTTGTTTAAGGGATGGAGCATCTGTTAACATCTAGCTAGAGAATCAAGTCTATTTTAGAGAAGATTGGGGCATTGGCAGTATGGGTATTGTTTAGTTATGTTTTATCATCTACCAATTATTCTAAGAAGAGGGCATATTCAATAGTAAGGTCCACTAGGCGACATGCAAATGTCGAGTTAGGAGTCATAAACATGGGGATCGATTTATTCCGTTTATGGATATATTAACTTCTGAAGTGGGCAACAATAGTTGTAGTTGTTTTTTTCTAAACTTGTATTTTCTTTTGCAATATATAAAATTACCTCCCACCAAAATAATGGGGAAGATATCTAGCTTTCTTCTCTCTAAAATGTACAAAGAAAGGTTTTTTCAGAAGTGAATTATTTAATAAGAAATCAAAAACTCTAAAAAACTTATATGATAAGAAACCGATATGACCAAGAGTTTAGAGTTCCTTAACAAAAATAATTATCAAACTTATCTTTGTTCAAAGCATGGAAAGACCTAGGGTGTGCATCCACGCGCCCCCTGGACGTAGTGAGAATTTGTCTGGAAATACTTCTTTAACAAAAAAAATCTTAACAAAAATAGAATATCGCTCCCGAACTTAAATATTCTAATAAAGAGGAATAAAAATTCGTATCAAACGCACATGTAAGTCAATGAAGACGATAAAAATAAATTAATGTGGCTATTTTCTTCCACTATATAAGCTTCTCATGGCATTATTTTTACCATAGGGGCCTATAGTGCAAGAGGAGACACGGTTTTTCTGCGAGGCTAAAAGAATAGGCGGTGGTGATGCCCCAAAATAAATTAGTTGGGGATAAATTTAGTTCAAAAAAGGTTATAAATCTTATATTTAGGCCAGGGAAAATTTGAACGACAACCAACAAAAAACTATATGTCCCGACTCTATTTATTATAATCAGGAAACCACAGTGGTTCATGTGCAACAATCCTACAAAATCTGAGTTTTTTTAAAGCACGACATGTTTTTTGATAAAAATAATTGCATATAAGTACCCTTTGGAAAGTAATTTGGTCTCAAGCACTCTGGCCGGGTTATGATCGCTGCCTCACCAGAAAGACGGTCATTGAATGACCGCCTTTCACCTAATTCGTTTGCTTAAGTAAAGGTGGTCATTCAATAACCGCCTACTTTACGAATTCAGTGAAAAACTAAAGGAGGCTATTAGATGATCGCCTTTAACAGGATTTTTGGGTTAAAATAAAAACCCTCTTTCTTATCTCTACACCCTATTCACCTTCCACCCACATTAACCAAAAACCCTTTCGACAACTTTCATGTTTCCTCCAAATCCTTGGGTATTTCATCTTAAAGGTAATTATTATCTTCATTTGTTAATATTTATTGTATATAACTTACAAAAGTTAGGTTTTAATGGTTAAAATTTAAAGTAGTTTGAGTAATAATAGTTTGTAAGAGTTGATTTAGTATTGACTATAATGTGTAAGTTATCTTTGATTTAGTATTAATTATAATGTGTTAGTTATCTTTGATTTAGTATTGATTATAATGTGTTAGTTATCTTTGATTTAGTATTGATTATAATGTGTTTGTTATTTTTAGGTTAATATAAATTATATGTGGTTATGTTTGGAGGTGATATTGTTTGTAGTGGTAACGGTGTGGTTGAATATACCGGGGGAGATTGTAAATCATTTATGACTGGATATGATGTTGGATTAAATGTTTTAAAATAAGCGCACTGTTTGGCTTGCAATTGAATGTTATTGAAGTAAATATTGATTTAATATGGTGATGTCCAATTTCGTCAAACTCTCCACGCTTTCATACTTTATCTGTTTGGTATGACACAATCAAAACGATGATAGGTGGGGCGAATAACGGGTACTACCATATTATTGAGATTTATGTTGAGATTAAAGAAATTCGTAGAATGCAACCGTCCACTTTGCTTAGGATGACCCGTGGGTCCAATTTCTACGGTATAGCAACAATTGGTTTGACCATAGCACCAGATAATCGACCATATAAACATTTTAACAAATATATTAAAATAAATTTAGTTTATTTAAAAGAGGACTTACCTTATCCTACACTAGTTTATTTTAATGGTTGAATCTTATTTTGTCTCTGTAAAAGAAATTTGCATTCAGTTACTACTTGATGTTGCCATTATAATATATCAATAAATAAGGACCATATATGCAATTAAGATAAATAATATATATTCTATTTAATTTAACAAAAGAATAAAAAGACTATTTATGCAATTATAATTATAAACAAAGACTCCTTTTACAATTAACTATAAAGACTTATTGTGCAATAATATACAAGGATCAATAATGCAATTAAATAGAAAGACCAATTGTGTAATTAACTAAAAATACAAAATAACAAATAAAATATTACAAATAAAAACCATAAACATGCAATTGTTTATTAATTACTAAAGATATCAATTGTTCAATAATATACAAGGACCACTAGTGTAATTAAATTCAAGGACCAATAGTACAATTAAATTCAAGGACCAATAGTGCAATTAACTAAATATATAGAATAATTTATTATAAAAATAACAAAATTGCATTAACATTATTAATCCAACAACACAATACACACATATATACCAGAACAACAAATCTAATATATGAAAATAAAAAATAAATAAAAAAGAGATTATTACCCCAAGGGGTCTTGAAGACACCACCCCAAGACCCAACAAGACCAGGTGATTTCTCTCTTCTTACTAAAAGCCACGAATGAAAATTAACACGAGAAGTCAAATTTTCAATTACTATTGTACCCTCTTTTGTTTTCCCCCCTACATATACTAATTTATCCTAGAAAAAAATAAAAACCCTAAAATCTCACCCTCCCTACTTTCTCTTCTCTCTCATCACACGGTTCATGACTTCATCCCAAGACCTTTATTCCAGCACCTCCAGGCGGTGCTTATCACTAAGTCAATACTCACGCCACAGAGCCACATGAGAGAGATGATTCAAGCTTCGGCAGGTGCTTATCACCACCCTAAGATGATATCATGATAAGACCAAAGAGATCTATGCAGTGATGAAGAGGGTACAAATCGTGATCAAGCTTATATATCCAAATCATAGCTTATATGTCCATATCGTGATGAAGCTGGTTTGGCAGATCCGGTCGCCTGAGCTTCGCCGGAGAAGATTCGAAAAGACAGAGCTTGAGCGTAGTTAGCAGATCTGGTGCGAGTTTGAGCCCTTTTTTGCAAAACCAGATTCTATTCCATAATCTGCGAAGAAACTAGTGTCCGACTGTGGGGTCACATGGCCTTTAGGGGGACCTGAACTCATCTCAGCAGGTTGAACATTGTCTATGTATTCGAAACGAGAAGTAAACGATGAATTAGCTACATGTGCGTTGTTATTTAGTGAGCTTGAAGAAGTAATTTGTATTGGTGGTTCTTCTGGTTTATCTCGTATACTCACTTGTCTGTATCAAACATAAAAGTGTTTGTATAAATGTCAAACAGAAAGTATTAAGTTGAAGAGAAAGAGAAAGTATCTTAGCATTTAGTCATCTTTGATTTGCTGCCTCAACTTGCATTTAGTCATGTTTAAACCCAACGCTGCCTCATAAAAATTCGTTTGAATAAATTCTTATGTATTTTAAAACCAAAAATATAAAATAAGACTTTACTTGTATATATATTCAAATAACTTTTACCAACTATTTCTTTGATTTATTTTCCAGTCAAAAGCAAATATTTTAAATTCAACAGCGGTATGACAATGACTAAATTGTTATCTTTTGGTACAATACTACTCAAGGTTTTCATTGCTGTCTTGTAGTTGTAATGTAATAATTTCGAATTTTTTCTTCTTTTTAGCAATTTTGTAACATTTGAGTTGTTTTTCTCCATATAAATATATTGGAATCAAGAAAATAATAAAACTTAACAACTCATACGAGCATGCTCAGTACAGTTACTGAGCAAACGAGCATGCTCAGTAAAGCGACTCAATAAAAAAATTCAAATAGTCAACAACTTTTTCCGACACTTAGCACTTTTTTCGATACTAAACAACTTTTTCAATGCTCAGTAACTTTTTACATGCTCAGAACTTTTTTCGGCGGTGGTCGGAGCTGGAAATTATTGATATTTAATGAAGGAGGAGAGAGAGAGAGAGAGAGAGAGAGAGAGAGAGAGAGAGAGAGAGAGAGAGAGAGAGAGAGAGAGAGAGAGAGAGAGAAAAAAAATGATAAAGGAGGAGAGAGATTAATGGTAATGGAGGAGAGAGAAAATTCTATTTTCTTGTCTTATATGCACTATAAATATAGTAATGACAATGGACATCTTAGAGGTCTCTTAGGAGGAGAGAGGAATGAGCTAGTTCTTTTGTGGCACTAAGATGGTCTTCAAGACCCATGGGTAATTGACCCATAAAAAATGGGTATAAAAACCTTAACCTTGATTTTTGTGGTAAATAGAAAGAGGTGATAAAATATGATATGATTCAAATACTTTTAGCGGCTAGATGATGGTATTTGAGCAGCGGCACTGCAAGGAGATGGGTGATGGTGGAAGAAATTAGTTTTTTTGTAAATAAAGAAGAAAGGTTCGCAAAAACCTTTATTTTGTAAAATACGGTCATCCTAAACACGAAAAAACAAAGAAAGACGGTCATCGAATGACTACGGACAACATAAACTGTTTTTTCAAAGAAGACAGTTATCCAATGATTGCATAGGCTTATACGAAAGACGATTATTCAATGATCACCTTTACCTATGACATTGGTGGAACCACGGACAAAGTATTGAAGTGTTAGTTACTTTACCATGTGCGCTTAATCGACAATTATTTATCCAAATAGTATTTGGGTTAAAAAAACTCAAAAAAGCTTGCATTTTGTCTAAGGTTAGTGACGGGTTGGGAGACCTTTTGTAATAATTTTTTTTTTAAAATGACATCACTCTGACTCTCTGAGACTACACACGTTTGCAAACTGTACAGTACTCAATCTTGGAAACCAAGTAACTGGATTTTGCACATCAGTCCCCAAAAAAGTTTCATATATACCCCTTTTCCTTCAACTCCATCTCATCATCAATTTCAAATTCTTCACTTATTCGTCATATCAAAATTCTCTAGTCATCCAATTACATTACAAAAACTAAGTTAGTCATGGAAATTAAAGTTATCGATCACGAAATGAAGAAACAAATTCAACAAAGGGTTCCACCAAAAAGAGGGCAGATTAAGACGAAGATATTCAAAGCACTTGCTAAATCAGCTGTTGAAGTTGTGTTCAGAAGAAAAGGTTCAGAGTTGACTTTTTTGTCAACTTCTTCAACACCACAACAAACTCCTAGTGGCTATAATTCATGTGTTGACTCTGATAGTTGACATTTCCTAAATTCATTAAATTTTGTGTAATTTATAGTACTGGAAACAGAAATGTTTTCAATGTTTGTATATATGAACTGTGGTGTCTTCGTATTTGGGTTCGTCGTTTGATCAATCATTAGCAGATATTCTCTCCCTATTGATTGGATATTGGACGTCCTTTTCTTTTCTTGTAATAATGTTATTATAATTCTTAGGAACTCTATATCCAGGTCAGGCTGTGGTAATTTGGGACTCTTTCTTCATAAAATTTATATTATATAAGTTGTTTCCCTCATTAAACAATTTTAGTGTTTCTTTGAAGCTCTGTTCAATGAAAAATCTTTAGTGATATATGATCGATAGTTACTCTAAGTGCTAGATTTACTTAATAAGTCCCTAAATTTTATATTATCTTGAGTCTAATGATGTAAATAAGAAAAGAGAGTTTATCAGTGTCAAAGTAAACATATGGTTTCTCATTTAATAGGATCAAATTTTTGTTTCATATGAAATTTAATTCTAAGGTATTTATTAAAACCTAAATGGAGTGAGGCGCTTTGGAATTTTTGTTGCCAATCAACCAGCTGTATTTAACAAATTATGCTTGAAGCCATGGCGATTTCATGGCGAAAATCTCCTCTTCCTCCTCCAAAGAAGAAATCCTCCCCTCTTTTCCCCGTTTAATTTCCTTAATACGTAAATGTCATTATCCTCTTTTTAGTAATTGTCATAAGAAGATTTAGTGTTGAGCAAATCGAAACCAAAAAAACCAAATTAAATCAAAATACCGGGAAAAACAGAGCAAAGAAAAACCAACACCGGAAACCGATTGAGTTAGTTTTTAATTTTTCAAAATTTGAAATTTTTTGGTTTGATTCGATGTAGTAGGTAAAATCCAAATCGAAAAACCAAATATATACCAAACAGGAAAAACTGAACCAAAACCATAACTATTGGGGATAATATTGACTTATGAATTTTAGATAATGAGCCTAGTAAACCATTTAGTTGAAACCTGATATACGTTTTGACTAATATATTGAAGGTTTGTTTTGACTAATATATTGAAGGTCTGTACTTTTTTTAGTTTCTAACTATAATTGAGTTCTTATGATGCATATATGTTTTTTCTTTCTTGGTCAACTGTGCCTTCATTTCTTGATAATACTTCTTGCATGTAGGCTTTTATCTGTGTTGGTTATAAGGCTTTTACTTGTGTTGTATGTTTTTTACTTCTCTCACAAAAAAAAGTATGTTTATGACCTTCTATCTACACTATTGAACAAAAAAGAAAAGAAAATTGACTGCACTACTTATTTGAATTGAGTAATGCTATATATCACCCCTTCACCCATATATCACCCCTTAGGTGGATGCTTATGTGGCCATGCCAACTCATTAAAACCTTTTCTGTTTTTCTTATCCATTATATTTCTACGTTTTTTGCTTTTTTAATTTTTTTATTCTTCTTTCTCTTTTCTTTCTCTAATTTATTGTTTATCCAAAGAAAAATCATTCCTCTTCTTCACCAGATGGTTTGTCTTTTTCCCATTAATTGATTAAACACGAACGCATGAAGAAGGCCGGCGAGCCCATTCCGAAGAAGGGAGGCGAGCCCATTCCGAAGGAGGGCGGCGATTCAACAGACTTAGGCTAATTCCGAAGAAGGCCGACAAGCCCATTCTGAAGAAGGCCGACTTAGGATTTTTTTATAATCATGTCAATTTATATTGTATGAGCAATGAGATTTTTTTATAAAAATCAGACCCTGATAGAAGGGCCTAAGGAATTAGTTTATACATTATGCTTTGTAACTTTTGTGCTTTTGTAACTTATGTTAATAAACTCTCTATAGGTAACATTCCAAAGTTCCCTAGAATGAATCGTGATGCTTCAAAAGAAGAGGTTTGGAGTTTTCGCAACTTTCTGGTTGGACCAATATAATCAACATGAGAGAAGTTTGAATCAACATAAGCATCTTTCGAGAAAAGATTAACTTGAAAAGCAGGCTAAAGAGGGTACTTGATGAATCTCTAACAGGTACTCTACATGAGAAAATCAATAGAAGCAGCTTTCGAGAAAATCAGTAGATTGTGCTTGAATCTATTTTAATCTTCCTTTTCTATTTCAATTTTGCAGACATTTTCTAAGCCATACCTATGGATTTTGGATCAGTTATGCTTACCAATTTTGGATTGACGAATGAATGAATTTAGCGTATCAAACTCAACATATAGGACAACTGAATACGCGGAAAACAACAAGAATGCATCATAATATATATTGTATCGTGAATAAAAATGTAGTTCGCTTGTTGTATCGTGAATATTATTGTTAATAAAAATCTCATTCTCCTTATCCATTGTATATTTATTTATATTTTTAATAAAGGTGTAATCCTCCTTTACCATTCTAGTATAATGTATATCCACAATACTTTAGTAATATTTGCATCTCATAAAAGTTCAGCTTATTGACCAAGGTTTAACATAGTAAAGATCACATATCATTTCAAAACTTGATTTCTAAAAAAGTTATGTGCTTTGAGTTCATTGATCTTAGCAGCAAGAGTGAAATTATTTGCTGACTTTTGATCAGTTAGTCAAGGACAAGAAACTCAACCACAAACTAGCAGTATAATATATACTTAAAAGAGCAACATTAAGATCAAAATCACTGCAATATTCACATTTTCATTTCTATGATTTTCTTTATAGATCAAAAGAAAATAATAATTGAAATGTGGTATACATGTGATTTCTCTTCAAATGAGTAACACAACTCTGTTAAAGTGTCGTAGGCCGTAGATTCAGGAAGATGACTAAGGAATTCACGAGTTTAACAAAATTCTGGAAAGAAAGATTGGTCGAGGTTTTACTAATATGTTCAAGAAAAAGGAATTCTTTCCTTCATATTGATTTAAGTCAATTGACAGAGTTTTGTGTACCCATTTGCAATGCCATATCGGTCCAAATATTTTCAATTTTTTTAATGCGTGTATTAATCAGGGACTTTTTTAAGGTGTAAATAACATATTAGACAATGTAAATCATCATCCTATCGATCTAAATCAAATTTCGTCCTGAATCTAAGGGAGGTGTATTCAATTGAAAATTTGATGGATTTTTTTAGATTTCAAAAAGTCTATAGACTTTGCAAATTTTATGGATTGTTTTAGATTCTAACAGATTCTAACGGATTTTTTTTAAATCTTGTATAGAGTTGAACTTTTATATATTTTGATAGACTTTGACATACAATTTTTTTTATTGTTTTACAAGAATTTAAAATACTATACTTTTAAACAAATTGAATATCGGACTTACATTTTCACATACATATTATGAAAAATTGAATTACACTATTTTCATGTTTATTATCTTAAAGAGTTGAATTACAATAAAATATGGTTTATGGCAACGTAAGTCATTTAATCAATAATTTAACCTATCAAAGTTTATAAAAATAAAAAACCAAATAAGTTATTTACACTTCCATCTGGTCTTATGTTAGACCAGGATCTTTACCAATGTGTCAGCGACTTTAAAAATGTTATTTAATGTTAATCTCACCGAATGAAAACAACTAAGTACTACTTGGAATTGTCAAAGTAGTAGAATATGTCATAATTAATATGTTACACAATGTAACCACATGTTTCGTTTAAAACTGTAGTTCTCAATGACAAAACAATATTAGTCACGAGACATCATTTTAGGTTCATTATTGTACTTAACTGGATCCATATCATATACTGTAGCTCTACATGATTTTTTTTAATTGAACTATATCTCATGAGTTTCTTTAACTGAATCAATCATCTTGCGTATAATTTTTTCATGTAAATTTTTTAATTAAGGTTTAACATGAAAAATATTAATAGCATGAATGAGTTTTTTAATTGATACAGTAATGTTACGCCTAATTTTTTCATGAAATTTTATTAATTATAATTGCACATGAAAAATATATCATAAGTAATTTTTTTTAATTTGTTAGAAAATAGTCTAAAAAGGAAATCCATCAAAATCTCTAAGTAAAATGATAGATTTCAAAATAAAATTTTTGTTCTTTAAAATCCTATGAAATCCAAAAAAATCCATAGGCTTTTGAATACCATCAGATTTTAAAGGATTGTTTAAAATCCAGATTGAATACACCAAGATTTTAAAAGATTCTTTAGAGTCGTAATTGAATATACCAAGATTTTAAAAGACTCTTTAGACTCTTAATTGAATACCTCTCAACTTTTAATATCCAAAAAAATCCTATAGACTCTCGATTGAATACACCCCCTAAATAAACCGAGTCGAAAACTGAGTTATTGAATTGGTAATGAACCGTCTAGTTTGGTTTTCTAATTATAAAAACAGAGTGAACTAGTTTGGTTTAGGTTCGAAACTCGAGATTAACCAAACCATACTCACCCCTAAGAATATTTGTCTTGGAAAGTCTCTCAAATCGGAGTTTACCCCCCGATATTTTTTGTTTGTATGTGCTGCTACAAATTCCCTAGGGTTGTTTGGTAAGTTTTGTCTTGTTTCCGAATCACTTTCTTTAAACTGTTGGTAGGAACTACTCAAGGTTTATTTGATATTCGCGCAAATATTAGGGCCACTTCCGTTCACTTTAGATTGATAAACGGGTTTGGGGGGTTGGATCATTTACTACTCGAAAGGATGTTTAACTTTTAAGCCTTGATGTGGATATACTTTTTAAGGAGTGCAGGAAGCAAGTGCATGGATCTAGTATTGGTAATATTCTTCCTAAGGATGAGACTTTGGCAACCTAGTCACAACTTCAAAATAAGCTCCTCAATTCAGCTTTCTTACGTGTCATACTAGTCTTTATGGGATTCTCGGTGCATAAATATTAGGCGACATTTATTAGCATAGATCGTGAAGAAACTCATTACTAACTATAGGAGCCTAGCTACAATTTTCTCATCAAAATTCATGTTCATTGAAGCCCAGGTGAAATGGTTAGATTATTATCTAAGCGTAGCATACAAGTTAGATGTGAATAGGTTTATCACCTATTTGATAGATTGTGTTACGACTGTTACACCTACATGGATATAAGTACTTGGAATGCATACTTATAAGCTTAGGGTGTTTACATTTGTACTCTAGATTCTCCTTTGGACTATCTAATAACGTCATAAGTTGTATGGGGTATTTTTATTTGAAACTAGTCGACCTAGTACTTTTAACCCTAAGGCTAAAGCTAGAATGATGGAGGTTTTTCGATACTAGGCTAATATTACCTCTTGGATTATGTTACACCCTGTGTTTTCATAAGCATGTTAAGGAATAATCTTATGTATCGTCTTTCGACTGGACTTGGTGCTAATTACCCTATTGGATCAATATTCTCAATCCTAGTCACCTACCAGCCTATGATGCTACGCTTATGACGTTATTAGATAGTCGCAGCCTAGGCAATCGACTAGGTCCTAGCGCCTAGGCGGGATTACACGGGGCCTAGGAAGAATTACGCGTTTTGATTCCTGCTATTTAGTTTTATCTATTTAATAATACATGTGTATTAGTTATAATAATTTTATCCATTTAAGTCATAAAATTCATCTAAAAACACTATAGTAAATATAAAAGTTGTAAAATTAGAGTTATAATATCAAATTAGGAATTTTTTAGAGTGAAGAAATAAAAGAAGGGTCTAGGCGGCCATTTTTTGACATTAATCGGTGTCTAGTCGGGCTAGGCGTCCTTCCACGGCGACTAGGGCGCTAGGAAAAAATGCCTAACATTTTTACTAGGCGTATGCGACTGAGAGGGGAGTTGTCGCCTAGCCGGAAATTTCTATAGCATAGCTACCAGCCACTATATATAAAGTGTTTGGCAATTTCTCCAGGTTTATCTGCCTTAAAGTGCTAGTGAGAATTCTCCCAAGTTTGCAAGAATATAAAGTATCTTTTTGGACTTTTTATCTTCTCAAAAAGATTTGTTTCTTAGATGGGACTGTGACTGTCATATTGGCAAAATATATCGTGTTTGTATACCATGATAACCTCATTGGATCAAGACATAAATTTAGACATATCACGCTGCTCGAAATCCTATCACAAAAGGTGATTCACTTTGATATGACGGATCATGGATGGATTGAGTGGTTGACACTAATCTCGTAAACAACTGAGTTTTCTTAGTGGTTTATATATTCAATAACTTTTAGTTCTTCCACTCCCCTAATTAGTTGACTAGTCTAACCACATATTCTAGTAGTAATTACCACATAGCACGTGTAGCATATCTACGTGCCAAGAGGTTTTTGGGATCCATCTTTATTTGTATACAATGGAATTCTTTAGTCGATACTCCTAGCTTGCAGACTCTAAAAGGTAATTCATATTGGAAGTATAGTTACTTTTTTCAGTTGCAAAATGAAATCTCCACCTTACCAAGACTTTATCCCTTCTCTTAGCTAACAACTATAAGGAGGCTCTGTATATTCTCGCGGTAGCATCTAAAGCTATTTATGGGACATTTTTCAAACTTTATCTTGAACAGTTGTCCATCCATATTCCTAGCATCCCTCTTCCCTCTCCTGGCTCCATAATCAATCATTTTTTTATTGTAAATATGGCTTACTTTCATAACCACTCACTCCCACCAGCTAAAATACCCATTTGCAATTAAAATTTGGATGTTCTTGAGATAGGAGTGAAAGTGGCTAGTTATACCTTTCCCAATGAGGAGTTTGTCATTCTTGCTAAGATCATTGCGAAAAGGACTTACCACATCAACACTTTCAGGAAAGAGGCCAGGGAACGTTGGGTTTTACTACACTATGTTAGTATTCAATAAATTTTCCATAAACATTTCAAGCTAGTGTTTGAGTATGAACAAGACTGCATCAATGTATGGAGGAACATACCATATATTTTTTTTTGGTTTTTGCGTTGTTCTCAAAATCTAGGGAGATAATATTACATTAAACGAGATTGGTCTATCTAATTCTAAAACTTGGGTTCAAGTGGAAGGATTTGTCTTTGTCCAAAACACTATGGAGGAACATACCATATCTTTTTTTGTTTTTTGCGTTGTTCTCAAAATCTAGGGAGATAATATTCCAATCAACGAGATTGGTCTATCTCATTCTACAACTTGGGTTCAAGTGAAAGAATTATTCTTTGTCCAAAACGCTATGGAGCTCATTAAGGAACTAATTATTTCCATTGGTGGCCTTTGTGAAGTAGACTTCCCTAGTGCAGAGTCAGCAAGTGATATCAAGATAATGAGACTCAGGGTCAATTTTAGAAATCGATAGACCATTTCCATGTGGGAGATTCATTGAACAGGTTGACGATGCTGCATGGGAAGCATTCCAGTATGAGAATATAGGACTTGTCTGCTACAAATGTGTTATTCTTAGACATTTCAGAATTAGATGTGACACTCAACTTGCTTTACCTCATAAGTTTGATGACTTATGAAGATTTAACATCTAAAAAGGGGCATGTTCATCAATGAACATATTCATACCATGCGTATGAAACACTTAGTGACTAGAATGAGTACTAGCGAGTTAGAGAATTATTATGCAGAAGCTCGTAGATTTGAGGTGGAAGCAGCAGAAGAGGAAGTTAACCAAATGACCAACAACATCTCAATGGACAAAAACATTGATGAGAGATTGGCTAGACTGAATCAGATGGAGTTATTTGAACAAGGGGGCTTTGAAATTTAGAGAAAAGGAGAACATATTTTGCAAGTTGGAAGAGATACCAAGATAGGTGAAAGTTCAAGGAAGAATTCTGGTGTACAAGAGTTGAGGGACCATTTTCAATAAGTTAAGAAATTTGTTTCTCTGGATGTGGCTGCACAAGGGGGATTTTCTAAGTATTTTGAACCCATAGAAGCTCCCAACCATTCTCAAAATTATAACGATAATACGAACAAAGGTAATGTAAATGTTATTAGATAAAGGGGTATGAACATCAACCCGGCTTGTTTGGGTAACAATGAAAGGGTCAATTCTCATCAACTTATGGAGAGAGAATTTCGTGCTTCACCTTCTAGAGTTGGGGAATGATCTGATAGAGACAATGTTGATAATTTTGTTAAATGAGTGAACATTAGCCTAGATAACCAGAATAATGACAAAGGTAAAGAGAAACTGACTAACCATGAAGCTTTCCAACCCAACATCGATCTTAGTTTTCAATCCTTGGAAACCAAGCCTGAGCAGAACCATTTCAGCTTTGAGTAATAGATTTCAAGTTTTAGATAATTTTACCCATCATACTGTTACTCGTCGTATGACCACTTCCCAGGATTTGGTAAACGCAAAAGTGTGATTGGTGGGTATCTCAAGAATAACTACATAAATTAGCTAAGTAGTATGGGGAATTTGTTGATAAGCCCACCAATATCACTACTTCTGAAAACACAAAAGATGATTTCTTTGAACCCTCTAGAAAATCTACCTTTAAGACTAGTAATAGAAGTATTGATATACTAAGCGAAAAAAGGTTCAAATATGTTGTCTTTAAAAATAAGCCTAGGGATGTGAAAGAGGAGGACAAAGACTTAGGAGGGAAACTGAGCTTCTCATCCATGTCAGCAACACAGATGGTTGTATCAAGTTGGGTGGATAATAGGTCATTGAAAGGGAAGGTAGTAATCGGGAGGAAATTCTCACTGAAGAGTCGTGCACCTGATCCTAATTAGTTGGACAACAAAAAAATATGCTTCGCTTGTTGGAACTATCAGGGGTAGTCCCCTCGTTGACGAAGCGTAGTATAGCTAATTTGTTACTCGTTTTACTCGTGATGTTCTTTGTTTGTTTGAATCTAAGTTAAAAGATTGTAATTTTGGTTAATTTGTTGGGTCACTAGGTTGTTTTGACAATTGAAGTGTGGTGGCTCTATTTGGTGTATGGGGTCTCTCTATGGGTATCATTTTAAGTTTGGAAGGGTATTACTCGTCCATGTCCTAAACTCATGTAGTATTAATGAACTGAACGGTAAATTTGGTACTTGGTATTTGTTCACGATCACAATAATTTAGAGAACACAAAAAACTCTAGGACGATATTTTAAACTGGAAATACAACAATCTCAATATCCCATGGGTCATTGTAGAATATTTCAACAACATATATACCCCCTTCGACAAACATATAGTAAGAAACGCTAATAACTCTCACATTACTTCCTTTAATGAGTTTGTTAAAAATAATGGCCTTCTAGATCTCACCCCCCCCCCCCAAACGGGTGTTTTTTCACATGGACTAACCATAGAGAAGCCAACTCACATGTTAAAAAAAGTCTTGATCGGGTACTTTGCAATCAACTATGGCTTAATCTATTCCCCAACGCTCTACTTTTGGTCCTTCCAGTTGTTGGCTCCGATCACTCTCCAATCCTTATTGAATGTAAGCCTTCTTTTTCCCCTACCAATAGAAGATTTAGACTTGAGAAATTCTGGGTTGATGAGCCTACATGTAGAGGAGTAATTTGTTTCTCGTGGACGAACTTTGTGGAAGACCTCGAGGCAATGTGACATATTCAAAAAAACAAGTGATTACAAACTCCTGCTCTCAGTGGAACAAGAAGTCTTTTAATAATTTATCATCGCTTATTAAAGAACTTCAGTCGAGACTTGGGTCTCTTCAATGTATGGAAGCATCATCTAAGATCCTTGAAAAGATGAAATCTATCTCTCTTTCTCGCGATGGTATTTTGGCACAAGAAGAGTTGTTTTTGAAAGCCAAAGTTAAAGAGAAGTGGGTCATGAAAGAAGATAGAACTATGACTTACTATCATGCATCAGTGGCCCAAAGACGTAATATCTGATTTGCAAAAACTTTTCTTCTTACGAGATCTAGACTGCAAGAGTTATCTTGTGTGCAAGTATCATGATCGGAATCCTTACCGAATATTTTTCGTGAATTATCAAAGCCGATTAAGATGTTTTTCTAACAATTTTTGTTGAGCTCCTCATGAAACTTTTGGCTTCTTTGCAAATTGACTAGGATTTTCCTTGACTTTACTCCTTCTGAGCTTTATTTTGGGGTTTTCTATCATTCATGTTCCTAAGATATGCATACTTAACACATAAATCATCTCAGATTGCTCTACAAACACATTTTATATCTAAGACTAGCTAACAGCTCAGAATATGTCAATAAAGGGACAAATCCCATATTAAATTTCAAAAACCCTACAGATATGATGTCTCGTATATCTAAAAACCTATCACAAAAGGAGTGATATCAATGATGCAATGTATAGAAACATGAAAAAGGGGATGGTGAATGGTAACGACATAGTAGGCAATGTACAAGAAAATTGCTTACTAATGGATAGATGTTTTTGCCAAAAAAAAATGGATAGATGTTAGGCCGGGCACAATGGCAAATCTAGGATTTTTTTCTCTAGAATGGGTGAGGTGGGAGTGTAAAATTTAGGTGGCTGATAAATAAAAGAAGGGAGAGAATCATAATGTTATCAAAAATATCCATCATGTAGACACCATTATAGGATGCACCTGAATATTATATTAAGTTTACCCTACGTGTTTTTCTTGCCTTGTAGACACTATACTTGGATGCACCCGATTAATGCTTGTTCCCTCAAATATTTTTATTGCATTGTGATTTTACGCATTCCTTAATATTCTTCTTTTTATCCATTTCCTATAATTTACAAGAAATTGATTTGTTATTACTTAAGGCTTTGCTATATTCTGATTCAATAGTATCGCTTTGCAGCATCTAGAATTTTTGTCAATATCAACATCATTTGTTCTCTCTAAAGCAACCCATATTTGTAGTAAATATAAAGCAAAATGTGTCGGACACACAAATAAAGACTTATTCTACACAATTTTGGAATTTATAGTTATAGGAATGTTTGAAGATGTTATATCTTTTAAGTCGATTATTAATCAAAGTAGTAATTAAAGTATAGTTGGTAGGAAAAAAAGAGTATGAAAAATATAACTTCTCATTACGCTCTTAAATTTTTTTAGAGGTATTAGTTTACTAATATAAAACCTGGTCAATCCAAGCAAAGAATCAATGAGCAAAGAATGTTGTAGTAATGGTCAACCTTGCACTCTTCAAGATTGTCATCTCGAATCAAAACGGGTACCTATTTTGCTAGCAAAAACGTTATAAAATTTTCTTTGAACATAAGAAAATTTAGATATAATCTGAAACCTTGCAATCAACTCGTACGGGTATCCTGATCCAAAATAGTTTACCCGCTTTTAGGCAAAAAATGTCATACCATTTTATCAAAGGAGACCTTTGATTTTTGAATGTTGGATCATTTAATGCACCGATGGAAAATAGTACAATCTAGTCAAAATGGTACTGCGTTCTACTACAAACTTTATACCAGTATTTGGAGAAAAGTATTTGGCTTTACAACATAAGGGGGTTCATCCATGGTTATATATCCACTTCAAAAGAGAATTTACTACAACTTTAACCTACATATTTACTTTAAATTTCAAGCATTAACTTCAAGCTCTCTTAATCACTTCTCAAACATACAACATAATCATTTTTTCATCATTATTTAAAGACTTGATATTATCATTGATTTATTAGTTCGTTAAGGAGTAGGAAATTTAATGTAACCATCTTAAAACACTTATCATTATTACTATGCTCAAGATTAGAATCTAACCTTAATGTTGGAGTTTAGAATTGATGGAGAAGACTTCCATTGTTGGAATATTTACTTATATGTAAGATTGAACAAGGAAGATAGCTTGAGTTTCAAGTTTTGGTTGTGACGAAATCAGGAAAAAATTCATTGTATCGGGATTCTATTTCATCTTCAAGTGATATAATAGCTTATTGGAATAGAGCTCTGAAAATCCTAATGGAAATGCCCTAGGTAGTGGATTAGACCCTTGGGAGTTCAAACCACTATATATGCTCGAGTATTCTATAACCCTCTCTTTACTTTATATTGCTTATCCTGTGGTTGTGGGCGGTGTTACATTTACTATTTTTTCTCTTAGTTGTGTGTCTTGCACTCCAAGTGTTTGATAAATTGTTTCAACTATATTTCAAACTAAAATTATCTTTGATTTTTTTTAAATTAGTAGTATTTCCTATTCTTCACCTCTGGGTTTGACAACATAGCTCCGTTAAATAAGTCTAATATAATCTCGGCAGTAAGACCAACGTAGTGTTGGCGAACATCAATCAACCGATTATTTGAAATATATTTCCATTGTTGTCCGTCAGTAATAGGAAAATCGTATGTTTTTTTGTAAAGACGGGTAAGTTAAAAACTTCATGAACAGAGTAGTAGCGTGGAATACACATGTTATTTATAAGTTTTTAAGATCAATGAAATAAGAAGTGAGAGTTAGAAGATTCACAAAGAGAAATGAATATATTGATTTAATAGATGGAGATGATGGGCCAAAATATATTTAAGCTTAAGAAGATTGGCTTTATCTTAATTTTAATTGTGATTTTGTTGTTGGGTGTCACATTTAAGAAAGAGTGACTTTCGTTGTCGTTGGTGCAAGAAAATCAGTTTAGTTTAGTTTAGATCATGCTTAAGAATTTGTGTTATTGTTAGGATTACGTTTTTTATTCTATGTAATGTTGAAAGACAATTTCTTGAATTCAAGTAATGATGGTGTTCATCTGATTTTTCTGCGAAATGATGGTGTTCTTCTAATGTTCATACCATTTTAGTTCATTAGCTTTTTTATTCAAAATTCTAGTTCATTAGTTAATTTTGCACAAGTGTTCAAACCACTTATGAACAATAATGTTTAACAGCAAAATTATGCTGATGGTCTGCATAATGTTTACTTCACTCAGGCATGCAATAAGTTTTGCACTATACATAATGCGTATTAACATGAACAACAACAACTTGAACAAAAACATGAGGAACTTGTGAATCTACAGCGATTCCAATGAACAGTTAACACGTAAAACAAGCATAATATGCCACTCCAATGCAATAACCTGCAGACTTTAACAAAAATTGCATAAAATATGAGGACTAAACATGCATTATATACCTATACATTGCAGTAATGCAATAACTTGCATAAATTAAAACACGCACCAAAATACCCCTGGAAAATTTAAGAACATGTATTAAAAGTGTAGTACCTTTTATTAAAGGCCAACGCCCTACCCTTTCAACCTTCAGTAGTGTGGCTTTTATAGAGTTTAGGGTCGATTTTCCGACCCTTGCTCGCCTTAGTTGAAACTAATAAGGACGATTTTTTGTGTTGCTCTTACTAGTAAATATTAAGTAAAATTTATACACGCATAATAATTATGATGAATATCCATGATTTGGTAGTTGCTATTAATTCTAGAGACAATTGGTCTAACTAAACGGGAAGAAATGATTGTCATTCTTGTTTCCTTCGTGTCTAATAGCCAAGCTCGTTGTAATGCTAGTTTTCTGTAAGACTCACAAATGGATGAATTTCTGAATCATCATGCAACGTTCAATTATGTTATCGAGAATATAATGTTAAGCACCAAGCGCGTAAAGGTTAACATGCAAGGAAAGAGTAATAGTAATCTCGTGGTGAGCATGATTGATTTAAAAGTTAATTTATGCAAAATCAAGCACCTTGATAAATACTTACTTACATACAGAAGCAAAAAAGATTCAACGTTAACTCCATTTACTAGTCCTTTTACTCGAAATGTAGTAATTATGCTAGTATTTCATCTTGCAATAGAAATACAATCAGTTATTGAAACACGTCTCTTGTTCTCTGGTACTTCATCAGACGTCAAGTATCTTAGCAAAAAATGGGGGAACATATATCAGCCAAACACTATTTCTTTTCCAAACTATTAGGTGGTTTAGTGGAAAAGATAATATCTTGAGAAATTATTAGGCATATTTTATACCATTGACTGATATGTTGGATAACTAAAATCCAATTCCGTCGTGATTCTATTGGGTACTTAGGGAAAGGGGGGATTTATTGAAGGCCCATGGGGGTTCAAGCCCTCCCGAACTCGTAAATTTTATGATATGTAAATGTAATTTTTGCTTGGAAAAATTAGCCATATATGAACGTTTATATTATACATGCGTGCTTTAAAGTACATATATGACATTTTAGCTTAGTGAATGCTATGCTTAATTTTTATGATTTAGAATAGAGGTTGTGTGTTCGAAACATATCAACTGCTTTATCTTTTTCTTAAATACACATAGAATATAGAGATATTAGCTTAAAAATTTCTTAGACCCAATATCCCACCCCCAACAAGTCCAGCTTTAGATTTCTGTTGTATAGAGTCCAACGTTTTTAAGCTAATACCATACATACCCTTACTACTAGATATCATATCTAATCTTTTCCATATTTATCGATATCATATCTATATCTTCCATATTTATCGATTATGTTACACAACCTTCTATTCTTCAATTCAACACTACAATTCACAACCAAGCCTGCCACAACACTCTAGTCCATCTTTTCTTCTCTGTGCTGCTTACAAGGACGAAGCCGCGATCTAGAACCTTATTTGATGGGCCGTCTTCTTCTTGTTCATCGCCACCATTGCTGCGAAACTCCGTTCTCAAACATGAAGCTTAAAGCTATGAACAAACAAAGCTTCGATGAACGAAAATCATTATTGCGAAACTCCGTTCTAAAATTCATAAACGAATCCATGAATGCGGTTTCGAAGAAGTACAGATTTGACGGATCTAGAGCTTCTCCGTTCGACTGAGAAGAACTGAGTTAAGCTTCTCCGTTCAATAAATTTTTGTTTTTCTCAATGTATATGTAGTTGTTCAAACTTGCTGAGTTTTTACATAGGTAACTTATATACACCATCACTCTTAACGCACAAACCATCAAAATAACAAAGGTAACCAATCCCCTTTTAACTCGACAAAAAGCGTAACCCACACACCATCAAAATAATAAACATTACCCATCAACTAAAAATTAGACTTTTATAGTGTTCCGTGTACCACCATTTTTTAAAGACAACCCATCACAAAAGTGTTCCGTGTACCACCACTTTTTAAAGACAACCCATCACAAAAACAAACATTACCCACCCCCGTTTTTACTATCCAATACAGAATATTTATGTAACTGTTCATTTATTGTTTTGCCTTTTTTCTTAGTTTTCGATACACCTTGTTCATCGCCACCCGTTGCTTTCTTGTTTTTGGTGTTAGTCGGAACATCTCCAACGAAGTTATCATTGCTTATTTGATGGGCCGTCTTCTTTTTCTTCTGAACCTTATTTTTTCCGCCATTATTACACTATTCCAATTTTTGACTAATTGCATAGAATCAGGGAAATTTGTTTTGGTAACTAAATTCTAGTAAATGGGTTACTAATTTTTGACTAATTTGCATGGAATCGGGGAAATTTGTTTTGGTAACTAGATTCTAATTAATGGGTTACTAAGGGTAGGACGGTCATTTGAGGTGGGTTGGACCTGATGGGCAATCAACCATCCTTCGTGGACTGTATAGGTAAATCACCCTAGAATATAAAATTATTTTTACTTAAATACAGATAAAATAGAATACCATTTATGACTTGCTTTTATTCTTATATTTTAATATTTTAAAAAAAATTATTTAATATACTAAGTTTAAATTATAACTTTTTCAATTAAGCGGCTTATAAGAATATTATAATTCATTATACCAAATTTTATTTTGAATTTGAAGCTAGTAATATTTTAATAGATTATTTAATAAATTTATAATATTTATTTTTTTAGATAGTTAAAATATGAATATAACATTATACAATATTAATATAATTTTATTGATATTATATAAAATAGGTGTGAGTGATTTTTCCTTCAAATGTATATTTTATATATTTTTTAGGTAAATGTTAACTTGTAAGTCCAATTCATTAAACGAACAGAATTACAATAGTATTGCATGTACCCAGTATTTTGGCATTTATAATTACAAATTTATGTTTTTTATATTTATCTTGAAAAAAATTGAGAGTTATAACTTCCGAATTTCCATATATACCAAGCCTTCTTTCATTTTATCTTCTTGATCCGCCTCTAGCTACATGGGGCTATTATTCCAACAAATATATTAGGCAAAAATTAATTAACGAGGAGATATATTAGGCCATTTTCTCTATGTTGAACTTCAGTTAATTAGAAAATATAGTGATTTAGTTTAGCAACATAGTTGGTAAAGTAGGTTATTGCATATATTTGTAATATTAGGCAAATAGTTGCTGAAGTAGGCTATTGCATAAATTTGTAATATATGGCAAAATAGTGCTTTCGTGTTGGAGATGCTCTTAGTTTCCACCACTTATAAAGAAGAAGAAGAAGACTATCATACCATTTTCTGATATGTTCCTTTAACTTCTCTATTTCGTTCCCCTTTTAATTGTTTATCTATGTGATCATAAGTATTGTTAATTAGAAATCACGATGTGTTCTACGATGTGGAAATTAATCATTCTTCCTTTTATTTTTCTGATTGTTTCTTGTTTCTCATTGGTGCTTACAGCACCGTATTCATTTGCAAAGGATTCTACAACGGCTGATCAATCAGTTGAATACTATGATTACATTATCATTGGTGGTGGCACCTCAGGTTGTGCACTAGCGGCTACACTTTCAGGTGGAAGTGCAAAAGTACTACTACTTGAAAGGGGTGGTTTACCTTACTCCAATCCAAACATCACTAACATAAATGGGTTCGCAGCTACCTTAGGAGATGTATCTCCCACATCTGCTTCACAACCATTTATTTCCACAGACGGTGTTTTCAACCACCGTCCACGTGTCCTAGGTGGTGGCACAGCCTTGAATGCAGGGTTCTATTCACGAGCTAGCAATGATTATGTTAACAGAAAGGGTTGGGATCAAAGACTAGTGAATGAATCATATGCTTGGGTTGAGAAAAAGGTGGTGTTTAAACCAAGTATGTCGGAATGGCAATCTGCTGTACGAGATGGTTTGCTTGAAGCTGGTGTATTGCCTGATAATGGTTTTACGTATGAACATCTGCATGGAACTGAATTTGGTGGTACTATATTTGATCAAAATGGTTACAGACATACATCAGCTGATTTGTTAGAATATGCTGATCCAACCAAGATTACCGTCTATATCTATGCAACTGTTTATAAAATTTTGTTCAATACAGAAGGTACATCACAAATTTGACCTCAACTAAAAATAAATAAAATGACTAATATATCGTTAAAATAATAGGAGTACAAAAACCAAGAGCTTATGGAGTAGTGTATAGAGACTCAAAGGGAGGGAAGCACTCGGCACACCTGAATACAAATAACCTAAGAAATGAGATTATATTATCTGCTGGTGCACTTGGAAGCCCACAACTTTTAATGCTAAGTGGTATTGGGCCAGCTGAGCATTTAAGGGCCCATAATATTAGTGTGTTGTTGAACCAACCTATGGTGGGCCAAGGAATGTCTGACAATCCAATGAATGGTATCATTATTCCATCACCTCTTCCTTTGGAAATCTCCCTTGTTCAAGTTGTAGGAATTACTCGATTCGGTAGCTTTATTGAAGCACTCAGTGGTAACATTCAGCTACATCAGGTTCATATGTTTGCTCATTATTTTGGAAAGCTAGCCAACCAGGTACCACCTTTCACATCTTTCTGAATTCCAACTACACTAAAACTCCTCTTTAAACTGATAAAAAGTATTGTTCCCAAAATAAATTGTCCAGTATATTTTAAAATTCTTTGAAAACTTACTTTAAACCCTTGTCATATGTTTTTCAGTCAAGAATCCCCTTCTCAGTCCCGGAAAACTTTGGCATCGTACAAGTAATGCCTGAATTTGAGGCATATTTAAACTCGAGCACAATTCCAGCTGGTGTGATTGTTGAGAAAATCGATGGCCCTTTTTCAACAGGCCATCTTGAACTAGAAAATACAGATGCAAGTTCCAACCCTAGAGTGACTTTTAACTATTTCAGTGATCCTAGAGATTTACAAAAATGTGTACAGGGAATGGAAACAATATTAAACGTTATAGAATCAAGATCCTATTCTAAGTTTCGTTATCCAAACATGTCTTTACAATCTTTGATTAACCTCACAAATTCCTTTCCATTGAATTTGCGACGTAGGCATTACTCTACTTCTATATCAATGGAACAATATTGTAAAGACAATGTGTTGACTATATACCATTACCATGGTGGATGCCAAGTTAATCGGGTGGTTGATCGTGATTATCGACTTATTGGGATTGATGCATTACGTGTAATCGATGGATCTACGTTCTATGACTCTCCAGGAACTAATCCTCAAGCAACTGTTATGATGTTGGGCAGGTACACCACCACTACTTAGTTATATCAATAGTATATCAATAGTAAATGCCCTGTATTCCTCAAGTTCCTTCTTCATCTCGTATAAAACTCCCACATCCGTGCACCTATGACTCCAATTTATACCACTATCAGTATTAAATTTCCATCGCCGTATGATTTATTCCACCTTACCATTTCTATCTTGTCATGTCTACTTAAAAATCAACAAAGCATAAATCCTACTATATCTTTTTAAAATAATAGATTATTCGTTTAATACATATATCGAATGGTCCCCTTTAAACCCTTGTAAGACCGATAAGATTGTCTGTTATAAGAACTAGACAATTTAAACCGTCAAATAGAGCAATAAGACGTTCTATTTTATCATTTCATCCTCCTTTATCATATAAATAAGAGTAATGCTATATATCACCCCTTCTTCCTTTATGTAAATCTTATATGGAGGTTCAAAAACCAATTTCTCTTTTTTATATAGATATCTTTTTTCTCTCTCTTTTATTTAATAACACATGGGAAGAAAGAGTGATATATAGCATTACTCTATAAATAAACCCCATACCAAAGGACACAATTAATTTATCTTTATAAAATATCTTACATCAACATCAAATAAATCTTTATGTGATTAAGTTAACCAAATAAATCCAATAAATTATAAAGAAACTCTGATACAATAATACACATATACAAAATTTCTCAAGTAATATAAAGTTTTGTATTTAATGCTCACCTGTATATGACAAACTATGTGTATTGTAAATCCAAACCACGAATAGAGCAATGTCAACCCCTGGATGTTGATCGTTATATTTGTACTTGATCAACCGCTTGTAAAAGACATCTTTAGGAATATTAGAAGGTTACCGTCCAATATATATCATATTTGCAAATTGCAATATCAGAGTAAAATTGATATTTGTTTTTTACTATTTTTTTATTGTAGGTACATGGGACAAAGGATCTTAAATGAAAGGGAATAATATTTTTTTTTTTCTAAAAGGGATTATTAATAAGTTGTACTTTTATTGGTGGTGCACAATGAAATGTTATTTGTTTTCAAGTTTGATGATATATTTATGTATGTGTAACTATGAATTGCCTATTTCAGTAAGTATTACACATATTATAAAATCATACATTTGTAACATGACATGGTATAACTAGTATATAATTAACATATAAGGACTACTTCTATCCATGTAATGTGAAATATCCATGTACATCAAATGTTTAAAGTAATCCTTATATCATATACGACTGGTTTGATTTTTTTCTTGGGGTTATTGTTGAAAACATCCTCCTTAAATTCTTTAATTGTTTTTTTTGCCTTCAATAATCTTATTTATAAAAAAATGCCTAATGAAATAATTATTTATAGAAAACATCCCCTTTATATTTTCTATACCTTTATTAATTCCATCACATGCGCGCGTCCGTGAAATTTTTTTAAAATCGTCATAACTAATTCAAAAAAAATCAGAAAATTAAAAAAAAAAATATTTTTGAATAAATCTAATTAATATTTACGTCTATGAATTTTTTTGATTTTTTTTGAATTTTTATAATTTTTTCAAATTTTTTTAATTTTTTTTTCGCAGACACGGAATTCCATGTTTTAAACATGGAATTCCATGTTTTAAACCGTGAAATAAACATGAAATTCCATGTTTTAAACATGGAATTCCATGTTTGAAACATGGAATTTCGTGTCTGCGAAAAAAAAAATTAAAAAAATCAAAAAAAATCAAAAAATTCAGAAAATTCCGAAAAAAATCATAGACGTAAATATTAATTTGATTTATCCAAATATAATTTTTTTTGATTTTTTTGATTTTTTTTGAATTAGTTATGACGATTTTAAAAAAATTTCACGGACGCGCGCGTGTTTATTAGTTTTTTTCTTATTTTTTAATTGTTAATTATAAGGGGGCTGTTTTCAATAAATATTTTTTTGTAGGCACCTTTTTCTAAATAAGTTTTTTAATAGGCATCAATCAACAATTGGCTCTTTTTTCTTTTGGGTATAAAGTTTTTTATTAAAACAAAAACGGATATATATAGTACTTTACTAACTATAATTACAAAATATAAACAACACTAACCACGGGGACTAGCTCAGTGGCCAGGACCCTGTCTCTCAACTAGGAGGTACAGGGTTCGAACCCCCTCAACCGTGTTATTTCTTGAGCCCTTACAGGGGGTAAGCAAGGGGTACATGGCCGTGTTATTTCTTGAGCCCTTAAAGGGGGTAAGCAAGGGGTGCATGGTTCGAGACTCCTCCCTGAACATGGGTAACCTAGTTCTGATTAAGTGGGAGTATGCATGAGGAGGCGTGTATATTTCCTATGGAATTAGTCGTGGTGCGCGTAAGCTGGCCCGGACACCCATACATCGAAAAAAAAATATATATATAAACACCACTCTGCCTATTCCTATTCTAAAAACCCTCTCGAAATGTGGCAAAAGTCTTCTTCCATTAATTCTCTTATCCTTTGAACATCTTGATTGGCCTACTAGGAATCATTTGACGACCCATTTATCCCTTGGATGATTTCGAGGTCTTAATGATTGTGTGTAGTCTGTTAGGGCTTCTCCTTCCTTAGTACACATTACTCTGTCTCCATATTTTGTACATTTTTTGGTTGTGTCATCTAGATGTGCAACACCAATGCCAGTTAAAGACGCATCACAAAAAACAATACTTATCTTTATCTGAAGTTTTACTTCCTATACTTGGTTGACTAAAGGTTGTTTGTGGGCTTGTTCCTGACCATTCCCATTAGTTTCAAACAGTTATATCATCTGGCGTTCAATACTATTGATAATTTGATCAACATCAAACTTTTTTTTGTCGTAGTGTCTAGCTATCTTAACTTTTCATATGTTACATAGCATGAACATGATTACGCGGTTATGACTCTCTTATTCCATCCTACTTAATCGTAGTATTGAATGGCCCTAATCATCCACTTTGTTAACTTAATGGTCTCCTTTTTTGCTTCCTTTAATTCATTTTTTGTCAATTTACGATTTTTATTTTTATTGTCATCTTTCGATTTTTGTTTTTATTTAACGCCAATTCGTTTTCCGTCAATTCCTCATCTTCATGTATGGGTTCCGTCAGTTCGCTGTCTTCATTAATATTTTTGTTAATTCACTATCCGTCAATTCATTAATTCTGATTTGAGATGTTATTTTTGGACGAGGAAATTACAAATTGGGTCCTAAATCAAACAAAACTTATAAATTAGATCCTAAGTAGTTACAACTCCTTATAAGGTCCTTAGTTACCTTTTTGCTTTCTCACTATTACCTTCATACCCCTTAATAGTTATATTCTCTCATGTTCTCTCTTTTCGGCTGATGAATAACATCTCTCTCCTCTCTTATACCTTTATCTCGCTATTCTCTCTCATACATCTCATACACTGTAATACTCTTTACCCACCTCCTTCATATATCATTTTTGAAATTTGAATTTCAAAAATCAAAAAGATTCCACAGAAGAGAATATCAAGGAACTCTATTGTTGTTCACGGGTAAGCTTCAAATTCTCTACCTAGTCATTATCAATGGGTACTCACATATTGCCATGGAATTTTCTGCATACTTACACTAGTTTGATTCATGCATATATGTGTAGTAATAGAGAACCAGCATCGAGTATATATTTGAATTACACATAGTCATATTACTGTGCTCTATACATATGCGAATATGAGCTTCATACCATATCTGTTGTAATAGTATCTTTACACTAACACTTGTTATCAAATGCTCATCATTATGTTCCCAGCAAGCATTATTATGTATTGTAGTTCTTTAAGAAGTCCCATTTCATCCAAAATTGAATAAGATGTGTTTCACTGTTAAAGGGCATGTTCCCAGATTTTTATAGTATGCATAATGTTCTTGTCCCCATGTCCATTCGAGCTGGTTACCTATTATTCACCTTCTTATGTTGATAATGTGCACGTCCCCATATACATGTATACATCCATGGCCACGTTCCCATCATCTTGCACTTCATGGTCACATTCCCATATATATGCATACGTTTGGCTGACCATCCCCATGACAGGTGGGGTGAGGATTGTGTTTGTCTTTGATTATGTACACGTCCCCAGCATCTTGTTTTTCCTACTGTGCACGTACCCTTCACCATATAGCGTAATGTGCACGTACACACCATGTTAACCATTTATTGTACACGTTCCCAAGACTTTCATTTCTATCTGTACACGCCCCCAATAAGTTTGATTACTGATAGCGTGCACGTCCCCGTTGCTTGTGAAGGGGAACAATTATTTTTCCAGGGTCATCATGGACAATGTTATTGGTATATTCAAGAACGGCAAGGACAAGTATCTGTCCCCCATGGCTAAGTATCCGCTATTAACAGACATTAAACATTACGTGCTTAGCAAGTGGTGTAATCTAATCGATGTCGATGTTGTCTACCACTACTCCCTAAATGGACATGACGATTGTATACTAAGCACACAGGAAGACTATTCCACACTTCAATGGTTGCTAAGCCGCGATTCCGCCATCGAAGTCGTTATTTATGTGCAACCAACCTCTACCCCTCCGGCTGACGTTTGTAAGATTGTGATTCAGCCGGACCAAACCGGGGATATAGGTGTCACCGTTGATAAGTCGGTTATCCCTCCGCTATTCTACACTCACCGTGTCAAGAAACTTCTCAGCCACGACTGGCCTGATAGGATTGGAAAAGTTGGTTTGTGTTTCGCTGACGGCCCCATCCAGTTCCGGCACGCGCTACGGAAATACGCCTGTGAGACTGGTTATGAGTACAAAACATCACATAACATTATGTGGTGGGCCAGCAATGAGTTGGAAAGTCTTGTATTCTTATCCCTTTACTTTGCACGATAACATTATTTTTCCGTGTTTGGTTTGGAACATGTGGTTTAAAAATTTAAAACATTCGCAATGGGAACGTTCCCACAACGGCTAATGCGTATGTGTGATTCAGATTGTTTTTTTCCCATAATAAAGTACACGATTTTTTGCTGATGCAACCTGACAGGCTTGGTTTACGAACCTCACCAGTTCTCACCAACACCCATCACCCTATACATCACTAATTTCCTTTTTTTTAATTTTGCTAACTAAATGGTACTTAAAGGGAACAGACCCAGAATAACACGTTACAACTCCCCGGGTACAGACACACATTGTCATACGCATTCTACGTGCATTCCATATTATCTACTATATAATATGACAACCACATTGGGAACATTCCCATTTCAATACTCACCTGATGGGGGCGTTCCCTTTTACCTTTTCAACCACACTAGATCTTTTTTTTTATTTTTTTTTAATTGAAGTTGACGTTACAGGGAACAGCCCCAGACATATGTACTACGTCAACAACCTGGCGGGTACAGACACAGTTGCTTACACGATCCTGGATGCATTCCCTATTATCCGTACTGGGAACGCACCCAGTTCACTACACGAATAATGGGGATGTTCCCTTTTGTTGTTTACCAATATTTACCTTCCAGGGAACAACCCCAGTCATATGTAACATTGTAACACCATGACGGGTACAGACACAGATGGTTACAATAATCTGGGTGCGTTCCCTGTTATCAAATAAACAGTATTCCACACAGTCATGCCCATATTAATATCAATCTGGGAACGCACCCAGGACCATACTCACATAATGGGAATGTTCCCTTATGTACTTTACCACTACCTTATACACAACTATTGAATACGAAAAACACATTCATCATAAAATACCACATTTTTTTACAAATATGCATCACATTATCTGAATATTACATAACATAAAAACAATTTTTGGTTTGTTCAGATTAAAAAATGCATTAAACGTTAAAAAAACACCATCCACTCAAAGTGCAACCGCCACTCGAGCCTGCTTCACTTGTTCTGTGGTATAATCGCCGTTCAGCAGATTCTCTACAATAGCTTTACGCATGCTCCTGTATTCTCCAACTTTATATATGCCCCCTGCCTCTTCACCGTTGTACAATTCATTTATGCACATAAGGATGTACACTCCTGAATCGTACCAACATCTGGCTTTACTATGCAACGAATACACGTCCCTCACATACACCGGCTTCTCTTTCAACTGAGCAAATGCCGTAATCTTGTTGACTAGTGTCCGGGCTCTTTTATTTGCTTGTTGGAACAGCAGGTCATCCTTCTCCCCTTTGCACGAATGGTAATGTTCAAACTTATCGCTACTCCTCTTGAACACCAGGACTGTCCATAATGTGCGAATCCAGATTACCGTCTTTATTGGCATAACAACAAACGACTTATTGACCATTAAATCTGTTATCTTCTCAAACAGATCATTACATTCATCAGCTCGCTTCAACGAATATTCAGCCTATAACACAGGAAAAACACGTCAGTTTCGTATCTGATACACATTGCCCTATCTAGATGGGGCTATACACAGATGGGTTTGACTTTGACTGATCTGCAACCAAGTTCACCACCACCATCAGGGAACCGGACCTGCAAATACTGTCTCATGGGAACGTTCACATTGCCTGATCTGAAATGGCGCTGGTGAGCGGCTCTAGTGTTGCGTGAATGCCAAACTGGGTGATGTGGGGATGTACCCAGTGGGTCTGTACCCAGCCACGCACCTGCAAAAAAGAGAGGAACAATTTAAATAAATAATAAACAAAAAGAAAAACATATCTGCAGAAATAATATCATAACTCGCAAGCAGATCTGCAATTTGGACAACTTTAATCAGAATCTGGTAGGTGGGGAGCAGGAGATGAAGGTGCAGCGATGGGGCAATAGACCTCGATGGGGTTGTACCCATGGCCCTGTTTGAACAAAAAAACGAAATAGAAATATCTTCACTCTGAAAGGAGATGGTGGTGATTGTGGTCAAGGGGCTGTGCCTAGTTCGGCATGAATGGCAGCAGTTGTGGCGGATCTGAACCTCACCCACCCGGGTTTGTACCCACTTGCGAGTGTGAAAGGTTAGTGGTGCTGGAGATCCGGTTCCTGTGCAGATGAACAACAGTAGTGATGGTAGTCAAGGGGTTGTTCCCAGTTCGGCACGAAAGGCGACAGTGGTGGCGGATCTGAGACTCACCCACCCGGGTCTGTACCCGAGTGTGAAAGGTTAGTGTGAATCTGGTCCAGATCGATGGCCATGAATCTGGACCACGCTAGGGCTGTACAAATGGCCCAATCTGGCTTCACACTCGCTCGAGGGTTGTTGATGGTGGAGAATGGCCATGCCCAGGAGGGTTTTTGATGGTGTAGAATGGCCACGGATGGGAGATCTGCTTGGAACGAGGGTGAGACTTGAGATGAGATGGGAAGGAATTTCTGTTGTGAAGAGAGAGAAAAGTGGTGGTGGGTTTTCATTTGCAGGACAGCTTGGTGGTAGGGAATGGTGAGATCTGGGAACGAGAGGGATAGTGGTGGTGGGTTTCTTTCTGCAAGAGGAGAGCTTGGTGGTTGGTTGTTGGTGGTGAAGAGAGATCCAAGCGGCGCTAGTTTTCTGTCAAGAGAGAGAACAGAGAAATGGTATTGAAAGAGAGGAGAGAGAATGGTGAAGAAGAACTGAAATTGATTTTGATTCTCGTGACCTATATGGGGTGGGATTTGGGTTTCTTTTTGTTTCAGTGCATAGAAGAGGGAGGGTTGGGAGTCCACGTCAGTCAACTAGTAGAGGGGCATGGTAGTCTTTACCCATCAACCGTTGGACTAGTAACTAGTCCTCCAACTATAAGGACTTTTTATATAAAGGTATAAGTTGTATGGGCTCTTTTTAATAATTGCCCCTTTCTGGACCTTAGAGTCGAGTACTCGATCCATGTTCACCTGATCAATTAGTTTTTCTACCCAACGTTTTAGGATTGAGTTCTTTTGGGCCTTAGAGTCGAGTACTCGATCCATGCTCACCCGATCAATTGGTTCTGAGATGTATTATTTACAACAACAAAAAAAACCTTTGATTAGGATTAGTTTACAAATAACAAGTATGGAATTTTGTATATTGATTTATCCTTAAACTTTAACCTTGTACCTAAAACTTAAAAGAAATTATTTAAGCTACGGTGTGACTTTAACAAGTTTGAGTTACAAAATACTGTCCAGATGGAGATTTGATATCAAAGAATACATAGATAATCTTGAATTTCATATATGTGTATATTTGCAATTAATAAAACTAAAAAAAATAAAGAGAAAAATAAAAATTCTTTTGTTCCCATGTACCAAAATAAAAACTCTTTCTGCATTCGCAAGCAATGTACAGAACAAAGTCTACAGTAAGTTGAAGTGCAATAGTATCATGTTTCACAATATGAAGTTTGTATTCCAAAATTTGGTTCCTGCATCTTTTGCAACTGCACAATATTACCAAAAAGATTGTTCAGATGAAGAATCATGAATGTAACTGACAACTCGAGGGGAACCAATTCCTAAAATGCCCTCTCAATCCTACACCTCGTTCAACTAGCCTTCAATGGTTAGGATATAACCATAACCCTGTTTTCCTCTTGAAACTATACGACCATTAAAAAAAATGGATATATTCAATGGAGAAAATGGTGCTATGATGGGTGGCAAATAACAGCCCTGCAAGAAAGATCACTATCAACAACCCATAATCCCAATTCTTCAAGCTTTTTCTGCATTATATCATCCAAATTAGAGGTCTCATATGCCAAAAAAACAAATTTATTTCCATTTCCAATAAATGTTTTGTTAGAATCCACCTTATTCACATTCACCGCTTCATCCACCAACTCAAACTCGATGCTCATCTGCTGTAATAACTGTTTAACCGAAATAACAAAATTATCTTTTTTACTCGATGCAACAACCTTACCTATAAACTCATCACCCCAAATTTTCTTAGCGGACATTGACCCTTTAACAGACATAAGGTTAAAAGCCTCCCCAATCGAGAAATCTTTCGTAAGATCTAAAGAAAATGGATTATTATTAATCGGAATTGTCTGACCATCCATAACCCAAGTGGTATATGTAAGTTCCAAGCATTTTTTAATAACATAAGCTTTCACTAGCATCTCCTTGGTGAGTTGTACAGAAGATTTGTGGAATCTGATACTTTCGAAAAATCGGTCAGAATTAATCACGGGATGCCCTCTTCTTGCAAGATCAAGTAAGAAATCCGAATTTGGACCCATTAAGATGTAATTGTGGATATCTAATTTCTCGAGATGGCAAAACAAGTTTTTGATAATCGATTCAGATGTTCTGTATAGACTGATGAGTAGAATCGTATTTGATTTCTGTACAGACTGGAGAATCGATCCGAGTCCATCGATACTTGTTACGATTTGATTGGGAATAATTTTCCGGAAACAAAAATCGTACCATTTTAGGTGACTTAAAGATGGGAATTCTAAGAGATTTAGATCGGTGGAAGTTTCGTCCACTAAATGTGAATCCGGGCCCGCAGTTTTGCCATAGTTAACACCAGCGTCTCTATGAGAAACACTAAGTGCTCTTTCACCTGATAAATTGGTATATATGTTGAAATAACCACGAGCATGGATAAATTTAATGAACCATGGAGTCCAAATTCTCTCCCCCATCTTTTTGTACCATCCATTTGTGACCATTCCCTCAAGAAATGGCTTTATACCTTGGGATTTGTGTGCATCGTACCATAATCGGAATTCTTTCCAAGGTTTTGGAAACAAAAGCTGGCCCCACGTGCCAACTAGCTGGTACAAGAAAAGATGAGTTTCACTATCCAAATGCATTTTGTTTCCATGTTTACCTGTTGGTCAATACTAATGTATAAGAAATAACAAATTGAAAATCCCAAATGATATACAGCAATGGTAGTGTTTAAGCTCAAAGGTTACAGAAGAAGAATAACTGGCTAAACTGAACTTTAAAACTACACATTTATTACTGGTTCTTCCATAGATAGACAATTTCCAAAGCATTGAAAAAAGCTCTACTGGAAAGCATTCATCCAAGCAATTAGGATAAGTGTTTACAACTCAATCTAGACGATTAATCCTTACACAACATTTTAGCATATAACATTATGCTAAATAGTTGTTAGTTCTAAGAGTATGCATACAAATTACCAACTTTTTTAAATATCATCAATTTCTACAGCAATTAATATAAGTAAAAAGATTAGAGAACGAGGATAAGTTGTACCTGGAACGAATCTTGGCCTCTGCAGTGAAGCCCCATAAATCATAGGACTATAATTCGATTGATTGTAATAATAATTCAAAATCAACCCTTTTAAAAACCTGTAATACAGAGGCGAAACCTCAAGATCATCTTCAACAACAAACGCAAACTCATGATCTGAGCTTGGCCACCACGCTTCTAACCATTGTGCCTGCAGCCCAGCATTCGAAGTCCGAAAATGAACCACTTTAATACCATATTTCCACTCAAAATTGTCAACAAAATCGAGAATTGTTCGCGAAAGTTCGAGACTTTCGTTGATTTCTCGAGCCCCTTTTGAGGAAACATTGGAGTGATCAAGGTAGATGTGGAGATGGACAGTGTGGTCGTCGTAATGGGCGGCGGAAAGGGACTTAAGGCAGCGAGAGAGGGCGGAGATGCGGTTGTAAGTGAGGACTTTGATGGTGAGTGTGAACTTGGGGTGGGGGTAAGGGGTGGTGATGTGGGTGGTAGAGGTAGGATTAGGGGTGGTGGGGTAGAGAGTGAAAAGGAAGAGGGTAGAGAGAGCAAAGAGAAAGAGGAGGAAAGGGAGTAAGTTTCTCTTTGGTAGTGTAGCCATCTTACTACAACTTCATAGATCTGCAAACCATGTACCACTAGTGAACTCATATTAATGTCACTTAGCTACTAATCTTTTCAATATACTACTATCTCGATATAATTAAATCTTTTTAACTTACAATCCAAGAATGAAAGGGTGAGAATATAATAAATCAAGGATATAATTTGTGCCAATGGCTAAAAAAATCCATATAAAATTACATGTAATTAAATTATCTAGACCAACTTTACTATACCTATCATTTTATAAACTTCATTATTACAATCCACTTCTTTCGTATTTATAATCTTTTACGTCTCTTGTGCGGTATGAGCGAGATCCATGGAAATAAAACTACCACCACTGAAATTATCCACTTTTAACCTTGAACTTCCATCTAACCCTTTTATAGAACATTGAGAGCTGCGTTAAAGGAGTATACCCATGAAAAAGGGCAATTTCATCAATTGTTGCTGAAATCGAGTCCAAGTTTTCCCTAATGTCACATCGTCATCTTTTACGAAATTGGCAAGTTCAACTTGGCCTTTCGTCCTCATACTGTGTGTATAGAATCTATCAGAAAACCTTGCTTGAAGTGAATCCCGATCAGGGATCGTCTCGGATGGTTGTCGATTCAACCACTCACTAGCGCCTCCGGTTAAGAAAAACTGGAACATGAAATAGTAAATTTGATCTCTTGTAACGCCTTGGGTTATATAAGCATCACATATCTGCATGAACTTCTGTATAGCGCGAACCGGATCCTGGTGAGCAGCTCCATTGTAATTCTCATAGCTTAGGAATTGATCTAACATTATACCCATATCGGGCTTAAAACGCCTTGAATAACTGGAGGGCGTATTCCTTAGGGTTGAACACAGAAAAGCACTCCCGACTCAGGGATGCCTTGCATTTGCTGATGAGGTACATGTGGTGGATTGGCTCCATTCAAGTTCGCTTATTGCTGAAGAATATTTTGAACTCCCTCAAGTGGATTAGCTTCTAAAGGTGTGTTCAAAGGATTCTCATGGGCTACAAAACCCAAGTGGATGGTCAAGGTTAGCCATTGACAATTTGCTTTCCTTTCTCTTTCACTCTTTTTTTTGTCGCGAAATAGCTTCTCAGGATCCTAATGCATACATCAAGACCTGTAAACCTGAGAAAAGACAAAAAGACAAAAACAAATAAAACGAAAAAACAAACTAGACAATTCTACACTACAACAAAAACACAAAAATCTTAAACAACAATGACCGGCAGCGGCACCATCTTGACCTTTGTCGTCCCTGTCTGTAAAATAGAGTGCAATAATAAATGGGAGCGACTCCGCAGAGTACGGGCGTAGGTAAGCAAGAATGATAAGTAGGGTTATAGTTCGCAGGGATTGACTGCGATTGTAGGCTTTCAGAGTAATGTAAATGTGTAGAGTTTGTAATTCAAATAACGCAATACTAAAGATAAAATGGTAATATTTTTTATGGTGGTAATAATATATAACTAAGGACAAGATAAGAATATATAGAATTAAACTAAGAATATAATCAGTTAATAATGAAAGTAAACAACTAAAGTAAATAGGGATAATTCGATGATATAGATGCTTAAGGATTTTGCTAGGTAATACACTATGCCGCTAATTGACTTTGTTACTACTAAGGGCGAGTGGTTTAGTTGTTCACATGAATCGAGATTCTAGTTTAATATAAGTCCCCGCATGGGCGATCTTAGCTCTCTACCTTATTCATCCTCTCGGCTTTCGGGTAGACTTAAGCCCATCTAACCCTATTGACAACCTAGCGTGTAAGAACCCACCGGCTCAAAGCACTAGGCGCTTGTATACTAGTTCTGTAATATCGCCCTCGCCCGGGTGTTTGGTCAATTATGACAGCTCGTGCTACTTGGCCAGAGCACAGGAGTAACCATGACACGTATACAAATAATGGAAATATAATTAAAACCCCATTTTAATTAAATATCACAATGATATTCCAAATGTAATAACATAATCAAAAATCTAAGCAAAATGTATTACGAAAGCATTCTCAAGTAGTGATAATTTACCTCATAATCGAACTAACACTAAAAAAATTAAAATTAATGACAAATTCATGTTTAAAAGTAAAAATAAGATATAGTTACGGTAGCGAAAAGTAATGATGATTGGTTGAGGTAGAATGGCTGAGTTCCTAAACAAATCATGTTCTTCCTCTTCCTTTTCTTCTGGCGATTCTATCCTTTTCTTTCTAATGGGTTTTTTTGGATAATGTTGCGTACTAATGGATAATGAAATGGGGACTGAAAAATTAGCTTATATAGCTTCCAAAAATGTTAGGCCCTCTTTAGGTTTAGGAAATTCGGTTTAGAAGGGGCCTGACCCATTTTTACTTAACCAGATTTTTGGTTTGAACCACAGCAGGTGCAAATGTCATAACTTCTTCGTCTTAACTTCGAATTGAGTGTCGTCACTTGCTACGCGACTCTGACTTCAAATTCTTTCCAAATCAAAATGTATCAGGTCCAAATCTCTCACCAAAAATTAGTAGTGATAGAAACATTAAGGTGTAAGAATTATCTCAGTAAACGCTCCACCTCCACAAAGTGGCTCTAAGATCAATTCCCGCTTTGAATTGGGGTTTCTCTTCACTATTTGACCCCTCCTCCTCATCTTGGACCCTTGAATCAAGCATGTGCCTAAATCTACACACTAAGCACACCAGGAAAGCACAAAAATCTCTATAAATAGTAATAAGTACAAACTAAGAGTAAAAGTGCTATATAGAAATTAATAAGGAAAAATCCATCGCTTAGGCCATATAAAATCCCAAAATAATGTCTCGTGAATGGATCTATTCATCACAAAAAGAGATACATCAATGATATTATGGTTGGATGTAGTATTTTGCACAGAGTTAGTAAGATTGATACAGTGGCACAAAATTTAGGGGATAGAAAATGTTTGTGTGATGGAAAGTGTTATGAAAAAAGAGGTTATTTTAGGAGGTCCAACATGGGTGGTTAAAGGAGGGCGAGACAATGATGATATATAAATGAAATCTACAGTGGAGTCGGGCATGATTTTTTTTAGATAACAAGTGGAATATCGGCAAGCAAACGATCAAGTATTCCTTTGGTGGAAATACACATGGTCCGGATTATGCAGATTTTAACCTTGATAACACTCCGCCAATTCCACATCTTCCACCAGTCTCCCCGGTTCAGTGAGAAATGACGATTCATATTCTAGACAAAAAAGTAGAGATATTGATATTTATGGTGGAGCAGATGGAGGCGGAAAGGTATGGGACTTGGAGGAGACGTGACTTAACCCAGTTTGATCCCACATATAACTATTTTAGTATGAATTGTAGTTATTTCTTTATATACTGATATTTATGTCGTACACGACTTAGTGCAAAAGTGTATTCTAAAGAGTTTGCTATATGTGGAAGCTAAGTGTTAGGAGTGCTAATGAAGAGATAAAGAAAATAATCCTAATTCATTTGATCTATAGGGAATAAGATGTTGAACTAAGGATAAGGTCCTAAAGGTATAAACTTACTAGAGTAGAGAGACCTATATGCAAGCTAGGTAGAGATAACAACTAAGATTAATAGGGTCAAGCCTAAAGACTCATAAGGATAATTTTAAGAAATATAAATTAAGATAAAGAAGATAGATAATTTTATAAAGTAAATGCACGCGATAAGTCAAAGAAAAAGGAAAGAAGTTAAGTTAGGCATTTAGAGTGGTTTGATTCCCTACATCCACTACCTAGTGTCATCCCCATATCATTTGCAAGCTTTTCCACTAAGCTTCTATAATCTCTTAAAGGTGAGATATAAACCTTTACACCAAGGTTTTTCTGGGTTAAACCATAACCTAAAAACTCCTGAGATTTTCAACATTTAAGTCACAACCCGATGAGGCTTTTAGTGGTTAAGTCATAACTCGATGAGATGTTTAACGGCTAAGTCACGACCCAGTGAAACTTTTAGCGGTTAAGTCATAACCCGATAGATTTTTACAAGGTTAAATCATAACCTATGGAAACTCCCTCCTCTTTAATTTAGAAAAGAAGTAATTACCTAAGTGGATTGATAAATACAATGAAAACCAATACGAGAATGCTCCTTCATAAGCTAATTTAACAAGAATGGTTGTGAATTTATAAATGAGTTAGATGTGAAAGTTATAGCTTGAAGATTTATCTCACTTCTTGTCAAGATATGAATGAAAGCTTGAGACGAACTTCTCTTTGAGTAGATTTATAATTGTAACTTGTAGTTTGATCTTCCTCTTTGATTAGTATGAAAGTAGTAGTTTTGAGGAAGAACAAATAATTCACTAAGCTTGAATTTGTGATGTGAAAATGCAAGAATAAGCTAGTGAATTCTTTCTTGAAGTGTATGATGGTGTGTCGCTAAATTTGATCTTTAAGAGGTGAATTTGTGATGAAAGGAGGCAATATATATATATGTATATATATGTAAAGCGAGTTCCAACGACTCCTAAAATATGATCACAAAAGACATTAAAAATTGTTGGCTTATTGCCCCCATCGATTAAGTGTTTTAATGTGACAAATCCTCTATTGTTTAGTGTGCTAATCTCACTTCATTATCTTGCACTCAAATTCATCAAAAAGCACTAGAAGCACTAGTAACATCATTTTGATCATTGTCTTATTTTCATATCCTTAGTAGCTAATTTTCATACTATTACTTTTAACCTTATCTTGTGTGTATATTGAGAATTAGCTTTCATGATCAACAACAAAGTTTCTTAAAATGATGTTTACAACAACTCTCGTGAAGAAAACTTTTCCATCCGAGCAACGAATCAAAAAATCATAATATCCAAGTCAGTAAAAACCGGGTACCCGCATTTGGGAAAACCGGGAACCCGGTTTGGTGAAGCTCAAGTCAACATCAAGTTTACATAGCCGTTTTATAGCCGTTACAATTGAAATCCGGGTACCCGCATTTGGGAAACCGGGAACCCGGTTTGGAACAAGTTCACCATCAAACTTTATATCCGTTGGGGACTTTCTTGTGCTATAAATATGAGCTCTTTGAAGGAGAAACTTACCTCTAACACTTCAACTATCATACACATCTTTCTCCTACAAAGTTAGAGGTCACAAGCTATCAAAGTTAATTATCCAAGCTTGATCAAGAGCTTAAACCAATAAGCTTCAAAGTTATTATCTACTCAAAGAGGAGTTTACAAGCTTATAGTCAAATCTACTCTTTAAGAGATTATCTAGCAAAGTTGTTTGCACCCCTTTAAACACTTTGTATCCATCCTCTTAAGTCTAGGTCTTGTAATAGATAGATTAAGAGAGAATTCAAGTATAGGAAGTATACTTGGTATCCTTGTGTTGTGATAGCACAAGTGTTTAAGTATCGGGAGTATACTTGGTGTCCTTGTGTTGCGATAGCACAAGTGTTTGTCCTTCGGGTTATCGAAGAGGTTGTAAGGGTTATTGTGTTCTCGACCCGGTTAAGAGAGACACGAAAGCTTAGTGAAAAGCTTGAAATCCTAAGGAGGCTTCCTTAGGTAGTGGATGTAGGGAAACCGAACCACTATAAATCGTGTGTATCTTTCTATCCCTACTCTATTTACTTTCCGCACATTATATGTTTGATAATATGCTTGCATGAATATTGTGATATTGATTATCTAGTTTATCTAACATATTGTCATCTAGAGTAGTAAGAGATTAGAAACTTGTTTTACTTGTTTCACTTATATATCGAACCTCTTAGCTTATCCATTGTATGATCCCTTAGGAGTTTGATATATTAGTTGACTTAGAAGTTTCTTTCTTAAACTTATAATTGTCCAAAAGATTTTTAATTAGGCATTAATCTTATTAGTAATCCTATTCACCCCCCCTCTAGGACTCTCAATTGGTATCAGAGCCTAACTCTACGTGAATAGCTTAACCGTTAGTAGAGTAAACGATTTGGAATCTAATCTTTTGGAAAAGTCGTATTCTACCCGACCTCCAATTTTTGTAGGATCTTACTATTTTAATTGAAGAACAAAAATGGAGAAATTTATCAAAGCCGAAGATCCCAACATATGGAGAATCGTTATGAAAGGATCATTCGTTCCATATAAAGAGAAGTTAAGTAAAGGGGGAGTTCTTAAGTCAAATCAAGAAGAAATAGATCATGATGAACTCACCAATGAGGAGCACACTCAAAATGAAAAACCAACATGGATCGTGAAAAATACTAATCGTATTCCCGGATCCATTCCACCTCGGTTACCATAGTAAACTTCATTAAAGGTGTTGAGCGTCAAGAAAATTGAATTATGCAAAATGACGTTCATACTTCGTAAAAGGAAAATACGGTGAATTCTCTCCTTTCTTCCTTTTTATCTTAATGTTTACTATGTGTTTTATGTGCCTTATCCTCTATGTGCTATATCTTGCTAGTCTTGATCCTCTCTTGATTTGAAATTGCTTAGTTTTCACTTTGGGTCTTTTTGTACTTTTTAAAAATATAGGGGTCTTTGTGCAATAAACTGTTTTCTCCTTGTTTGTGATTTCCTTTTCATATTTTTTCATAACAAAAATTATTTTGGGAGTTTTTAATCATGTCTAAACTATTGGGGAGCTTTCGAACGGGTTTCGGGTAAAATTGCAAAATTGATTTATTTCGTTTACACCCTTCAAAACCGAGCCCCACAGAAAGAAACCGGGTACCCGGTTTTGATGAATGCGGGAACCCGGTTTCAAGACTGTGTACAACCCGTTTAAACAAAACCCTTGGTCTCTTTCTTTTTCTTTCACTTCTCAAAACCGTTTCTTCCACTCCTTCTCTCTCAAAAACGAAAATCCCTCTCTCAAACCCTAACTCCTCCATGGCTTCATCATCCAAAGCTTCTAGAGCATCAAGGGCTTTCAAAAACAAGAGAATAATTGATGAAGAAGATGAAGATATTGAAATGGACCCAATCTTTGAAGATGAAGAAGATTTTCTTGAGCTTGAAGAAGAACCTTCAAAAAGAATGGTGAGGAAGAACACCAAGATCCTTTGGGGAAGATCAATTTCATCCTCTTCACTAAGTGCTTCCATATCTTTGGTAAATGGCTCAAATTCTAATCTTTTCCATTTATTTCAATTCCAAGGATTAGATTTTTTCCTATCTCTAGAAAATAAGTCTTATGAATCCCTTGTTAATGATTTTTTCAAAAATATCCATCCACTAGATTGTGATTCTTGCACTTTAAAATCAATGGTTTCTAACAAAAATCTTTCCATTACTCCAAAAACCATTGAAAAAGCTTTTAAACTTCAAAATAGTGGTTATGAGAATTTCATTGTTTCGGGTTGGAATAGAAGCAAAGAATTGATTGACATTCCTTTGAAAAACGAGGTTGAGGCTTTTATGTCTTCGAAAATGTTTCAAAACCATACTCAACCTTGGCTATCGAGTTTATTTACTCCGGATATTCGTTTGGCACACAAAATTATCATGTTTTGTCTTTTGGGAAAAGATAGGAAAGATGGTACAATTGCTCCTTATGAAGCAATCCTTCTATTTCATCTTTATTCAAAAAGGCCTATCAATTTTTGCAAAATTTTCATTCGTAACTTGGATTATCGTGCTCATTCGAATTCTACTCTTCCTTATGGTATTGCTCTTAGTTATCTCCTCATCAATGTTAAGAAAATATCTCCCTCTCATGACCCTCGTGATTTTGAACCAATTTGGAGGTTTGATATTCCTTTTTTGAAAACTATGAAAATCTTCGTTTACAATGGAGAATACATTGATAAGCATGTTTTTGATCATCTTCCCGAAAATATTCGAAAAACTATCTTGAAAAACGTTGGTCAAAATATCACTTCCTCGGGTCCCACTATTGAGTCTCTAAACATTCCTTCCCGTGAAGTTATGCCTATTAATCCTCCTCCTTCTTATACCACTTCCCGGTCAAAATCTTCCATTGGTTCTTCCTCGAATGTTGTTACTAAAGATGATCTTGATAAGGTTGAATCTACTTTGTTGAATGTTATTAAAGAGGGTTTTGCGGAAGTTAAAGGTTGGTTTGAAAACATGAATAATCGTATTGAGGGGTTGAAGAATGAAGTTTCATGTCTTCGTGATGATATTGGAGGTGGAGGAAGGTCAAGGAGCCGCTCTCCTCGTGAAAATCGCTAAATTGTTCGTGTTTGGGTGTTTTAGTTTTATCTTCATTTTACTTAGCTTTTATGTGTTTTTGGACTAAGTTTGTGATGTTTATGCTTTAATTGTTTATGGGTCCGTGTTTTGGACATCTAGGATTTTATTGCTACATGTTTTATTTGAAAAATGGTTTAGGATGCTTTATGTTTAACTTGGTTTGATTTGGATATTTAATCTAGTTTGCTTTGGTGTTTATAGTTGGATATGTGTTTTAGTATGCTATGTTTCTATATTGAATTTTTAATGTTTAGTTATTTCAAGTTTATGCCTTGATTTTACTAACATTTTTCTTGATGATATAGGTACTTTTGCACTCTTTTCCTTGATCTCATCCTATATTGCATTTAGGTCCCTATAGTTTGTTCTTATTTGTCTTAATTCTTCAAATGGTTGAAAATTGCATTTAGGTCCTTGAAGTTTTTCAAAATTTCGTTTAGTCCCTAAACTTTTGGAAAATACATCTTGACCCATTTGCATTTCAAAAATACTTTTTACCCCCTAAAAGTTTTTCAAAATGATTTCAAATATTCTTAGTAGGGTAAAAATTGTTGATCAAAATTTTTACAAATTAAAACAAACTCTATGCTTTGTGTAAGGGGGAGTTTTGTTAAAAACTCTAAATGCTTTGGCTTATCTTTTATCTCACACCTTACAACTAATCGTTTGTGTCATTAGAAAGCTTTTGCTATTATCTATCTTTGTGCATCTCCTTAGTTAAAAATTGTTTTTAAACTATCTCTTGCACACTCTTAGTATCATTGTTTTAAAATCTATTCACTTGAGTTTTTGCTCTTCTTCCTTAGTTATGAATTGTACATTCATTTCGTCTTTTTGATGAAGACAAAGGGGGAGAAATATGTGCACTAAAAACGTTTTAAAACTTGCACTATACAAAACTCACAAATGCATGTCTTTTTCATAGAAATACACTTTGATTTAATGCTTTTTGTGAGGGGGAGTTAGACTCCATGTGTGTTTTTAGTGATTGATTTGTCATCATCAAAAAGGGGGAGATTGTTGGCTTATTGCCCCCATCGATTAAGTGTTTTAATGTGACAAATCCTCTATTGTTTAGTGTGCTAATCTCACTTCATTATCTTGCACTCAAATTCATCAAAAAGCACTAGAAGCACTAGTAACATCATTTTGATCATTGTCTTATTTTCATATCCTTAGTAGCTAATTTTCATACTATTACTTTTAACCTTATCTTGTGTGTATATTGAGAATTAGCTTTCATGATCAACAACAAAGTTTCTTAAAATGATGTTTACAACAACTCTCGTGAAGAAAACTTTTCCATCCGAGCAACGAATCAAAAAATCATAATATCCAAGTCAGTAAAAACCGGGTACCCGCATTTGGGAAAACCGGGAACCCGGTTTGGTGAAGCTCAAGTCAACATCAAGTTTACATAGCCGTTTTATAGCCGTTACAATTGAAATCCGGGTACCCGCATTTGGGAAACCGGGAACCCGGTTTGGAACAAGTTCACCATCAAACTTTATATCCGTTGGGGACTTTCTTGTGCTATAAATATGAGCTCTTTGAAGGAGAAACTTACCTCTAACACTTCAACTATCATACACATCTTTCTCCTACAAAGTTAGAGGTCACAAGCTATCAAAGTTAATTATCCAAGCTTGATCAAGAGCTTAAACCAATAAGCTTCAAAGTTATTATCTACTCAAAGAGGAGTTTACAAGCTTATAGTCAAATCTACTCTTTAAGAGATTATCTAGCAAAGTTGTTTGCACCCCTTTAAACACTTTGTATCCATCCTCTTAAGTCTAGGTCTTGTAATAGATAGATTAAGAGAGAATTCAAGTATAGGAAGTATACTTGGTATCCTTGTGTTGTGATAGCACAAGTGTTTAAGTATCGGGAGTATACTTGGTGTCCTTGTGTTGCGATAGCACAAGTGTTTGTCCTTCGGGTTATCGAAGAGGTTGTAAGGGTTATTGTGTTCTCGACCCGGTTAAGAGAGACACGAAAGCTTAGTGAAAAGCTTGAAATCCTAAGGAGGCTTCCTTAGGTAGTGGATGTAGGGAAACCGAACCACTATAAATCGTGTGTATCTTTCTATCCCTACTCTATTTACTTTCCGCACATTATATGTTTGATAATATGCTTGCATGAATATTGTGATATTGATTATCTAGTTTATCTAACATATTGTCATCTAGAGTAGTAAGAGATTAGAAACTTGTTTTACTTGTTTCACTTATATATCGAACCTCTTAGCTTATCCATTGTATGATCCCTTAGGAGTTTGATATATTAGTTGACTTAGAAGTTTCTTTCTTAAACTTATAATTGTCCAAAAGATTTTTAATTAGGCATTAATCTTATTAGTAATCCTATTCACCCCCCCTCTAGGACTCTCAAAAATGTTATATCATGTTGATAAAAAACAGATAACCATATTGTATGCCCAACGACTCTAATACACGTGGTGTTCGTTGTTCATCGGTAAGAAAGTCAGAAGTACTTGAAAACGTCGTCGTTGAGACCCAAATGTTATACCATTTTTTCACCTAAAAATGGGTATCCGTTTTGGTTAGGGATATCAGCTAAATTCCTTACAAGGTTGTCGATTATCTCTGACTATTTTATGATTTCAAAGCAAAACATTATACCAATTTTAAGCCCAAAATGGTTGTCCATAATAAATTGGAATGTCGTTTTTGGTTGTCGGTTTTTATAAGAAGAATGCAACATATATACTTTGCTTTTTGTTCCTAATGGGAGTTGTGTGACTAGAAGTGCTTCAAAAGGTATTAGACAACTCATGGAAGACGAGAAAATATACACAAGAATATGTCAATGAGATGCACAAGAAGGATTCACAAGGATTTAAATAATTAAGGACATGATGAATACTTAGGTGATAAAACACTTTAAAAGAGATAAACAAGTTGTTGAGTTCATTTTGTGAAAAAAATATTCCTAATTGTGAGTCGTTATCATAAAATATTTTCCAACTCATAAAGTATGTGTTGTATATGTGTGCTAGTAGGTGTAAGATGAGGTTCAAACACATATAATTATTTAGGTGTAGAAGTTTTAATAACAAGATAGAAAGAAAAATAACTCAAGTTTACGAGGGATAGATAGAAAGATTAATACATGTATTTTTTATGAAGATATGCAAATTAGTGTAAATATCTTTAAGATATACATTAAGAACTAATCCAACTAAGGATTTGTCACATGAAAAACAACCTATGAGGGACTATATGCTAACAAATTGTGTTGGAACTGATACAACAATTATGTAATGAAACCAACTACTACCCTACCTATGATTAGCTCGACCTTAAGGAAGAGGAAGGAGAGCCACCTTTTTTTACGTTAGAAGAGCAAAAGGCCTATATATCCACAACCTTATCAATAACACGAGGTGGTATTTGTATCCATTCATCCGAGTAGATTATTGGCTTATAGCATTTGACCAGAGAATAAACAATATAATTCATGCTTTTTAGAACATGATCACAACTAATACGTGTATTTAACCCCCACATCTTTACTAACTTGAGATAACGGTGGTAAGATCGTTGGTGGTGGTTAGGGTGTAATGAAGTAACGATATAAATATTAAAAGAACTAAATACCCTAGCCCTACGTTACTCACTGCAAGTATCGCTGATCGTATGCAAGTTTAATTGATAAGTAGAATTCGTTTGCAGGGACTACGAAAGTTAGCTATGACTAATGCAAATATAAAGTGCAGTATAAGAAGTTAGAAGAATAATACGCTAAAAGACTCTAAAATATTTGTTTGGTTTTTAAGACTCTAACAATTAACTAATAAAAATAAAGGCAGGAAAATAAATAGAGAGAAAGAAGTAGTCTGAGAGTTTAGCTCGAGATATAGCAAGTAATCCCCACTAGCCTTGTTCTATGATTATTTATCTAAGGAAGAATTGTGTGATATGCAACATCCAGGATTCTATATTCCTCCTAACCCCCTTTCCGGTGGAATTTTAGGTGGTAACCTAACAATTACCAGGGGACCCTGCGCAATGATCGGTGGTTAATCTAAACCCTAGTGACTACCTAGTTAGGTACGTCGTATGCCTGTCAGGATCACTACCGCACACTAGACGTTTATGTGGTGTTTCAATAATTAGACACTCCTTCCAGCCTATGTCGTAGATCTCAGTTTTACGGCCTAGGCGGTCGATCGTGGCCTAGCGCCTAGACGGGATTACACGGGACCTAGGCGTAATTATATGGTTTTGGATACCGCTATGTAATTTTATGTATTTAGTAATATATGTAGTAATTATAAAAAATTTAACTATTTAAGTCATAAAATTCATCTAACAACACTACAGTAAATATAAAAATACTAAAGATTGAGTTATAATGTCAATTAAAAAATTCTCAAGAATATTAAAAATAAAAAGAAGGCCTATGCGAGTATGTTTTGCCATTAATGGGCGCCTAGGCGGTCATTTTTTTCCATTAATCGGTGCCTAAACGGTTAGGCGCCTATTCCACAGCGACTAAGGCGCTAGGCAGGAACGCCTAGAATTTTAACTAGGCGTAAGCAGCTGAGGGGGGAGTTGACGCCAAGGCGGCGCCTAGGCGTGCCTAGGCGGGGAGATCTACAACATAGCTTCTAGGTGACCATCTAAGTACTATGGTAATCCTATACGTTTGCAACCGCAACAACTATAGACAATATATCAAAGCACATAAAAATAAAGATAGCACTACTAATTTCAATTAAATATATAAGGACCTCCCAAACTAAATTAGATATAAAACAAGTCTAGGGTTCATACCCTTATTCTAATCTCAAGCTAAATTGAATTAGTTCATACTAAAGAAAGAAAGAAAATAAATTACAAAGGTGAAGGGTTGGAATGGCATGGACAACTTCCAACTCCTTCTTGTCTTCTTGTCATGTGCTTCTATGTTGATTAAAGGATGATTAAGAACAACAAGGAAAATTCTCTAAGGTAGGAATGGATATATATATATATATATATATATAGACATTTGGTCGAAATATGGAGTAATCATCAAGTTAAGGAGTCCTATTCTTACCAAAAGTCGTATTCCTAAATTATAGGACAGGATAAACCTTTGAATATTGATTTGGTCATATCTTCTTTGTTACTTATCGAAATTCAGTGTACGACCAGTCAAAACGAACGCGATAAAAAGATATATTAGTGGGTCGAAGGGCTCCTCCAAATTCGTGACCGACTTTATGCATCAATTTAATTAGTGAATGATTTTTTAGTATGACACATTCTTTACTTTCCAAATATATCCAAACTTTTCATTTTTGATCATGACTAAGGGATTTCCTCTACTTTCCACTTTAAATCAGTTTCCATAGGTATAATAGCTTCCATCTACTGGAGTGCTACACAAATAACACATAAATTACGCGCAAAAGCTCATAAAATAACAAAACACCTAAAACTAGACAAAAAAAGTGTAAAGTATGAATAAATAGGGAAAATCCCGAAATTAAGTACTAAATACCCCTAAAATGACGTCTCAAGTATAGATTAATATATCTCAAATATGGAGATATCAATCGTCCATCTAAACCTAGATTGACATTCGATACCTTCAATAATTTCAAGTTTGACCAAATAGATATTAATATTCTTATCATGAGGTTTTTGTATCAATTTGTTTGCAATGCTAATGATCCTAAGAGCATCTTCATCCAGAGTTTTAACATTCGGGCCCTATGCTTAAATATACAATCTAAAAAATAGTTTTAAGAAAGTTTAGAACCTGTCACAAGTAATAGCTATACTCGGGTGTCTTTACTTGGACTCTACTTATCAATAATTAAATAATAGAACAAATAAATGCGACAAAAAGAATTAAAAATTGAAAAATATACAATATTCAACCCAAAGTGTGTGTTGTGTCATGTTTAGAGTTCAACCTCACTTTTAGTATCAAGTTTCCACATTGAACCTTAATACATAGGGCTTTTGACTGACTCTTGATAAAATTTATCTGAGGAATCTTGAATATAAGTGTACTTTTTATATTTTGAACTCTATGTTTGAATAAAGAGAACTCAAAGCCTGGGTTAAAATCAAATATAGAGATGGCAATGGTTCATTTTTTTTTACAAAAATATCAAAAATCATAACTATTTATTTTATTTAAAATCACAACCAAACGATTTTAACTATCGGTTACAATTTTCAAAACTATAACTGCAACATTCATTTTCGATTTTGTAATCGACTTTGTGATTTTATAACTATAATCGAATGAAAACTAAACATATCAAAAATTTCAAAAATAAAATCACATATAAGAAAAATATGCAAATATTTATAAAATTGTATTAGTCTTTGTTTAAAATGTGTATTTGTTATTTAGTTGATTAATTCTAATATTTGGACTGTAGTTTTAGTATTTGAGTATAAATTTTACCTAGATAAATTATACTATGATAACTAACAGATTTAATTATTCGGTTTTATATTTTTCTAAATTATAACCTAGCGGTTTAACTATAGGTTACATTTCAAAACTATATAACCTAATAGTTTTAACTATGGTTATATAATTGGTTTAGTTTAATCGGTTTCGTTTTCTAACCGTAATCATTATCATCAACAAAGATAAGACTTCCATTTTATACTCATATCATAAATATTAATTATATTATTAAATTTATTAGGTAATAACTATAATTAGTTTTTACCTAATTAATATTTAAAATATATATCATAATATAATTGGTATTGGATTAACCCAATATTTGGTTGACGTATTTTTTCATCAACAATTGACATCTATATGCACGGATGGTGACTTCTCCTTCAATAACTATTCCATGCCTTATTTTCTTAATTGGTCCCCATGTTCATTTTCATGCCAATTATGTATTGTTTGGATTCATTTTTTTAAAAGAAAGGAAAGGAAATGATAGGAATAAATTTTCCTTTCCTTTGTTTGAATTCGTTTTTTAATTAAAGGAAAGTAATTCAATGGATTGCAGAATCCTTTCTGTTTCCTTTAAAACGTCAATTATTTAATCCTCCCATTTTGGAGTCATTTCAAAATAAAGGAAATGATTATTTTTTTAAATGTCACAACTAACCTTATAATTTTAATATATAATATCTATATAATAAAGCAGAATGAAAACTAATTTACCCTATTTATCCTCAAACTTCCCCGTTAGTCTCATAATCCCCCCATTTAGCTCATAATCCCCCCATTTAGCTCATAATCCCCCCATTCTTCTCCTTCTTTCATTTATTATATATACATACGCATAAAAATATTAAGTAATATAAAATCCATTTAACGTTCATATAAATAAAATTATAAGGATTAAAATTAACTTTCATATAAATAAAATTTATTTCTTTTATTAAAATTTACAAAGTACTAAAAAATTTATTCTTCTCATTCTTTCATTTATTATATACACATACGCATATAATTATTAATTAATATAAAATCCATTTAACCTTCATATAAATAAAATTATAAGGATTCAAATTAACTTCCATATAGCTAAAATTTATTCCTTTCTATTAAAATTTACAAAGTACTAAAAAATTTAAAAAAAATTTAAAATTTATTATAAGAAAAATTCAATTAGATATAATATAAAATTTTAAAAAAAATCACTTTACATTACAATATTTAAATAATTTATTTATTTATTTTCTATGTCAAAACATGTATAACTTTGAAAGAAATCATTTCAACTTTATAAAAATAAATTTTTCAAAACAAGAAATATATCGATTCATCCAATAAAAATTATAGAATATTAGAAAGTCAAGATGGAATTTGCATAATATATATATATATATATATATATATATATCTATCAGATTAAAATTTAAAATTAATAAACACTTAAAGGATATTTAATAATTAAAATAATTTGATAATTGACCATTAACATTCATTGTTCATTATATCTCTATATCTATATACTAAAATACTTTTTTAAACGGGTTGGACCCTCTACAAAAAAGACGAGCATGATCGTCTTTGGTCCCTTAATTAATTTCTTCACATTAATTGCATTAAAACTTAATTGTCCCTTATCCCACTCCATTAGACATCTAAAAGTTCCGTATTTGATCCACGCTGACCGCAAACCTCTAACCTTAACCCAAATTCTTAACCGTAACCTAAACCTTAACTTTAACCTAACCTCAAACTCAACCTCAACCTAAACCTTTGAATTAAAATTAACATCAACCTCTAACTTAAATTTAACCTTAACCTCAAACTCAACCTCAACCTCAACCTCAACCTTTGAATTAAACTTAACATCAACCTCTAACTTAAATTTAACCTTAACATTAACCTTAAACTTGACCTTAACCTTCTCCTTAACCCTAACCCTGTCCCTAGCCCTCAACCTAGCCTTAGCATTAGCGTTAGCCTTAACCTTAGTCTTAGCCTTAGCCTTGGCCTTACCCTTAGCCTTAGCCTTAGCCTTAGTCTTAGTCGTAGCCTTAGCCTTAGCCTTAGCCTTACACTTAGCCTTAGCCTTAGCCTTAACCTTAGCCTTAGCCTTAGCATTAGCATTAAACTTATCCCTAGCCTTAGTCGTAGCCTTAGTCTTAGCCTTAGCCTTAACCATAACCATAAACTTAACATTAACCTTAAACTTAACCCTTAACCCCTTAACCTTAACCTTAACCTCAACCTCAACTTTTTAACTAATAACCTTAACCATATCCCTAACCTAACATTAACCTTAACCTTAACCTCAACCTTAAACTTAACCTTAACCTTTAAACTTAAACTAAAACTTAAACTTAAACTTAAACTTAAACATAAACTTCAACTTACACTTAAACTTAAACTTAAACATAAACTTAAACTTAAGCTTATTGTTAACGTTAACCTTACCCTCACCCTTACCCTTAACCTTAACAATAATATTAACCTCAACTTTAACCTTAAACTTAACCATAACCTTAGTTATTACACCTTAAACCTAAACCTTAAACTTTAAACCATAAACCTTGATCTTCACCTTCATCTTAACCTCAACCTTAACTTTAAACTTAAAGCTTAAAAATTTAGCTTAAAATTAACCTTAAACCTTAAACCTTGAACCTCAAACTTTAACCTTAACCTTAACCTTAAACCTTAAACCTTAAATTTAACTTTCACCTTCACCTTCATCTTTACCTTTTTAACCTTTATCTTAATCTTAAAGTTAAAACTTAACTTTAACCTTAATTATAAAATTAATCTTAACTTGAACCATGAACCTTAAAGCTTAAACCTTAAACCTTAACCTTAACCTTAACTTTAACCATAAACTTAACCTTAATATTTAACGTTAAACCTTAAACATTAAATCCTAAAACTTAAACCTTAGCCTTAAATCTTAAACCTTAACCTTAACCTTAAACAATAACTATAACCTTCACCTTCACCTTCATTTTAACTTTTATAACCACTATATTAACCTTAAAGTTAAAACTTAACCTTAACCTGAATGTTAAAACTTAACTTTTACCTTGAACCTTAAACCTAAACCTAAACCTTAACTTTAACCATAACCTTAACTGGAATATTATTTTTTGGAGTGCCTTCAGGCACGGGCTATACCTAGTCTTTACATAACACGAAAAGGGTATAAAGGTATTTTTGTGTAAAATAATCATTTCCTTTCCTTTAGGAATGTGAATCCAAACAAGTGATTCTTTAATCAGTTACTTTCTTTTTCTTTATTAAAATTTTTATAATCTAAACACGGTTATCATTTTCTTTTCAATTCCTTTAATATTTTTATATTTCTATCATTTCATTTCCTTTGATAATCTGAATCCAAACAATGTATTAGTCAATTACTACCATGTGACTAAAATTATCAATGACTGCCTAAGAATTTACAACTGGCATTACTAAGTTAGAGATAGACACGTGTGAAATCTATCTTAACTTGGCCAACACATATCCAAGTCATCACTAAAACTGTTACGGTAAACGAGACTTCCTGAAGAATAGTCAATAACCGTATTCTTTGTTCTTTGTTTTATTTTATTTGCCCAGAATAAAGAAAAGAAAAGAAATCTTTATAAATAATATATAGGTCGCAAGTCTTATTTTCATCTTAATGCGAAAGACATAGTGTGACGCCGTGGTTTCCGTCATTATCAGCCTTCAGGTGGATCCCACCTCCCCCTAACAAAATGTTTTCTTTTTAAACACTCTCACCGCCTCATTTTTCCCTCACATTAAAACTCAAATAAATGGGTAATTGTTTTTCTTGGTCGACGATACTCTCCTACGGCAACGTCAACGTCAACGGCAACGGCAACGGCGACGATAATGATAAGCCAACTGTCCATGTAATCTCATTGAACGGAGACTTACACCAATACCCTCTTCCCGTAACCGTTTCTTATGTCCTACAATCGGAAGAATCCACCTCGCCATCGTCATCTTCCTTCTTATGCAATTCCGACCGTTTAAGCTTCGACGAGTTTATACCATCAATGAAATCAGACGACGACCTTGAAGCCGGTCAGATTTATTTCGTGTTGCTGAAAAGCAAACTTCAACACAAATTGAGTTCATCAGATATGGCCGCGCTTGCTGTCAAAGCCAGCGTTGCACTTCAAAAAAGTGGCGTCTCCTCCTCATCCTCCTCCCGTCGCCGCCGTAAAAACAATCATGCACGAATAGCACCTGTCGTTCTTGACCAACATCATGAACAACAAAATGAGGCGAAACTAATTAACAAGAATGGTCCCGGTAAAGCTTCTGGGCTGGGCGGCCTTAATAGATCGGGCTCTGTTAGGAGGCTGCAGAGATATTCATCACAGAGGGCTAAACTTGCAGTTCGTTCTTTCAGGCTTACTTTATCTACTATCTACGAAGGCTCTATTCTCCAATATAATTCATTAGAAAAATAAATACTCTAAAAATTAGAAAGGGTTTATTGGATTTTTAATTACCTTGCCGTTTTGGAAGAAAGATAGTGCAACTGTCAATTAATTTTGTAAAGAGTAAAGATATGTCATGTCCTGGTTTGTGTTTAATGTTTTCTTTTCATCTGAAGCCAAATTCTGAATTGGATGATTGTATGATTGTATGAAAAGTTTATTAATATTCGATATTGATTAGTAATGGTTGTTTTTTCGACTAGTCTTTTTATTACAAATTTATTTTATTATATGATTCAAGAACAGAATCGGGGAAGAAAGGAGTCAAGAGATAGAAAATCAAGTTTTTTTTTTTTACCGGTGAAACAAACGTAACTCACTATATAATTGCAAACAAAATGTTAGTGATGTCTTTTGAAAACCGGCCAATAAACTAGTTAATTTGAAGGTGATTTGTGAAAGATTGTTTTCTATTAAACATACGTTTAACAATCTGTCCTAATTAACTTCACAAAAATAGGAATAATACTTAAAAAAAATTAAGGACCAGTTACAAGGATGGATTATGGATTCTGAATTCTGTAATACATATGACCAATTTTGAAATCTTAAGAGACCAATTATGCGGTACACGGATAAATTCGATAAGACACAACTAGGGTGCCAAATGAATCGAACTTTCGCCAAGTGTTCGAGTTTGAGTTCGCGAAAAGTTTGTTTGAGTTCGGCTCGTTAGTTAAACAAACCAAGCTCAAACTTTAGATTCAAGCTCCCTTGCTAAACGAGACAAACTCAAACTTGTATAAGCTCGACTCGTTAAACTCGTGAACAGTTTGATAAGAGTTCATTAAGAGCTCGTTAATATGTTTGGTAGATATATTCAATTAAAAATTATATCTAGTTAAGTATATTTTTTTCTTCAAGTCAAATTATGTAATGTGTTGTATATTAGTTTTTACTTAACTTCATTTAAATCACTGAAAATCCAAAAAACATATATATCATAGAAAAATAAACGAGACTTAAATGAGTCTTTAATGAACCAATCCAAGCCGAACTCAAGCTTGGAAAAAATAAGTTTGCTAAGGGTTTGTTTGAGTTCGGCTCGTTAGTTAACGGACCAAGCTCGAGAAAGCTAATGTTCGGCTCGGCTCGGTTCGGTTCGTTTCAAACTCAAACCAAGCTCAAACTCACTAAATTATTAGCAAACAAACTCAAGAAAACTAAAGTCCGATTCGACTCGATTCGTTCACATCCCTATACTCAAGGACCAAATTTGCAATACACAAAACAAATTTAACAAAAAATAGTGACCTCAATTGTGCAATATTCGAGGAATAATATTGATATATATATATATATAATATATAAACAAGGATTTTTTTCGATACGTGGGTGGTCCGAGACACTTTACGCACACCAGTACTAATCTCACGAAAAATATGTAAATCAGAACTAGGTTACCCATATCAAGGGAAGCGATTCGAACCATATACCTCTCACTTCACACCTTTTTAAGTACAAAATAAATAGTAAACCTCTGGTCTATTAGTTAACCTAATTTGATATATATATATACAAGGCATTGTCGGTATCTGAAGACACGACATCCAAGAATACCATGTTAAAAATTGGTTTATATAAAAGTTGTCAGTTATTTAAGTAAACTAACACTTAATGTATGAGAGATAGTATAATATTCTAATGAAAAATGAGCATTCAAGATCCTCAATATAAAAAAGTGTAAATACATTGTTTCCTCTTTATGTTATGACATGATTGATAATTTATTCCATATTTTGTATATCACACCAATTTATCCTTTATGTTAAAAATTCATGCATATTTGCTTTTATGGCCAATTTTATCTCAGGAAGCAGTGAAAGCGACACCGCCAACCACCAATGCTTAAGCCATATTCACTGCCGCCACCACTACAAATTGGAATTCACTATAGCACCATTGTGACCAACTAATTTTTAGAAGTAATGGGAATGTGGTGGGTTAAGTATAATGTAACAACACCTTTTTAGGTCATAAACAAAGGTAAAGAAATACTACTTACATGACTTAGATTGGTCATACAAAAAGACCACTTACATTTGTAAATGTGGAGTGTTAAGTTTAGAAGTATAGCGAATGATCTCCACTTGAAGTAGAAGCCCTTGGAGTTGTGTTTTCGTACAGATTAGCGGAGCATTACCCGAAAGCAACCATCACCGTTGAGAATGATGGCGTTAGCGTTATACAAGTCGTCAATGACCCAGTTCAAAAGTCGATAAAAGATTATGTAATTATTTAGTCGAGATGAATTATTTGAAAAATCGGTGTAATATTTTTTGTTTCGCTTGTCTCGAGAAAGAATAACAATGTCGTTGATTGGGTGACAAAACAAAAGGTATACGTCGTTTCGTTTAGTTAGTGGGTGATTTTCCCCCTCCTCAATTAGCGAGATTCCTAGTTGGAGACACTAGTCAATATAGAATCGGTTAAAGTTGTAATGATAGAACCATTGGCCTTTTGCGGGAGAGTTTATGGTAAAATCGGCTCTTCATGTGGAGGTACTTGCTTTGCACTATGGTTTGTATATAACAGTAAATAGGAAATATGAGACGATATTTGTGGAATCCGGTTCGCTCGAGTTGCACGCGCTAGTGAAGGGCGATATGAACAAGAGGGACCGGTCAAATGAAATACTCGTTGATTGTAGAAATTTACTTGCGATTGATGTTAAGTTTGAGATCTCACACGTGTATAAAGAAGCGAACTTCTACGCGGACTGGTTAGCAAAGTGGGGAGCTAATTCAGGTGAAGAACCGTCCTCGTATATGGATCCTCCGGAAGGATTGTGGAAACACTTAACTAGAGACAAAAGTGGTTGGGATATATCGAAAACAATAGCGAGCACTCATTCGGGAGCTTAGTAAGTTGTAGTTACTTATGGAAAAAAAATAAAACTTTGACCGTGTTAATATTATGTTTTCCATTAAAATAAATAGAAAATTCAAAATTTTTTTTTTTTCCAATATAACATCACTGTAAAAGCTGAAAGAAAAATTAGCTTTGGTTCATTCTCCGCACTACGCTGAACGACGATCATCTCATCAGCACTACGCTGCAAGCAAATCACCAAAAATGGTATGTGCGTAAACCCAGAAAAATGAATGTAACATTTTTCGTTTTATTATATGATTAGATCTGATTCTTTTTTAAAACCTCTTAATTATACTGAAATTTGTAATTTATAGCTCTCTCTTGTTTAATAAGATTAAAGTTGTTTCGTTAATGAATTGGTGTAGTGGTTTTTGCATTATTAGATCGGAATTTAGTTATGATTTTTTGTTTTTTTGGAAAAGTTATTGCGATTTAAACCCGTGTGTTCTTCACAAGCAGAAGCTTTCTTTCGATTAATTCATATTCATCCATGAATTTCTTATGCTGGGATCGGCCTTAGCCTCAGTATCGTTTCAAGTATTTGTTAGGATTTTCATTAAACGGTTAAATGTTGGAATATTCCACGTATTGACATTATAAGTAGGCATAGTACCCAATTTCTTAACTTTTCCACTATAGGTTAAGGCGAGTTTATTCGTGTGTTATATCGAGATGATGGCTTAGAGGTTAGTTTGGTCTTAATTGGCATCGTGAAAACGTAATAGCTGAGTTGAATCTTCTGGTTTACTAATCTTTTACCCCTCTTTGCATAAAGGAAAACTAAGAACATAGGCAAAAAGATCTTTCACTAAACACAAAGGATCTAGCTTAGTTAACTCAATTTGCACAAAAATTGCCCAATCTAATCAATCATGTGTTATGATTTGCTTTACATTTAAACTCTAATTTGTTACCAGGCATGCTATGTCTTATGCATTGGACATATAGTTAAATTTATTTTTCAGACAATGTAAAAATTTGTAACATTCTTGCTAACAAATATAAGTCATCTCCAGATTCATTTTGTTCTTTTAATCAGTAGACAAGGAAAAGTGAGGTTGACTAAGTGGTATTCACCTTATGCCCAGAAGGAAAGAACTAAGGTACTTTCACATATAAATCTCTTGAAGTATTGAATGATATTGTAAGCAAATGTTATGTGTATAAGGTAATTCGGGAGCTTAGTGGTATGATTCTTACTCGAGGCCCCAAACTGTGCAACTTTGTGGAATGGAGGGGATTCAAAGTGGTGTATAAAAGGTATATACTTTAGCTAATGGAAATTATTCACACCACACTTAACATAAATTGCAATAATTTGTATTTTGTCTGTCAGATATGCAAGCCTCTATTTCTGCATGTGCATAGATGAGGAGGATAATGAACTTGAGGTACTGGAAATAATTCACCACTATGTTGAGATACTAGATCGCTACTTTGGAAGTGTAAGCCTATGAACCTTTAAACCACTTGTTTATACCTCCTCTTTCTTAAACACTCACTCACTCTATTTTTATTTTATTTTTCCTATAGGTGTGTGAATTGGACTTGATCTTTAATTTTCACAAGGTAAGATTCTTTTCTGAAATAATAAAAAAAAAATGGAAGTGATATAAAAGAACGTTGAACTTTGTACACATGCAGGCGTATTATATATTGGATGAACTTTTGATTGCTGGTGAACTTCAAGAATCAAGCAAGAAAACTATTGCGCGTCTAATTGCTGCACAGGTGTGTATGGTATTCTAGTTGTGTTAAGTTTTCGTAATTTTTTTTTTTTTGGGTAAAGTTGGAAAGTGATGCATTGGTGATAATTTGCAGGATTCATTGGTGGAAGCTGCCAAGGAGCAGGCGGGTTCCATCAGTAATATGATAGCACAAGCGACTAAATAAATGAGAGTTTTTTTATCTTGACATTGTTTCTTATTCATTGGTTTTATTCCAAAATTCATGCTCTATGTTTTGTTACCAACTAGGGAAACTGTAATCTGAAGTTGTATGTGTAATCGATATGATATATATCTTGTTTGCAGTGTATACACAGACACAGTAATTATAATGGTTTCATATTAGAGACAACTAGACAAATGCTCAAGATATCGTTGTAAGAGTTGCTCAACCCATAACTTATTTAGGGCTTGAACAGACTCCAATATTGGGCCAATTTGTAAAAAATGGTTCTAACAAATCTTCTATTGTAAATTTGGGGCCGTTGTACTAAGCCTTGGGCATTGAAACAATTCCCGGAGGGTGAATACCAATTAGACTCCAATTGAGCAAAGACAATTTCTTGGGTTGTGTCAATGCGTCAAAACCCCGACTGCAGGAACCATGGGCTTCAGTCACATAACGGGTATTGTGTTCTAATCCGCAGTGAGTATATAAAGTTAGGCTTTAAGCTAACATGGGTTTGGTTAGCACCAATTTTGGGAACAAAGGAGAAAGTTGATAGATGGCCTTTCACCCATGGTGCTATTTCCTCAAAACTAGTTTCCAACATCCCGATTGATTTGCAAAACGACCCCAAACTTAAAATTCTTGCAAGTTTAGGTCAATTTTCAATACGATCATCACATATCACTATCGCAGTATTTCGGTTCTTTCCAATCGATTTTCTCCCTACATACATTTCAACAAAAGCGACCATTGACATGCGCATATACAAATTAAATATAAATTTAATAAAAACTAAACTATGAAAGTTTAAAAGCATAATAAGTTTTGGCATGTCCTAATTTTTTTTCATGTTAAACGTTGGCTGAATTCGATGTTTGTACTTTTAAGCCTTTTCTTGTATGCAATAACTTTTGTAGTAACGTCTAAGGTTTTCTACTACCCGCCACATCCGAACCGCCACATCCGAAGATATCATCTTCTCAAATATTGAGGGGATGTCTCACACAAAATCTTACCTCTTCGGTTTATGTTTCAACTTGTGGGGTTTGCAAAAGATCTCTCCACTCGCTTCAAATTCTTTCTCTTTTCTTCTTTATACCCTTTGTCTTGTTCTCCTTATTGGTAACTTTTCTAGCGGTACAATTTTTTTTACTATTACTTGTGTTCCTCGAAACGTGGAACGCTTGGGATCTTCAATGTTCGCACGATAGTTCTGCCATTCACGTAAATGATTGGATTCTCCATGGCTAGCAACGAACACCCTAGAATAAGAGTGACTACCTTGTCAGTGACATAGTCCAAGATAACAAAGTCGGCGGGTTCCCATGCTTTCTAATCTTCACTAGTATGTCATCCACAATTCCCCATAGGTATGTCAAATTCTTATCTCCCCTTTGCTATAAACATAGGTTGGCTTTGTTCCTCCTACATCTAATTTCTTTTTTTTGGCGTGGAGTACATACTAGAACCTAAATAACAAAGAGTTTTCCCTTTAAAGTCATCACCAATAATCGTATGGTGGTTGAAACTTCAATTCTCGACATTATATAATGTAGACAAATTAATCAAAATCCCAAAATCTTAACCGTCTTAAGCAAAATGCTTTATTCAGTCGACCATAATGTTCCGGTTTGTCCTATCATAGGAGCAGAAGTTACCAAAAACACGGTATATGGAAATTACCCAGATGAAGATGCATGCACCTTTACTTTTTGGTTTTCTTTATAAGAGTTCCAGATATTGAAACGTTAGTAGCTTTAAAAAATTCAAACCTTACAAGTTTTTCCAAATAAATACTTTAATTTTTGTTGGTACATTAGAACTTCATGATTCCAAAGTTTTTTGTCGCATCATCGTTACAATATATTACTTGTCCTCTAGTTGAGATATCATCAACACCAAAACACGGTAACCATGTTTAATAGACTATTTACCACTAGTATTGTGTAAGCATACCACAAGATCTTCGATGCTAGTGTAAGCCTATTAATCCTATGAATTGGCTCTATCAGCGAGTTGGGAAAAAGATCTCTGATCATCTCAAAGTTCCATCTAAAACGATCTTCATTGATCATGATTCACCATTCAATTGCAATTAAGCGGCTTGTCTAAAGAGAAGAGATTCAGGGTCATTTGTGATTCTAAATATCCGTAGAGTAGTTATTTCCCACATACACAAATATATTATTGCGAGGGATATCTCTGCCATAGAAAAAGGTAGACTATGTATATGGCTTGATTACTTTTATTTTGGCATACCAAAAAAATGGTTGGGACAGTCGATACCTTTTGAAATTCTAGTCGTCAAATAGTCATGATTAGAGAGTATGGTTTTCCAAATTCATCTTGTGAAAGTTTATGAAACCAAGGCCTCCTAGTTTCTTGCCCCATTGCCAAATTTCCTGATATAATCCTATGAATCTATTTACGACAATTTGAACCCCGCCAAAACTTTGCACCAAGCTAGAATGCGTTTTGCATAATGTATTAGTAATGAGAAGGATCGCCATAGTATAATTTGAAACAGGTTGTATAAAGGGTATAATAAAAATCTCCTCACGTTCATTGTATATTAATACATTTTCAATCCATGTTAAATAGCTTGTCTTGAACCTATTTATATAGATCAACACATATAATTATATACATGTGAAGTTTCTACTTTTTGAGGATTTTTTGGACATATAGAGAAACAATACATCAGGCTTAGCCAAATCTTAGTCTAGAGAAGTAAGCCCCGATCGCTATAGGTCCACGTACTCCTTGGCCCTCCGTCAAGCGGAACGTACAATTTTATCAGAACGTCTAGGAAGATGATGGAAGAACAAATTGTCCTATACTCTTGCGCTCTCACCTATCATTACACAATAGGAGTGAGCTGACCATCGAGCTGCTAACAATGACCTAATACCTTGAATGGCTTCAAGTTTGTTTGAAAAAAATAATGATCCAACTATCCTTGGAGTCTTCGCACGATTCAGACACTTCGAAGATCACTTGTGCTTCCCCTTTAGTGGCAAAGTCCACATACCAAATCTTCGAGCTAATATTCCTCCTCCTTATTCTTTTGTCGCTCTTGCTGTAGGTTCCACAGAGGATGTGAATAAAGCTTCACACGTAATGAGAACTTGCACAGTTTGAACATTTGTATTGTTGTGTGTTGAGTCTGCCGTATTACCTTGGCGGTTATGTTGTAAGTTTCCGTAATACTCCAATTACTTCCACACAGTCCAGTCATTCCTTTATTCGTGGTTCGAATCGCGTCTTTTGTATTTACGTTACCATTCTCATGAACTCCCTCCATTTTGATTTTCCATATGCTCCACAACATCAAAATAATGTATGCAGTCACAACGCTTGGATCCCATCCCCTGGTCCCGAAATTCTGAGAAACCTTAATGATCCAGTCACCAATTGTTTATGTGACATCTTCGGCCACACATATTTGTGGAGCTGACTCTGCCCAAATTTGATGGCAAGCCGGACATGTCAGAAGTAGGTGATTTACAATTTCTATGCTTCTGCCACACCAATAACACCGACCATCCTTATCGCATCTTCACTATTTGAAAATTTTCCTTGTGGGAAACACATTCTTGCACACCTTCCACGTGAAGATTTATGATCCCCCAAACTCCACGATTCTCCGCATCTCCTTGTATTGACGATTGCGCCGTATCTGTTAGTTTTTAGCTAGTGAGCATTACGTACCTCGATTTGGTCGTATACTATATAGATTGAGTATGTGGTCAAATGAGTTTGTCCTGCGTTTATCGTTGAAGAATTTGCATCCTAGTAATCTCTTTTAACCGTTTACAGTAAAATAGAGTCTAGGAGTTCGGAGTCCCATGTGTCATTATCCTCTCTCATAAGTTGAGCGACAGTAACTAAGTTAGTTAGTGTTAGACTTTTCAAGTTTCTAACCTACTTAAGCCATTAGTTGTCCCAAATACTAGTCATTTTTCTATCACCAATTTGCACAATCACTTCTTGCCGAATCAAGTCTCTCCTTTCGAGGATACTTGTCCACGACCACAATCTACTTTGCCATAATTTTGCGTCGAGAAAACAAACTCTTATTTGGGTGAACCTCTAGGACTTCAAGCTTTTTTGTCAAAATATAATATATTCTAAAAATAATAATATAAATACTAGTAAATATTTTTCTTTCGGCCATACAAACCCTTTTCTTCTCCACCCCATAATAACTCTCACTTAAACCCTGATCCACCACGACGGCAACGGCCGCCGCTCCTACCAATTCAAAAAACAGGACAAAAAGAAGTAAGCGATGATTTCCAGCAGCAAGGAGCTTTTGGAATTGGAGCGCACAACCTCCTCTACCTCTTCATCTTTAGGTCCCTTACATCTCTTCAAATTTTCATAATCATATATCTATTTATAGTTTAGACTTCATATGTTTGATATACTTTGAACTTTTGCAGAATCGAAACTCACTGTATGCAAACAGAATAAATTATTGCATTCCAAAAAAGAAGTCTTAAAACCGGAGAAGAAGCCTGATTTTTCTTCTCTACCCAAAAGCCAATGTATATCTATCCACCTTTTTTCTCCCCCTATCAGTTTTTGATTTAATTGCACCATTAATCCCTGTGTTATGCACAATAGATAAATTTATCACTCTGGCTCATTAAGTAGCAAATTTGCCCTCGTTTACAAATTGTCCCCTCCACAGGTGTATAATCATGTTTGTTACCCATGTGTTTTTAAATATACACCTCTGTAGAGTATATTCTTTATTTTTGAAAAAACATAGGATATATATATATATATATATATATATATATATATACTTCCTGTATTTTGCAGTGACTGTTGTAATTTACAATTCATTTTGGTTTCTCTTATAGTTTGTTCATGAGGTTTATAACATTAAAAGATAATGTTAATAAGAATATGCTTGGTTCTCTCTTACGAATTCAGTCATCACACCATTAATGTCATGTTGATATATATAATTTGGTTATAATTATGTTCAGATTCACTTGTGTTTTAATTCTACATATTTGCAGACTTGTTTATTAGCATCATTATAGCTTTGTGATGATGTATTGGTGATTGATTTTTACAACCTTGCATTTATTCTAACACTATACTTTAAATTTATGTTTTTTGCTGTCAGTTTTGGGGAAGGTAAAGGATTTCTTAGGAGTGATATCTGAAGCTAATGAAAAGCTGCAGCTTGATGCGAAGGTGTTTATTTATATATGAACAAGATATTAAAAGATATACTGTTTATCATCTGGTCTTTTGGATGTCTGACATAAACGTGTGCAGGATAATAGTGAAAAGTATGATATTGAAGTGCTCAATGGGAATGATTCAGAATACATTGAAATGGTAATTAATGTTTGGTTTAGGAGTGAATAAAATAAGTTTATGAATTTTATTTTAAATAATTGTTATATGAACAGGATTTGATGTTAGGGGTTGCTGATCTGGAGACCCCGGAAGCAGTTGCTGCTGCAGAGAGTGCAATAGCTGGTCATGAAGCCATAATTAATTTAAAAGGTGGAAGTGATAGTAGTAGTAGTGACTCAGAATCGGAAGATAGTAGTGATGATAGTGATGATGAAACAGAAGTGGTCACACCAGGTAAAAGACATAAGCCTGCTGCTGAAGAAGATGATCCCTCATTGAAGAAGAATCAGAGTTGTAAAAAACGTCCCAAAATCATTGAGCTTCCGTAATGAGCTGCTAGTTGCTACACAATCATATGCTTAAAGCTGTTATGGACTTCCTTTTATTGAGTATATTATATTAGTTTGTAACACAAGAAATACATAATCAAATGTGAGGAGAAGGATTTACATGGCCAATGAGGGTTAGAGTTTTAAAAATTGTTGTAGCTTGAGATGCCAAGAAATACTTTGAACGTTTGTACTAAATTAAATGCATACATTGTTTAAATGATGTTCATTTTTGATGCGAAAATGAAAATACAACAAATACAAACTCTCGGGGCACTACTTAACATACCTATCATCAAAGGAGATTTTGACTTGAGAAAAAACAAGGTACATGTTCGGAAGATACAATCACCCCCTAAAGATATTACTATGACACTTCCAAGAAATTCATACGAAAATAAATTGAAACCTAATAATTATTCTATATTTAAAAACTCACCACGTACGGCAACAGAAAAATGTAAAGCTTTTCCAGGAGAAACGAAGACGAATGTCTCCGATAACCTTGAATTAATACAAGGTATGGAAATTGGATAGATAATTTACGGGCTTGTTTAATCCGTTAAATTAAAAAGATGTTTATATATAAATATGTACTTATAATTTACCATTTACAATTTACAAATATTAACTAGCAGCATGCTTGTTTACATTAATGAATAATAATTTTCGAATCAAGCTTAACCTTATACAAACGATTCGGTTTCGTGTACAACAATAAATATTGGAAGCTTTAGTGTTTTGTACATTGAGGTACAACTAGTGCTCTGATTCACTATATTCTATAAATACTTAAATAGCTAAAATTAATAGCACACCCAAAAGCGCTACTAGTATTTGAGCAACACGCAAGTAAAAATCCAAAACTTTAAAAGTTAAATCAAAGAAAAGAAATGGCGGAATCATCGTCGACGCCGTCAACGGTGGCGGCGATTCTATTTGGAAAATCGGACGCCGAGAAAGAGGAAATGCTGGATAGGATGTTGACTCGATTAGCTCTCTGCGACGACTCCAAGCTACAAGACTTGCTCTCCAAGCTTCTTCCTCTCTCCATCGCCTCTCTCTCCTCTTCCGCCCCTCCCCTTCGTTCCAAAGTGAGATTCTCTTTTTACTAGTAATCCTTAATTAACTTTTTATATTTTCTTTTTGCTAAACCAAAAAAGCAAATAAAGCTTTATCACGAAAAGAATGTGTATGTATACCTCGCTTGTGTTGAAACTGTTGATATATTACGCTTATATTAGTTGTCGGACGAAGAAATTGTGTATCTAAAGAGCTAATATGTTCTGATGGTAACAAAATGGATTCTATTTATTTTTGACTCCAATTAACTTGGAGTATACTATGTAATGGATTGAAATAATGAATAAATGGAACCTTTCTGGCTTGAAGTTTGTGTTACTTTATTTCTCAATCTTACTTCTATATAATCGTGGACTAAAGATAAAAGGCAATATAAAGTTGAGCTTAATCATATAGCTTTGGGGTTTCACAAAAATGCAGTGTCATTATGACTAAACTGTGTTCTTTTAAATGTTTCCTTCAGGGTGTTGTGTTAATCATGCTTATATTTACTCTGTTATGATAGGTGATTGAGATATTGAGTCATGTTAATAAGAGAGTGAAGCATCAACCAGAAATTGGTTTGCCATTGTCAGATTTATGGAAATTGTATTTGGAATCTAGTGCTGCATCAATGGTTAGGAACTTCTGCATCGTTTATGTTGAGATGGCAATTGATCGTGTTCCTAAGGAGGTATTTTATGAGCTCTTTAATGTTATAGAGAAGTTGAAATTTGATGTAAATATTTATCACATACATGGTTGGAACCTAAAATTAGTTCAAATACGATTTGTCTTTCAGGAAAAGGAAAGCCTGGCACCCGTGTTTTTAGCTGAGATTTCAAAGCTTCCATCTCAGCATCAAGACATATTATTGAGAATTATTATAAAGGTTTCCCTCACTTCAAATCCATTTAAAGTTTAATTTTTACGTTTACCTGTAAAGTATATGTTTACACAGCTCTTTTCATCAGAATAATTGGTTGTAGTTATAGATACATCAGTAGGTCAAAGTCAAACTTTGCTTATTTTGTGTATCAATCCTAACTTGGTTTATCATTTTTATCTTGTGTACTTGTTCTAATTGATGCCTTCATTTGATGTTTTGCTTCTGGTATAATGGATACTGCATTGAAAAGATTACAAGGTGGTAAATTATTTTGAACAGTTTCAATTGTAGTTGCAAATTATTTGATTCTTATATTTATCTTCATTTTTTGATGGACAATATTGTGCATAACAATGTGAAGTATCATCCATTTAGGACCTTTTTGTGTATAATTAAGTGTGCCATCTCTTATAATGTGTATTTTTGATACACTCTATTGGTTTCAGATATTTGGTGAGTGTCATTCTACTCGATTGAATGAAGAAGTAGCTAAAAAGTACAAAAGTATCGGGAGTTCTGGGAACAGTGAGATTTTTACTGAATTTTGCCTTCATATGATTTTATATCAACCAATATCTCAGAGGTTAGTATAAAGTTACTTAATCTTTGCCTGAAGTTTGATGAATGCTAAAATACTTTTACTGTTGTTATAGTGGAGGAATCCCATCTGGAATTTCAATTACACAACGTGACCGTGTCACTGGAAAACAATCAATGCACAATGATATCCTTAGAGATATAAAGGTAAACAGATGTGAATTAGATGATTATGTTTCGTTTTATACTATACAGTATACATAAATTACTATTTTACCTTGAACATATTAGATATGGTTATCAATGAAGAAGTTTCAATGGCGAAATTATGTTTTGAGTGTTTTTACTTTATTCTTGATTATGTAGTTAGGAATCTTAAATATCGTTGAAGCAATGGAGTTGCCTTCTGAGCTTGTTTATCCTATTTATGTTGCTGCTTCTGCTAACAGGTAATTTTTCCATTTCCTAATCCATAAAACATACATTATATGCCCATATTTTCTTTTAATTTAAATTTATTTGACTTTTGTTTTGTTTAAGTCAAGAGTCTGTCGTGAAGAGAGGAGAGGAGCTCACGAAAAAGAACACATCGAGTGTGAATTTAGATGATGCGAAGCTCATAAGCAGACTATTTTTACTATTTAATGGTAATTTAATTTTAATTTTAATTTATATTTATCTCACTTTGATCTGTATTAAGCTAACCCCAAACTTGCTAAATATACAGGTAATGTGGGATCTCAAAATATAACCCCAGAATCTAGAGTGAGTCCTGGGAATCCATCGTTAAGAGTAAAGGTTATGTCTATTTTCTGCCGTTCAATCACAGCAGCCAATAGTTTCCCAGCAACTCTGCAGTGCATTTTTGGCTGCATATATGGTATGCGCCTATTTAACTTTTATCCATATCTTTCATTTATTGAAAGAAAGAACTAAAATGAAATTAGGTGCAGAAATCATGCCAAAGGTTTCTTATGTTGAAGGCATCTTTGAGACTTCGTGTATGAAGTCACTTATTTAGATCTGCTATATATTATCCTTACTCAAAGCTGCAAATATTAGAAAAAGTTATGCATTATGATCTAGATCAATTGCGATTTAACGTATCTTGAGTTACATGTTCAATAAAGTTGGTTTATGAAAACGAATATATGTATATATATAAATTGGAGTGGGGAAAATTAAAATTGGAGACTCAATGTAACTCACTAATATACTTTCATCATCTTTATCAATTTGAACTTATCCTGTTTAAAGTTAATAAAATTTCACTTTTTGCTTCATTTGCTCCTCAATATGCTTAAAGGTTGTTGTTTCACAGGAAATGATACCACCTCAAGGCTGAAGCAGTTGGGTATGGAGTTCACTGTCTGGGTTTTCAAACATGTAAGTGTTATGGTGAAAGTTTCTATTAACAATATAAATAGTTTAGGAAACCTTGAAATGCATCTTGAGATGCAGAGTATATAGTTTGGGAAACCACTTTTCTCTTCTACTTTAGATATTCAATGATTTAATATGTGCAGGCAAGGGAAGATCAGTTAAAGCTCATGGGCCCTGTTATACTTACTGGAATTCTTAAATCACTTGATGGTAGTTCAGCATCAGAATCTGGTCTGCTTCTACTCCATTTCAGCTATCTTAACTCTTTGTTTCAGTAATCTTTATCTTAATTACATAAGCTACATGTGGTCAGATACAATTGCTAGGGACACCAAAACCTTTGCTTTCCAAGCAATAGGAATGCTTGCTCAGCGTATGCCTCAGCTTTTCAGGTAAATAATTGTCTTAGACCTTTTAGGTTAATCTGCTGTATAAAAAACTTATTCATTGTCTTGTCTTTATAATGTTAGAGATAAAATTGATGTGGCGGTTCGCCTATTTGATGCCCTTAAGTCAGAAGGTCAATTACTCCGTTTAGTAATCCAAGAAGCAACCAATTCCCTTGCATCTGCATACAAGGTATTTCAGAACACCAAATTTGATTATTTCCAGTTTTTCTCAACATTTTTTGACATCTTTTCAAATTGTTATTCTGAGTATCAGGATGCCCCTTCTACAGTTTTAAAAGATTTGGAATCCCTTCTGTTAGCAAACTCTCGAGTGGTATAATACTTTTTACAGTTTTTAGCTTTTTTTCCCTTTGATATTGGCTTAAGATCTGCTCAGGTTTCGATTTAATTGTTAATATTGTTTCTGCCTTTGCATACTAGGAACAAAGTGAGGTACGGTTTTGTGCAGTGAGATGGGCTACTTCGATATTTGACTTGCATCATTGTCCAAGCCGGTTTATTTGTATGCTTGGAGCTGCAGATGCAAAATTAGATATAAGGTACCTTATATGCTCACTTTTGCTATCTAATCAATTCTATATCTTAAGTATGGTATAATTTGCTTCAATTTAACATTTTACGCAGGGAAATGGCAATAGAAGGATTATTCCCGGGTGAAAATGAAAGGCAAATTGTTAACAAAACTTCAAATATTGAGTACCCACAACTTGCAAGCATGCTAGATTACATTCTTGAGCAACAACCAGCACTCATACAGTCCTCTGAGACAAGGGATATTAATTTGCTCTTTCAGTCCCAAACTTATGTGGCTATGGTTAAGTTCTTGTTGAAATGCTTTGAAGCAGATGTGAAGAAAAGTAATTTGTCACAAGGTTCTGAGTTCTTGAAATCAGTGGATAAGTTGTGTTTACTTCTCGAACATGCTATGGCACATGAAGGTTCTGTTGAGCTGCATGCTAATGCCTCCAAGGCATTAATTACCGTTGGATCTAATGTTCCTGAGATGGTAGCATTGAGGTATGCTGATAAAGTTTCATGGCTAAAGCAATTACTTGGCCATGTGGACCTTGAAACCCGTGAATCTGTAGCAAGATTGCTAGGAATTGCTTCTGTTTCACTTCCAATCTCTGCTTTATCAGATCTAGTTAGCCAATTGACTGCCTTAATAGGTGGTAAGGCAAAGTTAAGGTTGTACTTTTGTTCTCGAATATGTAGTTTATGATATGTTTAGTCGATGAATGTATCTTACTAATTATGGAATGATCTGGCGATTTTCTAGATTTGAGATGCAGCATGGTGTGCTATGTGCCTTGGGATATGTTATTGCAAATTCTGTGTCAAGAAAACCTACTGTAAGTGTGCCTACACAAATTTCCCTTTGCTTCAGAGTTTAGTGAAGAACAATGGGAATTTTGATGTAATGAAGTGTAAAACCTCAAATATAAAGAGGAGACTGCTAGGGTTCCTTTGATAGTCAGTATCTAGCTGGGAACTTTGTGTCTCACATAAAAAATTAATCATGATTTGGTTTACTATTATTAGGTCTGTATTTAAAAATTAAATGAATATCTAAATTTTTCTTGTTATTGTGTTAACAGATCTCGGAGTCTATGCTTGATAGCGTAATTAAATGTCTAGTTGATGTTGTTAATTCAGAGAGCGCTACATTAGCTTCAGTGGCTATGCAAGCCCTGGGTCATATAGGACTCTGCATCCCATTACCTTTGGTGCTTCATGACTCTAAATCAGGTAAACTAGAAATAATCTTACTAATACTAAGATGAATTCACAGGTAAAAAGATTATGTTATAACTTTGTCACACTCTTTCTTAAACTACAGTTGCTGTTTTGGTTGTTTTACGTGAAAGATTGAGCAAGATTCTCTCTGGTGATGATATTAAGGCAACCCAGAAGATCGTTATTGCTTTAGGCCATCTGTGTGTAAAGGAAACAGATTTTTCACATTTAAGCATCGCCCTTGATCTGATCTTTAGTCTTAGTCAGTCAAAGGTTGAAGATATTTTATTTGCTGGTGGGGAGGCACTTTCGTTTATGTGGGGTGGGGTTCCTGTAACTTCTGATGTAATTCTCAGAACTAACTACACTTCACTTTCCATGACTTCTAACTTTCTTATGGGAGATATGTCATCATCTTCTGTATCAAATGATAATACCCCAATGGATATTGATAATGAAGAAGATTCTCATGCTCAAGTTAGAGAAGCTGTTACAAGAAAGCTATTTGATGTTTTGTTATACAGCAGTAAAAAAGAAGAGCGCTGTGCTGGAGCTGTATGGCTCGTTTCACTTACAATGTATTGTGGTCAACATTCTGCAATCCAACAATTGCTTCCGGAAATCCAGGTTTGTTACATGGAACATAATTCTTGTTTTCTTTACTCTCTCTTTATCTGACACATGGCTTTTCTTTATGTAGGAAGCATTTTCTCACTTAATAGGTGAACAAAATGAACTTACACAAGAGCTGGCATCTCAGGGTCTAAGTATAGTTTATGAAATTGGTGATGCTTCAATGAAGAAAAACTTGGTGAATGCACTTGTAGGCACACTTACCGGGTCAGGGAAAAGGAAAAGAGCTGTAAAGGTTAGAATTGATTCCTTTCTTACTTATTTTATTCTTTATTCTTGTATTTTACCTGACATTTTTGTTTTTGTTGATTAGCTTTCGGAAGATACTGAAGTATTCCAAGAGGGTACAATTGGTGGGACGCCAGGTGGAGGAAAATTAAGCACTTATAAGGAACTTTGCAGTTTAGCAAACGAAATGGGACAGCCAGATTTAATTTATAAGTTCATGGATCTAGCGAATTATCAATCTTCTCTAAATTCTAAAAGAGGTGCTGCTTTTGGATTTTCTAAGATAGCTAAACATGCTGGTGATGCTTTAAAACCTCACCTAGCTGCACTAATTCCAAGACTCGTGCGTTATCAGTATGATCCTGATAAAAATGTACAGGTATACATTATACAACCAAAATTACCACTAAGTTTTCAAATTCATTCACTTCACTTCACCAGTTTCTTTTAAGTTTCTAACAAGGGGTAACATTTAATTCCTTGTTTCTTCAGGATGCTATGGCTCATATCTGGAAATCACTAGTATCTGATCCAAAGAAGACAATTGATGAACATTTGGACCTCATTTACGATGATCTTTTGTTACAATGTGGATCTAGGCTTTGGCGCTCACGTGAAGCTTCTTGTCTTGCCCTTGCTGATATAATCCAAGGACGTAAATTTGACCAGGTAATTTTTAATTCAGTCTCTTTGTTTGCATTTATATTAATGTTTTTGCAAATCACAGGTTGAGAAGCATTTAAAGAGAATATGGATAGCTGCTTTTCGTGCAATGGATGATATAAAGGAAACTGTTAGAAACTCTGGAGATAGATTATGCCGTTCTCTTAGTACATTAACGGTCAGATTATGTGATGTCTCTCTAACTTCAGCACTAGAGGCAAGGAAAACCATGGATATTGTGTTGCCTTTACTTTTAACAGAAGGTATTATGAGCAAAGTTGATAGTATTCGCAAAGCATCCATTGGAATAGTCATGAAACTAGTTAAGGTAAGATAGTTTATGATTTTTTTAGCAGTAATTTTTAGTGTTTCAGTGTATTGAATAGCTTTAAACAACTGTATTTCAGGGTGCAGGCATTGCGATTCGACCACATTTGCCTGATCTTGTTTGTTGTATGCTTGAAAGTTTGTCAAGCCTCGAGGACCAAGGGCTAAACTATGTAGAGGTTCGATTCATATATTTAGACAAACTTTTGAAGATGCAGTTTTAAGAATAATGTCTGATTTTTACTTTTTTTATTTTCAAATCTCAGTTGCATGCAGCAAATGCTGGAATACAAGTAGAGAAACTAGAAAATTTACGTATTTCGATAGCTAAAGGCTCTCCTATGTGGGAAACTCTAGATTTCTGTATTGATGTAGTTGATTCTCAATCACTCGAGTTACTGGTTCCTCGTCTTGCCCAATTAGTTCGCCTTGGTGTTGGCTTAAATACAAGGTATGCCCTAAAATTCAAATTAATTTTAGAAATTGGGAAAAAATAATTTACTGATCTTAGCTATCTTTGAATCAGGGTTGGTGTAGCGAGTTTTATAAGCCTGCTAGTTCAGAAAGTTGGTGATAGTATCAAGCCTTTCACAAATTTGCTTCTGAAACTTTTATTCCCAGTTGTAAAGGAGGAGAAAAGTGGTGCATCGAAACGTGCATTTGCTAATGCGTGTGCTATTGTGTTAAAGTATGCACCTCCATCTCAAGCTCAAACGTTAATTGAAGATACAACAGCTTTGCATTCTGGTGACAAAAATGCTCAGATTTCATGTGGAATTTTATTGAAAAGCTATTTATCCATGGCTGGAGATACATTGAGTGGATATCAAGTCATTACTGTTCCTGTTATCTTCATTTCAAGGTTAAAATTGTATTTTCTTTCAACTTGTTTTATGTTTACCCGTATCTTAATTTATTAATCATGTGCAGATATGAGGATGACAAGAATGTGTCTGATCTGTTCGAGGAGCTATGGGAAGAAAACATGGGGAGTGAAAGAATAACACTTCAACTATACTTAGGAGAAATAGTTTCTTTAATTAATGAAAGAATGATCTCTTCATCTTGGACTGGTAAAAGAAAGGCAGGACTTGCAATTAGTAAACTCTGTGATGTTTTGGGTGAATCTCTCTCTTCACAACATCATGTGTTACTCATGTCTCTTTTGAAGGAGATTCCGGGCCGTCTTTGGGAGGTGTGTATCTATATATATTTTTTTTTTTTTTAGTTATTGAAAATTACTACTAAATACTTAAAATCTGACATTATCAGGGAAAGGAGGCTCTATTATGTGCATTATCTGATCTATGTAAATCATGCCACAAAGCAATTTCTGCTGCAAATCCAGAAGCACCCAAAGCAATTTTGAGTCTGGTATCATCTGCTTGCAGTAAGAAAGTTAAGAAATATCGTGAAGCTGCTTTATCTTCTCTTGAGCAGGTACACATATCTCTTGTTTTATATTATAAGAATCTTTTCTTGCAATTAATAGTTTAATACTAGATAAAATTAAAGTTATGTTAAATGTAATTTCAGGTAATAAAAGCTTTCAGCAATCCTGATTTCTTCAACGTGGTTTTTCCGTTACTGTTTGACATGTGCAAGTCAGCCACTAACACCACTCCAAGTCGTATACTTTCAACCGGTGATGTTAAAACAGGTAAATTTCACGTTAGGTTTTACTCAGGTGCTATGAATATTTATATTTATTGATAAATAAAGACAACTAAACACTTGTGAACACTATATGCAGAATCAGATGAGACAGAAGGTTTTGGTGCTGTTCTAGATAAAGTAGTCAACTGTATTTCGGCAAGCATTCATGTGGCAAATGTTGAAGATATTCTTGTACAGCACAAGAATTTGATGACTGCTCTAGAAATATCTCTCTCTTCTAGTTTTTCATGGACAGGTATCATATGTGTACTATGTTCTTTTCATTATTAGTAAGGATTCGCCTCCACTAACACAAATACTACACTTTTGCAGTTAAAATGGTGAGCTTTTCATTGATAAAAGAGCTCTGCTCAAAGCTGCGTGTTACTAAAGGGGATTCACAAGATGCCACATTAGTTTCTTCAATCAACGAAGTAATTCGAGATCCTAAACTTTTGCTTCCACTTTCTCATGATAAATTATTGTCTTATAGTCTCTAATTAAACCTTATGCCCTCTTTCAGCTGTTCAACACTATGTCCCTTAAAGTTACAGAATGTTTACGCACGGTGAAAATTTCCCAGGTATTTATTTTATACATCCCCTTTATTTGCTTGTTTGATATTCTGGTTTCTGCCACAAATCCATCTGATATATTATAATCTTCCTCATTTGAACAATTGTAGGTTCATATAGCTGCTTCTGAATGTCTTCTGGAAATGACAAATCTCTATGCAAGCACTTCCCAAAAGCATCAAGTAGAAAAAGTGTTGATGGATGAATTGCTTCATCTCCATGAAATAGAAAAAAGCGAGCAAGCAAAGACTACATTGAAGAAATGTATCGATATCCTTGAAAGCCTCAAAGGAACATCGAGTTAAAAATATTTGGCTGCTTCCTAATCTTCTCCTTTCTGTTATAGAGACAAGCCATGCTGTTACTAAGAAGATGCGACAAATCTCCCAGAATTATGTAATCAATCTGCGTGGTCTTCCAAGGTTTTACTGATTAATGAAGACATTAAGTATAAAGTTTAGGTAGTATGATGTTTTAGCCAACTTTATCAACTGCTGCACTTTTCTGATGCTCCAAATGTAAAAGTAGTTGGTTATAAATACAGTACCACAAAGATTAGATATTCTTAATGATCAACTTAAAACTCTCTCTCGTGTGCACAGTTTATTCTTATCTATCTAGTGCGGAGTTGAGATGGTCTGAGTCCTTAACACCCTAGCCCCCCGTGGCTTAGGCGGATCCGAGTACTAATTTTATCAATCCAATGTAGAGATTTAGGCGACTTGCCTCTTAATCTTATCTTATGAGCTGAGATGGTCGAGTGATTGACTCTTATTTTTATCCATCCGTTGTGGAGTTGATATAGTTGAGTCCTCGGCCCCCTAGTCATTGGCTTAGGATAATCGACTCTTAATTTCATCCATTTATTGTAGAACTGAGATATTCGAGTCCATGACTTTCTAGCCAGTGGCTTAGGCACATTCGACACTTACTTTATCCATGAAGTGTGAAGCTAAGATGTTTGAGTCCTCGACCTCTTATATCTTGTGGTTTAGGTGGAACCATCTCTTTTATACATCTAGTGTGGAGCTGCGACGGGTGAGTTCTCGACCCCCTAGTATCGTCCCCCTAGTATGTGGCTTAGGCACACCCAACTCATAATATTCCATTTAGTGCAGAGCTAAAGATGAGCTAAAGATGATCGAGTCCTTGACCCCATGTGTTAGGTGTATTTGGGTCTTAATTTTATCCATCTAGTGAGTAGCTGAGATGGCTGAGTCCTCAACCTAACCCATGACTTAGGGACGACTGACTCTTAAAGTTATCCATTCATTATAGAGATAAGACGGTGAGTCCTCGACCTCCGTTCTTTAGGTGGATCCATCTCTTAATTATATCCACATCTATTGTGGAGATGAGATGGCCGAGTCCTCAGCCATAGAATCCGTGGCCTAGGTAGACCTGACTTCTAATTTTATCCATCTAGTGCGGAGTTGAAATGGCCGAATCCTCAACCCTTAGCCAGTGGCTTAGGTAAATCCGACTCTTAAGTTAATCAATCTAGCGTGAGTTGAGATCGTTGAGTCTTCGATCCCTTAACTTGAGTCTTAGGCGTATTTGTCTTAGTTTTATCCATCAAGTGCGTAACTTAGATGGTTGTGTTTTTCGACGACTAGCCCGTGGTTTAGGCGAACCTGACTCTCAATTTTATACATCTAGTTAATGGTCGATTCATCTACCCCCTAGCTTGTGGCTTAGGGTAATTTGAATTTTGATTCTACCCATTTAGTGCAGAGATTGATGGGCCGTAGTTCTTCACGGCTAATGACTAGGGCTGCCCACGTTGACGTTGGGTAACAATTATAAAGCCGGCTGCACGTTGCTCCTCTTTGTAACATTTCTCGAGGTTAGTACTTGGACATGTCACTCACCACGACTTCCCTCCCCCATCAATGGAATTAATAATCCATTATCACCCCCATCATATCCTTAACTGATGGCGACTCGACAGTTACATGAGAGACATTTAATAAGGGCTTTCCGTCTATCTTAAAAAATCCAAACCGGAAGGGTCTCCCCATGATTCACACCTTGGAATTTATTTCCCTAACTTTTGGAATACCCTCCGTTATACCTCCAATGGTACATAAAAGCATTAGATCCTATAGGCACTATATAAATCCCTATTCACCCCTTCATATGATAATACCTTCTTACTTTAACACGTCCTTAAACCCATAGTTTTGTTCACTATACTGACTTGAACGTCAGATTGCCATAGGAAGGACACTCCCCTTTGGTCCATACTCGTGGTTCTGCAAGCGCTCCCCCGAAGAAGAATTAAGAAAAATTCATACCAAAAGTAAGAACTATCAACAACCTAGTGCTAACACCACACATCACCACCACCCTAGCATTGCTACCCCGTGACATCCCTCATTATCTAGAGAGTCATTCAATACAACCTAAGTGCTACTTACAACAATAGGGTTCCACCAACACACCCATAAGGTAGTTGTCCTACTGGTAGGGTGCAAAGAGTGATCTATAAGTTGGCGTAGTTTGCGGGGAACCAAATAGACAAAAGCACCTATTGAGGATACCATGATGGAATTGTCACTAGGGGCAGAGTAAAGAAAGTGACTGAGGTTGAGGTTGTGGTTGTGGAAATGGACGAGGTCACATTATTGAGGAATCCACATTTTAAGGCCTAAAATTCAAATATGTGATTTTTAAGGGCCCGGTTTTTTTTTTATGTTTTTAAGGGCCTAACTAGAAATTTTCTAGTTAGGTTCAAGATTTTAGGGGGTACACACCCGCTATTTTCTATTTTTTGGGGGTAGAATCCCCCTATTTTAATTTTTTGGGGGTACACGCCCACCGTTTTTTTAGTTAAGTCCATATTTGTCCGGAGTCCATATTGTCCAAGGCAGATAATCAGGTCAGTCCAAAACGGGGGGTATATACCCCCTAAAATATCATTTTCCCCCCCATAAAAATCATGTTTACCCCCCCAAAATCAAGTTTACCCCCTCAATTAAATGTTTACCCCCTAAAATAACAAAACGGGAGGTATATACCCCCTGAATATCTAAATTTGCAAAAGGACCCCCTAAACTAACCCAATTCTCCACTAATTACCCCTACAATAGCACCACCTGCAGAAAAAAAAATTAAAAAAAAAATACAAACTAAAAGAACGAAACATGACCGGAGATTAGTTGAGTGGTTTGGTGGGGGTGTTGCTGGTGGGGTTGGGGTGGTGGTGTTGAGGGTTAAAATGGCTGACATGAGGGGTGGTGACTGGACCTCGATCTGGTGGTGGTGGTGGACCTCGAGCTGGCGGCGAGGGTTTGGTTGGTGGTGTTGGTGGACCTCGAGGGGGGCGGTGGATCTCATTCGCGACGGAGGTGGGTGTTGTTGGCGGTGGAATAGTTCCGTTCGTGTAGAAGAGCACTAGATCCGCCACCACCATGAGGAGAAAAGACCACCGCCGCGCTGCAGAGAGGAGACGTGATGGTGGCTCGATCTGGATCTGCTATGGTGGTGATGGTGGCTCCGACCTGCTGTGGTGGTGATGGTGGCTCGATCCTAGATCTACTGAGCAGCAAAGCGCGACGTGGTGGTCTTCGAGGACGCTGGTGTTGGTGAGATCTCGGCGACACTGCAGAGAGCGAGAGGAGAGACACTGCAGTGGTGGTGGCGTGCTGGTCAGTGGTGGTGGTGCTAGGTGCTGGCGTGAGGGGACGGGGCTCGGCGACGGGTGGCTGCGGGAGAGAGAGAGAGAAATGGGGATGGGGGTGGGGTTTCAATTTCCTGTCGAGAGATGAATGGGTTGGGTGGGTGGGGTTTTATTGTTTTTTTTAGTTGGATCCTAACTAGATAGTTGGTATCTAATCTGGACCCTTTTTCAGAAAACTAAGATGGTAAGGACCCTAAAACATAGTTTACCCCACATTATTAGCCAAAGGATGGTCACCCACATTTGTCACAGACTCACAGGTGAAGCCCAACTTAACCTAGGATTGAGGTCCACGAGATCCACGATACCATGGACAACTTTTCCTCCCATAAGCATCACAAATGATATGCTCTACAACCAGTGTCTGAGGCTTATACCATGATGCATCCACGCCAAATGTATTCTCCCAAGCATATAAGCATATAACTGAACACCATGATTGATCTAACTTACTTAGTCCATTCTTATGGGCTATCTTAGACGTCTGACTACACAAATTTTTCAAGCCCCCTACCATACTACACTTTTACGACATGACAAAATATCAAGGTCATGTTGGAATGACTTGTAGAATTTTCTATCTCCAAGGATCACATTTATTTCCTAGATTTCCCCTTGACAACTTCAGGAAAATCCCAACGGTGGTTCACTATACAAGAGCCCCACTCTATCAACAACTTCAAACATTTTTCCATCAATCCAAATGTGCTTTGCTAGTGGACACAAGATAGGGTTAAACAATTCATCATTTCTTACACTATACCAAGCTCTTGAGAAGACCTTATGCTCTTACAATCATTGATTTAGGGAAGTTGCAAATGAAGTCAAGTTCCTAAACGAGTCCATTGCCCGACTTGCTTACACCAATGGGATCCAAAATGGAGATTTCTATTTACACCTATATATATATTCTAACTTCTAACACATATCGCGTTTATAAATGATCCTAACCTTAGACTTAGAGTCCGTTTAGGATTAATTATTTTTAGAGTTAAAAACGTTGTTCAATTAAAATTAAAATATTTGTTAAAAATATTTTGACATCTAAAATCACTTAAGTGAACAATCACTTATCTATAGTTTTTTCCAAAAAAGATTTTTAAGAGTCTAAATTTTATTTAGGGATCTAAAAGCATTTAAGTGATTATTTTAAAAAGCAATCTCAAACGGGCTCTTATTTTATTTTTGGTCTGTATCGAGTTCTGAAATGATACCTAATCATATATATGCACGGGATTTTGGAACGGAGTAGTTTGAGATCTATTATAAGGAGCATACGATACAAGACCAGAACCCACATAGTATATGAATATGAAGTTGCAGATACAAACTATGATTAGCTTTCTTCCTCGCAGAAATTTTAATGTAACCAATCAATATGTTAATCTTCTATGAAGTTCAAAACCCAATAAAATTTAAATTATGAATATCATGCGACAAATCCCATTTCAGATATTCGCGGATTTCAAAAAGTTGCGTGCAGCATCTAAGCTCAGTTCTTCATACACCTGAAAGCATAGGAGTTTCGAGTCAGTTTATTAATAAACTCGTTACTCTTTAGTCAAACTATTTGGAAAAAAATAAAATAACATATGATGAGATGTATTCAAACAATATACTTACAAGTTTCGTGTAAACTTGTTTGAATGCCTTGCAGAATTTTTCTGCATCAGATGCACCCACCTACAAGGGAACATGATGTTAGCTAGATATGTAATATAAGCTTGAAATAATATTTGAGATAATAATGGTAAGTGACAAAACCATACCTTTTTTTCTGCAGCTGATTTTAGTTTTTTCCAAAATGCATCTGCAATTAATAAATTGAAAACATGAGTAATTCAGTTTGTTAATTATATCAGATACAAGTAAATCAAAGTCGTCATTAATATTCCACATCACAGGCTTGATATATGCATTCAAGGAGTAATTTCTCTTAAAAGAAGTACACAGAGTTAATAATCACTAATTGCTAAGGGTGAAAATTGGATAATTCCTTAAGAATTTGAATTGTGCTCATAATATGTAGAAGAACGTCACAATCATTTCATTTTTGTATATGATTATCACACATCGAGTAAGAATAATGGAATTTATAATAGTAACATACCATGATAGTCATTTTCTTGAATTGCAATGTCTTTTTGAACCACATCATGCCATTCCTTTAGTTAGTGCATGATTGTAAATATCAGAGTAGATAATTTAAAGATTAAAAAAGATATATCACAATGATGATAGAAATAAAAATGGTATGTACCTCCTCTTTATGAGCTAACTGAGAAGTTGACTGGCTAGATGATGATTCTGAGTCGAGCTGAAGAAAATCAAGGAGCACAATAAGGTGATTAGAAGCTAAAATATGATCTATAAGTCTGTATGATTGATAGGATATACAATTTAAGTTACTGAGAGTTTTCTTTTTCGTTCTGGGGAAAGAAAGGAAATAAATAATGTTAGCAAAGTGATTTATAAATCTGGGAATATGTGTGTTCACTCAGTAAGCATTACAGACACGAAACAACTAAAGCAGACATAATCAAATAATTATAAAAGCCTTATCACTTTGATTAGCAAGCAATAGACGAATTGGTATGTAAAAAACATAAGTGTCTTTGAATCTTTATTATTATATTTTAACACAGCAGCACCGCAAAATTCAATTATTATTCCAAATAATCAATAAAACAAGCTGAATTTTTCACCTTCGCATAAATGAAATAAACATCTTTACCTATTTACTCGAAAATCATAAGTCGAAAAAGAAAATCAGAGAAATAAACACACAATAGAGTATATGGGAATAAAATACTTTAAAGAGAGAGATGGTGATAATTACGTGATAATCGCGGGATCGGACGATGGGAAAGAGCTCAAGAATGCGTCGGAATTCATGCTCATCCATGCCTGCTACTGCTGCTTAAGGAGCTGCTCTGCTACTGCTGTTGCTGGTTCTGTTGGAGGATCCAATTTTTTTCCCCTTTGGGTCAAAAGAAAAGGATTCAAAGTGACAGCCTATTTGACCAAATAAATTAATGCCAAAAAAACCCTTTACGTTAGTTTTCATTTTCTCTCGCGGTAGCGGTTATTCTTTTTTTCTTTTTTTGGGACAATGCACCCAAAATCACAAAAGTAAACGACTTATCTTATTCTTAGCTTACTGAACTTAAAATCTAATTCAAAAAACTATAGGATTTGTGCCGATCCCTAAGAGCCCTGTGCTTAAGTTCTTTTGCAGCTTTGTTCGCTCGTTTATTGAGGTTCCTCCTAATGTGAATAAAAAAGAGATCTCCTGCCTCAATAGATTCGTGGATGATTCTGCAAAGGATGAGTTGGATGTACCAACTAGCTGCTGACACTTGTTTAATACCTTGAATAACTTCAAGGTTATCTGAGCGGATAACTATTTTTTTCCCCTGAAAAAGTTTACATAGCTTTACTGCTCTAAGTATCGCTAAAGCTTCCCCTTCAGTAGCAGAGTTACAGTCTACTGCGTCTTTGGTAATAATATTGCTTATTCCTTCCTGTGTACTCATGATAGCAATCTATGTCGGCTTATATTTGTTCTCCATAAAAATTACTATACATTTAATTCTTTCCCTTTTACCCTTTTTTACCACAACTGTGTCGATCTTTTCAATAATTTCTCTTTTCTTTGTGACACTAGTTGTTGCCTTCACCTTATTGCAATGATTTATAAATTTAGTCAGCTCCGATCAAGTCCATATAATAACTTATTAGAATTTTTTAATATTTTTTAATGTGAATCCATGAATATTTTAGAAGAAATGAAATAGGGTTGTAGATTTATTCAATCAAGAACAAATTCTTTTATGTAAATAACATTAACAACACACAAGATTAGGACACTATAAAGTGGAGTACATGAAATGAAATGCTCAGCGAAAGATTTCACTAAAAAGTTATTTCAAATTCTTATATATTGTTCAGCAAGTAGATAAATTATGTAATTTTTTATTACAATTTATATAATAAATGAAAAAAAAGCCAATTAGAGATAAATGCCTATTAAAAAACTTATTTAAAAAAAGGTGTCTAGAATAAGATTTTTTATAAAAAAATGCCTCATCCCAAACTACCCTTATAATTAACAATTAAGAAAAAGAAATTAGGAAAAAAACAAAACAAAAACTAATAAACACACGCGCGCATCCGTGAAATTTTTTTAAAATCGTCATAACTAATTCTAAAAAAATCAAAAAAATAAAAAATTTATATATTTGGATAAAGCAAATTAATATTTACGTCTATGATTTTTTTCAGATTTTTTTGATTTTTTTGATTTTTTTCAGAATTTTTTGATTTTTTTGATTTTTTTGAATTTTTTAAATTTTTTTAATTCGCAAAACATGGAATTCCATGTTTTGAACAAAATATGATTTATCCAAAAACCAAATATTAATTCGCATTTTTTGGGAATTAAAAAATTTAAAAAAAAATCAAAAAAACCAATTCCGAAAAAAATCATAGACGTAAATATTAATTTGATTTATCCAAATATGATTTTTTTCGATTTTTATGATTTTTTTTGAATTAGTTATGGCGATTATAAAAAAAATTCACGGAAGCGCGCGTGTGATGAAATTAGTAGTTGGTGGTGGTGGTGGTGGTGGGGGTGGAGGTGGTGGTGATGGTTGTGGTGGCTGTAGTGGTGGTGCTGGTGGTTGTGATGGTGGAGGCGGTGATGGTTGTGGTGGTGGTGGTGGTGGTGGTTGTGGTGGCTGTAGTGGTGGTGGTGGTGGTTGTGATGGTGGAGGCGGTGATGGTTGTGGTGGTGGTGGTGGTGGTGGAAATACCTTATTATTTGTTTAAGATTTAAAAATAAATATTGTATTAAAAATAAAATAATATATTTAATAATAAGGATAGTATAGGTATAAAAAATATAAAGGGGATGTTTTCTATAAATAATTGTTCTATTAGGCATTTATCTCTAAATAAGAAATTAGAGGCTTAAAAAAATTAAAGGCATCATTAAGGAGGCATTTATCTCTAATTACCCCATGAAAAGAACAAAAGTTTTGCTTCTACAATGACATTTTTGCTATAAGAAAACTAATTAATGTGACAATAAAGTTGTATCCTTTAGTAATTTGTTTACTTTTAATTAGAAAAGCTCATAATCTGATTCTATCTTGATACAAGATGTAGTAAAAAAAAAAAAAAAACAGTTTGAGTTTTGTGATAATTCCCAAAATTTAAATTTTGAGTTTTAAGAATTTTTCCACAACTCAAACCGTTCTTCCTTTTGCTTTTATTTTTGCATTCTTGGTATATTTTAGTATTTGTGAATAACAAACAATAAGTATGTATCATAAAATATGATATATGTCATATGTTTGTGGATTACAAAACAAAAATGCAACAAAAAAAGAGCATTTTGAGTTTTGAGAAAATTCTCAAAACTCAACCTTTTGAGTTTTGAGAATTTTCTCAAAACTCGAATTGTTCTTCTTTTTTACTCTATTTTTGCATTTTTGATATATTTTAGTTCTTTTTTAGTGTTTGTGAATAACAAACAATAAGCATATATCATTAAATACTATATGAGACCTGTTGGGGATGCGAATAAGTGCATCATATGGATTGAGTGAGAACATATTTGAGAGTAACTCAAGCTCTGGGATGACTCGTTTGATGGCTAGTGAGGAGAGATGCAAAAACTCACTCTAAATTGTCCAAGTTTTCGAATCACACCTACCCTAAGCATACATTACAGCCTTGAAGACATTAGGATTCTTGACTATGCAATTTAGGAGCTTTTGAAATGATAGAGTGTAGTTAGATGGACCTTAGAAACTATGTCAAAATCGAGGAATACCCTATAGACACAATAGTGAACTAAGAAATGACTTATATTCGTGCATTGCAACTCTAATCTAATTTGAAATTAATATGTGTGGATTATTTTTTTGATAAGTATATATTTAATTTAGTTTGTAAATTGTACTATATAAGACTTGTTCAAATCAGTGTTTTAGTGGCATTCATTACTTTTCTACTTTTGCTCTCTTCTTTGACTTATTAAACTTAGACCCTTCTAAACTCTATTTTCTTTTCTATTTTGTCGGGACGACAAAACCTTGAGTTGGGGGTCTTGATGTCTCTATTTTTGTGATGGATTAATCCATTCACGTGACATTATTTTAGGAGTTTATTGGGTCTAAGTGATGTATTTTTCCCTATTATTTGTTGTATTGTACTTTTACTTCTCCATTTGGACATAATACTAATTATAAAGCTTTTTTTCCTTAAGTGTGTGTTAAGTGTGTAGCATTTAGGTACATGCTTGATACAAGGTTTCAAGATAAAAATAAGAAGTCTAAAAGTCAATATAAACCCCAAGACAAGGCGAAATTTGAGCTTAGAGTTACTTTAAGAAGTTGGAGCGTTTGCTGAAGAAATATTTGTGTCTTAGTGTTTCAGTCACTACAAAATATTGATGAGATATTTGGACCTAATTTCTTTTGATTTAGAGATATTTTGAAGTTAGTGTCTCGTAGAAAGTGATGGAAGTCAATTTGGAAAGTGACAAAGAAGTTTTATAAGAAAAAGACAGATTTTCCCAAAAGACAACCTGTTTTTTTTTTTTGCTACATTTTATTCTGTAATCCACAAACATATGGTATATATCATATTTTATGATATATAATTATTGTTTGTTATTCACAAACACTAAGAAAACTAAAATATATCAAGAATGCAAAAATAAAGCCAAAAACTTTAGGGTTTTCCTAGAAAGATATTAACTAGGCAGACTAAATATGTGTTTTTTTTGTCAATAAAAGTTTATCATAGATGTCTGGTACAACCCGAATATAAGTTACTAATACAAGCATAAAATTCAACTAACGACCTAGTAGGGCAATTAGATATGTCTAGATTAAGCCTAGTACATTTAGCTAGAATGTCCACTACACCATTACTTCTTTCCAATATGGATAACCTTCCATTCCGGGAATTTCCTTATCCACCTCCACGCCTCGGATATCATGGGGCGGATCCTCCAGTCAATTCCTCTACGCCTATTAATACCTTGAATTACCTCAAGGTTATCAGAGTAGAACGAGCTACTCTTAATTCCAAGATTTGCGACCAACCTCATAGCCAATAAGATCGCCCACATCTCGCCTTCCAGATTACTATTAAGCCTCGCTCTCTTTGTATTAATGTTTCTAACTTCACCATCTTTGTTAACTGCAATCGACACCATACTTGTCGGCTCCCAACTTTTAGTATGCGATGAATCACACAACCATAACATATCGGCATCATCACATAAATCTGGATTATCCTTATCCTCCTCCTTGTCTTGTTCCATAGTTCTACTTTTATTATTTGGCTCCTTATCCTCCTTTTTTCTAAAAAGGTGTTCCATGGTGAATTTTGTTTTCTCTAATATTTCCTGCACCACCCACTTCTTTTTTTCAAATAAACCTTTCGTTCTAGCTTTCCATATGTTCCACAACGTAAGGAAAATCACAGCCGTCACATATCTTTTATCCAATCCATTATTTGAGTAGCTTTCGACAATTTTAATTATCCAATCTCCAATCTTATCCTCAATTTTCTCTTCAATCTTGATTTGTAATTGACAGTTTGCCCATACACTTTTGCTAAAATTACACTCTAAAATATGTGCTCTACATTCGCAGTCCCTGATTCGCACCATTCACGAATGTCATTTTCCATGCATTTTCTTTTCTTTAGATTATTTTTGGTTGGTATAGCATTGTTGTGAATTTTCCAAATAAAATTTCTCACCTTTAACGGTACATTAGATTTCCATATAGCATTGAAGAGTTATTTGTTAATTATCTCACCTTCCTTTGAGGATGACCCATTCTTTTCTTCCTCTAACTAGACTAAACGATGATATCCAGATTTCGTAGAATAGTTCCCATCCTTCGTTGCAGTCCATACAATCTCATCATCTTTCTCAAGGTTCATTATTGGTATTTTTTTAATTTCCATTATATCTCTTATGGTGCATATACTATTGAGAGTGTCAAAGTTCCAATTAGACATATTGTTGTTAAAACATTCCGCGACCTTGTTTAATTCACAATTTGTCGGTTTTTCTAGTTTATATCCTTCCCTAATCCAAACATCGTCCCACAAGCTTATTTTCTGACCATTACCAATCCTCCATAAACTTTCATTTTTAATAAATTGTAAACCCTTATAGATACTTTCCCAGCTCCATGATCTATTATTTTAATTTGGTGTTCCACATGTCCATCGTTGGAAAATAAATACCTTTGAGAACTTTGAAAACTAGCGAATCTTGGTTATGCCATAATATCCATGCTTGACCTGCCAGTAAAGCTAGATTCATTTTTTGAAAGTCCCTAAATCCAATGCCACCAATATTTTTAGACTTAGCAATTCTTTTCCAAGCTATCCAATGGATTTTCTTTTTGGCTCCCGAATTCCACCAAAAATTCGCGATCATACTACTCATTGCCTTGCAAATATTGGCCGGGAATTCAAAAATTAATATAGCATAGTTTGGAATATCCTGTAACACTGCTTTGATAAGGATTTCTTTGCCACCATCCGATAAAAGATTAGCCATCCAGCTAGCTGGCTTATTAAGAAGTTTATCTCTAATATAAGCTATATTCTCACCCTTAGACCTTTTGAGTGTAAGTGGAATCCCCAAATATTTCCCGGAATCATTAGTAACATTTATGTTGAGTTTCTCCGCTATCTCCATTGCCTTGTCGTCAGAGAAACCTTTACTAAACATGATAGATGATTTTCCAAAATTAATCTTTTGACCTGACGCACAGCAATATAAGTTAAGAACCCTCGAGAAAGCTTCAATTTCCGTATCATTTATCTAAATGAAAAAAAGAGCATCATCCGCAAATAATATATGTGTAAGCCTTGGTGCTGCCCTAGCCAAAGAAATCCCTTTGATATTACCTTTCCGACATTCATAATTAATGAGACCAATGAGAGCTTCAGTTAACATTGCGAATAGGAGGGGAGACATCGGGTCACCTTGACGAATACCTCTCTCCGGTTTGAACTTCTTAAGACGTTCACTATTAACCTTGACTTGATATGAAACCGACGATATACACTTGTAGACTAATTCAATCCATTTTTCACAAAAGCCTAATTTTCTCATTACCGACAACAAAAATTTCCAATCCACTTTGTCGTAAGCCTTGGCCATATCAATCTTTACCGCCCCGTAGTGCTTGTTTGACTTCCTCTTATTTTTCAGGAAAAAACCCACTTCCTGAGCAATTAGGATATTGTCCTGGATACTCATGCCGTTTATAAATGCCGATTGAGTGGGGAAAATAATCTCATTCATCAAGGGTTGAAGTCTCGTAGCCATGATTTTCGCTATAATTTTATAAATGAAATTAATACACGAAATCGCCCTGAAATCCGTAATACCTTCCTGAGTTTTGCCCTTCGGAACCAACGCGATAATGGTGTCATTAATTTTGTCCAATGAAGCCTTGTTTTCAAAGAAATCAACAATTATTCTAAATATGTCGAATTTAATTATATCCCAAAACTCTTGATAGAATTTGCCAGGTAAACCATCTGGCCCTGGCGCTTTCGATCCCGACATTGAGAATACCGCAGTTTGATATGTGATTAAATCTAAATAGTAAAAGAGCCTCTAAGAATTTTGCTCTAGAGCACTTTGTGCATCCCTCCATCTCTTCTTTATAGAAAGAGATAATGAAACTAAGGGTCTTGAAGACACCCCCCTCTTCGAGTTAGCACCCCCACCTAGAGCCTCTTCTTACTAAAGACCTCAGGAACTTTTTAACACATGAACCCCAAATCCCCATTTACTAGACTACCCCTCTTTTTTTTTTTTTTTCTATATATACTAATTATTCCCATTTGTTATTTCATTCACGTTTTAAATCACAAATCAATACCTCACCTCCTCTCTCCTCTCTCCTCTCAACAACCACCGACACCACCCATGGCCACAACCACCGCCGATTTGCACCACCACCATAACACCACTGCCTCTCTCTGAAACACAACCACTAAAAAAAGCACGGTGGTCGGAGACCACGAAACTCGCCGGTTTCCCATGAATACATCGGAGCTGCCATGGAAACTCCCCTTCTTCTCCTTAACAGCTGAAGCCATTCGAAGCCAGCTCCACCATGAATACATCGGAGCTGCCATCGGAGCTGCCATGGAAGCTTTCATTCTTCTCCTTAACAGCTGAAGCCGTTCTGCAACTTCGGCGCTTCGCGTTCTGCAGATCGAAGCCATTCAAGCTTCCAATCCTCTTCTCGTCGGTGAACAGGTCTCTAGGGCTGCGCGATGGTGGTGCGTCAGTGTTTCTTCGCTATTAAGGTACAGATCTGCTCGATGGTGCTTCCGTGCTTGGTTTGGTGGCGAAGAGAAGCTTGAAGAAGAAGCAGCGAATGGTTTGGTGAAGGCTGGTTTGGTTTGGTGAATGCTGGTTCACCTCGGTGGTGAAGAAGGTGTGGTGAAGCCTTCGCCGGAGCAGCAACAGTGGTGGTGGTGCGCCAAGATGGTGGTGATGCTTCATTGCTTCGGAGTTACGTTTCACGCGTGAAGCCTTCTTCTTCTTTTTTTTTGTTTAGTTTGAAATGGTTGACCAGATCTAGATCTGGTCAAACCACGTAATGTTTTTAGTTTTTTTTATTTTTTAATTGTATATCTGTTAGCCTCACCTTGTTTTTATTCCCGTTTTAATATTCGACAAATCATTATTTAAACTAAAATTCATTTTGGTATCACTTAAAATGTTTTCCAAAACCCCTCATTAGATTAGTTGTGTTTACTTCATTGTTACTTAGCTTGAAATTCAAAATAGCAGCCCCGCGGTACACCGGACGAGTAACGCGGTACACCGTAGGTCACGGACCAGAAGCACGGTGCACTAGATGGCCCGACCAGTAAGCTCAGAAATCTGCACGGTACACCGGACCTTTGTCACGGTACACCGGACCACTACACGGAGCAGAGATGCGGTACACTACATAGTCCGACCAGTAAGCTCAAAAGTTAGTCGAACAGTCATGCGGTGCACCGGACCATATCCGCGGTACACCGCACGAGAGGGTTTCAGCACTATTACTAGAGGACAAAGCTTATATCCGTTAGAGATAAAATAGATCCGTTGGAGAGAAGCCTTATGACCGTTGGATCATCTTTTCAGCTATAAAATGGAGTTCATTCAAGACACAACTCAAGCCTTCCATCTACCAATCTTAAGAGCAATTAATTCTATCATTCAAGGAGGTTTCAAAGGAGCATTCAAGTCATATTTATTGTGAAGCTAATTAGTTCTATCTACTCATTTAGGAGTCTAGTTACAAAGCTTTTATAAGCACCCCTAAACACTTTTTCCCTTTCCTCTTAGTTCTTGTAATAGATTAAGAGAGTAGTGTGAGCATAGGTGTATGCTTGGTTCCTTGTGTTGGTGATAACACAAGTGTATTTCCTTCAAAGGGTTTTTGAAGTGGTTGTAAGGGTTTGTATCTCACCCGGTTAAGAGTTACGAAGATTAGTGAGAATCTTGCAAATCCTAAGGAGGCTTCCTTAGGTAGTGGATGTAGGGAAACCGAACCACTATACATCGTTGTGTATCGTATTCTATCTCTACACTCTTTATATTTCCGCACTCTATATGCTTGATAAAATGCCTACTTGAATAGTTTGATATTATTGTCTATTAGGATTATCTAGTTTTATACTATTTAGTTTGCTAATACAATAGGATTCAAATTAGCTTTTAATTTTATTTACTTGAAATAAAATTAGCCGATTAATTTCTATTGTCCTATTCAACCCCCCTTCTAGGACGCATATAGTATATCAATTGGTATCAGAGCCTAGCTCTATTGTACTTAATCGTTTCTAGAGTTAATACGATATGGACTCTAATCAACCGGAAGGTTCATGTTCTACTAGACCTCCGCTTTTTGTAGGAAAAGACTACTTTGGATGGAAAAAGAAGATGGAGATTCATGTGAAAGGAATCGATTACTTTTTATGGATGGCTATCAAAAAGGGTCCTTATATTCCTTACGTTGCCGGAAGTACAACGGAGGTAAAAGATGAAGATGATTACAATGATCAAGACATAGCTAAACTTACCAAAAACAACAAAGCTATGAACATCCTCATCAATGGATTAAGCGTCACGGAATACGCTAGAGTTAGTGAATGCAATTCCGCTCATGAAATGTGGCAACTCTTGGAGCTATCATATCAAGGAACGGAAGATATTAAGGAAACCAAGATTGGTCTCTTTATCACTAAGTACGAGCTTTTTCGTATGGAGCCCGATGAAGCCTTGAATGCTATGCATCAAAGATTTTCTAACATTGTTAACACTTTGAAGACTCTTGGTCAAGAGTACACCAACAAGGAACAATGCCGAAAAATCTTATTTGCTCTTCCAAGGAAATACAAGACAAAAATCAACTCTATAAGGGATACTAAAGATCTTTCAAAAATGACGGTTCATGAACTCATTTGCAACCTCATGACGGAAGAGCTTGTGCTTGAAGAAGAAAAGATAAGAGATGATGAGGAGAAAAAGATTAAAAAATCCATTGCTTTTCATGCCATGAGTTCAAAGTTGAAAGAACGAAAAGAAAGGAAGGATAGTGAAGAAGAAAATTCACATGAAGAAGAAACTAGTGAAGATGAAGGAGTAGCTATGTTGGCAAGAGATATGAAAAAATTCATGAGATACAAACGCTTTGCCAAGAAAGGAAGTTCTTCCTCACCTTACAAGAAGAATGATAGAGCTATCAAACAAGATGAACCCACTTGCTATCATTGCAAAAAGGTTGGTCACATCAAAACCTATTGTCCTCTTCTTCAAAAGGAGAAACCGAAAAGAGCTATGCATGCCAATATCACTTGGGATACTCAAAATTCGGATGAAGAAGAAAGTGATAATGAAAATGTCAATCTTGTTGCCTTTATGGGAAAAGTTGAGAATGATGAAGATGCTTCTTCGGATGATGATACCGGTACTACTCACTTTGCCTTTATGGCAAATCATGATGAGGTAACTCCTAAATCCAAACTCTCTTTAACTAATGATGATACTAGTGAACAAGATATTCATGAGGCATTTGATTCTCTTTATAATGATTTTTTAAATTCTATTGAAACAAACAAAGTTTTAACAAAAGATTTAGAATTTGAGAAAAATAGAACTAAAGAGGTTTTGAAAGCTTTGGAAGATTGTCAAAATCTTTGTGATGAATGTATAGATGATAATGAGAAACTTCATCTTATTGAGAAAAATCTTTTGGAAGAAAAAGCTTTGTTAGAGAAAAAGATTGTTGATCAAAATGCCATTATTTTAAAATTTACTAGTGGGCAAGAAAACTTGGATTTGATTTTAGGTTCTCAAAGAATGGCTTGTGAAAAAAGTGGTGTTGGATATGATCCATTCACTCACCAAAAACCTTTGAAAAATGTCTTTGTAAAATCAAAAATTTCAAATGCAATTCCATCCTCTTCAAAATCTTCTATCACTTGCACCTATTGTGAAAAACTTGGTCATGATGCATCTCATTGTTACTATCGTAAATTATTAGATTTGGGATCTCTTGTGCCAATTTGGAAAAGACCTAAATGGGTCTTAAAAAGAAAATCCACTAACCCTCATGGACCCAATCCAAATTGGGTACCTAAAGCTTAAATTACTTTTTGTTTGTAGGGGTTGAGCATCAAGAAGCAAAATATATGGCTACTTGATAGTGGATGCTCAAGACACATGACCGGAAATCCATCATTATTCACAAATTTATATAAAACTAAAGGTGATAAAGTTACTTTTGCCGACAACACTAAGAAACGCGTTTTGGGTAAAGGTAACATTGGTAATATGGACTCTTTACTTATCTCTAATGTGTTACTTGTTGAGGGTCTCTCTTTTAACTTGCTTAGTATTAGTCAACTTTGTGATGTTGGTTTTAGTGTTAAATTTGAAGCATCTAGATGTGTTGTTTTCAAAAATGATGAGTTAGATACTATGTTTATTGCAAAAAGATCGGATAATGTTTTTGTTGTTGATCTTGAGAGTCTTATGTGCAAAAATATTAAATGCTTATCCGTGGTTAATGATAGTTGGCTTTGGCATAGACGTTTAGGACATGCTAGCATGGATTTAATTTCAAAATTATCTAGAAAAAATCTTGTTGTTGGTTTGCCTATTTACAAATTTGATAAAGATAAATTATGTGATGCATGTCAACTTGGTAAACAACATCGTTCATCTTTTAAATCCATTAATAAGGTCATCACCGTTAGGCCACTTCAATTATTGCATATGGACCTTTTTGGTCCCGTTGATGTCACTAGTCTAGGAGGGTCTAGATATGTCTTTGTTGTTGTTGATGATTACACTAGATTCACATGGGTGATGTTCCTTGCTTTGAAAAGTGATGCCTTCAATGAATTTGCAAAACTTTGTAGAAAGGTGCAAAATGAGAAAGGCTACTCTATTACATGCATTCGTAGTGATAATGGTAGTGAATACGTGAATTCTCCTTTTGTGCATTTTTGTGATGAATTTGGGATTGAGCATAATTTTTCGGCCCCTAGAACTCCCCAACAAAATGGGGTAGTGGAAAGGAAAAACCGAACTCTACAAGAAATGGCTAGAACAATGCTAAAAGAACATAGCTTGCCTACATACTTTTGGGGTGAAGCCGTTCATACGGCTTGTTATGTGTTAAATAGAGTTCTTATTAGACCCCTTATTAAGAAAACCCCTTATGAGCTTTGGAATGGTAGACCACCAACTATTGCTTATTTTCGTGTTTTTGGGTGCAAATGTTTTATCCTAAACACTAGGGACTATTTGGGAAAATTTGATGCTAAATCGGATGAAGGCATTTTTCTTGGTTATTCCACTAAAGGAAAAGCCTATCGCATTTTCAACAAACGTACTCGTACCATTGAGGAATCTATGCATGTTGACTTTGATGAGACTAATCCGTTTTGTATCAAGAAAGTGGTAGATGTTGTTGAAGATACTCCACTAGATCAACCCTTAGAATCTCCTACTCAAGAAGTCAAATCTCATGAAGAATCTCTTAAGGAAGATGATCAAGTGTTAAATGAAGCTAGTACGGATTTACCAAGGTGTTGGAAACATATCAAAGATCACCCAAGTGAATTAATTCTAGGTGATCCAAAAGAAGGTGTTACCACTCGCTCCCGTATTATTGCTCTTTGTGCTCATCAAGCTTTCTTATCTCAAATTGAGCCCAAGAATATTAAAGAAGCTTTGTTAGATGATCATTGGATTAATGCTATGCATGAGGAATTAAATCAATTTGAGCGTAGCAAAGTTTGGACATTAATGGAGAAACCAATTGGCCCCACTATTATTGGCACTAAGTGGATATTTCGCAACAAGCTAGATGACACCGGCATCATTACTAGAAATAAAGCAAGGTTAGTTGCTCAAGGGTACAATCAAGAAGAAGGTATTGATTTCGATGAAACTTTTGCTCCCGTAGCTAGACTTGAATCTATTCGTATGCTACTTGCTTTTGCTTGTTATATGAATTTTAAACTTTACCAAATGGATGTCAAAAGTGCTTTTTTAAATGGTTTTATAGACGAGGAAGTTTTTGTTAAACAACCTCCGGGTTTTGAAGATCCAAAATTTCCAAATCATGTTTTTAAACTTTCAAAGGCTTTATATGGTTTAAAACAAGCTCCTCGTGCTTGGTATGAACGATTAAGCAAATTTTTATTAGATGATGGTTTTAAAAGAGGAAAAATTGACTCCACTTTATTTATAAAAAGGTCTTCAAAAGATATCCTTCTTGTTCAAATTTATGTGGATGATATTATATTTGGTGCTACTAATGAAAATCTTTGTGAGAATTTTTCTAAAAGCATGCATAAGGAATTTGAGATGAGCATGATGGGAGAATTAAATTACTTTCTTGGACTTCAAATCAAGCAAATGAAAGATGGTATCTTTGTCAATCAAGCCAAATACACAAGAGAATTGATCAAAAAAATTGGCCTTGAAGATGCAAAGGAAATTGGAACTCCAATGAGCACATCCACAAAATTAGACAAAGATGAAGATGGTAAGGATGTTGATGAGAAACTATATCGAGGTATGATTGGTAGCTTACTTTATCTAACCGCTTCTAGACCCGATATTATGTTCCCCGTGTGTCTTTGTGCTAGATTTCAATCTTCTCCCAAAGAAACCCATCTTAGTGCCGTTAAGCGTATTTTTAGGTATTTGAAAGGAACCCTTAGTCTAGGACTTTGGTACCCAAGATTTACCTCCTTTGAACTAATAGGTTATTCGGATGCCGATTATGCCGGTTGTAGACTTGATAGGAAGAGCACTAGTGGTAGTTGCCAATTCTTAGGACAATCCCTTGTCTCATGGTCTAGTAGAAAACAAAATAGTGTTGCTTTATCCACGGCCGAAGCCGAATATGTTGCGGCCGGAAATTGTGTGACTCAAATTCTTTGGATGAAACAAACCTTACTAGATTTTGGCCTAGAGTATGATCGTGTTCCCATTCGTTGTGATAACACTAGTGCTATAAATCTTACCAAAAATCCCATTCAACACTCTAGAACAAAACACATAGAAATCCGCCATCATTTTATCCGTGATCACACTCAAAAAGGGGACATTGTACTTGAATTTGTTACCTCCGAAAATCAATTAGCCGATATCTTTACCAAACCTCTACCCCAAGATCTTTTTGAGAAAATTCGGTGTGAAATTGGCATGCAAATTCTCTAGCTTTTCTTTCATGCCATTAGTGTTTAGTACTTTTTGTGTATATATTTTTGTGGCTAATATTTTCTTGATGTTTTAGGGTCCTTGAAGCTTCTAATTGTTATCCATTTATTCCTTTGGTCCTTGTTTTTACTCAAAATGTGTTTTGACCCCTTAAAATTTTCAAAATCATTTCATTTGTTCTTTTTGTTGTTGACAAAGGGGGAGAAATTTTAGTTAAACTTTTTCAAATGCATTTTGTGAGGGGGAGTTTTATAAAAACTCTAGTGATTAGGTTGAGGGGGAGTTTTTGATCAAAACTTAATCTTAGGCATCTTCAAAAGTTTATGATTTGTCAAACATCAAAAAGGGGGAGATTGTTAGCCTCACCTTGTTTTTATTCCCGTTTTAATATTCGACAAATCATTATTTAAACTAAAATTCATTTTGGTATCACTTAAAATGTTTTCCAAAACCCCTCATTAGATTAGTTGTGTTTACTTCATTGTTACTTAGCTTGAAATTCAAAATAGCAGCCCCGCGGTACACCGGACGAGTAACGCGGTACACCGTAGGTCACGGACCAGAAGCACGGTGCACTAGATGGCCCGACCAGTAAGCTCAGAAATCTGCACGGTACACCGGACCTTTGTCACGGTACACCGGACCACTACACGGAGCAGAGATGCGGTACACTACATAGTCCGACCAGTAAGCTCAAAAGTTAGTCGAACAGTCATGCGGTGCACCGGACCATATCCGCGGTACACCGCACGAGAGGGTTTCAGCACTATTACTAGAGGACAAAGCTTATATCCGTTAGAGATAAAATAGATCCGTTGGAGAGAAGCCTTATGACCGTTGGATCATCTTTTCAGCTATAAAATGGAGTTCATTCAAGACACAACTCAAGCCTTCCATCTACCAATCTTAAGAGCAATTAATTCTATCATTCAAGGAGGTTTCAAAGGAGCATTCAAGTCATATTTATTGTGAAGCTAATTAGTTCTATCTACTCATTTAGGAGTCTAGTTACAAAGCTTTTATAAGCACCCCTAAACACTTTTTCCCTTTCCTCTTAGTTCTTGTAATAGATTAAGAGAGTAGTGTGAGCATAGGTGTATGCTTGGTTCCTTGTGTTGGTGATAACACAAGTGTATTTCCTTCAAAGGGTTTTTGAAGTGGTTGTAAGGGTTTGTATCTCACCCGGTTAAGAGTTACGAAGATTAGTGAGAATCTTGCAAATCCTAAGGAGGCTTCCTTAGGTAGTGGATGTAGGGAAACCGAACCACTATACATCGTTGTGTATCGTATTCTATCTCTACACTCTTTATATTTCCGCACTCTATATGCTTGATAAAATGCCTACTTGAATAGTTTGATATTATTGTCTATTAGGATTATCTAGTTTTATACTATTTAGTTTGCTAATACAATAGGATTCAAATTAGCTTTTAATTTTATTTACTTGAAATAAAATTAGCCGATTAATTTTTATTGTCCTATTCAACCCCCCTTCTAGGACGCATATAGTATATCAATATCTTTTTGTAATTGTTTAAAAAAGTGTAATAAATGTGAATAAAAGCTTTTATTTGACTATTTTTATGCCTTGTTTTTATAGAGTATTTATGTAATTTCTAAGAGTACTCCATCTATTTTATAGAGTACTCCGACTTTTTTACAGAGTATTCGGTTAAATTGTTAGAGTATTCTTTTAATTCTCGGAGTACTCTCTCTATTTTCATAGAGTATCGGGAAAAACTAAGAGTACTCTCTCTTTTTCATAGAGTACTCTCAGTTTTTTCCGATACTCTATGTTTTTTCCGGTGACTGGTATCGGGAAAAACTGAGAGTACTCTCAGTTTTTTTCGATACTCTATGTTTTTCCGGTGACTGGTGGCCTGAGGTGGTCGGTGGTCGGTGGTCGGTGGTAGATGGTCGGAGGTCGGAGATGGGTGGTAGGTGGTAGGTGGGTAGTGATAGAGGAGAGAGAAACAGTGACATCATACTATTTTGTCTTTTAGTGTTAGTAAGGGTAGGAAAGACTATTGTAAAAAATGAGGTCCCTAAGAATAACAACTTTCAAGACACTACTCTATAGAGAAAAAATAGTGCTCCTAAGACCCTATAGATAATTCACCCTTATAGAAATAGATACGTGTTCCTAAAGTAATATTTTATTTTAAAAAGAAATTATTTGTAAGAGCGTAAACTTGAATTATATAAACGCATAATTCACATAAATGGGTTAATTGCACCATTAATTCATGACTCCCCATGTTGTATTCTGATAGCCAAAATATTACAAATTGCATAAAAGAAAATAAAAAATTCAGAATATATACTCTCTTCGTTAAACATTATTTGTCTAATTTTTTTAAAAAGATAATGTAATATTGTTTGTCTATCAGACCATTTCACAATATTAAAATATTTCTTTCATGTATTTTTGTGACATTACCTTAATTAAATAGGTTAGAAATAACAAATAATTAATAATTTTATGTTATTAAATAAGGATAAATTCGTGAATAAGAGTGTCATATTGTCCCTACTAGTTATCTTAGAATTGGAACTTGGATTGGTTCGATTATTGACCAAGGGAAGGACTCCAAAGATAGATCCCATCTTCTATTAACCATCATTCTATGCTTTTGGGTCATTTGGCTCACCAGGAACAAGGTTATATTCCATTATACCCCCGTTGATTTAGATGCTTGTCTGAACTTATTGAATATCGTACATAGTCAAGTGTTCTTTGACGAGGGTCCAAGCTCTTCAATACCTCCTGCTGATCCTCTGTACCCCCTACTCAATTCTACCCTGCCCCCTTGTTGGATTCCTCCTCCACAGCACAATCTGAAGATGAATGTTGATGCTGCTTACAAGACAGGGAAAGCCTCCGCTGCTGCAATGATTCGTAACTGGAAGGGTGATATTGTTGATGGTTTTGCCATGAACATTACTGCTTCCTCTAGTTTTGAAGCTGAAGCTAAAGCATTGAGATCTGGCATTCAATTTACTTTAGACCACGCTCCCCTTTGCGACAGATTTGAAACTGACGCCGAAGCCGTTCTTAAAGCTGTGTATTCATCGAGCCCGAACTGTCATTGGAAGGACAGGGCTATCCTCGGTGATATTCGAAATATGGCTAGCAATCACAGTCGTTTACGCATCTGTGGTGTTAGAAGAACGGCGAACAAAGTTGCTGATTGGCTTGCGAAAACTTTCTCTGATTCTCGTTTGTCTTGTAATTGGCTTTGTAACATTCCTTTAGAACTTAAGCTTATTGCTTGTAATGACTGTAACTCTTTTGCTGCATCAGGAGTTGGATAAACTCTTGATGCTTTTTTCTATATATTTGATTCCTTTGTCTAAAAAAAACAAAGAGAAGTGGTAGAGCTTTTTTTATATATATATTTTGATTTTTTAATAGATAATAAATAGATTTGGGTATCTTTAAATAAGCTATTTATTTTGAGTTGAAAAGTATATATAAAATAAATTAAGGGATTCCTAGCAAAAATTATATTTTGGGATTCCTGGAGCAATGTTTTCCTTTGCCTCCCCATAACCGACCTAGTAGGAGGGAGGGGAGAAAGAAGGGTATGGGGGAGGGGAAGGGGAGGAAGAGGTTGTTATATATGTTTTTAAATATATTATACAAAAATATTTATATATATATATATATATATATATATATATATATATATATATATATATATATATATATATATATATATATATATATATATATATAGTTATTACCCCAAAGTTTTGAAATATGTAACAAGGTTTTTTTTAACTTTTTTCAAATATAAAATTTAACTTTTTTTCTCTTCTTTTTCTCCATAGATATGAATTTCCATAGTAATAGCATTACGTGAGCCCTTATATTATATACATCTTACATTGTAATTGAATTTTTCTTTAAATAAACTTTTTTCCCATAACAAGGTTTTTATTAACTAACATTTAAAATTTAATAGATTTGTGTGTTAATTCTTTGTCCGTTTGTTAATTTTATAGTTATGTTATTATTTAGAATAAAATATAGAGTTTTTTTTTTCATAACATAAAAATTAGGGAGTCATGTGCAATGACTTAAAAAAGAAATATGTCTTCCAACCCTACAAATAAATCATATAGATATAAATAGTTACATTTTCAAAAGTTTTGAAATATGCTACTAGGCGACTTTAGAATTTTTCAAAAATTTATTTGTTTTTAACTTTGTTTTCTCTTTCTTTTTTCTCCAATATATATTCTTTCACAAAATAATTTAATTTTTCATAATTTTTTCTTTTACTTTTATGGGCTCAATGTATTTTTATTTTTCTAATTAGATTAGTGACTTAATTATTATTGTAATTTAGGAGTTAAACTTTATTGTATGATATTTTATTATTTTTTAATAAAATATAGTTTATTGGCATAATATAGCTAGATACTTAATCATAACTATATATATGAATAATACAATTTTATATTACTCGTATTTATATTACATGAAATGATTTATATTATAATTAAATTGCTCTTTTGATATTTATTTTATTTCTTTTTTTAGGATTCATGGTACGGTTAAATTTATAATTAAATTTGTTTTAATAATTATTTTACTCTAGCATATAGGTTTTTTGAATAATGTAAGTTTTAAGGTGCAATTAACTTCAAAAAGTTATGCCTTTCTTTGTAATTATAGACTGGGTGAATTATACATAGGGTCTTGAAGACCATATTTTTTTTCTCTATAGAGTATGGTCCAGGAATTCCTTCTTATTAGGGACATCTGTTTTGACAATTGTCTTTCCTACCCTTACTAACACTAAAAGACAAAGAAAGTGTGATGTCACCGTTTCTCTCTCCACTACCACTACCCACCTACCTCCGACCTCCGACCACCGACCACCGACCTCCGACCACCGACCTCCGATCTCAGACCACCAGTCACCGGTCACCGGAAAAAACATAGAGTATCGGATAAAATTGATGAGTATCGGAAAAATTGAGAGTACTCTATAAATTTGCTGAGTACTCTATATATTTTAAAGAGTACTCTATATATTTTGGTGAGTGGTCTGGATAATTTTAATGAGTACTCTGGATAATTTGATGAGTACTCTGATAAATATGATGAGTACTCCGTAAATTTAATCAGTACTCTGTCAAATTGATGAGTATTATTAAAAAAACAAAGCATAAATAGTAAAAAAAAAACCTTTATTCATCTTTATTACATATTTTTAAATAATTACAAATCAATATACAATTAAAAATGATAAATTAGCCTAGCTAATATTTTGTTTGACCAGATCTGGTCAAACCAGATCTAGATCTGAAATGAAAAAAAAAACCCTTCTTCTCGTCGAGCACCACCACCACCATGGAAACTGCCTTCTCGTCGAGCACCACCACCACCATGGAAACTGCTTTCTCGTCGAGAACCACCACCACCATCATCTTCTTCTGGTCGAGCACCACCACAAGCAGCTTCTTCTGGTCAAGCACCACCACCACACGGAAACTGCTACACTACTCCATCGAAGTAAATCCCGCCATGGAAACAACGCAACCTGCAACAACCTTGATTTGTGCTCCGGCGAATCAACGAAAAGGAGTTGCGCGAGAGTCTTGAAGAGGAAGAAAAGCAGCATCAACTCCGCTGGATCTCGGTGGCTGTACTCCGGTGGCTTCTTTCACGGATCTCGGCGCCTGCACTCCGGTCTTCTTCACACCTGCAACTCCGGTGAAGCCTCAGAAGGTCCGTTCAAGAACACCATCAACGATGCACCATCATCGAGCGTGAGAAGCTTGAGAAGCTCCATGGATGGAGGCGCGAGTTCTAGAGCTGAGCTGAATCTTCAGGCGAGATCTTCATGGACATGGATGGAGGTGAGATCGGAGGTTCATTAGGGAGGAGGGAGGTGGCGGTGCTATGGTGGAGGTTTATGAGAGAGGAGAGAGCTTTTGGGAAGAGAGATAAATGATTCACGTACAATAAATGAGAATTAGGATTAGAAATAAAATTATATATAGGAATAAAAAAAAAAGAGGGTATAATTGTAAATGGGATTTTTGTCTATAGTGTTAAATCTTAGTGGAGGTCTTTAGTAAGAAGAGGAGGAAAGTGAGGTTTGGATTTAGAAGAGGGGGTGTGTGTTCAAGACCCTAAGTGGCATTTTCTCTTATATACTATGTATGAATAGCTATTATCCTGAAATATTGATATACGTAATCTTTTAAGATTGTAATTAAATTTTTTCTTTTAATAGTATTCTCTCTTCTTTTGTTACTGTTATGGTTATCATATTATTTTCCAATAAAATTTCTGTTTATTGTAAAATAATTAAATGACCCTACAAATTCAAAATTTATTAAAATCAAAATATCTCCGGATTCCAAAACAGTACTCTCCTAAACGCCTGTTTCTCCGGAACTCATGTCCAATAAACTCCAAACTATCCTGCCTCAGTCTTTCCAATACACACTCTATAAAATTACAGTGGTAATGCTTTGCCTTGGCCACTGGATCTAGGAACGTTAATTAGCCTGTAAAATTTTATCATCCGGGGATTAAAAATGTAAGCACATCAGGGACTAGAATCATATATAATTACCAAAGTACAGATACATTTATAAAAATGATAAAGTTAGATAAAACTATATTCTGTGAACCTCAAACTGCACACACCCCTGTATCTCGCCATGTTTGGAATATATACTTTACTTACAAAGAATTAAAATTGTATTGGATTTTGATATATCCAAATTTTATTGTGATTTTAGAGATGTATACCTTGGTGCAAGCTTGGGTTTTGGTAGTAGTTGCTCTTATTGTTGTTGCAGTGGGATCGCTGCTACCTTGGTTCGTACATGAATTCTTGGTAACAGAATTTAGAGAACGAGAAGAAGCAAACCATGATGATGATGATAATGATTATGACGATGACACACAAACTATAATGATGAAGATTACTTTGGAAATGATGAAGGTTACTTTGGCGATGATGAAGGCGACGACTATGATACTGACAACTACTTCGACGAGGAGAAGGATGACGAGGATGATTATAGCTCTATGGATGACTATTAAAAATATGATTATTGAAATGTAATGGTCAGCGATCTTTATCTTTCTGAGAAATTGTAACTATGAACTTCATATGAACCTGTTTTGGAAGATATTAGAATTTAAACACTTTTATTTTTGTAATACAAGTACATAGCCGTATAAACAATGAAAACATACACACAATACCATTTTTCTGCAAATAACTTGGAAATAGGTATATTAGGGGTTAGCATAGGGTAAAAACCAACCCATAAACCAACAAATGCCCCGACACGTGTAGGGACGGGAGGTCTTAAAAACTTAATTTTTTAAGAATTGGAGACCTCGAGGAAGGCGGGGGCATATCAGTTAGAGCAGGGCTGGGGGCGGGATTAGTTTGCTTGTTTAACTTTTGGGCGGTTTAATAACGGGCTGAGATTATTAGTCTGGTTCAAATTATACATTTAGGGTATATTTGAGTCAAAGTAACTCTAATTGACTCTAACTCACCCATCTCTCTCTATTTAAATCCAACTCAGTCGATCTTAGTTTAAAATTCAATCAAGATCAATTAATATTTTAAAATTATATCGTATATTACATAAATCTGAAAACTGAAAAATACATTATCTGCTATTGATAAAAAAATTAGATATGTTATAGATCTAAATCAGATATATTAGATCCATTATCTTTGTGTCTGAAATTATAAAAGTATAGATCTCTAACATAATTACAACAATAAAATTTACATGAACCTAAAATTCAAAAATAAGTATACATTTCTATGATATAACTATATCAATTACATATATAAGAATGTATATAATATAACAAATATAAAAAAAAACTTGTACGAAAAATGCATAAGAATAGTTGAATACCAGATATTCGATATTGTTATTATTTGCTGGATGGAAATCCTTTTCTAATTTGCGATCTGTGTGTGTGTGTGTGTGAGAGAGAGAGAGAGATATCCGAGAAAAAGTATGTTAGAAAAAAATGAGATATATTTTAGTATTAGGGGTATTTATACCTGTAAGGCATGTAGATTGGGATAATACCCGATTTGGGATGGGTCTATAGTGGGTCAAATCGTAAAAAGAAAATGTTTTTGGCCCAAACGGTCTAAACATCTTAAAAACCGTTCATATTGGGGGAGGGGTAAGGTTGGTTTTTTATTTTGACCAACCTCAAGGTATTTTATATGCACCCAAAAATGTATTCACATATATTAACATATATGAATTCAAATGTGAGATTGGATTAGAGGAAATAATTTCAGATGAAATTAAAATAAAATTTTGCGAGAGAGTTTGGTGTTTGAAGTAGGAAAATATTTCTAATAGAGTAAATGAGTTGATGTTAGAAAGGGAAGTGGATTAATAAGAAACCGCGTATGACGTGATGTCCAAGAGTAGTTTTCGTAAAACGAGACCGTTTACAACCTTGGGCTGTGTATTAAATGGGAGTTATCTTAATTGGAATGGGTGTATCAGTCTTTCGATTATGTCGAGATTAGGGTTTTCAGAGATTGGGTCAAGTTAGATATTAAGACGCATGTTAGTTGGGTTCTGACAAAGTGTTATTGTTTAAGTTGGTTCTTTGTTGGTTTATTACGATATATATGGACTTATGACCAACACAGTTTTTTAACTGTTGAATAAAATGAGACTGTTTTCCAAAATAAAAAAAATATGAGATGGCATTTGTCTTATGTATTATATAAAAACAATAAAATTCCACATTGACTTATTTGCATAAATTCTATCAAGGTGACATATGCCAGTTTGTAGAAATTATTCATTTGCTTCTTGTAAACAAATTAAAATAGTACTTTTAACATATAGGGAAACTACCCTCGTGGATACCAGTGTTCCAAATTTCGACAAATAAGTGCCTAAGTTTTATAAAATAACAAATAAGTACCCAAATTTTTATGTTTATATCTTCCGTTAGTACCTACCGTTACTTTTGACGTTAACTGCCACATGAGGATTGCGTGGAACTTCCGTTAGTACCGAAGTTTTTCAAAATTTGACAAATAAGTGCGCAAGTTAGACAAATACGTGTGTAAACTTGGGCATTTATTTATCAAAATTTGAAAACTTGATTATTAACGGAAGGGCCATGCAATCTCGTCGTGGCAGTTATAGTCAAAAGTAACGGTATATACTAACGAAAGACAAAAAATATAAAGTTGGATATCTATTTGTCATTTTTGAAAACTTGGGCACTTATTTGTCCAAATATAAGCAAAAATTGCACTGTAAGTCCCTTTAATATGCAAAAATTGCACTGTAAGTCCCTATAATATGCAAAAATTGCACTGTAAGTCCCTATAATATGCAAACATTGCACTTAAATTCCCTATATTATGCAAAAGTTGTACTTAATCTCCCTATATTATGCAAAAATTGCACTATAAGTCCTTATATTTCAGCTAATTTTGAAGAAAAAAAATCAGATCGAGGCTAAGATAATATATCGTGTCACTTATATTTATTGGTATGATTAATGAACTTGGTTGGCTTTTGACATTCAAGTATAAAATATTCAGAGACTGCTGATTTGGATATACAATATGTTGGTACGTTAATATTATTGTGTGCAACAAAAACTCTAAAAAAATTGCACTAAAGGTCCCTATATTGATTTATTGTAGGGTATTTTGTGTCAAGTTTAGTTGCGATGCAAGTTACGTTATTTCGGGAAGTGATGACACAAACCTTTGACTTTGGAAAGCAAAAGCATCTGAACAAATGGGAGTTGTACAAATTTGCCCCTTTCTCTTTTTTTCTTTTAATTTAATTTTGTAAAAGTTTAGACTAAAGATGAATATTTTTATCTTACGAAGAGCGTAAACAACACGAGTATTTGGAAGATGTTAAAAACCGTTACAAGTATCTTCCTGAAGTGAAGCGTATTGTTAGGTAAATAAAAGATCTAGGGGCATTTAACTCATCAATAAAATGTGAGGGAATTTGATGATATAAATAATAATAATAATATATTACAGGCATAGACACTTACCAAGGCCAATATACAAAACACATGCTCTTAGACGTATAATGTCAAAAGCTATTAACGAGAATTTGGCTGCTGCATTGGCATTTAAGAGTTCAGATCCTCATTCTTTCAGCTAACAGTAAGACCGATGTATAACTCAGGACATGGTAGAAGAGAAATCTAACATATATTTAACAATGACACACCTTTCTGAAGATCAACATATATGATTCTCTCGAATTTAAACTTTTCAAAACAAACAGAAAGAACCATCTGTTGATCTTTAAAAAGGTGCGGCGTTATTGTTAAACGCTTTGGTTAATGCTAATAAATCCGTGTTAAGAAGATAGAGTTCAGGTATTGGTGAAATTTTGGTTAAAAACCCTTTGAATATCTCTAATCCTTCAAAAATAAGGTTTTTACAGTGACCTGTAATTTGGGGATATATATTAGTTTCGATTACTGGTAATATGGATATTGTAGCGACTACTCATGTTGGTCAAAACGGGGTTTATTTATGTGTTAATCAGCTAAAGGTTCAACTTACTTTCTATGGGGTTCCTTCTGCTTTATAGAGCACTTATGACAAGTTTTAAATTTGTCAAATAGGAAAATAAGGATTAAAACTTTTAATAAGGCATTAGTATGAAGTTAGAAACATATACTTAAATTAGTGGGAAAAAAAGTAAGGTTGAAATATAATACTATTTTATACATATAGTTCTTTCATTTGGGGAGGGTGAGGTAGAAAAGTCTCTTGATGCTGAAGTTGGGTTGTTTTCAGGCTACCGTTTCCTGTTGGGTTAATTGCATCATGGTCTCTATGTCATACAAAATATCAAAATATACCTATGTGTTTCAGGAGATACAAAATATTGAAGTTCAGGATTCACTGGCGTGAATTTGATCATTAAGTCAAAGAATTTAACGAAGAAATTGATCCAGATCGAATCGAGGTTTTTATTTTATACATTATCTCTTTAACCGTTTTTAGTTTCACTTAATTTACTTCTATCTTATATTTCTATTTTTTTTCAATTTTAATTATAGGCTCGATCGATATATATGATGAATTTAAATTTTAAAACATCTGATGAGAAATTGAAAAAGCACTTTACTGATCATATAAAGTAAAGGGAAGTTATAAGTGCTAGAGTGAATAAGCATTTAAAAAAATAGGAAGAATGTGTCGATTGGTTTTGGATTTATCAAGTTTGATTCTGTTGATACAGCACTAAACATTTGTAAGGACCTAAAGGTAAATAATGTCCTAAATTCAGAGGATTTCGCAATTTACGTAAATTGCAAAGAAATGGAGTCAATTATAGACAGATATTAACGAGGCAAAAATGAAGCCAAAAACTTTAAGGTTTTCCTAGAAAGATATTAAGGAGGCAGACTGAATATGTTTTACACCCTCTAAGAAGTTACGTATTCTTTTTTCTTTATCAAGTTTTGTCCCTACAGGTGTAAATCTATTTAATAGGAAGATACAAAATTCGAAAAACTGTAGTATATGTGATTTAGAGGATGAAACCACTGAACATTTATTTTTTGAATGCCCTTGGGCAAAAGCTGTATGGTTTTCATCTTCCATGGGTTTTAAAGTTAGCAACCAGCAACCATGTAAAGTGGATGCTTGGATGGCTACTTTTTTATATAAGGCCCATAAGGAGAGTGACAAAAAGGCCCATATTCTTGAAAAATTTGCTACTATTATGTGGCACATTTGGAAGGCTAGAAATGAGTTTCTTTTCAGAAACATTAAAGTTTGTCCCAAAAAACCATTTTTCAAGCTGGTATTCATTGGCAGGAACAATGTGAAAGTTTAAACCCTAAGGATGATTTTTTAAATCTGAAGGAAGAAATAAATATATATGAAATGAGCTCTTGTGGGAATAATCTTCTCAAGGATGACTTTAAAAGTCTGAGAGAAAAAAAGGATAATTGCATAACTCCATCTGATAAGGAAGTAAATGCGAGCAAGATTATTAAGAAAGATAAAGAAAATACTCCATTTTGTAAGGATTCTAAACCTAAATTGCAACCACCCCCTAAGAATTGGTATAAAATTAACTCAGATGCATCATTTAAAATTAATAAATCTATTATATCTTGTGTGATCAGGGACTATTCATGAAAGGTTATCAAGCTTAATTCGTGGGAGGTTGGAGCTGCTGACCCTATTGAAGCTGAAGCACTTGGTATTTTGAAAGCGTGTCTATGGGCTAGAGACTTCAAGACATTTAGATGCATTATAGAGAATGATTGTTTAGATGTCATAGGTCCTTTCGCTTCCAATTCTCCCATTATTAATGATTGTATTAAGAACATAGTTCGTAGTATTTACTTTACCAGTGAGTCTTGTAATCCATCTTTCTCTTATGTCTCGAGAAGATGCAATGTAGTAGCGGGTTGGCTAACTAAAAACACGCCGAATGGCATATGTTTTGAGTTAGATAGAGGGTTAATCCCACCTAAATTAGCTGAACTAATCAAAGCTGATTCCCCAAGTGTAGGGGTAGGCTAAATTTTGTAATATTTAGCGGTTTTAATAGAAAGCTTTTGGACAACAAAAAAAAAAGACAAGGTTTTAATGAGGCATATCTTTCAGTGAATATACAAGGGGGTGTTATAAATTACTTGATTATTGGTAGATATTCCCCGATAAAGTCATAGTGCGTAGAAACAATTTGCAGCAGTTTATGATGAAGCAAGCAGCTTTGCAACAACTTGAGCTTCACAACAGTTTAAGCTAATAGTTGTGAAATACTTATGTTTTTCTTAGTTCAATATGTAACCAATCCTCATTCTCACAGTGAATAATACAAGATTATATTTCTTTAAAGTTGCATTGCACATGAATGTAAACTTTTATTCACCATTTTCTAGTTTGGTCAATGATGTATCCATATTTGTGATATATTAATCCACTCACGAGACATCATTTTATGTGCACTTTTTAATTGTTATTGGATTTTCCCCTATTATTAGATAGTTTCTTAATTCATGCCTTGATTTGGAGGTTTATTACTTTTGTAGCATTTTTGGTATAATTTGTGTGTTAATGTGAAACTCTTAAGTAAAAGGAATTAATTAGATGCCAAATCAATTTCAAGGAGTTAAGGAAAGAACATTTGAGGTGAAATCTAGAGATAAAAGGAAACAAAGTTGAATTAGGAAAGGGAAAACTGCCAAATAAATCGATAAAGCTGTAAAATTGTCCAGTGTTTTGCAGTCTGCAGAAAATTTATTACGAATCTGGAGGAGCCCTTTTATGCGTAGATAGATCTTTAAATTACAGTAGTTTCCATATAAAGTACGCTGAAATCCGATAAGTAAGAAGGAGATATGCCAAATCAATGTGTAGTGTTTATTGTTGTCGCCTAGGGTGTGATAAAAATAAGATAAATATAAGTCAAGAAAACTACGCACTCTCACCCTAGACAGGCACAGTACTGCAAGTATTACAGGACGTATGCAAGTTTTAATGATAAGAAAGTTCGTTCTCAGGGACTTAGTGTGCTAGTCGAATGGGTAGCAATAACGAGTAAGCAATAATTAATTAAAAGACAGAAAATATAAGGAATAGATTTCGAAAATCACTAATTAAACTAAGAAAATAAAGACAATAAAATAAATACGAAGAATATGAGATGAGAAGTATAGCTTAGGTTTTGCTAGTATGCACTAATCCTTCTAATTCTTTCTATTAGATCTAGTTAATAAGGGAGAATATTAGCTCTTGTATACTTAGTCAGGATTCTAAATTCCCATACCTTAGACCTTGAGAGCGACTAAGGGGGATACGGACACACCACGAGGCTGGTTCGAATAGGGTTATCAAGCGCTACCAAGGCCCTAAGCAATCAATTTCCATACATGGTGATAGTGATTAATTCATACCCTAATGACTATCTAGTTAGAATCAGTTTTGTCAGGACTAATATCGACACTAGACGTTATGTGGTGTTTCAATAATTAGACACCTAGCTAAGGTGATCATCTAACTACTATTAGTAAAGCCTAAAGTGATCAGTTCTAGGACAGGCAATAAATCAAAACACATAAACAAATATAAAGGTAAGAAGCTAATATCAGATTAAAACATGTAATTCCCAAAGAAACTTAGATAGAAAGAAATTAGAATTCAAAGATTATACATGATGCAAAACCCAAGCTATGGGAAGTTTAGTTCATACCTGAAGGAAATAAACTAAAGGAAATAATAAAAGACATCATCTTGCTCTCTACAATAACTTGGAAGAATAAAACCTTAAGAACTAATTACTATGAGGCAAGGATCATTTACAAGTGATATAAGGGTGTATTTATAGGTGTTTAGAAGACCTAATTCGTTTTCTTGAAGGAGAGGTTAAGTAATGGACTCCAAGCCCAACTCAAATTCGTAACCTTAAAAACATGAAATCAGGCCCGTTTTTCTTTTGGTCCTAGAAGCTTCAGTTTTCATCCGTTTGATGCGTATGAATATACCAATTTCATCGTCTCGGAAAGATATTCAACTTTTCTCTTGACCGTTTCTCCAAATTCCACACCGGTTTTGAGATATGATATTATTTGTGGTTTTAGGTGCAGAAATTAAGGATTAAGGCAGGTTTTCCTTTTCCATGTTTTTAGCTTTTGTTTCCTTATATCCAATTACCATGCTTATCTCTTTCCATATATTGTAGTCTTTGACTTGGACTCTAGTTAATCTCCATAATTATCTTTAAAGCTTCACACTAAATAAATAATTAAACCCAATATGCTCTAAAAATATTACTTTACTAAATCAAGACTCAAAATAGGAAAGTGCACTATTTCTCAAGAAAATCGACTATTATGACTTCTAAATCACTAAAAATGATGTCTCATCCTAATATAAATCTATCACAAATGAGGAGACATCATTTATCTTGTCCTATATTTTAGGAAACAAAATTGAATTGGAATAAGACTACAATAACTTGCCTTTTACTCCAAGATTTCGATCTAGGGTTAGCTATCACCTATAAAAGCATCTAGTTATCATTGTAAACATGTCCTTGCTTGAATATTAATCCCTATATCAGGTTTAACATCCTTAGAATCAAGTTGAGAAGTATATATCTATAGTTTATTTCTTTCTAGCATACCTTGGGTTTTGCACATGTATAATATTTGAATTATATTGCTTATATTTGATGTTATTTGGGATTAAAAGGTTTTAAGAAGACGGGGTTGGACTTGCTCTGACCCAGACCACTCAGTCACTTCAGTTCCCACTCGTTGATGAAGAGGAGAGACCAAGCAGCCGCTTACTAGAAGGGCTCTGCTTTGAGCCGAGCTTGTCATTTCGTTCACAATATATATTGATTAAGCTACTTATCTGTTTCATACATTTTTTTTATGTGCTTTAATTTAATGACTGTATTCCTTGCTAGTGCACGAGTATAGGATTACCCCATTAGAAGTTGGATGGTCACTCGAAAGGGGTGTTCAATTGTAGAAACATCACATAAACTTCTAGTGTGTGGTAGTGATCTTGACATACTTGTCTAATTAGATAGTCACTAGGGGTTGAGATTAATTATCGATCATTGCGCAGGGTCCCCTTCCTATGTCCACAGGTAATTGTTAGGTTGTCACCTAAGTCCAACCTGACAGGGGTTAGAAGGAATATAGAATCCTGACTACTTACTCTAAAGAGCTTTAATCACCCTTATAACTGAAATATAGATTTAGAAGGATAAGTGCATACTAGCAAACCTAAGCTATATCTCTCATCTCTATTTAATTTGTTTTTATTTATTTGAATTAGTAGTTAATAATTACTTTCTCCAAATCTATTTTCATTATGTTTCCGCAGTGTAGGTTATATACTTTTTTATCTTTCAATTTATGAGAATTTTTAGCGTGTCTTCTTGGTGAGCACCATGAACATATTAACAATTCCCAAAAAAAATTAAGATAAAAATATATATATAACCTAAACCATAAAAACATAAAACCTCAAACTCAAACCCAATCCTCTTCAATCTCTTAAACCTCATTATCACTGACCTCAAACAAATTTTGGGATAAATAAGTACAAAACCGAAAACATGGAAACAAATGGTAAGATTGTGGAACTAATTATAAAAGTAAATAGTTTGCATTATTCACCAAAACATCCAAAGCATAATTCATTTAAACCAATTAAACAATCAACCATATAAGCAATAAATGAAAGTTGTTACTTTCTTGACATCACCGTAATGCAAGAAGCGGTATGTTGATCTCAAATATTAGAAATAAGCTTAGACTGTAACACGTTCCAGTATGAAGTGAAAGCCATTTGTGGTGACTTTTACTTTCCAAATAATTCTGTCAACTTAACGAGGCAGATTCGGGGGAAGTTAGGAATTAAAAAGTTTAGATGGACAAGTGGTTAAATACGCAGAGACGAAAATGCAGTTTACCAGTATATGTATGTCAAGAGACTCAATATTTAAAACAATACAACTTCCTTTTAATTTAGAGCACCTGATTCAGGGATTTATCTGGTATTTAGGTTATATATATCATTACACTTTTGTATGGTACAAGAACTTATAATGCAATTAACTCTAAAAAAAAAATTCACGAGGCATCACCATACACCTAATTCAGGGACTTATGTGGTATATATCATTATAATTTTGCATAGTACAGGGATAATCCCAAAGAAATACCTAAACATATATCATGTAATAATATCAATAATGTAAATCACACATACTTGTCATATAAATAATCAACACGTTATAATTTCAAGATTAATTTAGTTTCGCAATGCAAGAAGGACCAGTTTTTCACTTAGTTCGAAATAGTGGTTATACGGTGTTCCTCGATCATAACATAGTATCAAATGGTCCAATCAACTAATTTCTAGTACCTTAACTGTTTCTTAACCTAACTAAGAATGTTAAAGTCTTTCGGTTACAATTTAGGCTTATGGATGGTATGATAAGTATTTGGATAGTTTGAAGTGGGGTTTTGGCTCTCTCCTCACTAGCCATCAATGATCATCCTAGAGATTGATTTTGCACTCATCTAAATGCTCACTCAACCCTATTTATGCGCTTGATAAGCATCCCTAGGAATATCTAACCAATTCTCGATGATTACATAACATTACCTTTAGCGGTTCTTTTATTTTTTTCATTTCCTTTCATCTCTTTTTTGTAAGTTTGCCCAATATCTTTTTATGTTTTTATTTGTATTTGTTTTCAGTAAAACCCGACAAGGGGTTACAACAAAGCGCATCATCAGCATAGCGTATATAAAGCTCAACCCACCCAATGTGTTTCCCATAATCGAACCCACTACCCCAAACTCAAGCTCAAAGAATGGTAGTCTTAAGGAATTGTGATTCGAGTGCGGGTCATACAAAGAAGTCCTAAAATCTAAGGGGTATGACTTGTAATGTGGATACAAAGAAAGGGCTAAAGGCTAGAAGGGGCTAAGAATGATATTAATATATGATGTCTCTCTATTTGTGATGAATTAATATTAGTTGGAGACATCATTTTTAGTGATTTAGGAAGTCTTTGAGTCGATTTTCTCATGAAATATTACACTTTCCTATTTCTAGTCTTGATTTAGTAAATTATTATTTTTAGAGCATATTGGGTTTAATTATTTATTTAGTGTGAAACTTTAAAGATAATATGGAAATAAATTAGATTCCAAGTCAAGTCTGGAGATAAGGAAAGAAGAAATTGAAGAAATCTGGAGATAGAAGGAAACAGAGTTCAATTAGGAAAAGGAAAAGCTGCCAAATAAATATGAATTTCCGCACCTACGTCTAAATAAGTGACGATAACTCCAAAACCGAGTCGATTCTGGAAGATCCCTTTCATAGGGAGATAGATAATTCCGTGAGTATTCTTTTGATATCTTATGGGTCAAAAACGGTCAAGTAACGAAAAAGATATGGTAAAAACAAGTCAGCAGTAATTATCCTTATCTACATACGAATTTGAGTTGGGCTAGGAGTTCATTACTTACCTTCTCCTTCAAGAAAACGAATTAGGTCTTCCTAAACACCTATAAATACACCCTTATACCATTGTAAACATGTCCTTGCTCAGTTTCAAGCTTAGGCTTAGTCCTTACTTGTATTTTCTCAGTTTTAAATAATAGCTTAGTCCTTATATTAATTATTCATCCTTAGTATCAAGCTATTCATCCAAGAAGCAAGCTGACCTATAGAGGAAGACAAGAAGCAAGAAGTTGGAGAGTGACAAACTCCTCTTCTACATCTCACCTTCTCTATATTTAAGGTAATTAGCTATAAATTTGTGGCTTCACCATATTTCTAAGCTTTTATTCTGTAAGTTTTACTTTTCATTGTTGGGTTATTATTTTGTCTTTAAATTCATAATACTATTTGTTATTTTAATTGATTTGAGCTTGGCGTATATTGTTATTATGTGTTTTGACTTATTGTTACAACCCTGGATTTGGCCAATCTTAGGACTATTCTTAGTTATTGACAACACCACATAATCGTCTAGTTTTGATCCTTTGCCTAACTAGATAGCTATAAAGGTTTGATTTAATCACCAATCATTACTCAAGAATCCTTGGTAGTGGAGAGGTTGCTCCTAAGCCTAATAGAGGCTAGGTAGAATTTAGAATCCTGGTTAATATGTAATGCTTAATCTGTGACAGGTTAGAATAACAACTTAGTAAAATTGACTCATATTAGTGACCCTAATCTATTAGACTTACATTCATATTTATTTATCTGCATTCGTATTTGTTTATTTCATATCAGATAGGTATTCCTCTTATCCTATATTTTATTCTAAACATATAAATTCATCTACGCTTGTTAAACATACTTAGATCTAACGGATTAAATCCCTACGAATGAACTTGACTTATCATTAGAACTTGCAAAGGATCTCTGATACTTACAGTGAGTTCTGTGGTTCTCAAGGGTGTGTTCTCACAATTATTATCTTTATTTATCTATTATTTTATCACACCTTTGCCCCCACCAAGTTTTTGGCCCCGCTACCGGGGATTTATCTTTAAGTTAAATCTATTTTGTGTTTATTTAGTGTAGAAGTTTTTATTTGTTTTCAGTTTTACGCTTTCTTTTTGTTTTAGTCTTTTTCAGGTTTCAGATGGCTAATCAACGGTTAGAGCTAGGTTTTCCTAGTCAATTTCGAGTTCAACGCATTGGGATTAGCGTCCCAACTATCCAAGCCGTTAGATTCAAGCCTGGTCCTGATTTAATTAATCAATTCGCGAGCTATGGGAAATATAATGGTGATACACATTAAGATCCGGTCAGATCTGTTCAGAAATTCATGCAATTCTGTGATGCCTACATTACTGAAGGTGTTACGCAAGAACAGATGTATTATTTAATGTTTCAATTTTTCTTAACCGAGAAAGCAAGCGATTGGTTAGATGATCAACCTCCCGAGCTAATAACAAATTGGGACAAGCTTCAAGAAAGATTCCATGATCAATTTTGTCCTACAAGTATGCGAGTGAAGGAACTATTGGAGCTTATGAATTTCTTACAAGAAGCCGAAGAGAGTGTTGGCGAAGCATGGACGAGATTTCAAAAGATGTTGGCAAGATGTCCAATACACGGATACACGCCACAATTACAATATTCCATGTTCTATAATGGACTCAATAGAGAGTCAAGGCTGAGAGTAGATGATATGGGTCGTGGTAGTTTCGTCTCTATGGATCCAAAAGAAGCAAAGAGTGGTATGGAAACAATCATCAAGACCGACATAAGTTGGCCACAAGAACAAACTCCTACCATTAATGAAGAAACAGAAGCGAGGTTTTCAAGCTTGCAAGATCAAATACAACAACTCGCCATAGCAGTTAAGGAAAGCATCCAAATTCCACCTCAACAGTTATACCTGCAATAACAAGCCTATGAAAACCAAGTTAATCATCCAACGGGCTGCAATGTGCACAGTGGAAGACAAGCTCCATCACGTCTGCAAGAAGACATCACTGAGTTAAAAGAGACTACTAGTCAATTCATCAACTTATCGAAGGATAATATGAGTAGACTTGAATAAAAGATCGATTCATCAGTAGTGCAAAGCCTGCAATAACAGAATCAAGATCTGAAACAGCATAATCAACTTTTAGTGAAGAATGTGATGCGGCTCACTACAATCATAGAACAAATGCAACGTCAACTCCTACAATTGACCCAAGATACAACTACTGACATGAAGAAAATCCAATACGTTGACGAAAAGGTTAAGACTATTATCCTTCAAGCTCAAAAGATAAAAGAACACGGTGAGATAATCACCGAAGCGCAACCATCTCCCTCAAAAGGGGATGTTCTACCAAACAAGTCAAACGTAAGTCGGATGAACTTAGATGAGATAATTGTTGAAGATTGGGTTGAAGAAGTTGAACACGATGAAAGTAAGAAGCCAAGAGTGGTTGATGAACCAAGGATTGAAGAGAGAAGTAGAGAAAGACAATCACCCATACATTGCCACTATCCCGTTTATCCAAAGGAGCAACACTAGAAGTGTATAGAGGCGTTAAAACAAGTGAAAACTAACGTCCCTTTACTCGAAGCTATGAAAGGAAGGCGAAACTATGATAGATTCTTTATGGAGGCACTCTCAAATAAATAAAGGTTCACAAGATCCAAATCTGTGACACTCAATGAAGGGATACCAGCACAAGTGCAGCAAAGATTACCACCGAAGCTTAAAGATCCTGGAGGTTTCAACCTCCCAATCAAAATAGGTGGCATATTTCATGGAAAAGCCATGTGTGATTTAGGGGCAAGTGTGAATATCATGCCCAAAAATATATTCAAGAAGATTGGTATTAGTGATGCAAAATCGACATCTGTAATCTTACAACTTGCGGATCAATCAACAGCAAAGCCGTGGGGTGTAATCAAGGACGTGCTCGTCCAAGTAGGTAACCTTGTTATTCCCACGGACTTTATTATTCTTGACTATAAAGCTGATAAGAACGTCCCATTCATTCTTGGGCGTCCATTCCTAGCCACCAGCGATACAATAGTGAATGTGAATGAGGGAACCGTGACTTTCCGTATTGAAGTTAACTCTGAAACATTCTATGTTTCGGGGAAGAAGAAAAAGAAAAATGAGTCAAAATAACTATATCCAATCAGAGTTGTAACCAAGAAGCCAGAACCTGTAAGCCCCCAAGAAACCATGGAGAAAAAAATTGAGTTTGGGGTAGGAGACGAGGTGGCATGGAAATCTCCCAACCCCAAACATAACAGATCTTGGAAAGGGCCATACATTATCACGCAAATCATATCAGAAGGAGTGGTTAAATAAAAGCTATCGAGGGTTACAAGCTCAAGTTGGTAAGTGTTAATCATCTCACTCACAACTTGGGAGTCTATAAAAAGAAATAACTGAGGTAACTCGTCTAACTTTGAAAGACGTTAAACAAAAGTGCCCTATGGGAGACATCCCATAGTGATTTATATTGTTATATTTTAGTTTAGATTAGTTGTTTTTAGTTGATATTGCATATTTGAGAAAGGTATTAGTGTTTTTGGATGTTAGGTATTAAATAAATCGAGTTTGGGAAGCAATAACGAAATTTTTTGGGAGTTTTCTGACCTGCCACCGGTATACCAGACCCTACCGGCGGTATACCGCAGGTCTGAAAACCCGAGGCCACGGGTACTAGCCACGTGTTCAAGGAAGAAGATTGGTTTTCGAAAGACAGAAGCTCCGGTATACCGGGCTATACCTCTGGTATACCAGCCAGAGTAAAAACCCGTGCCCACGTGTTTGCAACTCGGGTATTTTGACATAACGTGGATCTGGAAGAACAATACCTCCGGTACACCGAGCCTTACGGCCGGTATACCGCCCGATGTCGCTGGAGAAAAAAAATTCGCGTTTTTTTAGGTTATAAAGAGTAAGAGGTGAGTTCTAAACCGAATTTTTAAATCCTTAAGCCTCACTTTCTTCTCCAAACCTATCCCAGCTCCATTAAAGCTTCATCAAACCTTCACCCAACATCAAAACACTACCAAATTACCATGAATTTACATCCCAATCCTTCCCTACATCATTACCAAGAAGATTTTATCACCCAAATCATATCAAAACACCTAGAAACCAAGAATCAAAACCATGATTTTCAAAGTCTTCTTCTCAAATTCCTTAAACCCACATCATTAAAGCTTGATTCCATCATACCCACATAGAAAATTGTCATCCTAACACCTTTCCTAACCCAATTAAAGCTTGTTCCGCCTATGATCAAGAGTTACAAATTTCAAGAGTGCTCAAAGCTTTGAGTTGGGGGTCAAAAGAGATGATGAAGAGATGATAGAGATAGTACCAAGTGTTAAGGGAGATGAAGAATCAAAGCAAGGTGTTGGGTAAGATCAAGAATAAATCAATTGAGATGGGTACTAGTTCGGGAATAAATTACAAGGTAAATCGGGTCAAGTAAGTAGAGGAAAGCATGCAGTGGTGAATTCAAAGAGCAAAAAGGTTTCAACTTTCATAGAGAAGACACCATAACCTCTTCCTATCAAGATCCATCTACCCAAGATGAATAAAAGCTTCTGGGACGCTAGTAGCTGTGTTCAAAACATATTCCTGGATGAACACCGTCACATGAGAAAGTATTCGAAAGAAAAGTTGGAAGACGATAAACAAGAGATTTCTAGAGTGTGATTGATTGGGATGGAGCATAAGAGGATGTAAGGGAAAGAGAAATTGGTGATCCTAGAAGTTTACATACATGGAAAGCACTGCACCCTATTCCGGGTATTGATCAGGCGAGGTAATAGCCTCGAAGAGTATGTTTTCTTTCTTCCCTATCATTTCTATATGTGCAATATCTGTAAAATCTTAATTTTCTTTTATTTTATTTTATTTTTGAGTCTTTTCGAGTCGTGGGGACACACTCATTTTTGAGTTTGGGGTGTGGGGATTCGTTGTCCCTAATCTCCATTTTTTATGTGCTTTATTGTTTTTTAAGGTAAAATTAATTTTTTTTGAAGGAGTAGATGTATGTAGAGTGTGTTTAATAGCTTGAAAGCATAAGCTCAGTGAATTGATAGAAAGTAGTATGTTTATGAGCTATTTTATTTTGTATGCTTTGAGTATTTGCAGGAAAACACACATTGATAGCAAATAAAAGATTAGTTAGCAATGCGATAGAAAGTATGTTCGATCTCAGGAATCCATGAGTGGTGTGTAGGCCGTGAGATCCAAGATAGTTGATAAACCCATTTGATGAACGTGCTAAAGGTAAGAGAATAACGAAATTGCATGGTGTAGAAAATGATCAAGGCAGTTCTTTCATATTGAAGCCACTTGAAGCCTTTTTACTTTCTCACCCTGTTAATTGATTTAATATTTTATATCCTTCTCAGCCCCTTCTAGCCTTTCTAAAGCCTTTTTATTTAGCCACATTATAAGCCATATCCCTTTAGATTATAGGACTTTTCCATATGACCCGCACTCGAGTCGCGATGCATAGACAATTGTTTTAGAGCTTGAGTCTGGGGTGGTGGGTCCACCATTATGGGAATTGTTATTGGGTTGGGATTTTTGAGCTTATTAATTGTGCTCGTTCTACATATTGACGATGATTCACATGTTTATATTGTAACCCTTTGTCGGGGCAATAGTGAATGAAAAAGAAGCTACGAGCTAGAATTGAAAAGAAAAAAAATATATGAAAAAAAATAGCGTGATATCTCGAACATCAAAAAAAAGTCATAGCTATACAAAAGAAAAAAATGATTTTGAAAAGAATATATATTCGGACCGGCAAAGAGGAATTTTTATGTGAACATCTTTATGCTTTAATTGGGTTATTGGGGATGCTACTTTGTGCATCAAGAAAATCATTAGGTTGAGTGAGAAACGTTCTATGAGAGTAACTCAAGCTCTAGGGCGATTCGTTGATGGCTAGTGAAAAGAGAGCCAAAAGCCCACTCTAAATTATCCAAATATACTTATCATACCGTCCCTAAGCCTACATTACAACCTTAAAGACCTTTTGATTCCTTTCTATGTAATCGAGAAGTGATTCAACCAATAGAGAGTAGTTAAGTGGACCTTTGGATACTAGTGAAGTTTGATGAACAATCTATAGCCTCCTTGGTGAACTGAGTAAGGAACCTCTCCTTCTTACATTGCGAGCTAATCTAATCTTGAATTCAAGCAGTGTTGATTGTGGATATGAGAAGTGTGCAGGTATGTAGTTTTTAAATATTATTACATGAAATTTTCTGAGTAGTTGCTTTGAGTCTATTCTCCATATTATGCTATCTTCTTCCCTCTGTGCTTAATTGACCTAGGTGTGTATTTAGAGACTTCCCTTTGTTTTTATCTTTATTGTATCGGGACGATACAACTTTGAGTTGGGGGACTTGATGTCTCCCTATTTGTGATGAATTAATATTAGTTGAAGACATCATTTTTAGTGATTTAGGAAGTCTTTGAGTCGATTTTCTCATGAAATATTACACTTTCCTATTTCTAGTCTTGATTTAGTAAATTATTATTTTTAGAGCATATTGGGTTTAATTATTTATTTAGTGTGAAGCTTTAAAGATAATATGGAAATAAATTAGATTCCAAGTCAAAAATGAAGATAAGGAAAGAAGATCTTGATGAAATCTGGAGATAGAAGGAATCAGAGTTCAATTAGGAAAAGGAAAAACTGCCAAATAAATCTGAATTTCTACAGCTACGTCTAAAGAAGTGATGATAACTCCAAAACCGAGCCGATTCTGGAAGATCCCTTTCATAGGGAGATAGATAATTCCGTGAGTATTCTTTTGATATCTTATGGGTCAAAAACGGTCCAGTAACGAAGAAGATATGGTAAAAACAAGTCAGCAGTAATTATCCTTATCTACGTACGAATTTGAGTTAGGCTAGGAGTCCATTACTTACCTTCTCCTTCTAGAAAAAAAACCGGTGATTTCCAAAGAACCGGTGATTTCTGAAGAACTGCTCCTAGAAAGAAGACCACCATTGGTGGCACTCAAGAACAAGCTATTGAGATTCCTGATTCGCGTCCTAAACGAAATATTGAAGAAGTTAAGCTTGCTCCCAAGAAAAAAGAAATCACAGGTCAGAAGAGAAGATTAATTGATGAACCAAAAAGTGAGGAAGAACATGAAGATGAGATTGATAAAGAAATTGAGGATGAAAACGAACAAGAAGTTCCGGAAGTACCAGCTCCACAGAAACCCCCGCGAAAGAAGATGTGGGCCCATAAGCCAAAGAGGGTTTATACTTCTTGGAATGATCAAGTTCGTGAAAGAATTGAATTTTTGAAGTTTGGTGAGGAGATGGATTTTCCTAAGGGTATTATGAGTAGTGCTCACAAAGAATATGTTGTGGCTTGTGACAAGTTTGGTTGGAAAGAATTGCGAGAAAGGAAGCTTGAGTTTATTCCTACTTTTGTGCGAGAATTTTATGAAGGATTAGCTATTTCCCGTGAAGCAATTGAAATTCGCAAAAAGGTAGTTCCTTTCTCTATTGAACTTATTCGGAAATCTTTGAAGTTACCCAACTTTACTGGGTTATGTCAGTTCCAAGAATCCCTTAATGATCCATTCTTTGATTATGAATCCCTTTGGGGTACTGTGCTTATTAATGGGGCTAACCCAATTCCAAAAGGAGAAAGGTATCCTGGACAGTTTTACAGCAGTAATTTGACACCTCGTGCGAAGGTTTGGTCTCGTTTCATAATCCCTACTTTCTTTGGAATTAAACACACATCCGAGTTGAAGAAGGAACATATAATCTTTATCAAGTGTGTTATGGAGGAGAAACAGATGAACGTTGATAAAATTATTTATGACACCATCATGGAATTCGCGAGAGCTCCGATGAAACAACAAAATCTCAAGTTTCCTTGTACTATCACTACTTTGTGCCTAGACGCAAAAATTCCGCGTAGGAACGCAGATATTGACGGTGTTTCAGTTGGAGTGAGCATGGCATTGAGTACAATTCAGAATATCCATGATGAAGCAACACGAGCTACGAAGACTCCTAGAGCTCCTCCATCAAAGAAAGCAAAGAGTGCTCCTGAGTTGGAATCGAAAATTAGGGTGTTGGAAGAGAATCAAGAGAAGACAATTGCTACCTTAGTAAACGTTACACGAGAGCTGGACCTTATACACAATTTAATCCTTGGCGTGAACACACTTCAAAACGCGGTTTATAATGTTCTCACGCAAGATAAAGGTCCAGAACGCAACACCGGTAACCAGCCACGCGCTGGTTAAGATACGTTTTCTAATCCTTCCTTTTTAGTGTAGATTAGTTTACTTGCTTTGAGTCTTTTTCGAGTCGTGGGGACACGGCTCATTTTTGAGTTTGGGATGGGGTTCGTTGCCTCATCCCAGTTTTTACGTGTTATTTGTTTTATTTGCTTTCAATAAAAGAATTTTCGGAGTTGCGTTTGACTGTAGAAAATTTTAAATATCCCTTTAAGCATACTTTTGATGAATCTATGATAGTAAATAGTGGAATTTAGGGATTGATATAAAACGCATTTAGAATTGCATGCAAACATAGGTAATTGATAGGAAAAATTAATGAACAATGCAAATGAAGTAAGCTTGTACTTAAGGAATATGTTTGGTGTGTAGAACGTGAAATCCTAATTAGTAGAGAACCCACCTAGATATGAACTAAAGACAAGCTATGTACTTAGGAAAATGATAGGGGCAGTTCTTTGTTAGCCATTTGTGACTTTTTAGCCTTCTATCCCTTATATTAATTTTATCCGTCTTAGCCCACTTTGAGCCTTTAGCCTTTTCTTTGTAGCCACGATATAAGCCATTATCCCTTAGATTATTAGGCATGACCATATGACCCGCACTTGAATCACAATCCTGAGACATGTCTCGAGCTTGAGTTTGGGGTGGTGGGTCCACTTATGGGGAATTTATTGGGTAGGGATTGATGTGCTTTGTATTGTAGCACAATTGAAGATGATATGTACTTGTAACCCTTTGCCGGGAATGAGAAAAAATGAAAAAGAAAGAAAAAATAAAAAATTCGAAAATCCAATATAGTAGAAACCGGGAACCCGGTTTGCAACTGTACAAAAAAAAAAGAAAAAAAAAGAGAAAAGAAAAGAAAAAGAAAAAAAATGAAAGAATAAACATCCGGCAAAGTGAATTTTTTTCTGAAAAATCGTCTTATTTGTAATGGGTAGACATGGGACGCTAAATTGTTGCGTAAATGGGTGAGTGAGAACATTTTTTAGCGTAAACTCAAGCTCGAGGACATTTGTTGATGGTAAGTGAGGAGAGGGCCAAAAGCTCACTTCAAATTTACCAAATATACATCCATACCGTCCTTAAGCTAATATTAAAACCATAAAGACCTCGTGGTTCCTAAGTATACAGTGAATTTATTATGTTGATAGGGAATATATTAGGTGGAGCGTTCAAAGCGAATGAGGATTGGTGAACACCCTATAGCCATCATACAGAGATGAGTACAAGTGTAATCTTCAAGCATTACGACTTTAATTTTATGATTGACATTATTTGTGTTTGATTTTGCACTATAGATGTATGTGTATATTAGTTTCTAGAGTTTGCTATATAAGATTTATCTTAAGAATTGCTTTAGGTGTATTTGCTAGCTTCTATTTGTTCTTACGTTTACTTCTACCCCTTTGTTTTATTTTGTTTTGCTTTGTCGGGACGACAAAGGCTTGAGTTGGGGGTCTTGATGTCTCCATAATTGTTCTTATTTTCGACCCTTGGGAGACATCATTTTTTATGTATAATTGAATATTTTGATAGACTTTTGAGTTAAAAATGCAATAATCCGGAATTCCTATTTTATTTCTAGTATTTTTTATTTATTAAACTTTTACGCGTAATCTTGTGTATTTTAGTGAAAAGTTTGTAGGTTTTGAATATTAGCTAGGAAAGGAATCCGAGAAGAGAGTCAAAGATCGTGATATGGAGTCAAAGCTTAAAGATAAATCCCGAAAGAATTATATTTTGGAGCTGCAAATCTGAAAAACAGGCCAAATATTGCTGATTTCGAAGCACTTACGAGTTGATTTTGCCGCTGACCTTTGAAGATAATATGTTCCTTATCGAGTTACGGAAATCTAGCAAGTGATTTTAGGTCAATCGGAGTTATAACGAATCGGCTAGAGCTGTTTTAGTGGAGGTGGTGCAGCAGTTACGGGATTTTGGGCTTAGAAAATGGACTTGGGCTTTTAATTAGTGATTTAATTTTAAGTCCAAGGCCTAATCCGTTTTTATTATTATAAAAGGGGCTTATGACTTCTATTTTACATACAACTCATTATTCATAAGCAGAAGCATCAAAGAGAAGTCAACAAAGGAAGAAGAAGAAAGTCGTAGAGTTGGGGAGTGTCTATATCTCCATTCACAGCCAAATCCAATTCCGGAAATTAGGTTTTCTTTATTTTTAATTCTGTAAAACACTATGAGTTCTCTTTCTATTAATTTCGTTTTAATTTCTTTTATCATGAGCTAATTTCTTCATAGTACTTGAGAATGCATAACGGGTGAATCCATATTCTGTTGAATTTCATATGTCTGAATTTGGGTTTTCAATAAATTAAATTAAATTAAATTGGGTCTTTTACATTTTTCTGTAATTTGAGATTATTTACTATTTTTGGAGTGATCAACTAAGAAAAGGTGTTAGTATCTAGGCTATTCCACATATGTGGCGTGTGGATAATCCTGGCGGAGGGTTTAGGTATGGACTTAATTACTCAATCTAAAATCGAAACTATTTGAATCTGACGAGCTTAGTTAATTTTAAGGCCAATGTGGTAAAAATTACTTAATTATTCGAAAGTGGATCATATTTACCCTGATGGGACTAGTGACACTCTAGAGTAGCCTCGTAGTCCACCCTGACGGGGGTACAAGGAATTTAGAATCCCGACCAATGTTAATTGACCAATTTAACCCTTAAACAACATATGTTATGAAATAGAATTAGGAGGACCCCTTGCGTTTCTCAAGTACTGCCTTCTCATATTTGCGTCTTATCTTCATTTACTTGCGTCTTAGTATTTATTTGCATTTTCACTTTAATCTTTCATCACTTAGAATTAATACAAACAACCAATCAATCATTATATCGTTTATCTGCTTTCATAAGTGCAACCATTCATTATCTGATAAGCATTGTAGTTAACCAACCGTCCCTGAGAACGAATCTGTTATCACTATTATTACTTGGGACAACCGTACACTTGCGGTTGTGGTTCAATTACTTTTTGCATTTATTTTAGAACACACAAAGGACCACCACAACCCTAGATTTGGCCAATCTTAGGACTATTCTTAGTTATTGACAACACCACATAATCATCTAGTTTTGATCCTTTGCCTAGCTAGATAGCTATAAAGGTTTGATTTAATCACCAATCATTACTCAAGAATCCTTGGTAGTGGAGAGGATTCTCCTAAGCCTAATAGAGACTAGGTAGAATTTAGAATCCTGGTTAATATATAATGCTTAATCTGTGACAGGTTAGAATAACAACTTAGTAAAATAGACTCATATTAGTGACCCTAATCTATTAGACTTACATTCATGTTTATTTATCTGTATTTGTATTTGTTTATTTCATATCAGATAGTTATTCCTCTTATCCTATATTTTATTCTAAACATATAAATTCATCTACGCTTGTTAAACATACTTAGATCTAACGGATTAAATCCCTGCGAACGAACTTGACTTATCATTAGAACTTGCAAACGATCTGTGATACTTGCAGTGAGTTTTGTGGTTCTCAAGGGTGTGTGCTCACAATTATTATCTTTATTTATATATTATTTTATCACACCTTTGCCCCCACAAATATATAAATATAATATGGTTAGAAAGTTAAAAGGCAACCATGGGTTTATCAAATGAATGTCTTAATCATTTTCCTAACTGTGTAATTTCATTACTTTTTACCTCTAGTATGTGCATTAAGTGGGTTTCCAACTAGTTCAAATCTTACCTTCTACACAACATGCATTCTCCCTAAGTTCAAACTTACTTCTACACATCACTTACTAATCTTTTCAGTATTTTATGACGTGTGTTCATGTTAATACTTTAAGCATATCATTATCTTTCTAAGCTTATGCTTTCCGGGCAAAATTTCCATATTATACACCTAATTCCCTATATTATACACTAAAATATTTTAATTTGGGATGTCCTTTTACATTTACTTGAAATTAGTAGTGATGGTTTCGTTTATACGTACTTTGGTTTAATATATGTAGTCCTTGCGGTGTACAAACAAATATTTTAGAGTCTTTAAGTGTACTATCCCTCAACTTCTTTTATTACACTTTATAATAGCATTAGTCATAGCTAACTTTTGTAGTTCCTAAGATCGATATTTGTTTTACTTATACATTACTTGTAATAAACCCATACACTTGCAGTGAGTTTAACGTAGTGGCATAGGGTGTTTTGTTCTCTTATTTTACATCGTTATTTTATCACACCCCAACCACCACCAGGTGAATACGAGCATTTTATGCTACTTTCTCATATTTTCATTTTAGTTCTTCTTAGTTGGCCTTATTTACCTTTCAAACCTCAAAATATGCACTTTAATCACTGCTTTTATTTTATATATAAAAACTCAAACCCAAATATTATTATTTACATTCTCGTTTACCTTCGCTAATATCCTAAATATAACTTGAAAGCACAAGCTTAACTTCATAGTTCATATGGAGAATGATTCATAATACTTACTCTTTATTACTTGGGATGACTTGTACAATTGTGAAGAGTTCTTCCCCCGTGTGTGGTTTTTATATCACACACCAGCGACCGCCATATACATTTTCTTATTCAACCTCAAGTGGTACTTTATCCGTCCCCTTATCATTATTTATAAGGATGTTAAAAGGTGGTTTTGGTGGTCCACAACTGGCTGAAATGGTAGATCAATTCTACTGCCTCTTTGAACTCTCCTTCTTCCCATACCTCTTCCACCTGCTTGAGTCTGTTTCAAGCACAATAACATGTTCAAAATAATAGATGGTAATATAACATCTACATGGTCAAATTGTACCTCATTGTCCACAACATGGCCATCTTCTTCAGAATCTTCTTAAGAAAGATCTTTAAATATAACCTTTATATGTACATATTGAGGTACAATGTCATCTTCCCGAAAAAACTTCATCACTCGTATCTGAATGGGCATGAAAATACTCATGAAAAGCTTCCACACTAAGATATGTATCACTGCTATCTGAATCGACATGCGAATACTTATGAAAAGTTTCCCCACTAAGTACCTCAATACTACTATCTAAATAGCCATGTAAATTCTCAATAAAAATCTTCCCTACTAAGTACTTCTACAGTATTATCTATGTATCCATGAAATTATCCATAATCATCCCTATCATTAATAATATTGGCATCCTCAACATCAAGATTGTCCTCCTCGCTATCCACTGGCTACATGCGTATCCATCCTTCAATTTTTTAAACACTTTAGCCTTGTAGTACGTAGTAGTCTATATTTTATTACTAGTACAAATTTTTATGTAAAATAAAGAGAAACTATATGTCATAAGATTAAGTACATGTCATTATTTGCAAATCATATTACTTCACATATGAATTAGTATGATTTTTCAGTGGAAAACTGATGTCACGCTTTTTGTGATGAATTAATATAGTCTTGAGACATAATTTGATAGGATTTTAGTGCATAATATGGGATTTATCTTTATATTTTATATATTTTGTTTTAGTGGTCTAATCTTAGATTTATATATACTTGGAGCATTTTTTTGGTGATTTTTGCAGTGCAAAACTCCTAGATATATATATGATATTAGAATCCAAGATGAGTCCAAGAGGTCAAAAAATGAAGAAGGAACCCCGACCAAGCCACAGAAGAATCCAAGAGGACCAGTTTAAGCTCAAAAGAAATTGTAGGCAGAATACTTTAGTCGACGTGTAAAAATCATAACAAATAATTGGTATTGAATTAGCTAATGATATTAATACACAAGGTATGGCGTCTAGTACTCGTGGTTATAAGGGCGTCCAATTCCGAGTTGTGACGTGAAAGTTATGTCAATTTTATGGAAGCAACCAAAAGTTGTTCAGATTAAGAAGAGTCTAATGAGCTACTTAAGACTCACTTAAGTTGGTCCGTATGACTTCAACATTTCTAAAGCCTATATATACTTAACTAGACCAGCAAAACATGTCCCTTATCATTATTCGAAGATAAAAAAGCTGAGAGCAATTAGGCAAGAACTAGAGTTCAAAGGCAACACTTTTTATTTCATTAATCAGTGTAAGTCTTCTACCCTGTCAATTCTTGTTTTAATTATGACTTTTAACTGCTTTTTTATTCTTGTTTTACATCATGAGCTAAATTGCTATAACTTGAGAATTGTAAGGGTATGAAACCTAGATCATAATTTATTCTGTTCATATGAATTGGGATTTTAAATTTATACGAAATTGTGTTTTTTCGTTAATTGTGTGAATCTATTATTTTGTCCAATTAATATGTTAGATAACAACTTGACTATCATTCGACATGGGGTTGGGTTGTGAAAAATAGTTTATATTCGTTTGATGTGCGTTAGTGAACCGACATGTCTTGACTAATCAAATAGCCAATAAGGTTAGAGTATGTGCGTCCTAATACTTGGTAATGTCACTCGGCATAGGTCGTTACAGTACCTAGGGCAGCCCCTTATCTATCCTACATGAATTTAAGAGGATATTTGGATCACAACTAGTGGTTAAATACCAATTTATCCTTTAAAACAAGAAAAACATAAATTGGGTCTAGCGGGGATCACTAGCAATTCTCGAGTTATCTCTCTCTTATTCTTAAAACTTCCTTAGTTTAGAATTGCTTATAATTAATCATAGTTTTATTTTACATTCATATTATCTTTCAGAAATTAAACCAAACAAATTTATTTACTTTTTCTGTCTTTTTTTTTAACAACGTTTAGTCGAACCTAGAGCTAAGTTAATTATTAATTATCTAATCCATGTAGAGACAATATTACTTATTATGATATTACTTGGCAACCCATACTTGCGGGGATCAACTTCAGATTGTTGATTTATTGTCACACCTCAGACGACAACAACAACTAATTAGGATTCTTTTAGATTTTTCAGATTACTTTTAGTTTACTAGATAACTTTAATGCTACCATTACTTGATTAGAAGATACTGTTTTCAATGCTACTTTTACTCGATTAAAGCCTAAATCAAAGCCTAAATCCTAACTCAAGTAAGCGCACCTACCAAAAATTAACATCAATATAACAAAAAGTGTTTAGCATAAAATTTAAAAATATTTAGCACACAGCTTTGCCTCCACACCGTGGATTACATAAATGGCATGTTAGTTAGCTTGGGGAAGACGAAGGGATATTACAGGGATGGGTAATTATATTAAGGTAATCAGTTTAGGGTAATAATGGGGAGCTAAAGGGGTTAAAAGGTTAAAAAAGACGAGGGTATAACGGGGGTTTCATATTTCCGCTAGTATTTATGTAAGTTTTCGACGTATATTTAAGACCTGAGATGATTGAGCATATTTATAATAGTTGAGGGGTGGGGGAGGTTTCTGGGTAGATTTCATATTTATAGACAAAGTTGAGGGGAGATATTAGTCATTTACCCTCTAAAATAAGCAGTTCAAAACGAGCCCTAAATGTGTGAAAATTTTGTTTTGCCTCTTTTTGTCGCTTCCACACCAAAAACCATATGCGAATTTATGGTGTAAATTCATCATATTCAATAATATTCCTTTTTGTGTTCTCGTGGATGTTTGTAATATAAAAGGAGACTAAAAATATATCTTTATGATAGGAATGCATTTATTAATATGAAAGAAAAATTTATGATTCAATAATTATTTCACTTTATAGTTGTATAAATACTCATACTGGCCACTTGTATTTTCAACATAGTGAAATAATTTTTGTAGAGATTATCAATTTTAAAAAGATATCGCAAAAATGAAAAAAGGAAATCAAGATGAGGGAAATTATCAACAAAGGAAAGGCAAGGGAAAGATGTCTGAAACCCAAATAAGGCATCCTCCACATCCTCGTCCCCATTATAATTGCCCTCGATGTAATTCTAATCAAACAAAATTTTGTTACCTTAATAACCGTAACATATCACAACCAAGGTATTATTGTAGAAATTGCAGAAGGAACTGGACCCAAGGGGGGAAGCAGAGAAACATACATGTCGGTGGTGGTAGCTACAGTGAAAAAAGATACATGACCTCATTGTACCCTAATGGAGTGGGTCCATCCAGAATTTTTCCAGCAACACCACATCCACCAAGACAGAATGTATCAGGTATGATTGGTTTGAGATCTAAAAGTTTTAGTATTTTTTATGGAAACTAATCAATAAGATCAACTTCTTTGCCTGCAGATTCACTTATTTATGATAATGTGTTCATTTCTCCGTTGGCTCGTATGCGAAATCTGAATCCTACCCCGCCCCCAGGGATGAACAGGCCACTTCAAAGTGGTGACATTCACAATGGTTCTGGAAATTTCTCTAACTTACAACAATGTGAGACTCTAGGTTCTCGAGAAGGTGAAATTCGACCAAGACAACCTCCAAATCTTTCCTTAATTATGAACAATACGAGTAGTGGGCAAATTTACCCATCTTATAATCCAATTCTTCAACAAATAAATGTCCATGGGATTGACTATTATAGAAATGGTCAGAACTTCAACCAGGCAACAAGGCCAGTAGGATCCTGGAATCATGGTTTACGCAATAACGACATCAATAATATGCCCACTATTAGATCAATCCATTGGAACAATTTGAGATTTAACACCGGTGACACCAACTCTAACGATGACGTTCCTAGAGGTTTGCTTGACCTAAATAAGTTGCCCGATGACTCTCCAGATCTATAAGAAACCTTCCTATTGAGTCTTTGTCATCTTATCAACCAAAAAACGAGTAAAACTAGTTTTTCTTTAAGTATTTTAGTCTTTGAGTCATCATGTTTTGAGTCATTATGTTTCATTTTTTTTTTTTGGCTAATGAGCCAAAGCTTGTGTATTTGTAAGAAAATTGGATGACTAAGCTTTTCCTTTGTGGCATTATGAAAATATTGAGTTTTCTCAGTTTGTTTCTTTGAAATGTTAATTAGATATATTTATTTTTTCAATTTATATAATAATTCATTTGAATGAAACACTTCAATTGGAAGACTAACTCAATGTAAATGAGAGTGTAAAATCCATTCACTCACATTCCAGTATGCCTCAAAATGCATTAATATGTGTATTACATTTATTAATGTAGTCAAAATTATGTATGATGATAACCTTTATTGACTACTCAAATTTGCTTTGATGGTAAAATATACATTTAATAAAGGAAGAAGATCCCTATAAAAAGTTTAAAACAATTTATGACTTGATAACAGAACTGGTTGCAGGACGACAAAAGCAAGGTCATGTTTCAGAGCATTAGCAACGAAGGGGGAAGCACAAGCAATGGTCTCGTGTGAGGAGTCAACAGAGTTCCAGATTGCGATTTTTTTTGGACAAAGTTTAATTAATCCTATGTATCAAGCAACCGTCAGCAACAACGTGGTCAGTACAACCTTTGTTAGGAAGACAGCGGAGGTGGCAGAATGACTGAAGAATATATCTTTCTACTACATCCCTAGACCCCATAACAGCTTTACTGATCGAGTGGCAAAATATGAGAGATGGAGGACAACAGGGTGTGCGAACACCTGGACATGGAAGCACGGTTCTCGAAAATGAAATAGAATGATGTACCCGATCGAAAATTGCAGGTCGTCTCATTTTGTATGGAAAAAAGTGCAAAGATCGATAGTTGGTCTAGTGGTTAGACTTATCCACATAGAGAAGTCTAGAGATCGATTTTTACTGGAGTCAAAATGATTCCGAATCCAAAGTCATATGCCGCTAATATTCTTAATATGTGTAATAAGTCAATACTTGTAAAAGATAATTTATACTCCCTCCGTCCTAAAATAATGTCCATTTTGTTTTTCACATCGATTATGAAAACACATTTATTACCTCTACCATTACTAAAATACCTATAATGAATTGTCTTGATATTTTAAATATTCATTGAAAACATAAATTTAATTTTTTTTAACAAGGATAATAGTGGAAAAAAGTGAGATAAAGTATCTTGAAATTCTAAGTGGATATTATTTTTGTGACGCTATTTTTAGTAAGAAGGCTATTATTTTTGGGACGTAAGGAGTATATAATAGGGTTAATGCCCAATAGGCACCTGCCACCTTACACCCTGTCCCATAAAAGACACCGTATTTTTAGTTTCCCATAACTCAAACGACTCTGGGAAAGAAAAGGAAAAAATAAAATATATGTGGCCTTTTATGGGGGAAAAATGATAGTTGGAGTGAGGAGAAAGTAAATCTAACTTGAGGGGTTCTTGAGCATTAATGCTATATAATATACTATACTTTTTTTCATATAAAATATGTAGTAGTATTTAGCGAAATTTATAACAATAATAAAAGAAATAATTATAAAGAAATAATAAAATAATTAAGGGAAAAGTTGTGAGGTGTGGCGATGCCTTTTTGCTAGAAAACGTGTCCCACGGTCCCATTTATCCAACCCCAGGGTTTTTTTCCCTCCGCTCTCTTCCCCAATCTCTGGAATCAGCATAATCCTTCAGAATCTTATTTCTCATTTATCAATACCATATAATTTACACATATCAGTGTAAATATTTACATAAATTTACAATTTATATTTTATCTTTTTCGTTCTAATGGCAGCATCCATCCAAGTCGTTGGTCAACAACTTGCCGACACTCTCCCTTGTTTATCTATTCCTGACAAGGTGCTTTTCTTTCCTTAATTTTTTTATCCAGATTTAATGGATTTTAGTTCAATTTCACTTTAGTTATAATTTTATTGCTTTATTAAAAGGATTATGTAATGGGACGGATTCATTTGGGATATTTCTAGTAATTTGTAATCATTGTGATGATGGTAATAATCATTTTGATTTCAGACTAGTTATTTCAGCTTGTTTTTTTGTGATCTATACTTGTTGAAGATTAATTTGACTGATTTGGTTTATTTTAATTATTGGGTAAATTGCACAATAGGTCTTTTTAGTCAAAAATACCCAAATATATTTCTTATTTTTACAATTAAAAAGAAAACTTACCCTTGTATCACTTGATTGTGTTGCAAATATGCCACTTTTTAGGACAACGAGATATATTTGCCATGTTTTTTTTAACACAGGGACCAATGGTATCTATTACTTAGATAGTGTTTTATTTTGTTGAATTTTTACAGTGTGAACCACTATTGGTATCGGCATTAAAAAGCATAGAAAAGGAAATGGGAAGTGAAAGTGGTAATAACCATCATGGTGATTGTGCAATATGTTTGAATAAGATCTTGCTTTTAGAAACTGCTCTTGTTAAAGGTTGCGAACATGCCTACTGGTTTGTCTTTCACTTTTTACCTTCTCCATTTACAATTAAATATGAAACTATTCTTTCATAAGTGAGTTATCTCATCTTTAAATTGCATATTGCACTTGTGTTTCAAGAAATAGCAAAAATACCCTTATGTTGTACATTAAACATGCCAATCAGTAGATATATATGCTATTTTTGGAATAACACCGTTATATGTGCTACTTTTCGGAACACGTGTATATTTAGCTTTTTTTTCATAAACACGGAACAGATGGTGCAATTTACCATAAAACAATACCACGTCTGTGAAAAGAAATAAAGATAAATAGGGTATGACTAGTAGATATTTGTTTATTTGTCCCACTATAGTTATATTAGGTCCACTCCATTCACATAGTCACATGTGCTACCAGACATTGTGACCTGGCTTTGTTCCTAATGGTAGGTATAGGATTGACATGTCTTATTATTAGATAATCTATAGTCTATATATATATTCTAATGTATGTTTAGAAGTAGTGTGATGAGTTACAAGTAGGGAATATTATATAATTTCATAGTGAATCTCACATGTTATATCATTATTTCATCTGAATGCAGTATTTTAGTATTATTATCTTTTATAGCATGTTTGTTGCTTTACAAGTATTATTTAGTAATTAGTGTCTGAGTTTATTATTAATTGTAATTTCAGTGTGACTTGTATTCTTCGTTGGGCCTCTTACAAGAAAGAACCGACATGTCCTCAATGCAAACACCCGTTTGATTTTCTCCACATCCACCGCTCACTTGATGGGAGGTAAAGCTAGTAGCACCATTCCTGTCATTTATTACAATTTATATTTTTTTAATGATTATAAATGTGGGATTCAATGTTATTAAACAGTATTCAGGATTTCATGTGTGAAGAGAGTGTGTGTCTTCTTTTACGTGCTACTTGGTTCAAGCCTTTAATTGTGGAAGAGCAAAAGACATTGGATGATGAGATGGATGACTTGTACTTATATGATGAAAATGATGAAGATGATGATGAAGCATTAGAAGAATGTTACTTAGGTAGATCTTCTAGATTACGAATTGGTAATAGGAGGTGGGGGGATAGTGGTTATGTAAGGGGTGGAAGACAAGAAGCAAGGCCAAGACCAGTTGATGTGGGCCCATCTCGTCAAAACCAGCAGCAGCCAAAAAAGAAAGAAACATTTAATAATGAAAATATTGTAAAACGTGAAACTGCTAAGAAAGCGGCGGCTGATGCAGCGGCTGCAAAGCATCGTCAGCGTTTGAAACGTGAAGCTTCAGACAAAGCGGCGGCTGATGCTGCTGCTGCTAAGCATCGTCAGCGTTTAATTAGGTTAGGTAAAGGTAAAGGTAAGATGAGTCCGATCATAGGTGGAAGCTCTGTTGAAGAAGAATCGCTTGAGACGTGAGAACTTGGGACTTTGTACAGTTTAAGTTGCTTTTCATGATGTCACTTCACAATAATTATGACAATATTAGAATATGGTTGTCTGTTTGTATAAAAGGGATGGGGATGAATCTCTTGACCCTGCTCTCTCTTTCTTACTCTTATCAAGAATTGATATTCTTGATTATCAGAACAATGTTGTTTTTTAATTATTTGCATTGTTCATTTGTATGATGATGATGACTTGACTTGCTAGCTGAGTTTGTATAATGTTGCTTATCTGTGTTAGCCAGGTTGTTCCCAAGTAACATGACTTTTAATAGTTTTATCAAATACCAACATATTCAAGTGTCTGATTGATTGATTAATTCAACCTGCAGTGTTGTTGTACAAAAAGCAAAGGCTCATCGGGAGATTTTTCTTATATATAGAGTAATGCTCCTTTTTGGTTTACCCAATTTTTGATTCAAAATCCAAATTTTGGAGATGTTACTATGACTCATTAATCAATATGTACGTAGTCGTGCATTTTATGCATTGAGAGAAAATAATTATGGACATGGATAGGTGATATATTTTTATGCATTGAGAGAAAATAATTATGGACATGGATAGGTGATATATTAAAAAGGATAAAAAATGTCGTGGATTGGTCCACCAAGATATTTGTGACACGTATATGTCAACATGTTGCAAATGGTTGTTCATGGCATGTTTGTAAAAATTAGGCATACATACTTTGGCAAGCCGGAATCCTTGTCAAAGATCAGCATTAACTAATGTCAATATACGTGTCCGGACATGTCTTTCCTAAGGTGACAACTGACATAGACATGAAAACCGCAGTAAAAAGTGCTCAAAGTATGTGGAACACATGAGGTTGCTTTTACTTCTTTGCCGAGACTTTGTAGTGCATTATGTAGCGTAATCCGAAAATCATTGTTGTGGACAAGTCAGTTGTGGACAACAAAACAACTTTCGATATGATAATTTGAACATTTGGTGCTGGTATAGAAGGGTTCATCCATATGATACATGTTAGTATTGGTGTGACCATATATATGGTAAGTATGATAGGAAGTTACCAATTGTGGTAGCCTAAAAATATAAGCTACAAGGAGAAAATGATTGGACTATAAATAGACAGTAATGAACATTCTACCGTCATAATGATCAGAAATCTTCGAAATATATCCAAAACGTATAGTTACGACAGTTGTCGCTTGGGTAATCATGTCTGCCATTAAAGGTAATGCTTTTATATTACAGTGGTCATATTTGATAATTCAAAACGTACTTAAACAAAGACAATATAATGATGAAACACTGCAAAAAATATGATAACTCTTTTATAAACCATACTATTTCCTAGAAAAGAAAAAAAAAAGATTTAAAAGGGTATTCGATAAGAAGAAATACATCTCAATATTTTGAAGATTTAATATCCAAATATATCAAAAATATGGAGATAAAATAATTCGGACCCGAGATACAACGTGAACGAGACAACACCGACTTAATTCCTCAAGGTCACAATGTTTGATCGTTTGATCTTATTTGTTTATACTCTACCTACTATGTGTCACCTTCGACGATGTTATATGGTACATCTCGGTTCCGAGGAATAACAAGAACAAAGGTAAACTTTTACGTTATTTTAGGAATCTTACCATAACCATAATCTATTCCTATAAATAAGGAAACCTTGTAAACAAGATAAATTCAGTTCTTTTTTTTTTCAAAATGAATAAAAAAATACATTGAATTCACTTATTTAGTTATTTTTCAAACACATTTGATAAAACTGTTCTATCCGCTGCCATTAAGACCTCACAAAATGATCTAAATTTCTTTTTGTTAGATACTTGTTTGGCCAAAGACTTGCCTTGCCAAAGGGTTGAAACAGAAGGTGAGCAACATTTGTCCAAGTGCTTATTAGTTTCACATTAATAATGTTATTCTGTAAATGAAAAGTCTACATAACAAGAATAGGCAGAACAAATACTACAGACTCTCAATTCAATTCCCTATCCCTCGGCCACAGCTGTTGTAGAGGCAAAAAGGGAAAGAGATGTAAAACTTGTAATTCACAAACTCATCTCAAGCTGATCTCATAAATTACCCCCTCAAGATGCCTTACTACTGAACGAGTCCCTGCCACTTCATTTATTTGCAATCCATGCCCAATGGCTTCACTTACAACCAAACTATCCATGCTGCAAGTAATATTATTGTAAGGACAAAATGACATCAAACCACATAAAAAGAAAGTTACATCACTTCAAGTAGTAATCAATTTTTTTGCAACGCCTAAAAAATTTAAAAAATGAAAAGAAACCAAATAGTTACTTACATTTTTACTCTGGAAACATAGGCTAAGATAAATTTGCAATTCTCTTTTGAGCGGAACTGAAGAAGCTGCTTCACAGTATCAAACAGCAAAGGAACGCTCAACTGCTGAAAGCTTAGACATTGTTAAGGATATCTAACTCATAATGAAGATATATATGGTTTAATCAATGAATTGCACAACTTATCAAGTGACACCTATTATTTTACAAATGTATTAAATAATGAGAAATGTAGAGTTGTGGATATAAATGTCAGCTCCAAGAATTAGATCAAATCCATCTGGTTGCTGCTCCATTATATACTTCAGTTGATCAGAATTCCCCCATTCTAGCTTCTCCGCTTTTAGTTCTGCGAGGTAAACACAAAATGAAGGGACAGAATTGTCCAAAGACACATATGTACTAACTATCCTTGTGTGGTTCACTTACCGGCACAATAAACAGGATTTTCAGAAAATGAATGGAGCTCTATATTTCTTTTCAGAATCTGAATAAATAGATGAAGATCAGATAATGAACTTGACACACATGGAAAAAAGTATCACAAAGAGAAGTAATAGCAATGCCTTGCCTTTAAAACCTCTTCATTATGATCTGTCATAACAATTTCTCTACAATATCTGCTGCAGAGAACTCCAGTAATGCCTGTAATTAAATCCCGGGATCAAATTTTATAACTTAACATGTAAAGTATCATTGTCAGTCCCCCAAATCAAAGAGTAAGTAAAACATACCAACTCCAGAGCCTAGTTCGATGACAGAACGTCCTTGAAGAAGGTCAGCATTCATTGAAAGAAAATTATTCAAAAGTTCTGCCCCAGGCCAGACCATCTGCCCCGTGAGATCATAATCAGCTGTCACACAATTAGTTAGTCTAAAATCCAAAATTCAATGTCAAAGGTGAAGTTGATTTACAATTATTACAACTGAAATCATTAAGAAATAACAACTCACTTGAAGCTGATTGGAGACAATAAAGCTCGAGAACTTGAGACCCAAAGGTGAATGTAGTAAGCTCGTAGCTGCACACCATCAAACACCCATCATTCATTATTTTATTTACATACGCATTTACTTACATATCATATTTTATATACATATATAGAGAGAGACAGAGAGTTGAATACTTGTCATTGATGAAGAAAGATTCGTCCAAGCAAACTATGTCTTCTTCTTCAGCTTCCTTGTTGAGTTCTTTCAGTTCCATCGCTAAATAAATAAACATGGAGTTCCATGGACTATACCTATTATTTTTATACACACAACCTGGGTCAGTTTTGGGTCAAATGAAGATGTTAGTTTTGGGCTTTTTCGTATATTATGGGCCAAGAAATGGATTTAGTGGCCTTCTCAGAACTAGTTTTTCACACTTTTCAGCTGCCGGCCCAATCCAAGACTTAAGAAAGCTAGCTTTCAACTTCTTCTCATTTTTTTTATATACATAAAGACTAACTTTTTTTTAGGCAAATTATAAAGACTAACTAAGGTGTTGTATATATAGTAATAAAAATGATTTAGTTTATTAAGTTTACCAAATACAAGACACCCGAGACAGCTGATTGAGTTGCCAAACAAAAATATTTTAGCATATTGTTTGGCAATTGGGATACATGTATTTCTCCCCAGTTGGCTACTATTTTACGTAGTGAGAACGAGCCTATAGGGCTAGGCTAAACCTTTGTAAGATTTTGAATTTTGTTTTGAGTACGTGGGTGATCCGGGCTAACTTGCGCGCACCACGACTATTCCTACGGGATATGCACGTCTCCCCATGTATATTTCCAGGTAAATTAGAATAGGTTACCCATGTTCAGGGAAGGGTTTAAGCCTTGTACCTCTTACTTTACACCTGTTAGGGAGGAATTCGAATCATCGACCTCCCCTTTTTTTGTGAATACAATAGAGATCCAAAGGATCGTGAGATACTAAGCTAACACGAGGTGTCTTCCATCCCAATCTATCATGTCTGATAGTGCACCAAAGTCTATCCGGAGGATCGGTATGGGGCAAAAATCATCTAACTGAGACAGACCTAAGTGAGCTAACCAATTCGCACAAAAGTTAGCCTCTCGGAAAATACCTTTTAGAGTAAGGCCCCTATTCCGATCAAGAATTACTCAAATTTGTTGAATTCAACGCGTCGCAGGTCCCATCCCAATTTCCACTCTTTGAATTGTCTCAACCGCTTCCCGAGAGTCAACTTCCACTTCGACCTCCTTCAACCTGGGTCTTTCAACCATCGTTAACCCTTCGCACAACGCAACAAGTTCAATAATAACCGGTAAGAAATGAAAATTCCTCATAGAAAAACCCTGACTCCATTCCCAGTTCCTATCTCGAATGATACCACCTCCTCCAAATTGCTGACTCTTGCTAAAACTACCGTCTGTGTTTAATTTCACCCCCTCCCGGGTCGACTTAGTCCACCCAATGAGATTAATTTTACTCTTCTTAAAAATGTTTGTACCCAGAAGGAGACCTATACTCGACTATACAAAATAGCTAAATACTTTGCTTTGTTCATATCACTATTTTCTTTAACTGCTGAAGAAATAATAAGATTAGGTCTAGTTAAACTATATTTTAAAACTTATTATCTATCAATATATTATGAAAAAAGAAATTCAAGACACCTATTGTATATGTGTCAAAATTGTATAAACATGCGTTATAAGAGATATGTACTATATGAGTCATAATTTTGTTTTTGTTCTTTTTTTGTCTAACAGTTTTTGTTCAAATCCATATGAGTCATAAGAGATAGGAAGTTAGGCACCATATTTGTTTTTTATTAAACGAAAGCTGGGTCAAACTTTAACAAAGATAAAAAAACATATCATGCTCATTGTTGGATTCAAGTAACCGCCGATAACTTGGAAAATAATAATAATTAGAATAAAGAATTAAACCTGGAAATTGTGTCCAAGTATTTAATCGGTAGATATTCGCGTGGATAAATAATATTAGCAGATTGTATTCTTATCTTATTGCTGAAAGTTCCTATATTATACCATCACGTTATAGAGTTTTGTAGGCAGATGGTTGTGCAAGCTGATAGCATATCTACTCATATTAATATATATTTTTTTTTTATCAACATATTAATATTTCTATAACAAGACCTAACTTGTTTTGTTAAAATTCCCTTAGTATCTACTTCCTATCAACTAGTTTGTCTTTTGTACTTGTCTTACTGAGCTATTTGTGCTCATATGTTTGATATTTGTTTGTGTTGTGCAGAGGTTGAAAGTAGCATATAAGCCTATAAATTTAGAGTCATATAGAGTCAGTAGCTCAGTAACGTGGTCGTGGGAACAATTTTTGTTTTGAATATCACAAGATTTTGTTAAACTATTATAGAAGATTTTTTTTTTTTTTAAGGATTTTGCTTTAATCATTTCTGCTATGGATCAACTTGTAAGATTTCAGATTCCATTACTTTATTTTGATCTTTATACCTTACGAACACTTGGGATGTTACACAATAATTCATACGTCAAATCTTGAAAATAATTTATTAACAATCATAAACTTAGCACCACCAACAACCGGTGGATATGAAATGTAGTTATAGTCTTAACCCTTTGTTTTACTAAATTCTTAAATTTTTAAATAAACGAGATCTAATCATGGATAAATTTCAATAAGAGACTTCAAACCTAGAACATGATTTATCTTATAACCGCCATTAAAACCAGCATCAACAAAAAGCTTGACCCAATCTTTTTCATCTCTTTCTCTTCCCGGCACCAGCGCCATCATCATCATATCAAATTGTAGTTGGGTTTCAAGTGATTTATCATCACCTTTTGGTTCGCCAACTACCATGTCAATGATTAAAACTTTACCTCCATTCTCCTTACTCGGAATTGCTTCTTTACATCTCTTCAATATTTTAATATTTTCTTCATCGCTCCAATCATGTAAAACTAACTGTATTTATACAAGTTGATGATTAATTTCAGACCAGAAATCCAGAAAGATAATATCAAAGGGTTGAGTGCACCAAATCCTCTAATTAAATTATCAAGTCATTTAATTTTGTTTAACAACTCCCTATATTATTTGTAAATGATTTAATTGTCCCCACTATTAATCTTCTACCACTTTACATTACCACACATATACCATCCTTCCCATAAATATCTCCATCTCGTCTTGCTCACCAATTCAAAAAAGCATGAAGTTCTGTTTCATGAAACCAAGGTTCTAAAAGATACTAATACTACATTAAAATCACAAATGTGTATATAATAAATGAATTTTCGAACACATAGAGGCTCTTGATTGATCTAGGGGAAAATATGCACCACTATAAGATATGTTAAGTGTGCCCATAAAACTTATTGTTATAAGTTAAAACTAAAAAGTGAGAACCAGCTGGGATTAGCTCACTGGTCAGGGCCTTGGTCATCTAATCTAGTGGTGCAGATTCGAACCGATGTCCTATGAAAAAAAAAAAAAAACTAAAAAGTGAGCAACTAGTACCCCTGAACTAGAATTAGTTAATTACCTATTTTTACTTTACACAGAAGTTAGGATGTTTACCTTGAGTATAACTGCATCTGCAGGAGGTATGAACTCAAACATATCTCCCCCAACATAGGTGAGATTTTTGGTTCCTTGCAGGCCATCCACAACATGAGGAAGATCAAGCACAGTGCACTGTATGTTTTGAAATGCATCAGCAATGGCCTTAGCCATCGTCCCGTTGCCACCGCCAACGTCAACCAGTGAATTTATCCCTTCAAAAACTTGCGGAAAATCACTAATTAACACTTTACTCATCAATTTTGCATCACTAGCCATAGCTTCGTTCATAACATTGTTAAAGTTAGGGTTGTTGGCAGCACAGTCCCAAAACGTTCTCCCGTGAACCGTCTCAAATGCAGTGGAACGGTCATTTTGGAACCATTCACTCAGAAATTGCCAAGGGTCAACCATAATTGGATCAAGCATGCCTAGTAAATATGGCCTAAGGGTTATGGGTTCATCTTGAAGAAGGAGACGAGAGGAAGGCGTAAGCAAATAACCCTCGTCTCTATTATTTCCAAGCGAGTCGTGAGACTTAACAGTGAAGAAGCCCAAATGAACTAAGATGCGCATGAGACGAGGGACACAACTTGCTCTTTTCTTGTTGATTGACAGAGCATCGACCAACTCAGAAATGGTCATAGGTCGACCATGTTTATGGATAATATCTGGTATGTTTAATTGAACGGCACATTTCAATGAAAAAGTATTCATGAAACTGAATATGTTGTTCCATACGTGAGCTTGAGCATCAAGTAGATCTCGACCTTGCTCTAAATTTGGAAAATCCATTTCAATTGCAGGCTGCTATTTGGAAAGAGCTAGCTTTTGCAAAATGTATGTTAATCTTTATCTTGTAATGTCTCTTTGTTTATATAATATAATTAAGTTCGACTCAATTTTAATCTTTATCTTATAAGTTCGACTCAATTTCTGGTTTCTTTCATAAAGAAACTATTTAATTAATAAAAGAATTTAGGGTGAATCACATATAAAATTTCAGAGTAATTATATATACCACCCAAATACCACCCAATACGTGGCGTGAATTGGTTGGTTACAAATCTATAATCAAATCAAGAAAATAAATATATTAACAATCTATAACCAACCAATTTATGCCACGTCATTGGGTGGTATATATATCATTACTCAAAATTTTATTGTAGAATATCCTATTTGGTTTGTGGAAAACATTTTCTGTTTTTTTTTTCAAATAGAGCTATCATTGAGTTTTGAAGATCCAGCATCTCGAAGGTCACAAACCTCGCCTGACATTCGTCTGCGCCATGGATGGCTTCACGCATCTCGGAATGATCCAGCATCTCGATGGTCACTAACCTTACCTGAGATCCTCCGTTCCCATGGATGGTTTCACGCATCTCAGAGTTCTTGTGCTTAAGATCTGCGAAGGATGGAGCTCTTTGTTCACATCTCTGGCGCCACCGGTCTTCTTTTACGTCGCTATTATACTTCATGGCCAGAGGTCACGGTATTCTTGTGCAGCTTCACAGAGGTCACAACGCTGGCGATCTTGTGTTGCGGTCTTGTGCGGGAGAAGCTTTAGAAAATGCTTCACCATCAAAACGGATAACAAGCTTTCAACGTGAGCGAGATGATAATGAGAGGGAAGAGAGAGTATAACAATTAGGGTTTTAAAAAAACATTTTGCATAAATGTGTATTTAGGAATAAAATTGGATTTTTTTGATTATAGTGTAAAATCTTATTTGAGTTATTTCGCAAGAAGAAAATGTAGATGAGGTAGAAAAAGGACATAGAAGGAGAGGGTGTTTTCAAGACCTGTTAGGTATAAATCTCAAGAATTTAAACATTACAAGTCAACAAGATCAAAATAAAAACTTGCCAATGGTCTCTCTATAAAAACTTGCTTTTGTTTTTTCTTCAGTATTTCTTCATCATGTTTTCAAGTTGCAACGGCCGATCAGCCCAATCAGACCTTTTTGAAATAGCCTTCGACCCCTTCTCCCTCCCAAGGACGATGGGGTGTAATGTCTAATCATTTTTTTTTCTTCTAATAATGTCTAATCAATCGAAACAGTGATACCCAAAAAATTATTTACGTAGTTTTTACATTATTTAATTTTAAGTATATAAATCTGGTGGATCTTTTATATATGTAATGAATATTAGAGGAGGGAATCTCGAAGATGATTTTTAGGAAAAAAAGAGAGTAGATTCTCCATTTTTCTACCGAGTAATGATATATACTATTCAAAATCATACCATCCAAGTATACCTCCCATGACGTGACATGAATTGGTTGCTATAAATCGTTAATCTATTTATTTTATTGATCATCAATTTATTGCCAACCAATTTATGTCATGTGTCATGAGTGGCAATTAGGTAGTATGATTTTGGGTGGTATATATCATTATTCTTTTCTACCATATATCCGATTTTGACAATAAAAAGTAAGGTTCTTTCTCAAAATAAAATAATTATTTTCAGAAAATTTATATGTGATAAGAATCTTTCATTAATAATATTTATTTCATCACACGTAGGGCTGTAAACGAACCAAGCCGCTCGTGATCCGCTCAAACTCGGCTCGGAAAAAACTCGTTCGAACTCGTTCCTTTATATAAACGAACAAAAAAGTTTGTTCGAACTCGTTCGTTAACTCGGTAAAAATTTATAATCGGTAAATTAATGTTATAGTTATCAATAAATATACTGTAAAACCTATGAAAAAAAAATTATTCGTTAATAACTTTCTCGAAAAAAGATCGTTCGATATGTTAACAAGCTTAAAAATTTGAACTCGATTCGACTCGACTCGTAAATCTTATCAAACAAACTTGCACATCTAGGTATCGACTCATCTCGATTCGTTTACAACCTTAATCACACGCCATTGATTCCACTATTATTAGGAAGAGAAAATACAATCTATTAATTAAATTTGTAGGATCTTATTTGTAATTAAAATAAAAATAAAAATATATGCATGTATATCATATACCGTTGGCGGTTGATCACACACACACACACACACACACACACACACACATATATATATATATATGGTCGTCCAAAAAAAAAATTCACATATATAACCAAAACTTTGATGATTATCTTATACATAATATATCTATCTTTCTCACGTGTCTAGAGGAACAAAAGAAAACAAAGGCCGAGAAAGAGAAAAAAACCTTAAAGTCAGTATTGCGTAAGAAGTGACGCAAATCAGTTTGGAATTGAGATGATAAAAGTATGATATTTTCTTCCACTGTGACTCAAACTAGTTCAACACTAATTAAAAACGGTCGAACCATCTTTAACCTAATTAAGTAAGCTTATGGGGGACCTAAATTTTTTAGTTAGTATATAAGTCTTATATCATCTCTAAAAACACACATAACTCATAACTTATAAGTCACTCATTCCACACGTTTTTCAAGAGCAGCATAGAGCTGAAGAGAGAGAAGGAATGTGTTTTCACCAAACATCACGATTCTTCCTCATCGGAGCTCGGAATCCACTCAATACAAAGAGTAACTTTATTTTATTTTAGCTTTTAAACATGATTCCTATGTTATTTTAAACTAGTTTTCATTATATGAGTATGAATTGAACCCTCATTGCTTGAGGATTGTAATTATGTACGAACCTTGATTGACTATTTTGATGTTTCTTATGATGTTTGGGAATTATATTTAATTAAATTGAGTGTTTAATATATTGGATATACGACTTATGTTAAATACTAATCTTATTCAGGCCACCTAATTTGAATTAGCTTTAGTAATTGAATTAGCGTCGGGGAGGGTGGGGGTTCTATTTACTAATTAGCGTATATGCCTCCGGTGTTTGTTAGCGATAGGTCTTAACTAGCCAGGTAGCCAACAGGGTATTAATTTAATCTTGCCAAATTTTGAGTAGGAGCCTCCTAAGTCGACCCTTACGGAAGCTAGGAGGACTTTAGACTCCCGGATAATACAAACAACTCAATTACTCTAATATCAAGAAGATCATAACTATCGATTTAGGCGAGTACTAGCAATCCTTGATCATTACTCCCATATTTGAAAACTTGTCTTTTCTTTAATTGTCTTTCCATTACCTAGTTTTTAATTATTGTCATTTATCTTTTATATTATAAAAACCCAAAAACATTTCTTCATTTACTTTGCTATTCGATTCTCTTGTTTACAACCTATTCAATATTATATTGCAAACCACCTTGAGATAACACTGATAATCCATGAGGAGACGATAAGTAAGATAAAGATAAACTAATTATAACTAAATAAAATGAAATACAATTAACAAGGAATAAGAATGATATTAATCGCTCGAGTTTGCTAGTAATCCCTTATATAATGAGTCAATGCTACTAGGTATATGGGTGAGTTTGCTAGTAATCCACTAACGTAACGAGTCGCTGCATTTTTTGAGCTTCAGTGGCTATTCTTGAACAACAAATTAAGCTTGGGTATGTTTTTTCTTCCAAATTCCATATCCATCGGTTCTGAAAATGTTGATGCTTTAAGGAAATGAGAGAGAAACTGTTGATTCTTTGAAATAACACGTAAGGTGTGGGAGGGAGAGGGGAGAGGAGAGAGGAGAGAATAAATTTTTTATGGTTTAAAAAATTAATGAATAATTTAGTATATATAGAAGAAAAAAATACAAAGGGAGAGGGGGGGAGGGTTATAATGGGTATGAGAGATTTCGTGAAAAATTAGCATATAATGTTAAATCTTATTTGTGACATTTAAAAAATGAATTGGTGGGAGTGCTTAGGTGTATAGAGGTTCCCTAGTTGTGTTTCAAGATGAATGTTGATGCTTCTTTTAAGATGGTAAAAGCTACCACGGCAGTAGTCATTCGTGATTGGAATGGTAAGGTGATCTCAGGTTTTGCCATGGATATCTTTGCCACCTCAAGTTTTGAATCTGAAGTTAAAGCATTGAGGAACAACATCCAATTTGCTTTAGACAAAACGCCCCAATGCACCAGAATTAAGTCTGGTGCTGAAGCCGTCCTTAAAGTTGTATATTCTTCGAGCACGAATTGTCCTTAGAAGGACAAAGCTATCCTCGACGATATCAAAAATATGGCTAAAGACCACAATGATGTTTAGATTTGTGGTATAAAAAGGACGCCTAACAAGGTCTCTGATTGGCTAGTCAAGGCTTTTTCTGACTCTACATTACCACCTTCTTTGTTATGTAATATTCCTCTTGATTTGAGCGATTTACTCTGTATTGACTTTGATGAGCGACATGAGTGGGTTAATCCCCTTCGCTTTGATTTTAATATAAGTTCCTTTACTTAAAAAATATACAAATAAATCAATCAGTTGGGGCTAACTCAACTGGCCAGGGCCTTGGTTCTCCTTTTAAGCGATACATGTTCGAATCGAGTCAATGGCTCTGGGTCCATAGTGGCTCTCATATGCATTAAATATATATATATATATATATATATATATATATATATATATATATATATATATATATATATATATATATATATACACACACAAATAAATCATTATATAAAGTATAAATAATAAAGGATATAAAGAAATAATTAGGGAGGAGGTTAATTAATTGAGTAATGATATATGTCACCCATTTATAACCCTTCTATATATATGTTTAGATTTCCTTGAATAGAAGATAGAGAAAAATTTAATAGGATAGAGAAATCAATTCATTGGTACATGTAGACATACACGTAGGAGGTGATAAAAGGGTGATACAAAAAGGGTGGCAAATATCATTACTCTAATTGAGTAATGATATATGTCACCCATTTTCATTAATAATAAAAAAATTCTTCCATCTAATTGGATAAACCTACACCAATTTTATTAATATACATACCTCATATTTTAAATTTAGAAAAGAGTCAATTATAGATTAATGCCTAATAGAAAACTTATTTAAAAAAAGGTACCTAGAATAAGATACATTATAGAAAACAACCCCACCCCAAACTACCCCTATAATTAGTAATTAAAAAAATTTAACAGAAATTAGAAAAAACAAAACAAAAACTAATACACGCGCGCGTCCGTGAATTTTTTTTTAAAATCATCGTAACTAATTCTAAAAAAATAAAAAAAATAAAAAAAATAAAAAAAATTATATATTTGGATAAAACAATTAATATTTACGTCTATGATTTTTTTCAGAATTTTTTGATTCGCTGACACGGAATTCCATGTTTTGAACAGTGAATTTCATGTTTTAAACCAAAAAAAATTCAAAAAATCTAAAAAAATCATAGACGTAAATATTAATCTGCTTTATCAAAAAATGCAATTTTTTTAATTTGTTGATTTTTTTAAATTAGTTATGATGATTTTAAAAAAATTTCACGGACACGCGTGTGATAGAATTAGTAGTATTAGGTGGTGGTTGTGGTTGTGGTGGTGGAGGTGGTGATGGTTGTGGTGGCTGTAGTGGTGGTTAAACACATGGTGATTGTGGTAGTGGTGGTGTTAGTGGTGGTGGTGGTAGTGGTAGAAGTACTCTATTATTTGTTTAAAAATAAATATTGTATTAAAAATAAAATAATATATTTAATAATAAAGATAGTAAAGAATAATATATAAAGAGGATGTTAGTGGTGGTGGTAGTGGTAGAAGTACTCTATTTAAAAATAAATATTGTATTAAAAATAAAATAATATATTTAATAATAAGGATAGTAAAGGTATAAATAATATATAAAGAGGATGTTTTTTATATAATTGTTTAATTAGATATTTTTTTATTAATAAATTATTAAAAACTTAAAAAAATTATTAGAAAACTTAGGATACTTTCTCTAATAATCCTTTAAAAAAGTAATTAACTAATAATCTAAACGTGATATAAATATTCAATATTTGTTGGAAGTGCTACCTTTAGCAATAGGGTAATACTTCCATCCAATATTGGATGATCCAATATTCATATCATGGCCATTGATAATTATAACAAAACACATGTCATTAGATTAATAAGTTAGTTACTTTTGTAAGTTTAAAACATGGGGTATATGTAATAATATTATTGGTGTATGATCATCTAATATTGGATGGAACAATTTTCCTTAGCAATAACCCCTTTTTACTAATTTTACATAAAAAAATTCAAAATAGTGGCCCTTCAACTTGGGCCCCTGGTCGACCTTCTTACAGGCATATGAGTTGGGCCGGCCTGTAAGTTTAACTATTTTAAATTTTTATGGTTGGAGTAAGTGTGGCTATTAGATTTTAGACGGACATATTTTGATTTAGGTTTTGCTCACTCATCTTCTTCACCCGCACCCCCCTTACGCCCGTTTTCCTACCCCACATAACCACCGCCATCACACAAACAACAAGAAGATATCACGGTGCACGGAGAGCTTCCAGTCATGTCAACACCGGAAGAGAGAAGCACCGGTGACGAGGTAATCAATAAGTTCAGTTATTAACTTGTCTTAGCATATTTTCAATATTCTAATTTTTTATTTTTTTTATTATTTAACTGAAGCTTCATAAGACGACTCTAGACATTGTTAACCTTTTATCGACACCGGAGAGAGATTATCTTGTTCGGAACAATAATGACAAGGTAATTAATAATTATTACTAACGTCAATTTTGATATATCTTGTAATTGTTATATATTAACTGATTTTCTGCAATTTATACGGTTGTAATTGATCAAGTTCTGGGCTTTCAAATTATTTCATAGCATTGAAAATATTTTTCTCTTTAATTTTTAGCCTAAGGTGCCTGTGTCCGAACTTAAAGGAAAAGTGGTGGGTTTGTACTTCTACTCCACTTATTTATCAAACTATTCTGTAGACAAACTGAGACAGTTGTACATTGGACTGAGTAAGATGAAAGAGAATTTTGAAATTGTCTTCATTTGCGTTTCCTCAAACCGCAAGAATGAAGTTAAGAAGACAACTTTTATGAAACATTGGACCCGCAAAGAGGTGCCTTGGTTAGCTTTACCTTTAACAGACTCGAAGACTCACAGAAAGTTACATAAGATGTTCAGTTCACTTGACCCTGATGGTAATGTTGATGATTGCCTTGTAATTGTTCAACCAGGTGATAATATTTGTTATACACGTGCCATGGATGTTATCAAAAAGCATGGAATTGAGGCATATCCATTCACTTTGGAGAAACAAACTCATGTAGAAATGGCAAGATTCAAGTCTTTGACACTAAACTCTGTTTTATTCTCTGGAATGTACAACTATGTATTGGGCAATAAAGGCCAAAAGGTAACTAACTAATTAATTAACTAATTATACTTTAGTGAACAAATTTATCTAATTCTATTCCATATTTCCAGATTCCTGCATCTGAACTAGCGGGAAAGAAGATTCTACTCTTCTTGACAACAAAAGTTAGTTCTCCGGATTGTTCAGCTGAGTTGTTGAACAAGAAAGTGAGTACATGGTACAATGAGATAAAACAGAAGGACGAAGCTTTTGAAATGATTCGTGTATTTCGTGAACACGATCCAATCATGAATAAAAAAAGCTCTTTTCATGGGAAATTCCCATGGTTGGAATTCCCATATAATAAAGTTTTTAGCCAGAAACTGTTTGAGAAATCATTAAAAGTGGAGCGACCAACAATTTTTGGTTTTGGATCAGATGGTAGATTCTTAACTAGGAAAGATGTTATGGAATTGATTGAAGATGGTGAGGATGATGTTACTCCTGATTTTTTTGATGAAGATGATGGTGATCTTTATGATGAAATTCATAAGCTGGTTGCATGAAAAAACCTTTTAGCTGTGTGATAAAGATGAAGATCAGAATTCAGGAGCAATGTATTTTTCTTTTTTGATAGACTTAATACATCAGTTAACTTTGCATGTGCTTAACATTTAGTTTAAATCAATTTTCTCGCTTCTACTGATGTTTAGATCTTAGAAAACTGAGTTGAGCTTCATTTGGAGTTGGGTCTTACTTGAGTTAGGCCCCTTAAATTTTGTTTGTATCTTCATTGTTTTTTATAAAACAATATGTTAGTTTGATGGAGATATTTGTTTACCGGTGTATGTATATTATATTAGAGTGTTCTATATCACTTTTTCTATACCTGTTTAATGGTGGTATGATTTGATAGTTATATAATGGGGTGGTATAAGAAAACCAAATGTTTATTCGACATTCCACTAAAAAAGTAGATTTTTTGAACCATTTAATATATCAACTTTCAGAAAAGAAAAAGAACAAGTCATGGCCAAGCCCAGGTTACAAAAGAAGGATTTGAGCAAAATAAAGTCCATCTCTAATTGGATCCCAAGCCCAATTAAGTAAAATTATTAGTCATTTGGACCAAACAAAATCTTGTGACATCAAGGCGCTAGCTTGGAAAACCACTACCATCGGCTATTGCTTTTATAACTCTTAATTGTGTCATTTACTAAGTAACCCTGTCTTGAGAGTTTCTCATTACTCCAAGCAATTTTTAGAAGCAAAACTTTTTCTCTGGAAATCCTTCCTATCTCTTAAATGACATAAATGCATATATAGAAAACACTATTTTGAAGACCTTAGTGAATAGTGAAATTTCAAAAATAATAAAAAGACCGTGATGATATTGGATGAGCCATTCTATGGTAGAATCCCAATTTCATTGGAGTGAGAACCACTCCGTTATAATAGACCTTTTAATCTCAGTTAAAAAACACTCTATTATCACACTCTTCTTGCAGAACTTATAAAGAGAAGATATTTGTTGAACCTAGACTAGCAATCTTGTTCACAAATGTTTTTTGTTGTGTACTCACAGACAGAAGTTGATACAAATATTAATTCCTATTCTTTAGTCAATCTCAATGAAAAGCAACCAACTTATATCTGGTTAGGTGCCTCCATAATATATCAAAGGGATTCTTAAATTGTATGTATTCCCGTAATTGCAATCGCTTGACCTTATAGTTTGTCACCAATAGGCACATTTGTTATCTTTTTATACATATGTCAGATATCATATGACTATACTTTATCTATTTTAGTTCTTTAATTCACCATCGAGGGGATCGTATATACGTGGCATGGTGTTTCCTAATACAAAGTCATTTTTGCATCTATTTCTTTATTCAAGTGAAGCACTGTACTTTCTGTGAATAATAGTTTCTCATGAAATGCTACTATTTCAGATATGTTGCGTGTAATCTTTCCTAAATCAAAATACCGACTTTTATTTTTAATGAGTAGACTTGCTCGTGCAACACATGTTTTACACACCAAATAATATTAATTAGTTTCCAATCTACTTCAGGTTTTCATTCACAAAAATTATTTTGTTGTAGCTGTATGGTTAATTCACATTAAACAAAACTATATCAAATCAAAAGTTAGTATATTTTCTAGGTGATCTAATTAAGTGTAGATTAGGGATTTTCTGTAAAGAGATTAACGGTTTATACGAAATAATACTATGGGCATCAAAAAGACTTCTATGGTCTAAGCATATTCACATGTATACAATGTATACAATGCAAGTGAGGCAACATGTAATAGTTGTTAACTAGTACAAGAAGTGAGTTGTTAAAATTGTTTGACTATAGGTGGGGTGGATATGAACGTGTCTTTAAGTTAGCACCAGCCATAGCCTGCCTTAACGTGAAAGTTGTGAATAGCAAAGCAAGCAACCACTCTTTGTCTTTGATATAGAATTTAGAAAGAAAGTGATTATCATGAACATGGGATGGGACCTCCATAGACTCAAGAGTGGGCCAATCTTCATCACTTAGACGTTGGAATTAGCTGATATGTGAAGCAAAGAAAGAGTCGCTCTTCAGTACATTCCGTGTAGGTACGCGGAAAGGAGATGAAGACAAGTGGCCGTGGATCGATGAGGTGGCGAAATCTCGGCCACCAAAATTATAATATTATTTAATTAGTTTGTCAAATGACCAAAACGCCCCTCTGCAAGTAATCATTACGTATTGTCACGTCAATGAACAGTTTTTTTTTTTTTTTTTTATTCGATGAATAGTAAATATATTATTATTTAATGTAAAAATATTATTATTTTATTAATGTTTTTGTTCCGACATTGTTCTGTAATGTCGGCTGCTGTGTAAATTTTTGTTCCAAAAATACGGCACGGCTTAATTTTTGTTCCAAAAAGAAGTACACGTGTCAAGCTGTAATTAAATTGGAATATTTTATTACGTCACATCGAAGCAAGTGGATTGGTATTTTTGAATTAATTTTCGTAGTGTATTTTTTCGTTCCAAGATAGGTAGATGTAGTGTAATTTTTTGTTCCTTTGCTCTTTATTTTTTTTGTTTGTCGTTTAGTGAAGATGTTTTTTTAGGATTTACGTAATTAGTTTTCGATCGGGTCGGATTAAACCTTTGCTTAGGTTCGTTTTTTTCTTAGGATCTAGTTGTTTTTTATTTACAATTTAAATTTGCATATATTGGATTTGTTGTTGTCTTTTTTTTTTTTAATTTTTTTTAGGTATTATGTATATTAAATATGAAGGGATATTTATGTATTATGTTAATTGTCTAATTAAAAAATGTATATTAGTAGTGGTGTGATGTTGTTGTAATTTGTATTACTTTTCTAGGTAGTAGATATAGTACGGCTGACGGGATGTTGACGGGACGGGTGATTGTGATTTGGTAGGTAGATTATGTGGTGGATATAGAGTGACCTTTCATCCACCGAAGAGGTGTTTTAGTGAGTGGGGGATGTATAATTTGCCTATAAAAGGAAGAGTGGTGAGGGGTTATGGAAAACCATCCAAAGTTGTATTATCTTACTTGAAGTTTCGAGATTATCATAGTGTATGAGTTTTTAACCGGTTGAGAAACTGCAAGAGGAATGTCTTTAAACGGTTAGTGGTTGCATTTAATCTATTATTTTTTAGGGTTGGAGTATCGTATTTATTATATTATAGTTTTTGTGCTTTTAATATTTTAAATTAATAGTAGATCGATTATATTTACCCATTATATATTGTTTATAGAATATTATTTAGGTAAAAATTGTTAAAATTTTATCTTGGCGTATAAAATTTATATATTGTTGATATTTTTGATATATTTTCCCTTTATTAATATTTATATCAAACATCGGCAATAATTGTTGTACTTAACGTAGTAGTTATGTAAATTGGAAAATCAACATAATGTAGTGTTTTTAAGTAAATCCTTAATTTTTTTCCCATCCTAGACATTAAATAATATTTTTTTTCATTTAGTTTACGAAAGAGTTAGATTTATGTAGTCAAAATTAATAATACTATCATAAACGTATTTACGGATGTATTTGATTCGGTGGCCTCATATTCTAACATGCAAACCATAGTACTTGCGTCCTAATCCTGTGCCAGTTGTTTGCCTTGTAGGTAGCAGTTCCGTAAACGTTGTTGCCCAACCGATTGGTGAGGACATGGTAACATCTCTGACCCATGAAGATGTGATGAGGATGCGGTTCAATAACGAGGAAGAAGCTTACGTGTTCTATAACAATTACGCTCGTGCAATCGGGTTCAGTGTTCGGAAGGATCGGTTGGATAGGGCGGCGGGCAAGGGTAGCCAAGTCGTCGGTAGGCTGTTCCTTTGTTCGTGTGCTGGCTTTCGTCTAAAAGAGTATGTCGATATGAAAGAAAGAGTTCGAGGTCACAGGGTCGAGACAAGGTGTGGATGTAAGGCTCGTTTACAGATAAAATACGAGAAATCATTTGGATGCTTCGTTGTGATTCGATTTGTGGATGAGCACAATCACGATTTATCTCCATCAGCTAGCTGTCACCACCTACGGTCCCACAGGCGCATTGACGAAGGCCATCTCGATCAAGCCAAATCGTTGAGAGCTTCGGGTGTTCCTACAACTAAGATAATGGACGTGTTAGTTAGGGAGGCCGGGTCATATCAAAACGTGGGTTTCTTGAGGAAAGACCTCTACAACGCTCTAGGTAGGATTAGGTCGGACGAGGTTAGCGCTGGGGATGTTAACGCGACACTGGCCTACCTGGATGCACGTTGTGAGACCGATCCGTTGTTTTTTTTTAAATACACGTTAGACGGAGAGAAACGTTTGGAAAGGATGTTCTTTTGCGATGGTAGGTCGAGGAGAGAGTTCGCGCTATTCGGAGACGTCCTCGTTTTTGACGCCACCTATAAGACCAACGCCTATTGTTTCCCGGTCGTTGTGTTGGCGGGGGTCAACAACCACCGTAAGACATGTATATTCGGTATCGCTTTGCTTAAGTACGAGACAACGGAATCGTATGTTTGGGTCCTAGAGACACTGACTGAGTCAATGCACGGGAAAAAACCGATTTCCGTTGTAACGGACGGCGATAGATCAATGTCTGCAGCAATCGAACTAGTTTACCCCCGCGTAGGCCACCGTTTATGTTCCTGGCATCTGACTCGCAACGCCGTTACAAACGTTAAAGTGGAGGGATTTGGTAGTATCTTCAAGAAGATCATGCGGCTTCCAGTTACGATCGAGTTGTTTGAAGAAGCTTGGTGGCAGATGGTTACTGTGAACGGTCTACTAGATGACAAATGGGTACGTGAGACTTACGCGAAGCGTACCATGTGGGCGGAGGCATATTTACGGGGCACTTTTTTTGGTTTTGTCAAGTCAACGCAGCGCTGTGAAGGTATGAACGCTTACATTAACAGGTTCTTAAACAAGCAGATCAGGTTTATAGAATTTGTAAAACTGTTTCTGAACGGGATGGTCACTATTAGGGAAAACACCACCAAAGAAGAATACCTCACGAACCAAACTACACCCGTGCCCACGACTTTGTTGCATGAGATCGAAGTTAAAGCCAATAAGCAATTCACCCGGGCTCTTTTTGTAAAGGTTAAAAAGGAAATTGTCAACCAAGGAGATCTATCTCATTCAACAGCGACACAGATATACGGAAGTCGCACCTTTGTTGTCACGTCCTACCAAAACCCCAGGCTTGTCAGGAAAGTTTGTATCTCCTCTGACGGGTGCACTCTAAGGTTGGCTTGCAATTGCCTCCTGTTCGAGTCACATGGAATACCATGCAGACATATGTTCTACGTGATGAAGATCGAGCGGATTAGACAGATCCCAGATAGTTGTGTTATGTTCAGATGGACCCCTAACAGCAGCCTTACAATAAGAGACAAGTGTTTAGCCGATTTCAGACCATCAGATAAAGAGTTAGGCAGGTTGGGTTACCTAAATGCAAAGTGGAAGGACGTTCGGTACCACGCTGCCCGGAGCGATAGGGGTTACAACGACACACCAGAAGCGTTCACAAACTTGGTCGCTAGGACAAGTAACTTTCCAAACACAGATGGTACGAATGTCGAGATGCCACCTCCTCCAACACAGAACCTCGCTAATGACCCGCTCGTTGCAAGACCCAAAGGAACAACCACTGCCCAGCCTCGTCGGTGTACTCGATGTAGACTACCAGGACACCAAAAGAATAACTGCCCGGTCAAACGATCCAGGTTGCAGGACGAGGCTTCCGAGGCCGATATATCACATTCCGATGTTGTACCAGAAATGTCCCCCCATTTCGTGTTTTATTAATGTTGTGTAACTGATGCTGTTTTGTTTTTTGTATTCCCTATTATGTAATGTAACCTAGTGGTCAAATGTCACTCTTTTTTCATAAAAACTAGTGATTCTACCATGTAAGAGTCCAAAACAAGCTAAAGTTGACATCCGGTCAAAGTAAGTTGACTAGTGGTCAAATGTCACTCTTTTTTCATAAAAACTAGTGATTCTACCATGTAAGAGTCCAAAACAAGCGAAAGTTGACATCCGGTCAAAGTTAGTTGACTAGTGGTCAAATATCGCTCTTTTTTCATTCAAACTAGTGATTCTACCATGTAAGAGTCCAAAACAAGCGAAAGTTGACATCCGGTCAAAGTTAGTTGACTAGTGGTCAAATATCGCTCTTTTTTCATAAATACTAGTGATTCTACCATGTAAGAGTCCAAAACAAGCTAAAGTTGACATCCGGTCAAAGTTAGTTGACTAGTGGTCAAATATCACTCTTTTTTCAATTAAACTAGTGATTCTACCATGTAAGAGTCCAAAACAAGCGAAAGTTGACATCCGGTCAAAGTTAGTTGACTAGTGGTCAAATATCGCTCTTTTTTCATTCAAACTAGTGATTCTACCATGTAAGAGTCCAAAACAAGCGAAAGTTGACATCCGGTCAAACTTAGTTGACTAGTGGTCAAATATCGCTCTTTTTTCATTCAAACTAGTGATTCTACCATGTAAGAGTCCAAAACAAGCGAAAGTTGACTTCCGGTCATAGTTAGTTGACTAGTGGTCAAATATCGCTCTTTTTTCATTCAAACTAGTGATTCTACCATGTAAGAGTCCAAAACAAGCGAAAGTTGACTTCCGGTCATAGTTAGTTGACTAGTGGTCAAATATCGCTCTTTTTTCATAAAAACTAGTGATTCTACCATGTAAGAGTCCAAAACAAGCGAAAGTTGACTTCCGGTCATAGTTAGTTGACTAGTGGTCAAATATCGCTCTTTTTTCATTCAAACTAGTGATTCTACCATGTAAGAGTCCAAAACAAGCGAAAGTTGACATCCGGTCAAACTTAGTTGACTAGTGGTCAAATATCGCTCTTTTTTCATTCAAACTAGTGATTCTACCATGTAAGAGTCCAAAACAAGCGAAAGTTGACATCCGGTCAAAGTTAGTTGACTAGTGGTCAAATATCGCTCTTTTTTCATTCAAACTAGTGATTCTACCATGTAAGAGTCCAAAACAAGCGAAAGTTGACTACCACTATTCTGTGGTACACATACGAAATCAAGCAATAAATTACATCTGATAATTGTGAAATAATAGTTTTCAAACACCCCTTCCATCTATCTGTAAAACAAAAGTTATACGACAGGAAAAACACAATATATATAAAATCTTCAAACATAATACAAACAATCATCAGTCAATCTCTCCAACATCACTCTTCAACAGGTTCTATATAATATCTCAGAGAATTGTGTTCTGATCTGAATAGCATTTTTGCGAGATCAAACCTTCTTTTGCTTGACTCTTTGTAACCCCAATTAATCACTAGACCCGGGAACCTCATCATGTTACAAACATGCAACGCACAATCAAGAGTACCATTTTGCTTGGGCAACCACTTTGGGTAATTCGGCGGGTCTTTACGAATAACTGGTAATTTATGATCCTTATCTATGAGTCCCAGCCATTCTTCTACTTTTTCCATCTACAAGATCAAGCACAACATTTTAAAAATTAGCCAGTTGTGATACTTTGGTTTTAAGTGACATACAAAAGAAAAAAACCATACCACACAAAAATACTGTTTGAGGAATGATCTCCTGGGATTCTCGCTTGGAAGCGTAGAATCACAAAAATGGACTACCTTCTCGACAAAATCAACAACGTAGAGAACCCAATGCTTGTCACCCACATTTACCGGAATAAAAATCTGCAACCAAACAAACAAATCACCAAAAGAAGATTTAAATACGAGGGCTGGGTTAACAACAATACAAGTTATTATAAATAATGTTGCCCAATAAAGGGTCATATCATCCAACATACCCGTTCAACGTCCTTTACGTCTCCGTTAAATCTCTTTGAGCCATAATAAACACGGACATTGTCCTCTGGTGTATGCAAATCACTTACCAATACGGACTACACGACATTAAGAACCATAACTTAAATTAAACTCTGAATGACCATGTAAATAAAGCTTGAATGGAAACAATACTATCACACTTACTGAAAAATATGTCGGCATATACCATATTTTGCAAGTTGGATCCCTAGACTTGGTCTCCTCAACCAACATCTCGCCAACCAAATCAATAACCTAAGAAAACGCAAAGTACGGGGTACATATTAATTTAACTTAATCACTTAATGAAATAAATATGAAGTTCAACTATTAATCAAGTTTACAAAATTTATAGATTTAAGGGACTCACATCAGCAGATACATATTTAGCAGGATTTAACAGCTGTCTCATATGTAAACGATTCAGGTTAAAGCGCGGGAACGATATTACCATGTCACTGTCCAACCAAAGTTATAAATTAAACATTAAAAATACTACAGTAACTACGCTAAAACCTTTTACGTACCTATCATCCGGTGAAGGGTCACTAAGATACTTCAACAGCAACTTGTCGTCTTTATTTAGAGAAATTGAATACGAGGACCATCCATGATGATCACCCATTTGTATTTTATAGGGAGAAACAGAAACCTTAAGGGGAGTCAAACAACCGCTAGACAAGTCTATGACATGTTCTCTTTTAGCCTTTTTACCTTTAACATGGATAGAGGGAGGCTTCATCAGTCCAGAATGTGGAGACTGGGGTTTTTTAGCACAAGACTTTACCACGGGACTTGGTGACTCGATTCCCATCTCCACGTCCCTATCCACGGAAGACCCAGTTGGTGAACCAAATAGACTACGGGTTTCTCCAGCCGCGATATCTACAAAAGCTTTACCTTTTCCGGTAATTGAACCGGCTAGACTATCCACATACCCTCTCAATTCATCTAACTCTCTTCTTCTCACCCACTCCTCCCCGCTACATTTATCGAATCCACACCTTTTGTTCTTCGCGCTTGAGGGTGTCGCAAACAACTCTTCCCGGATACCTTTCCTGGGTGCTTTCTTAACATCGACCATTTCAGCATCACCTTCCTCCTCCTCAGACTCCAACTTCCAAAATCTACAGAACCTATAGTTCTTCCCCCCACACCTTTCGAGTTCCTTCACCTTTGTCGTAGCGGTCTCGGTGGACCAATGCTGACAAAAAGGCAAAGCCATGGGAACACGTTTAAATTTGTTCATGCGCTGAACATGTTGAAGAAACAAAATCTGCAAAACAATCATTCCATCAGCAATTCAATAGCAGAACTCCTACTAAAAAGACTCATTAAACTTTCAATACAAAAAGAACAAAATTAAGGTATAATACAACATCCCTAACCTGTAACACATACACGCATCCAGGAAAATACTTAGACTTACAACTGGGGTCAGCGCCATTAAAAATCTCAATTCCTCGAACTATATTATTGTACACAAGCAGTGACCAATTAAACTGGCCAATCAAATCAACATCCGCAACTGAATGAAAAAAGGACATATCTAGTCCATGCACGTTGCCCGGACACAACAAAAAACCAGTTACGTACAAAGTAAACAACGCCTTGAACCCGTCTCCGTGACTGGCGCACCCGAGGAATCGAGTCTCCAAGGCGTTCAAGTGGACAGCACTTTTTTTAACAATGTTGACTTTAAATAAGTCCTCAAGCTCGCTAACCCTGTCTGCATCCCCACCACTCAAGGGGGGTAATTCTCCGGTCATCGGTATCCCAAGAACCCGGTTTACATCCACATAAGAAAAAGACAATCTGCTGCCATACAGGTTAAATTCGCTATTGACGGGATCAAATATTTCCGCCATTGCTGTACAAATGTCATGCTTCAGAACACTCTTTGGAAGAAGAAGTAATCCTCCAAACCCCATTTCATTTACAACCGCCTTCTGTTCCTCGGAAAGGTGCTGGCTTAAAAGGGTAATTTTATTTAATGAAACCTTTGTGGACAGCTGTACCTGCAGTAACACGTACAAAACACAAGCAATTTAGGGAATTACATATACAATACACATCTATAAAAAGTATAATTGCATACACGATACATCAACACATGCAATTCACTATTAGAAATTAATATAATTAGAGTAAGACCCGTAGATTATTATACTTTAAACAATAATAATATGCGAAAACACATTAAAAATACGTATACTATGTTACACTATACAAAAAACTATACCCAATTAGTCCCATAATTTTCAACAAAATAAAATGTACCCTCTAATAAATACAATCACGGCTAACTTCCTATTAAATTATAAGAATCCCAAACCCCATCAACTATAGATAACATCTAATGAACCACACACTTTAGGAAACAAATCCACAATATCCATACTCACTAAAATAGGACACTTGAATATAAGACCAAAATAACTACACAATCAATAATCACTCAGATTGTAATTCAAATGACATATGATGTCGATTAGTGTTAAAAAACATAAACATTTTCATACAAGTTAATAATAGCAGACCAAAAACAACAGCAAAATAAAAAAAAACTAGAGATTCTTGCCTGATTGCCCTCCGGATTATCCCCACCCATCTCTTTGACGCTAACTTCCTTCTCCACTGGTGGAAGCTTGCTCCCGCGAAAGCCATCTTCATAAATAGCCCTCCGATAAGGTGGAAGCGTGTCAAACAATAAGACTTGAGCATCCCAATCCAAAACTGCATCGGGACAATTAACTAGCGCATCACGCGCTACACTTTGCCTAATTATCATACAATCATACATATACATTAAACAAAAAATCAAATACATAACCATAAACATATTCTTCAAGAAAGTAAATGAAACCACTTACGCATAGTACTCCGCGGCGTTCTTCGGCGGAGGAAACCCAGCTGGGTCTCTTCTAGGTGTGGCTCTACTTACACCAAATGCAAAACAATTTAATTAAAATCACTAAAATAATCAAATACAACTTTATTACTAACCCTTTGCTGTTACTCTTCTTCCCTGTGCTGCGACCCATCCCAGAGTTCGCAATAGACCCGCTTAAATTAGATCGGGATGCCATTGAATTGAAAATCAAAGTTGAAAGAAGGCGGAGAAGTAAGTGGAGATGGATGGAAAGAACTTAGCAGGATAAAGAGAAGACAAGGACGATGAAGAGTGCAACAATGGAGATGTAAAAGAATAAGAATGAAGACGTAGCTGCAAGACTCCAAGCTAGGCTAGCTCCTAGGAACGTCAACGGTGTCAACGGTGGAGAGAGAAGGTGGATGAAACGGCGAAGTGACATGTCCACTTACCTCGGGACATTCAATTTTTTTTTTTTTAAACTCAAAAAGACATTACATAGTCCGCATGCTTGACACGTGTTAGTAAAATGTTTAACCTAAATTACAGAAATTGTGTGAGTAAGAACGAAAAGATATACTACCCGACAAGATTGAACAAGAAATATCGCACTCGGTGGAACAAAAATTAACAAATAAGCGTGAAGGGATGACACAGGAACAAAAATTTGTACATCATACAGAACAAAAATTTAAAATCTACATCGAGCCCCACAAAATAAAGTACGTTTTAAGGGTATCCTGGTAAATTGCTAAAGCTTTTTTTTTTTTTTTTTAAGCCGTGTACCTACACGGAATGTACTGAAGACGAACTCGCAAAGAAAGCCAAATCAGTTGAGTCATTCTAATGATTGTGATTACTTTTTCAGTAATCATGAAAATTATCTGAATACCTAACTGTAATGAAAAAAAACTTTCATAAATCACCTCAAGAAAAGCAAAGCAAGCAAAGGGAAAAAGTGGAAACATGTAGTCTTCGCACATCATCATCATCATAGAGTCTACTTTGATTTCTTTCTTTTTGTTTTTATATTCTTCCACCACCTACTTACTCAAATCCCATTATGCAACTTGCATAGAACTCAAATTACTATTCTATCCACCCCCACCGCATCTTCCACAAAAATTCTAGAGAGCCAAAGCGTAATTATTTAAAACATAAAATGTACAGCATACGCGAATTCAAGAATTTATAGTAGAGGGATAAAAATTAACATAATTTACGAAGTACAGGACAGTTAAAAATCTAATATTTAAGTTTGGCTAAGGAGAGGGATTAAAAGTAGAGTAATGATTATACTACCCAATTCACATCGTCCAAGTATAGCACCCATGATGTAGCGTGAATTGATTGACTATAAATCATTTATATATTTTCTTGATCTGATTAACGATTTACTGTCGACCAATTCACGCCACGTCATGGGTGATAATTAGATGGTATATACAGGGCTGACATATTTGGGGCTCAAAGCGAATTTCATAATAGAGGCCCCTATATATAACCAGATGAGATTAGCTCACTGGCCAGGGCCTTGGTCTACCAATCTAGTGGTGCAGGTTCGAACCGAGTCAATGACTCCGAGTCCAAAGTGGCTCTCCTATGTAACCAAAAAAAAAAAAAAAAGATTAAAAAAAATTATAAAAAAATCAAGAAATATTTTTATAAAAAAATTATTATGGGATGAAACTCAAACTTTGAATATTTCATAAGAAAATATATCATTTTACCAATGAGTTAACTTATGATTCATGTTATTCTACTAAATTCAAATATATAACTATATGTACATATAAATATTTAATTCTTCCGAAAAAGGCCCCTTAAAAATACCAAATTTTTGGGTGCCCAAGGCGGTTGCTTCCTGGGTCTATGCCCAGGACCGGCCCTGGGTATATATCATTACTCTTAAAAGAAGGTTGGAGAAATAAAATATATTTTTACTAAGATTTTTACCTAAAAAATAGTCCGGACAAAATTTTCACGGCATCCGAAGATTGGGAGGTGGAGTGGGGGTGGGGGTGGTGTAGGGGTGGAAGGGGTACACCTTCCTAACTATTTGGATCCGTTTTTGTATATACTATCCAAAATCATACCATCCATCATACCATCCATGACATGAAGTGATTTGATTGAAAGTAAATTATAAATTGATTGAGAAAATAAAAAGATTGATAAATATCTTCCAATCAAATTATACTATGTCATGGATGTTATATTGGATGTTATGATTTTGAATAGTATATATAATTATTAAAGAGAAATTACCTGATGATATGGTTGTGTATATAATTATACTTTTCCTGATGATGTGGTTGTGTAATGTGTTTGTGTACATTCAATGATTGTTCAACAAAATCGTGCGCTTCGGGTTGGTCAGATCAAGGTTACAAGGCGTATCCCAAATTCATGGATTCTACGCATGCCTTGGTGTTAAAATGAGATAATGTATTTCAATCACAGAGTGGTTGCCACTTTCACATTCTTTTTTTAAAAACACGACTTTGTATGAAAAGAGAGAGTAGACATCCTTCTAGGAAGTACAGTTTGGGGAGCATTTAAACATAACTTGACGGCTTGAGCTACGTGTTTTCTGGAAAATACAAGGATTTGGTGGCAAGGCAATAAAGAAACGGGTATTCAACAATTTAACTGGACAAAGAAAACTATATTCTATGAACTACCGTACTAGTCAAAAAACCCATTAAAACACAACATCGATGTGATGAATTGTGATAAGAATGCATGTGACAACTTACTTGGTACAATAATGGGGCTTGATGAAAATGTTATTAAAGACAATGTGAATTTGTGACATGTATGGAGGATGTGGGCATTCGAGAGGAATTGTGGTTGCCTACATATGTGAGGGATATGGTGGTGCAACCAAAATCAAAGTATGTGATGGGTATGAAAAAACGAGAGGCGTTTGTTGTGTGATTGAAGGCCCACAAGTTTATCAATGGTTTTGCATCAAGTTTGAGCAATAATATTCTGATTGATGCTAAGAAGATCATCAGAAGAAAATCCCAATACTGTCAAATAATAATGCTGTGACAGGAAGTAGTAAGAGATGCCATAGTGGGGTTGTGTAACATTTTTTGCATGGTTTGTAAACGTAAATTTAGTATGCATAAACTAAAAAAGAAACATGTTATTTTGATGTGCTTTTTTGAGATGATATTTCTACTAGTTTTTTCCGATATCATGATTCATCTGATTGTACACTTATATGATGAATCAATACTTGGTGGACCGTAAAGATGCATCGAATATACCTTTTCGAGTGTTATTTGAAGATATTAAAGAAGTACATACGAAATGTGACAAGGTTAGAAGGTTTGATATTCAAGGTGAGTAAACTTTGAATTTCATATCACATCATCTCAAAGAGCAAAATACCAATTTTAATGATCTAGGTAGATATGCAGGTCTGTTACCGGAAGCTATAAAGAAATTTTTAGAAGTCAATGTTACCCAGTAGAAAAAAAAGAGTTACATTCATCTTCCACATACTGACATGGATAGGCTTGTTTGGTGCTAATTACAGATATGTGATGAGATTCAAGTTTATATGGAGTAAGTACTTTTCGTATACACAATTATTGTACTTTCTTTTTCATATTCCTTGTATAACGAAAAGATCTTGTATTTCAGGAAACACAATGCGATGCTAGCTGGTCATGCAGATGTGTAAAAAAGTCATCAAATAGAATTTAACGAGTGATTCTTAGAGAAGGTAAAACATATTTCGATATCATACCAATAATCAAGATAGCGGACCTCACTATTTTTTCCAATGATGGATGTTTAACATGAAGGCTACCGACGGTGCAGTTGTAATTGCAGTATTCCAGTTTATGGCTAACGGTCTGAATCATACCGTGTGGAGATATGATTCGTGTGTAATTAATGGGATAAAATGGGTCTCGCGTGGTATAGTGAACTGATTAACGTATTTGAGGTAAAATTTTGGAAAACGAGTGCAAGTGGTATAGCACTGGAAAATGAAAAATTCGCAATGAATACAGTGTGACCAGAATCGACACTAACACATTCTAGTACAAACAGGAACCGTACTTTATAGCCAATCAAACAAAGATCTACATTCGTAATTTAGGATCACGACGTTGTGCGTGAAAATTTATTTGGGAAGTGAGAGATCATCATGGATGGAGTGCATATGTATGTGGTGCCGAGTCGATACTTAATGCCTCTTAAACAATACCGATTGTGAATGACACCACAAAAATAGATGGGTTACGTATGAATAACGAAAATACATTGAAATCGATCCTACTACTGAAATTGATTAGGTCGACGATACCTGAAAAAAGTACATAGTTGAGGGTGATGACCACCATACCATACACATCGATAATGGTGACGATGATATACATCTTAAGAGGAACGGATACGAAACAGACCAACACACTTGTTAAATTGTATTAATCATACTAGTATAATATATTGTTGTTTCTCTATATTAATTATTTAAATTTACTATTTTTATACGGTATTTTTATATTTTAGGTATAGTAGGTGTAAAAATATTGTAAATATATTTATTTTTCTCTGAAGAAAATTTTAATGACCATCACTAGTCGCTAAAAGTTGATTATTTTAAATTTATCATTATCGACCAAATATTGGTTAAAAAGGTATGTTATCTTTACCGACCATTCTCATGGTCGACAGTAGTTTGTATATTACCAGCTAAAAAGTGGTCAACACTATACAATCGCTACCGACCACGAGAGTGGTTGGTAATAGTGTTCACTGTTCATCGACCGTTCTTTCTCCGATGGCCGTAGTTGGGGTCCTCTAACAATTAACTATTAACAATCAAACTTTACTAACCACATGTGTTCGTTAAAGCGAAGATCCTACCTTTACCGGTCGATAATGCCACCTTTAGAGACCACAAAGGCGGACGCTAAAGGCGAAAACTGTAGCGGTGCATATTTGATGAGAAGAACGAGATGAACAATTTAAGCTGACTTTTGTAGAAAATTAGGGACAAATAGTGTGACTATTGTAAGATTAGAGTCTAACCTGAAATTTAAGCACATATCGAGGACTAGTAGTATAAATTTAATTTCTAATAACTCCATACACTCATACAAGCATACATTTGTTCTCTCCATTTCCAATTTTTGACATCTATTTTCAAATTCCAAATGCATAAGCATGAATTCCTTTATTCAAGAACCTATTTTTCTGTTCAATCCAAATGCTAATAATGCAGAGGGAGTTGCTGAATTTTCAGCAGTTCTTGAAATCCATGTTCATCATGCTAGAAATATTCATAACATATGTATATATGATAACCAAGACGTGTATGCAAAATTCTCCCTCACTTACAATCCAGACGACACCATCTCCACCAAGATCATTAATGGTGGTGGGAAAAATCCAGAATTCAAAGAAGATTTGATCATGGATGTCCGTCAGTTAGATGCTGTTTTGAAGTGTGAAATTTGGATGCTTAGCAGAGCCAAGAGTTTCATGGAAGATCAACTTCTGGGATTTGCTTTGGTCTCTCTTTCCTTGATCATTGGTAAAGGAAAAGTTACCCAAGATTTCGATCTCTCTTCCACGGATCTTTTTCATTCACCAGCTGGTACGGTTAGATTAACTCTCTCTTTGAATACTAATCTACCCTTCAATCATCTCCCTGAAAATCATTCACATGACTCAGTTGCTGATTGTTTGATTTCGCCTGAGCTCGTTTTGCTAGATAAAAAAGTCCTGGAAACTGGCCTGGATTTTTATTCCAGGGTTGAATTTCCCGATCTTAACGTATTTAAAGAAAACCAGCAGATGATTTCTGAATATGAGTGTTCATTCTTGCATCTCGGAGCAATTCATCGACCCCTCGATGATTATATGAACATAGTTTCTCCTAGTGACGATCCTAACTCGATTAGTTTAATGGATAAGGATAGTCTTATGGAAAACCCTCCAAGTCCTTTGTCCTCTCCAGAAAATATAGTAACAAAGGAGGAAAAAGAAGGTGAGAGTGAAAAGGAGATGAATTGTTCAGGAAATGGGAAGGGAATAATTAACAATGTTGATGGTGAGGAATCAACAATGCAACAACAAATAGTTGACATGTACATGAAAAGTATGCATCAATTTACAGAATCTTTGGCAAAAATGAAGCTTCCGATGGATCAGGATATGGCTGAAGGTAGTGATGTTATTCAAAGCCATAATAATACAGCAGAATCGGAAAATCAGAAAAAGGGAGGTTCAAAAGTTTTCTATGGTAGCCGAGCTTTCTTTTAATTTATTTTCGTGTTCAACAATGGAGTTTAAAGATTTAAGCGTGTTCATATTTGAAGTGTTTAACACTAATTTTCTTTAAGTGTGACTTGGCATACATTTTGAAAAATTCTCTTCTAAATAATTTCACTAATCTCTTTGCAATAATTAGTTATAATTCGAGTTAATTATTTTGGTATGTGTATATGAAGTCTAATTTTTCCGTTAGCCTATGGCACTAGTCTTGTTTTACGAACATGAAGCGTGTCACGCAGTCAGCTTCCATAGTTGTCTATTGAACGAAAAGTTGTACAGCTTACTAATCTTTTATCATTTGTAATTAGCATTTTGCAATTTTCTTCATGAACATGAACGCCGTGTAAGAAAAATTCAATATTTGGACCATAACCTTGTGTTTTGTTGAAATAAAAATCAAACTCTCAAAAAAATATATAATATTCACTGTCCAACATTCTCGCACAATACATGAATACCTTATATGTACTGCAAATTTATAACGAGATTTCATCTCTATAACCTACAACTCTAAAAGGGAGAACAAAGAAATCAATATAAGGTAGCTTTCCCTTGATGCTTTCTACCCGCTCTTTTGATCGGTCAACATTTGCCAGAAGCACTGGCTAAGTATTATACACTATAAAGGGTCGTCAAAAATAAGAAAAACAAGATAAACTTTCTATGAACAAAATACAACCTCTTCACATTTCGCCCTATATATGAAAAAAAAATGTGATTGGGTTATTTGACAGATTGTTTAGGGGGATTAAATGATGGCTTCCAAGCATAAATAAGCATGCCCACAACAAGAATACAAGCTCCCATGACAAATCCCGGTGGAAGAGAAGATGCAACTCCAAGATATGGTAACGGTAATGTGAACAAAAACACAGCTATTGGCACTGCAAGACGAGAATTTGAAAAAAAGACGTGACATCAGCATTTCAGCACGAAAGAATGAAGATGTTATAAAGGTATTTATACCTGAAAATGTTGATGCAAGACAAGATACCACAGCCGAAGATATTTTTAGTAGATGCAATAGTGATATATTGAAACCCATGTTTACAACAATGAAAAGTAAAGGTAGTAGTGGTGCACCATTGCATCCTGCACCCAATTAAACTAGCGCTATTAGATTCAATTGCATTTAAATAGGAAAAAAGTCACAAATGATATTATTTTCTTCTTCGACAGCTATTTTTCAAGTCAAAACATACCATTTGATATGGTTCCAATGTTTAGAAAGCAGGCTGCACCGTCTTTAATATAGTTTGGTAGACCATGAAATGGAATGCCCCACAATTTCGATAGAAAAGGGAGGAGGAGGCATATAAAAGCTGCCTGCACAACCCAACAATTTACAGATTAATGATTAAAATCACAAATGAAAAGAGGTGGATGGTTAATGACAAATTTTGCTAGAATGTTATATACCTGGTATGCGGATCCAAAGGAATTTACAACAAATAGATCCACTGTTCCTCCCTATAATTGACAGATAAATTCATTACATAATCTATCTTAACATCTTTGTAAGAAACAAAATTCAACATATGCAAGTAAGCAAGCAACAGCTAATCAGAGTCTATGAGTATACGTACCTTCAACTTTTTAGCTGCATCTAGAAATATTATTTCCTACAAATAGAAAAAGGCAGAGAGTAAGAGAAAGTAAAACTACTATGAAGATCAATGCTAAAATCTAAAGGAAGCACTCTACCTTCAACACCGTATCAGCAGCTTGGAAAAGAAACGAAATTAACATTAAAAAACTCCAAAAGACTCCAGCTTCCATTAAGGAACCAGCACTAGATCCACTGCACAAGCATATAGAAGATCAGATCATCAAAATCACATTCAATATCTATGTAAAATATTGCCTATTATTTACGTGAAAGCTATGTCATTTATGTTCCTCGTATAAAAACGAATCAAATCTGTTACCTTGCAACAGTAGTGATTACCCCAACGGCTACAAGAAGACAACCGAATAACTGATTCATACTGTATCTTCTCCCAAGAAAAGCAAAGGAAAGAAGAAGTTGCCAAACAAGAAAGCTCTGCAGAGAGTTTTAGAGAACCAACTAAGCTTTATATAGAAGAATCGAGTGAAGAAATGAAATGAATAATATAGAATAATTCGATACCTGAGATAGTATCGGAATTGCTGCCCCAGGAAGCATAGCTGTTTACAAAGTATAAGGAACCATGTCAAAGCTAAAGTTGAAAGTATAAATTTTATATAGCAATAGATAAAGATTACAAGTATATATATGAAGTATGAAGTATGAAGTATGCAGTACCTCCTGCAGCCATTCCAGATGCGGCACCAAGAGCCTCTAAAAGACCAACAGCAAGAAAGGGAGCTTTAGGCAAGGAAAGCATTTCATTTGTAACCTTGCCAGATTGATATCTAACATACAAGATTGAAAAGTATACAACTACATATCTGCAAACCAACCAGGGAAACAGAAACTTAGAGTCATTTTTTTGTATTTGACAAATGCTCATGAAACTCATCATTTCCATCATTTACTAATTTATGACAATGTAAATGAAAGTGGTTTGAACGACAGTCTTATTTATCATAAATAACCATAAATTATCTAGATCTTCATAAGTTTAGAAAGAATGCCTCATAAGTCATAGCATGACAAATTTTGAGTATAGTAAGTACCTAAGAACGATGAAAGGAAACATGATTTTAATTTGATATTTCATCTAGTTCGCGTAGTATGTTCAAGTTTGATTTGTTCATTTTAACTTGACAAATTTTAAACAAGCTTTAGTCAAACAGATTGGATGGGGTATTAACTGAAATAATAAGTTATCGAACCGAGCATCATAAATAAGCGAAAGTTAATTTGTTGCTAAAGTTAAGAGGAGTTTTCAACAAGTCAAAACTGCAAGTGGTTCGCATAACAAGCAGGAAGTAAGAAATGCACATGACCAAGTAAAGATGTAAGAATGTTACACTAAGAGATAACTGTAATGTTGAAGTTTGTGGTTAGAACATGTCACTATATGGTGTAAAAAGCTCAAATAATTGCATACATTTGTTTTCATTGAAACCAAACGACCAAATTGACACCAAAAGAAAAGAAGCACACGCCAGAAGTGACCAAAAGCATACTCGAGACCTCTCAAACAAGCAAGTGGAGTGGTCCACAGGAAATAGTGTTTTTATTGATCTCTCTCCATCAATAACAGTTTTTATAAAGTGGAAATTTAATTGGCCAAACTAACTTAATAAGGGTTCCGGTTTGTCCTAATACATATACTCCCAATTAATTCAAGATTAATCAAGAACAAAATATATTCAATATACTATTAAATATCCCTAAAAAACAATAATTGGGTGTACTGTTTTTTAATTTCTCTCTCCATCTCCAAAAAGGGATTTAGCTATGTGGCTATACACTTTAGAGTACTTTTTATGATGGAATTGTCCACCAAGATAACATCTTTGATGGTTCTCATTCAACACGTACCCACAACAATAATTTCGTACTTGGTAGTCCATTATACATTTAAAATTTGGACACATCATTGCTTACATATACTTTTGTCCAGGGACCCTTACATAAATAGTTACTATAACAAAAAGTTAACTGTTACAAGTTTTATCTGGGGTCCGAGAAAACAAACGGATGGATCTAAGTTGAATTTTTTTAAAGATTTGTTCCAATTATTATTTTCTACAAAATCTAGGTGATTTTTCTGAAGAAAACATCGCAGCGTAAACTAGCCGCCTAGGTTACGTTATACGAGGCGAGCATTTGTCCGTTTTGTTAACATTTTTGGACTAACATTTTTGTCGCTCGAGTAGCCCATATTCAAACTTAAATGACGAAAATAAGTCTAAATATAGATTGAGTTGTTACTCCCTCGGCTCTACCTTATATGTAGGGTCTGGTTTTTTCATTATTATCTTTATTAAAATATTAAAATATATATTTTTAATATATACTTAAACTATTAAATTATTATATGAGAGATATTTTTACAATGGTAAATTATTATATTTTTTAATATATATGAAAAATTAAGTACATATTATTTATGTAACCAAATGAGTATCAAACATTATTTATAGATATTTATCTAGTGCATAAAAAATTACAAATCCAAGAACATTAAATTTTAAGATTTATATATTTCATATAAATATTATATTCTTATATTATAATTTACATACTTTTAAATTTTATTTTTAAACAATTACTTAAAGACAAAAACTATTTTTTTGGTTATATTGTTTTTAATATTATTTAATTCAATCATATTCCAAAATGTTATTTTAAAATCATTTTATAAATTATATTTATTATATATTTTAAGGATAATTTGAATATTATAAATAAAGTTCAAATTTATAATATAATCAAATAAAGATATAGTTAATTGACAATGTTTAATTTATTCCTAAAATTTATATAGATACTTCATGAAATTTATAAAATAATCTAAAAATGATATTTTAGAATGAGTAATGATATTTGTCACCCTTTTTGTATCACCCTTTTATCACCTCTTACGTGTATGCCTACATGGACCAATGAATTGATTTCTCTATCCTATTTAATTTTTATCTATCTTCTATTCAAGGAAATCAACACATATATATAGACAGGTGATAAAAGGGTGACATGAAAAGGGGTGACATATATCATTACTCTTTTAGAATACATTGACCTAAAAATGTTATTAGATGATTGATAATAATCTAAAAATAAAATTTAATCCTTATATAATTCTTTTATTTTATTCTCATCTCTTTGTTTCTTTTATGATTCTAATTTTGAGTAGTCTTTTTTTTTAAAGAAAAAAAAAGTCGCTCATGTTTTTTTTTTTTTTTCGAAATAAACTTAGATTAAAGAGAAACAATTACACTTAACCAATCCCTAGAGGATGGAAATAGGACAATAAAAGTTTAGCCAATTGGGGAGGGGAAATTAAATTCCAAAGACTAATATATTTTTATTTATAAGAAAAAAATTAAATATTTAGTTGTTAAAATTTATTACTCCCTCTATCCAAAAAATAATGTATATTTTGTTTTTCACACAAATTAAGAAACTTAATAATTACATATACACATTACAAAATTACTTTTAATAAAATATGCATTGCAAGTATAAATATTATTTTTCTAATAAAAGTAATAATGGAAAAAGTTGAGAAAAAATGTCATGATATTATAAATAGACAATAATTTTAGGACACTATTTTTAATAATATAGACATTAATTTTGGAATAGAAAAAATAGGAAAAAGATAGAATAAGAAATTATTTATTTAAAATTCTAAATATGCTATATATTTAGAAACCTAATAATTATATACACATTATAAAATTACTTTTAATAAAGTATTTTGATACTTTAAATATGCATGGTAAGTATAAATTTTTTTTTTTAATAAAGGTAATAATGGAAAAAGTTGAGAAAAAAGTATCATAATGTTATAAATAGACAATAATTTTAGGACACTATTTTTAATAATATAGATATTAATTTTGGAATAGAAAAAATAGGAAAAAGATAGAATAAGAAATTATTTATTTAAAATTCTAAATATGCTACACGTAGTAAGAGAATACATGAATGAAATAGTGAGAATATAAATCATAATAATCAAGTAAAATTTAAAGATAAATGGAAAAAATCTTCTCCTAATAAGTTTAAAATTAATTGTGATGCAGTTTTTTCTGATAAGGGAACCGCTATTACTTGTTTTGTAAGAAACTCTAACGGTGATTTTATAACAGGTAAAAGTTGGAAAATAGGAGTGGAGTCGGTTTTAGAAGAGGGAGCAACGGGAATTTTGAAAAACCACCGAGATGGCTTTGGACTATCCTTTTAAAAGCGTAATCATTGAGAATGACGCCGAAAATATCATAAACCCCTTTTCTTCAAGTCAAACAATTTCGAGTCATTTAATTCGTAATGTCATTTGTAATATTTGTTTTTTTGCGGAGATGCCAAACCCTAGCTTTACTCTTAGTAGAAATTTAGCAGCTGACTGAGTTACCAAACAGGAGTTTTTTAGCAATTTGTTTGACAATTGAGATATTTCTATCCCTCCCTAGTTGACTAGTATCTTTTATGTTGACAACGAGTCTCTAGGGATAGGTTAACTCTTGTAATCTTTTGAATTATCTATCTATATATTATGTTTTCGACAAAATAAAAAAAATGATTTCAAAATAAAAAAAAATGATTTCAAGAAAAAAAAGTAAAAGGAAAACTCTAAAAAGCAAAAGAATAAAGAATAATATAAAGAAAAGAGAATGAAGTAAAAGGAGAACTCTAAAACAATAAAGAATAATATAAAGAGCAAAGGAAAAGGATAAAGAGAATATAAGGAAGTATAAGAGACGTGGGGTTTTAAGAGTCAAATGGTCACCTTTAATATAACAGCGACATAAAATGGTCACCTCACACGTCATGCACTAATTATGTGCCACATTTCTCTGACCTCCAAAATAAACAAAATCGACTCTGACTCCTTCTACATTAATGTGGGACCTCTTCCTTTTCTTCTTTTTTTTCTTCACGTGAGGCGTAACCCGATTCTTTCTTTTATATTCAATCAAAATATTCACCTCAATTATTCTATTTATTGTTTTGTTCTAAAAGCTTTCACCTCAATTTTATATTCTAACTTACATTGTTTTTTTGGTCAAGAAAAGTTTACATTGTAATCGCAGTTATATTTATTTAATAAAATTTAAAATTTAAAAATATCTTTAATAACTTGAATTGTTAACTTTTATTTTGAGAAAAAATAATTATTCCTTCAAATAAATTTACACATATATTCAGAAAAATTCTAAACCAATTTTTTTTATAAATATTTTCCATAATTAGCCTATAGCCACCTCATAAATACAATACCTTGATTATCTTATCGATATCTCATCCGTCATTCCCATAATTTTTCACATAGATTTTAATTTAAAGTTATATTAATGCATAGTTATCTTCTAAAAAAATTTGACAAAAAACTTAATAAATATTATTAATTATATAAATTTTCATTTAGTTAAAAGATACACATATATCAATTATTTAAGATGTATTCCTAAGGCCATGATCACGAAAATATGTTCATCGCATATCACATGTAAATACAAACATTATGAACTCATAATATAAAAAATATATAATTATAGAAATAGAAAACCACGTTATATAAACCAAAACAAACATTTAATCCATAGTAAAAAAGTATAGTATTATTTTGTTATGGAAGTCGTGGGAATCTAGAAAAGGACAAATTACATGAAAGGTTACAAATATACTCTCCTTTATTTCCTTAATCTTAACCGAAATGCTACGAACAACACAAACATCAATTTCAATTTCATTATTTGGTTTAATATCACGATATTTTTCAATATATTGAAGATTATTTTAATTTTAAGGAGGGTAAAACTGCCATTCACTTTTAACTGGAAAAGAGAGAGAAAAAGGGAGAGTACCCGAAAGTTGCGAGCTGAGCAAGGAAGAAAGGGTAGTGTTTAAGAGGAACTAATGCCAGCTTATACAGCACTCGATTCCCTACGCCAAGTACCACCGTAAGCGCTGCTGCCACCATAACCTCTCCGTTCCTCTTTTTCTTATTCTTCTCCGTTTCTCCATCTACCACCGCCACCGCCACCTCATCATCATTTTCTTCTTCTTTTTCTTCTTCCTTCACTTTACTAGTACTACTACTAATCGCATAATAAGAGCATCCCCGCGGCCTCTTTATCAACCTTAATGGCACTGACCATGTGGTGGTGGTCCCCCCTGATTCAAACGACAATGATGAAGATCTCACTACGATTCCTCGCCGTTGATTCATTTCAATACGAGGAAATATGGAGAGTTCTCCTTGTGGTTGGAGATGAGGTATCGCCGCCGATACCGATGCCCCCGCGGCTAATTGTCGAGAACACGCCGCCATAGTATTTCTGAATATTATGTATATGTGTGTATATATATAGATACAACGTTAATAGTTAAATAAATGTCGAGAGAAGAGGGGGAGGGAGGGAGATTTGTGTTAATGTTTTATATTGGTTTTATGAATCTTGGTGTCTGCTTTTTTCGATGCATAGGTTCTATTCTAATTATTTAATCATAAAGTTGTTTTAAAGTCTTTGTTGGAATTTCCAGTTCTTTTTCAACATTTTCTGCAATTTTCATGTGAATCATTTCCATATGGTAAATTATTCAATTTTGTAATCAATAATTTTGATTGTGCGGAAATTGCAAGTTTGAAGTTATGCCATACATTGGGTAAATAAAATATTCAAAATTAGTCCGCTTAAATGAAATACTTTCAATATTAAAAAAAAAAACGATAATAGGTAATCGATCGATCGGTCATCTTCAAACGACTAATCAGCTAAGTAATCTAGCAACCAGATTTTAGGCGTGTTATTTTTCTAAACTATCCTTAATAAATAAAACGATTACATAGTATAGTCAATATCCCGAAGGTATCGACTCTTCCTTAATTAAACTTGCTAGTCTACGTGGGATTGTGTTCAAACACGTGTTAAATATGTTACCATCTAGCTTATATTACACTACCCAATCGGCTATCCTATTACAATCTCTACTACACAATTTAAACAACAGATTACATAGTTCCGAGATCATATAAATGTTACTAATAGTATTACAAATTATGGGATTAGAAAATTGCAAACGGTTCTCGAGGGAATGCATAAGTAGAAAACTATCGCTTTCCATAATCACCCTACATGGAGCATCTCGAGCTAGTAGACAAGTTTTGAGTACTCCTAATGCTTCGGCCTCAAGAGGTGAATCTGCTGAAACATCCCACGCATTGTATTTCCTCATATTTCCAAGGTTGTCCTTGGTAACACAAGAAATAGTAGTTTTGTTATTTTTATATGTAGCATCACAATTGATTTTCAACATATTATAAGGTGGGGCTTCCCATTTCTTCTTATACATGGTTATATTCTTTTCTTTCTTATCAACTGTATAAACTTTAGGATCATTTTGTGGGACAGTTTTGGCAACAATATATTAGAATTATTATTCATACCCTTTAGTTTATTAGTAACATCCTTAGGGTAGTTACTATTTTCATACTTATTCCAATCTCTTAGAGCTCTTTCCATGATACACAGAGGGTCTAGAGTTATACAATTATATATTTTTTTATTTCTATCCTTCCAGATTCGTCAAGTTATAATACAAATCTTTTCAAGGACAAACTTATCTTTTCTTATATTCAGTTTTTGTATACTTGCCATCCAAGTGTCCATGTTACTGGCTAACTGGTTACTAGTATATAAGATTAGAGGTGGAGCAAACCATACAACTCTTGTCCATTCACATTCCAGTAATAAATGTTTAATATTCTCTACCGATTTGTTGCATATATCACATAAAGGGGTTTTAATAATTCTCTTTTTATATAAATTCTCATTTGTGGGAAAAAGGTTTTTAAAAACCCTCCACATATTTTTTTTTACTTGGGGGCAACTTTAGGGTTCCACATCATTTTCCACACTTTTGGGTCAATTGTGTGGGATGAAGTGGCCTTAATATCGCATCTCCCAGCCTCCAGTTTATCTTTATTCTCCTTAAGTAGTTCATAAGATTTTTTAACTTCATAAACCCCATTTTTACCTTCTGTCCAAACATGTCTATCATTACCTCTGATAGTGGTATGAATGTATTAAGTATACATTTTTCTATCTCAGGGGTGTATACTCTATTTATAAGTTCAACATTTCATCCTCTTTCATATCTTAACATAAGATCAAATACTTTCCTCATCATATTATCATTGAGGGGTATTACTTTATTATAGTTTGTTATCAAGTTGTCTATATGTAGATTAATAGAGTAACCATTTCCTATTTTTCACTTAACATTATTTACTAGAATATCCTTACCAGCCATTAGACTTCTTCATCCCCAAGAGGGAGAGTTCCCAATGTTTGCTACTAGTAAAGAAGTAAGTGGAAAATATTTTCCTTTAAGGACCTTAAATAAAAGAGAATCAGTTTTATTCAATAAGTTCCATACTTGTTTTCTAAGTAATGCTAAATTCATAAGGTGAAGGTCCCTAAAACCTAAACCACCTGTATATTTGCTTTTTGTTAAGGATTTCCAACTACCCCAATGTATTTTTTTTATTTCCTTTACTACCTGAACAAAAATTTGCAATCTGTAATGAAATCAGATCTTAAAAAAGATGACATATAGTAGTTGGGCATACTTTGTAATACAACCTTAATTAACACTTCCTTACCTACTTCAGACAGATAGAGATTCTTCCAGTTTTCAGCTCTTTTCAAAGTTTTTTCTACTAGTAAGTTCAAGTCTCGAATTTTAGATCTTCCCCATTCAGTAGGGAGACCTAAATTATCCCCAAATTATTAGTAATTTTCATATTAAGTCTACCAGCCATGATGCACTGTATATGGCCAGGTGTGTTAGGACTAAATTTAATACCACACTTATTAAGATTTAATTTCATACTAATAGCACATCCATACTTATTGATTACATCATTAAAACTTTCCACTTCTTTATAATTAGCTTTCATGAAGAAAATGCAACCATATGTAAAAAGCAGATGGGTTATTCTGGGAGCCAATATAGAAATTTGTATACCCTTCATCAAGTTACTTTTAACCTTAACTTGAATAAGTATACAGAGCATTTGGGTTATCATGGTAAACAAAAATGGGAAAAGAGGGTCCCCCTGTCTTAATCCTCGTCTAGGTTTTTCAAGTTTATAAGGTAAACCATTTATTTTTCTTAATACAATAGAGGTCATTTAGACCGATTTAAAATTGCTCTATTACATCATAAATCTTATTCGTATATAATCTTCTCGGAGTCTTATATCCGAATATGTCCTTAAGCACTTTCCATGCCGAATCCAGAGGATCTTCTAACATTGTATATGAATGTTTGAGTCTTGCCCCTAACCTTGCAAGATGATCCTCACTTTCATTGGCTTCGCGAAATATATGCCTTATTTTATACCCCGTCATCTTCCCCATGATCTTACGAATATCCGTTACCCATTCGAATAACAGACTTTTTGCTTCCACTCCTTGTATGTCTGCTTTTAATGCGTCTTCCGAATCTACCTCCACTTCTAGCTCTTAGATACCAATTCCCACCGCCAATCTAGACCCTCACAAAGTGCAACCAACTCAGATACTAAGACCGACGCACGACTCATACTCATATAGAATCCCTTGACCCAATATCCATCACAATCCCTTACCAACCCTCCAGCACCTCCTCTTCCCATCCGTTCGTTAAAGCTTCCGTCAGTGTTAAGTTTAAAACCCCAGCTATGCTCGCACCAACCAATCCACTCCACCTGAGTACTCACTTTCTTTGATATGCCTCCGTGATTTTGCCAAGCTTTCACATAATCAATAGCGTTCTTCTTAGCCTTCCTAACTAAAACTTCCGCACAAGCGAATGGATCCTCTCTAAAAATGCTCTCGTTCCTTTCTAACCATATAATATTAATTAATGAAACGAAAAAAATAGCCCAATCAATATCTGCAAATATCCCTTTTAAACTCAAATTAATGCTTCACCAAGCCCAGTTGTTAACAATGAGTATGTCACAGAACTGACACATCTCATTAATTTATTCACCCAATTTTTACTAAAACCCATTTTATCCATCATACTTTTCATAAAATTCCACTCAACATTTTGATACGCTTTTTGTATATCTGCTTTTATAGCCATATGGTATATTTTTGTTTTTTGTTCTCCTTTATATAATTAATCACTTCATGAGCAATAAATGTATTATCTAGGATATGCCTTCCTGGTATGAAAGCCGATTGGTTGTCATCATTTAGCAAATTCATTCAAGGTTGCAATCTATTCTCCAGGAGCTTTGCTATGATTTTATAATTAAAATAGAGCAACTTATGGGACGAAACTGTTTTATATTGTTAGGCGATTTGTTATTATACGGTTATAATTTTTTTAATTAAAATATATTATTTTTATTCTAAATATTATATTGTGTTTATATTTGGTAAGACTAATATGAAAAATATATTTAAAACCAAATTTCATTACATAATTTTTTATAAATTAGAACAAATTTAAGACATCTAATCATTATACAAATTAGCTATAATTTTTTACATGTTTAGAGTACGTGTAAAGTATATCTGCACTACCAAGCTTATAATAATAGACATATAAGTAAAAAAGAACACACCTATAAAAAAACTTCATATCAAACTGGAACAAAAAATAACAAGCTACACAAAACTATATTTTCTCATAGTACAAAATAAAGCCCTAATTTTGAAGAAATTTTGTTTTGTTATAACTTTAAGTATTGTTTTGATGAAAAAGAATCAACATCAAATATTAATGGAACTTGGATGTATATCTTATTGGGTTAGTCCATGGGTCTAAAAAATGGATTGTATAATATAATGTTTTTATGGGTCATAATGGTTTGAGACGGGAAAAATCAAATTAATCGGATAACTAAACGACGTCCTAGGCGGCCGCCTAATATCTTTCGAGCCTGTTTTCTACTTGTTTTGTAACTTGAAACGCCTAGGCAATAGACTAATCGGCTAGATGACCTAAGTTTAGAACACTTGATACTATCCGAAATCACTTAAACAATTAACTAAAATAATACCGTCTTTTTCTATATCATTCTTATACCATCTCATTATATGTTGTGACTTGATTAGAAATGAATTATTAATTATTTTATTTTCTCAATCTAACTTATTTTTATTTCCACTAAATCACGTCACATGATGCGTCGTTAAACCATCGTATAAATCTTGAATTTCTGGTGGAGGAGTGATAAGATAGGTAGTTTAATTTGGTCTTCCAAGCAACATATTCTAAATTTTGGTTCCGACACAAGTGGTATTTTTTTATCTTTCATCCCTCCAATGTAAAGTATTACAATGCGGGCATCTTACATTCGTATCTACCAACAACCATTGTACTTCATTTATATCTTCTGCGACGGTATATTGTTGATGATCTTCACTATTATATTCTTCATCACTATCATATTCTTCTTCATGATATGAATTTGTTGGTGTTTCAATAATTTGTTTAGGAAGAGAGGTTTCCCTGAAATCTTGTGGTGCTACCACGGATTGTGTATATGATAAGAGCAATATGTTTTGGTGCGATTGGAGTTCTATCGAACATATACCTCGAGGATGAGTTGTTTTTTGGATAGTGTCACTGGGCGAGTCCCTAGGATTTAACATCCAACGTGACCTATATTTTTTCCAACGTAAACATTAACCTAGTCTATGTCTGGATAACATCTGACCCTCTTGTTTAGGATTCAACGAATTATGATCCATCGTATTGCTTGTACAGTGAACTTGTGATTGAATATGAGTTTGTATGGTTTGTTTGGAACTGAATTTTGTGAGTTTGGAATATCCAACTGTTCACATAAAATCTCACGTGCTCTACGTAAGTGTCGAGTTAATCGACTCCCAGAATTTGGTAAAGGTAATTCTGTCTCTTTTCTTTGCACTTGAAAAGTATGAGCTACCATTCTTGCTCTCGACGTATACATTGGGCTAATACAACTCTTGATACCTCAATATATTTTTTGGATTTTCTTTTTTATGATGATTTTAAAGTTAATGTTGTACATTAACGTGCTTGAAAATTCAAACATGCATGGAAAAAAGTAGATTATATAGTGTATCATTTGCAAACTCTTTCTCTTGGATTTTGATTCAACAAGGGGGCGTTGACCTTTTCCTTACCCTTTTTGTTTTTTCTATCACATTCCCAATGAAAAATATCTAGGTTTATTTAGGTATACTAAACAAAATCAACTAATTTCTTATCAACAAAATTTTTAACGTACTTGTTGAATTGTTCGTTGAAGGTCTATATTTTATTGAGCAGTTATCCGACCTCGATCATTCTCATCAAGTATAACAATACCTTTATTTTTTCGAAAACAAAATTCTACCTATAAATTTAATATAACACGATTACTAAATTATTGAAAAAAATAAACACTTTAGAAATATAATAAATAAGAATTTTTCACTAATTTGATGAATTTGGTTGAAAAGGTGACTTGTTAGGATAGTCACTTTTCTCTTCTTCATAATAGTTATTCATGGTCTTCATTAGTGTGTCATAAGCATTAATTACATAATATAACTCAATAATCTAATACATTAAAATAAATAATTATGAAAAATGAACAACACTGTCGAGGGTAAAAATATCTTAACCTCATACATGTAAATGAGTAGCGCAATTCAAGGAATTATATTTCAATTAATGCTACAAAATAGTTCTAAATTTTGTATAACAGAGATTCTTGTATTATAATTAAGTAAACAAAAAGTTAATATAGGGACCTATAGACTATATAGTCTTTTTTTATAGTGCAATTTTATATAGTAAGAAAAATATTTTATATAGTTCAACTTTTGCATAATGCAAGAACATGTAGTGCAATTAAGTAAAAAAAATTAATTTACAGGCATATATTGCAAAATTCTGTTTAATACATGAACTTATATATCAATAAATTCTAAGAACTGGTTTTTTTAGTTTTACATAATACATAGACTTATTTTTCAAGGATAAATTACCATCTAAGTCACCAAATTAAAAATAATAGCCCTCTCCCATCCCCTTATAAATATTGTCTATAAAAGTCCCCTGACAAAAACTAGTTTCCTTTTTTACCCTTTTATTACCTTTTATTATTTCATTTCTTTTTCTTTTATTTCTTTTATTTCTAATCTCTTTTTCTCTCTCCTCACCCTGCGCTATCTGATCTCTTTCTCCAAACATCGCCAATGGCTATTACCTCAATCCTTCGGCTTCATTTTATTTTTATTTTTTGCTTCAATTCAGGCGCGTTTAATTATCTCATTATACAGGTTAGTTCGTATCTCCTTTCCTCTATTTAGTACGTTTGATTTTGTTGCTTTTTTTTTCAATTTTTCCTCTAATTCTTACCTTGAATTATCAGCTTTTGCAGTCATTATGTTTTTCTTTTTCATTTACATCAAATTTCCGTAATTTTTTTCTGTTTTATCATACTCAGTTAGGTAATTTATGTTCTCTCCTTTTTATTACATCAATTTTTCTCATTTTCTTCTATTTTTTAGCTTTGATTGTTAGTTTTTGCACTTGATTCTTATGTATTATGTCAATTCATGTATTAATTCTTATTCGTTTCATATTGTTTTGTGTATTCTCTGTTTTTGTATTGTTTAATTGTTTGTGTTTACATCTTTGAAGTTCATGGGAGTTGTGTATTTTCTTTTGAGTTTTATTTCAAATTGTTAGTTTATACAGTTGATTTACGGACCTATAGAGCTATTTTTCCAGAATATATATGTTGTATAGTGTAATTTATCTAAAATATTAATATACTGATACAAGTGTGCATAAGTGTGTATAAGTGTTCAATTAGTTCAGAAAGTGGATATATAAGTGTGTATCAAAACATAGGGACCTATATTGCAACTTTTGCATTATATAAGTGTGTATTGTGCAATTAGTTCAGGGAAATGAATATAGTGATACATATTGCTGATTTTGCATAAATCAAGCTCTTATAATGCAATAGACTCAAACAATAGGGACCTATAGTTCAATTTTTTCGTGATACAGGGCTGTTTGTTTTGGTGGGAATTTTCCCACCAAACAATCTGTCTTTGTTTTTCCCAGCTATTCCAGTTTTGTTTCTATTCTTATGCCTTATGTTGTTGTTTCATTTCAAGTAGATTGTCTTTTTAGTAGATGTGATGTATAATTTGTTCTTGTTTTGTGTTTTTTTTGCAGATTTTCAATGTACTTTTTCTTCAGCATAAGTGTGTACAATAAGACTGTTTGTTTTTTCTGTCCAATTCAGATCTGAATGACTCTTAACGGGTCTGTTTCATTAAGATTTCAAACTAAGTCTGAATCATTCAGACACTGCCTCTTAACAGAATAAGTTCTATTCAGCTGTTCATTCAGCATTCAACACTTATTACTTAAAAAAACAAACGACACCTGAGTGTCTCGAGCTACACTTCTCTCCATCCGTTTATATTTGCATCTGCATTAACAAACAGTTAAGAATATCTTATAGTATCCATCCTTAAAGTTTGCCTCTTAGGTTAACTTAACCCTTATATCCTATTTTAAGAGTACTTATATTTTAATTAGGTTTTTATTATATTAGAGTCCTACTCACCCTCCCCCCCTCTCTAGGACTCTATTGACATTATCTTCCTCGGCAACATTTTTATGTAGTGTTAACTAGTTTATTCGAGAAGTCATTATAATATTGTTGATGTAATCTACATCAAACCTCGAAATTTTTAATTAAAAATCTTTTTATACGTGTAATGTTTATTACAAAAAATCTCTATTTTTGTAAGAAAAATGAATATGTTAAGATAGATTATTGTGTTAGTTACAATAATTTATTCTAAATCAAGAGATCGTGGATATTGGAGTAAAGTTTCACTTCAATTTTTTGCTTTGTATATTGTTAGAAGTCTAAATATTTCCTAATTGATTGCCACGATATATTGCTTGTAACATGCGCGGTATATAAACTGTTAAATTTAAAAATTCTTCTTAAAGGGAAACAGAGTTCATCTTACGAGATTAATTAATTTTATAAATATTAATTATTATTTTCAAAAAACAATATTTGTAAACAACAAAAGATTAAAGTGTTAAAACCCAATGACTAAAATATTTATTCACGTAGTCTTAATCATTTACAACCATCTTTCGACTTATAATAAACTTAAAGATCACAAATTTTTATCATGCATCAAAATTATTAATTTTATGGTCTGGATATCATGAAATTTTGATTTAATTTGTTATAACTAAATTTGAATAATGTTTTGAATCTCAGACTCTTCGTAATGCTTGTATATTGCGATATGCCCAATTTGTGAGAAAAGCTGGTGGTTAGGTATTGTGAGCTAATTAATAGAAACATTATTGAGATTTAAACACTTACAAATTTATAATATAAAACATAATATATACACTCACAAATATTCTATCTTAATACATTAAACCCTTGATCGGTTTTTTTAGTCGAAAGGATAACTGCATTATAAAGAGATCCAAAACATTACAAATCTTGACCACTTAAGTCATACTAGTAAGTACCTAATTATATATCAATTTTCGAAACAAAATAAAATAATTCTAATTGCCAAAACAAATAATTAAGTATTTAAGTCATTCCAATAAGAAAAATGTTAAATAACATCAATTTCTCGACCAGTTCTCAATGTATTGTTATAAAACAATAAGTTGGTAATAAGTGATTTAAGATGCATGAATATGAGTTTTTTCTAACATGGAAGAAAATAAGTTTCACAAAGTTTTAAAATCCCAATAACAATTTTCTAAATTAGCTCACAATACTTGACCATCAGCTTTCTTCACAACTCGTGCATATCGTAATCCACAAGCATTACAGAGTGTCTGAGATTAAAAAAGTTATTCAAAATTAGTGTACCAAATTAAATCAAAATTGTAAAAATTCCCAAACCATGAAACTAATAATATGACGCATGATTACAAATTTCTGATATTTATTTTATTATAAGTCTTAATATAGTTGCAAATATGAGTATGAATACTAAGCAGAGCTTAGTACTTTACACTTTTGTTGTTTACAAATGCATATATATATATATATATATATATATATATATTTTAAATAATTAATATTTATAAATCTAATCAATCCCATAACATGAATTCTGTTTCCCTTTAAGAAGAGTTTTTAACTTTAAGAATGCATCACAAGACATATATCCAGTCATTCTATTGAGGAATATTTAGACTTCTAATAATATACTAAAAATCACATGTGACATGATGTTGCTTATAATAATATTGATTATAATGCAATCGTTGTTGTAATTGTTAGATAGAATAATGTATGCTAGTTATTGGTGAAATATGAAATCTTATGATTGTGACACCGGCAATAAGATAGCTATAGACAATAGGAAACACATGATCTTAGCTACATCTAACATAAATTAAGCATTATCTTGAAGAATGATTGTCGGTTCTTATAAACGACGCTTCAACACAAGATTAGTTGTTTAGACATGAACTTTTATAATAGTTTATTTGATATTTTTTTTATCTTAGTGATCATTGGAATATAACTTTCTCTCACATCTCGAGAAGTATTGGTATTAATATTGATTGTATCGCCAACCAATAATTGTGTATATTATTCTATGGTTATTAGATGTCGCAGCCTCCTTACTTATTTCTGATCGAATACCTTGTATGATAGATAAAATGTTTTAACCCACATTATTATGTATATTATATTTTCATATCTTTAATATAATTATTTATTTTGATAAAAATAATGTATTACGTTGAATGCCTCATAATGAAATGACAACTACATGTATTATCATATGACATAACAAAATTCATATACTTCCATTATATGTAAGGTGGCAATGTATCACTCGTGTTACTTGTTGTCAAATGAAGTGGAAAAAAATATATGCTTCATATTTGTATCACCGATATATTATCAATGATATTTAATATTCGATATTAATAATAATTCGTATGATTATAGGGACAAAATAAAAGAATATTTGAATAATTAAATCTTTAAAGTGTATAAATAGAAAAATTCTTACTTGTGGGCCATTGGGTCCTTTTCTCCATTGTGGAGTCCTGTTTATCCCACATATCATGCATGTTCTCATAAATGCATTCAATCTCTGTGTGAGAGCCAACCTGGTTTGTCTAATTCTTAGAGTTTGTGTAGTTTCGACAGTCGTCGATTGTTGATTAAAAAATTCAACAATGTTTGGTGCACCCTCATGTACTTGTTGGGATGGGTAGATAAGCTTGCAATCATTAAATAGAATAAGTTAAAATATTAATTTATTATAGTCACCTAATTATATTAATTAACTTTATTTTTTTTAATTTTTTTTAAGATATACTAAAATAAATACTCATGAATGTATATTACAAAGAAACACATAAGAATATTTACCTGAGGTGTCTCTTGATCATAAACTGGTAACCCTATCCGAAGCGTGAGATCAACTTCGCCATACAATATATTTATTCTTGATTGATCATCTACATGCTCCATTTTTTCTTCCAATATCAATAAACCTGAACGGATTGTAGATGTTAAAAAAAAGGAAAATTATATATGAATGAGATTTCAAATAGAAATAAAAATCAGGAAAAATACAGTGCAAATGCTAAAAATATATAGCGATTAAAAGGTGATGTCCCTAACAAAAATCATTATTAGTGACTCTACACATTTTTAACTTACTCACGATATTCATTACAAAATCGAGTTTCATGGAAAAAATAATTAAATATAAGATTAGGTTAACTAATACTAATAAGAGTACACAATTTTCAGACTGGAGAATTAATTCAATCAAATAAAAACGAGAACAAATTTATTTTACAATCCAGTCACAAATATAATTAATTATTTGTCTAGTAACATGAATGAACATTTAAAGGTAGCTCAATAATTCAGATACTACATGTTCATCGAAATACATGGTATACCAACTGATTTAATACTCAAATGATTATATATTAAAACAATATCTATATTATATAAATTAATTAAAAACAAAAACAAAGGTATAAAAAAGTAATTTACTTATGCCACATAAACATAAAATCAAATAACATGTCACTACAAATGTATAGACTTAATTTATTAAGAATTTATAAAAAACTTTCTGCAATATGTAACGCACAATTAACTCGTATACATTGTATATGCATGCATGTATATACGTGCAAATATGTTTTTCTCTGTGTGTGTGTGTGAGTGTGAGAGAGAGAGAGAGAGAGAGAGAGAGAGAGAGAGAGAGAGAGAGAGAGAGAGAGAGAGAGAGAGAGAGAGAGAGAGAGACCACTAGGTGAAAGCAAATTATCTGGATTGTCAAATGAAATTTGATTAGAATTAAAGAATATATATTCAAAATAATAAACAATAGTGTTTCAATTCCAATATTTTACCATCCTAATAATTTAAATTCATGCATATCTCATTCTGAGTTGTATAAAGATGGTTAACTTTTTCATATATTCTTGTGTGTAGATTAGGTAATATATTTATATAAAATTATAGAAAGAGCACATTATAGTATATTTCTCTTTTTTCATTAATCGGTAAAAAGGGAAGAATGTTTAATATATTATTTGCACATATACAGGACTTATGAGCAATTTAAATGATTTAATTGGTGAATTTAGAGACGTTGATAGAAAATAATGCACCGTTGTACATAAACCTATTAAGAAGGAACTGGATACTCAACAAAAAAATTAAGAAAAGTATTCAACATATAAAATAAATTATGAAACAAATTATCCTTTTTATCTCCATTAATCAGTATATTCTCCTATGATTAAAAATAATAATGATATTCTTCATTGACACCTATTAAGTAAAAGAATATAATTACTTCCATACATTTGATATTGTTTGTCCAATATTCGAGAAATATGTTATCCATTATTGTTTATTCATTTATATTTTCAAGACACATTTTTATTACTTTTTCTACTATTACCCCTTATGAGGTAACTATCTTGTAATTTTTTAAAATTCTCGTTTACTTTGTGAAGGGTATTTTTGTAATATGATATCATTGATATTTCTTAATTCATGTACACAAGTAATATAGACAAAAAATAATGGACAAAAGGAGTATTTTATTTAGAAAATAAAATTTCTGTTTTTATTTATTCATAAATAGTATCTATAAACTACCAAAATAGTCCCTGGACTATAGGTTCAATTTTAACCATGTCCTAATTTACACTTTGCTATTAAACATGTTCCATATTATAATTTTTGTCCAATTTTATCATATTTTTCAAACGGCGTTAGAAACTTAACGTAACTACCACATGGCACACCACTAACAGTAATTTCACATACATAAAAGGGTAAATATGTCATTTTATAGTTAGAAAAAAAATATAACTTATTTTTGACAATAAGATAACATAAATGCTCAAACGAATCTTCTTCACACACACACACACCCTATCCACCACACATATCCATTCTTCACCATGCATAATTATCTTTATCATCCTCACGATGCAACACCATTTAACACTCTCACCATCTTCTACTGCATCATGACCCACTAACATCATAGTTTTGGTTATCTTTATATCATAATTGAACACCAAAAATATCACCCAACCCGTCCTAAACTTTAACGCAACACTATCAACAACATTACACATCATTATCCTTTATTCTTCACCACTACATCATCATATTTCTCATTTCAACACTGTCTTAGACTCCGTTAGCAACTTATTCCAACACCACCACATCATCATAATCTTTCTCCCCATGCTAATGTTGTCCATACCAACCTTTGCATGTAGATGATTCTTCACCACCATCAATAAAACTTTTACACCACCAATATTAAGATATTCTCCAAGAACCAAATATTAAGGTAAAACTTTAGCTTCTATAGTTGAAACCTTAAATAAACACAATGAATTGTTGATTTTGATTTGTAAAACTATAATATTACCTTCAAACGATTTCTTTCCTTTCCTACTTTTATTAGTTTTTCTACAAATCATACATTTTTAAAGATATTTTATACACAAAATTCTTAGTCGGATGCAACTAAGATAGAATTTTATAATTGGGGGGGTTTTGTATGAAGATAGTTACAATGTGATTTACAAATATACTTTGTATAATATTGGAGGGTTTATAATATCTCTTGGAAATGGTCAGAGGACTCCCTCAATGGTGGTTGTACTGTAAATTCAAAGGTTTAATGGATTTAAATAATGTGCTTTATGAGCCTTGGTGAAATTTGAATTCTTCGGTGAAGAAATGAGTTTTAAGGACAAAGATCTCTGGAATTGAATCTCTCTGCATCTCTACCCATTCACTCAGTATTGGAGCTCTTTCAGATTTTCATTTTTTGAGTTTAAATTAGAATTTGAGGTTTTAATCAAGCTTTGATTTTGAGGTTAGAATTATAATTATTTGTATCAAATGAAAAAATTATTAGCAAATAATGAAATGTGAAGTAAACCTGAAAGGAAGAAATCAAAATTTTATTTACTTTTATGAGTTATGTTTGTGTAAAGTTCATGGTGATGGGTTTGCTTACTCCTGCAAATGTATGGTTGTAGAAGAATTTGGTTTGTGGTTTTTCATTGGGAGAGGATTTTGAAAGTAGAAGAAGAAGAAGAAGAAGACGAAGAAGAAGAAGAAGAAGAAGAAGAAGAAGAAAGAAAGAATAAAAATTTATATAATTTGTAAATTCCTAAATCACCTTTACAAACTTTGGCGTGTGAGTGCACATTTTTTTTCAGTTAGTATTTTAGCAGTATAAAAATGGGATCATTTTAGTAATGAATTGTAATATGGATTATGTTTGGTAAGAAATTGCTGGACAGGACATGATTAGAATTATATGAATAGTATGGGGACCATTTTTGTAGTTTACCCTTATATATTCACATAAAATTTTCTTAAAAACTTATAAAATATGAAAGAAACAATATTACCCTACTTTAACTAATAATAATATTAATGCAATTCTTAAATACACTTTCACATGTTACTTTCCATTTATAATAAATCTGACATATGTAATAATTTTTTTTGAAGGCCTTAATAGGTAGCCCTTCAATGTTTAATATCTTACTTTTTAGGACTATTCATTTCAAGTTGTGAGATTTTAACTTTCTACTTATCCATTTTAAGTAACTTATCAATTCCAAAAGTATTGAAGTAATTTGTGGTGTACACATCCTAACTGAAATGCAAGTCACAGATTGGTCCTCCAATTTGGATATCGATTATCTTAACGATTGACACGTGCCATTCTAAACTTGCATTCTAATCAACAAACTTCCACGCTTCTTTCACTTATGGTCTTAATGTAAATTTTGGTATTGTATACCGTTGTGCCATCAAAAGTATAATATAAGAACCTATCTCATCTACGAGTTCGCCGAGTTCCATACTTTTGCTAATAACACTCCAGTCCAGTATTGGAAATTCTTTGAATCTTTTATTGGGATGAAACTCACTATTTTCCTATTACATGTTAGGCACAATCCATAATATAACATGGTAGTGATTGATTAAGCTACTGGATCAGGAAATAATATAGTGAAATGAACACAATTAAAAAAATACAGGGCACATGGATTTGGGTTTATCAAGGTGATAAAAACCAAAAGTTCGTACTCCCACTATATATATAGGGAAGTATGGTCATTGTGGTCATTGAATCTAAGACCAATATTCCAATAATACTCTCGCAACCAAGCCATATAACCAAACCCTAACATCTCTTTCTTAACATGTTGAAAGGCGAGGCATATGTGCATCAAAGAGGAACATGGAGAAGAGGCAAGAGTTACATGGACTCTTCGAGAGTTTACATGAACACAAGTTCTTATTAGGGACACCAGTTTTATTAGGGCAAATGAATAATAGCTCCCTGAATTTTTTCGAGAAATCTGAAACCTCTTTTCCGTCTATTTTTTGACAAAAAGTGCACTACAAGCATCCATTTGTTGTTGGGGTGTGTTTTGTTATTTTTTCAAGGGGAAAGTTACCCATTTACCCCCATTAAATATTTTAAAAAATTGAAAATTATTATTTTAAAAAAAAAATCCCTCCCTTCTTCTTCTTCTTCTTCTTCTTCTTCTTCTTCTTCTTCTTCTTCTTCTTCTTCTTCTTCTTCTTCTTCTTCTTCTTCTTCTTCTTCTTCTTCTTCTTCTTCTTCTTACACTTTGTTATTTTAAATACAAAATACTTTGAAAAATAATAAAACATAAAATCTCAAAACTTATTTTTCACCATAATCCACATAAAACTCAAAACTAATATCTTTAACAATGAATTTACTACATACAATTTTTAATTAAAAATTGAATCTTTTTGTCTTAATTGGGTGTTCGATTGCGTATTCTTGCTAACGTATGTAGTTGATAGAAATGATAGTGGTGGATAGATCGAGTTTGAGGTTTATTTTTTCAATATTTTTGGATATGGATTTCTCAAAAAATCTGGGAATTTATGAATTTGTTCATGGATTTCTTAGGTTCACCAAGAATACCATGAACAAATTCATAAATTTCTATATTTTTCCAAGATTTTCAAGAAAAGTAATCATTAAACCTCAACTTCTGATATTACTGAGTTTAAAAATCTTAACTTTTCCCCTTGGAATATAACGGGTTAACGCAAAACCCAGTTAATATCTTAGGGAAGAAATACCATCCCTACACCTGTGTGTAACTCATCAAAAAGCAGAATCTCGTTATTGTCAACCCTATTATTGAGTATATCCCAAGGAATTAACTTCATTACCCCCAAACCATCGTCTGAATCATTACCAGCTCCACAACCTCCACGATGTTCCATACAAACAAGAGCTACAAGGGCATCTTGGACCATTTTATGTGACCTAATGTTTTATAAATTGGAGATAAATCATACTAGGCTACCCGAATATATTTAAAAAAATCTTAGAAGCTATGATAAGAAACAAGATTCCTTTTCTCTTTGTAATCTTTCACTTCTGCTCCAATTTTGAACAGTTTTTTGCAACACTTTAATTCGATACAATATTTCTAGAACATCTAATACTTGGGTCCATCATGGATCGGGAACGTAAGTCTCTAACTTGGGGACTGAGTGATTCTTGTGAAGGTAAGTATATTATATGTTTGATTGTATATTCTTAAGTATTTTCTCTATTTCGAGACTTTTTTAAGTCTTAGGGACACGACTCATCTTTGAGTTGGGGTGGGGTACTTGTTTTCCACGTCCTGTTTATGTGTTTACTGCTAAAAAAAAATACAAAACAATCGAAAAAAAGGAAAAAATATTTTGGAGATAGGTGTTGAACTAGTCAATGTCCTTTGAAATTATGTATAAATGAGATGATGATAGTACTTAGGTACTTTTTTTTTAAAATTATCAATAGTTGTACTTGAATGCTCGTATGAAACAGTTTAGTGTGGAAAGAGTGATTATTGAACAATGCATAGGTGTGTCGAATGTGAAATCCAACCTAGTGAAGTAATCTACTTCACTTGTTACTTTGATGTGAACTAATTAATGAGATCATAGCTAGGAAAATATGTATATGACAGTTTTGTGTTGGCCACTTGTTCCTTTTAGATTTATGGTCAAATGAAATCGAGTATCATTCTTAGCCCGTATGAGACTTAAGCCTTTTTCTTTGTTAGCTCTTATTATATGTCGATTAGTGTGTAGAAATTTACCATATAACCGGCACTCGGGTCACAATTCCTACCGACTAGTCATCTTGAACTTGAGTTTGGGGTGGTGGATGTTTGGTTTTTCGGATACATTTGGGTCGGCATTATGATTTTATAATTCTACATATTTTATCACTTTGTTATGATCCTTTACAGGGTTCAAGAAAAGAAGAAAAAAATTGAAAAAAAAAGAAAAATAGAACAAATGAATGAAAATAAGTCAACATGAATTCTTACATCAAAACAAGATTCATGTTTGACTTATAAAAAGAAAGAACAAAAGTAAATATAAAAGAATATGACAAGTGAATTATTTGTGAACATAAAATACGAACTGGTTCTTGGGAATTTGGGGGTGTGAATCTAATGCATCTAAGAGGGAATTAACGAGTACATCTCGAGCATAAACTCAAGTTCGTAGACGGTTAGTTGTTTGGTTAGTGAGGAGAAAACCAAAACTTCAATCTAAATTATCGAAATATGTATACTACCTTACCCTAAGCCTAAGATATAACCGAAGAGACCTTATGATTCTTTGTTATGCTATTGAGTGACAAATGAGTGGAAAGTAAGTGAGTAAGTAGGCCATTACACATTGTGGAAGGATTGAGGACCACCATATAACTGCATGTAAAGTCGTAGAGAGGGGGGAGGTTAATATTCTACAAATCTAGAATATTCTACAACAATTTAGAAGGTCACGGAAAAGGTCGCGCAAAGGTCAAAGTTACTCCGGAATACTCTTGTGTAGGCATGGATCTTCTAGAAACATGTGGGCCATTGCCACTAAACCCACGTGCAAATCATGCACATTAAGTGAATTTTTTTATTAATAGTATTATCAGGTTTGTAAATAAGAGACATTTTTTTAGGATATGAGTATTTTACTCCAAAAATTCTCTCATCTCTCTATGTTATCTTATTGTTCATCTAAACTTTCATCTTTTTAAACCTCTCCTTCAAGTTTCCATTAGCATAAGAAATAAGTTTCTTCAAATTTTCTTATTCTAGTTCTCAAGTTTAGCTTAGTTGACCATAAACCGATCCTTACGAAAAAAATTGGTCTTAACTTTGTCTAACTGGGTTTTAGTATGGATTGAGATATGCAATTCTTTTTATTTGTTTTGTTATTTTTAGGTGGTAAAAATTTGCCAGAGATGCTATTTTTAAAAAAATTGGTGATATTTTGGATATTTTCATTCCTTGATTCCTCCACGATTCTAATCAATTTGAATGATGGGTATGTTAGAAAAATTGCGATATTTCTCACTACCGGTTATAGTTACTGTGTGTTAATCGTGATTAGGATTTTTCGTTTATTCTGACACTTTTAATTTTATTTGATTATTCAATAATGGTGGAATTAAAAGTATGGTTATATAATTTAAATAATTACTGACGACAATTTATATATATTTTTTATTTTTATGTAATGTTTTTAGGGGTATTTGCTAGAAAAAGCCTAATAAAAGTACTTAATTGAAAAATAAAACTTTCAATAATTTATTTTAAAAAAAAATACATAGTAAAATAATTATTTAGAGAAAACATCTCTTTTATATTTTTTATACCTTTACTACCCTTATTATTAAATATATTATTTTATTTTTTATACAGTATATACTTTTAAGAGATAATTCCCAATTAATTACACTTCCTCACTTTTCATTCTAAAAAAAAAGGAAGGAGGATATTACTTCCGATTGAACACATTGTCATATTTACCTTCCAATGTTACCCTTATGTGATTTTTTTATTTTTTATTGTTTTTATTTTATATTTTAATATTTATTTTTTTATTTTATTTTCAGATTTTTTTAAATTTTGTTTTTTTGAATTTTTTTTTTAAATTCTTTTTCCGAATTTTTTTTCAAAATATTTTTTTTTCGAAATTTTTTTCCCTGAATTTTTTTTTAGAAATTTTTTAAAAAAAATCAAAATTTCAGGTTATGTGTTGCTGTAACACACAAATACACAAAGTCATAAAATCGATCTAAAGGATTCTCTTCTTTAACAAAATTGTTTTTTTATATTTATTAATCGCATATACCTTATTTTTATTCGTCTTTAACTATATTGATATATTATCTTTTTGTCCAACTCTTTTTTGTTATTTTTGTGTTTATGTTTTAGGATTTTGTCTTAATCCAATTCTGTGTATTCCTAGAACACACAAATCTCAGAATTGTGTATTCATAGAACACATAAAAAATGAATTTATGTATTACTAGGATACACAAAACTTGTTTTTGTTTGTTCCAATTATGGGTATTCTTGGAACACACAATTCTCAGATTTGTGTGTTCCTGGAACACACAAGTCTCAGATTTGTGCGTTCCTGGAACACACAAGTCTCTAATATGTGTGTTCCTGGAACACACAAGTCTCTGATTTGTGCCTGGAACACACAAGTCTCAGGGTTGTGCGTTCCTGGAACACACAAGTCTCTAATTTGTGTATTGATGGAACACATATAAATCAACTTTACGAAACTTGATTTTGTTTGTTCCAATTTTGTGTATTCCTGAACACACAAATCGCAAAATTGTGTATTATTACAACACAAAAATATGAGATTTGTGTATTCATGGAACACATAAAAGTCAAATTTGTGTATTTTTGGAATACAAAAACCTTGATTTTGGTTGTTCCATTTTTGTGCAACACACAAATCTCAGAATTGTGTGTTCATGGAACACATAAAAAAATTTCGTGTAAAAAAATTTCAAAAAAAAAAAATTTCGGGAAAAAAAAAATTCGAAAAAAAATTTTAAAAAAAAGTTTCCAAAAAAAATTTAAAAAAAATTCCGAAAAAAAAATAAAAAAAATTCCAAAAAAAAAATTAAAAAAAAAATTGAAAAGAAAAATAAAAAAATAAAAAAATAATATTATAATTAAAGTAATTCATTAATTGTCTATGGGTATTTTTGTATTCTTTCATTTTTTTTGTGCTAAGTAGGAATTAAGTTGAAATTGTAATTAATTGAGAATTTTTATACTCTCCGTGTAATTAATTGGGCATTGCCCCTATTTTTAAATATTAAACAAATAATAGGGTACTTCCATCACTACCACCACCATGTATCTAACCACCACAACCACAACCACCACCACCTACTACTAATTCAATCTCAGACGCGCGCGTCCGTGATTTTTTTGACAAAAAATCGTCATAACTAATTCTAAAAAAAAATCATAAAAATAAAAATTGCATTTTTGAATAAAACAAATTAATATTTACGTCTATGATTTTTTTTGTTTTTTTAAAATAAAATCGCAGACACGAAATTCACTGTTTGAATTACTGATTTTTTCCGTAAACATGAAATTCACTGAAACAGTGAATTTCGTGTCTGCAAAAAAATAATCAAAAAAATTAAAAAAAAATCATAGGCGTAAATATTAATTTTCTTTATTCAAATATGTGAATTTTTAATTTTTTTGATTATTTTTAGAATTAGATATGCCGATTTTAAAAAAAATCACGGTAGCGCGCGTGTATGATGGAATTAGTAGTAGGTGGTGGAGGTGGTGGTTGTGGTGGTTGTGCTTGTGGTGGTGGTTGAGGTTGTAGTGGTGGTGGTGGTATTAATAAGGTGATGGTGGTGGTTGTGGTGGGATGGTGATGGCGGTTGTGGGGATGGTGGGTGGCGGTGGTAGAGTAGTGGTGGTGGGAAGTTGTAATATGATAGTTAAATTTAAATGATAAATAATAGAGTAATTAAAATAATTATATAAGAATATTTTTGTTAGAGATGTTTATAATAAAAAAAATTTATTAAGAAATATTTTTAACAAATAAATTTTTATTATAGACATATATAGATAAATGGCTAAATGTTATTATCTATGTTGGCTTTTTTCATGTTTGTCGTCAACTGTGTTTTTTATTTTTTCGTATAATATTATTATAGTGAATAAAAACACTTTTTTCTAAAAGGAGACATTTCTTCTGTGGGCACACCTCTCGCTCTCATCCACACTGGATCAGTAGAAAAATCCACGAGAACTAGATATTTGCAGTGTAAGGTAAAAGGACAACAAAGTAATTATATCTAGGGTAGAGCAAAACCCGGGTTATCACCGGGTTTAGGTTTTTGTTAACCCTGGATTGTAACATCCCAGGTTGGGTCCCGGGTTGGGGTTTGAGAAACCCAACCCTGTTTTTTTTTACTAAACTTACCCGGGTTCGAAATATCAGGTTGCATCGGGCCACACACCGGGTTGACGGGTTTGTTTACATTACAAATTTTTGTATTTTTTATAAAAGCTTAGTAACAAATCTTACAGAAGAGTTTCTTGTTCCGAAGATACCCGTATAAATTGTCCAAAATGAATAATTTGAGTTTGAATACCCAACAAAACTGCAAATAACAGATAAAGAAAAGTTTCTTCTTTAATTATACACGCTTCTAGACAAGTTTGAACACACCATAATATCCCATAGATTTGTGAAGCAGCACAACCCATTTTTGCTCCCATAAAGTCTCTCAGAAAAATGTTTCTCGGTATACGCTATTGCTCTATACACTTCTTGTACATTCGTTTCCATGATTCGATGCCTAAAAAATTTAAACTTCTCATTAGTTTCAAAATAAAATCTCATGTTTTACACAATAAGAAAAGGCCAATTTCAGATTGGTTTGACAGGAGTAAGGGGAGTAATTGAAGATGGGGTTAACTTGAATAGCCTTTAACTATCAATAACAGATTGATTTATTAAAGTTATCTTATGACCATTAGATATAAGTAATATAATCAAGTTAAGCAAAATTAGTATAAACATTCCAAAGATGGTCAAACCTTCACAGGTGTTCTTAAATGGTCCATTTTAAGTTACCGAAACATTTAATTCCTGCAAGGTAAAATCCAAAATCATATTACAATTATTGACTAATTAAATAACATATGTTCAAATGAATAATAAAAATTGTTAAGTATACAATCATTTAAGAAAAAAGGAAAGATAAATAACCTGAGAAAATGATTTGGCTTAAATCATTTTCGAAATACAACACACCATCGTAACAAGCAGATCCGCTACATGCCCAACAAAAACTACCCCGACTTAGACAGATGATCCATGATGATTAAATATATTGTGTGAGATTTTCAGATTTTGTAGGGTATGATAAGGGACAGAGTAGAGAGATGAGAAAGGTTAGGGATTAGGGTTGTTCTGGGTGGGTAGGGATGATTAAATTAAATAATATAAGTATATATTATGTAAAGAAAAGAAGTGAGCTTGGTTTAACCGGATGGTCGGGTTGGGTTGGCTTTTTATGTCTTTTTTATCAATCCGAACATAACCCAATAACTTTGCCTAATTTTTTTATTAGTCCGATAAATTGCTTAGCCTATTACTCGGGTTAGCTCAACTCGGACCGAGTTGACTCGGGTTCATTTGTTTTGACCGGGTTAACTCAGTCAATGCTCCTTCCTAATTATATCACAAAATTGCACCTGACCAGTGTCATTGACTGTGTTCATGCTCCTTCCTGTAAATGCAATATACAACAAAGTCTAGGATTAAATAATACATTCCATTATTTAAATAAACTGATAAAAGGTGTAGCTAATATATAAAAAGTTAAGTTTAGTTGCAAGGTCAGAAGTTCGAAACACATTAGAAACAACTTATGGCTCAAAAATTTGAAAAGCATCCTAGCAAATCTGTATATTCTATAACTGAACCAGCATCTGTTAAATAATAGTAAAATATTTGCATAAAGTTACAATAGTTGATCATGATTTAATCATCTCTACGTTCTGTTCTCAATAGTTGATCATCAAACAGGTCATCAGGTGGGTCATAAACAATCATTTCTGGGAAAAGTTGTAAAAAGTCATCCTTCACCTTTTCTCGTAACTCCGGATAAGGAAGAAGCCCTTTTAATATGACTCGATAAGGCAAAGATAATGGGGGTTCATGAGAGCTTCTCATTTCATCGTATATATCCATAGCCTCTTTAGGTAATCCACCGTCCAAGAAGGCCCTAATAAGATCTCCAAATGTATGTTGATCAAAAAGTATACCTTCTCTCTTTAAATCTTCCCATACCTGATTTGATTCATCTACCCTTTTATTTCTTGCTAGCATTATTAGCATATCTCTGTAGAAAAACATGTCTGGCCGATACCATATTTCCTTGCGTACCACATCGTATATCTGTCACGTGATAGGTCAAGATCAGTAAGCACATCATAAAAAATATATATAAACTATATGCTACAGGTTGAAACATGGATATGTTTTGGCTATTTTGAATGACATGAACTGATGATGGAAGGGGTATAATTGCCTATTTTGCATAACACAGGGACCAATGATACAATTAACTCAGTTAAATACTTGAAGGTCGCGCTTAGCATGATTGTCGAGTGTTCATTTTTTCACTACCAAAATCTAAAAACAACCACTCTCATCGTACATATATAGCCGATCTTTAAGCTTTGTTTTTAGTTACACAAGTTCAAATTAACCTTCAATAACCACACACCCGTCACAATCACACTTCACAAACTAATCAAACTTCAAAGAATAACTTAAAACAAAACCAACAAATTAATAAATAATAATAAATAGACCACCTTCATGCAGAGAGGGACAATATCTTGCCTCTGAAACTCAGTAAGCACAGCAACAAGATCAGACTTAAGAAGGCGTGTGACATTGATTTTCATGAAGCGTTCAAACCTTATAGGATCACGCTGCAAACGCTTAAGCTCTTTGGCAACCATGAGACCTTCCTTTGATATCTCCTTCTTGCGTCTCCATATAGATAGTGCAGCTGAACTGTTGCTAGCAGAACTAAACGGTGAAGAAGCTGATGGTTTCAGGACAGCATTTTGTGCAATGAGTCTAATGAGTGTTCTCTTTGCTACATTCTGGCCTTGTCGCAACATTAGTTCTCTGTGACACCAAATCACAAACAGGTAATGGGCAGGTTCAGTGACTAATATATACTCAGACAAAAATTAAATGTATCAATATAGCGTTTGCTAAATTTAGTTATTTATTACTACTGTGAACACTTTTGTCGATGTAATTACACATTTAAACTGAGATAGGCAAGATTAGGAGGAAAAGAATAACATGTATTTTTGTGCTTTTTTATTTTCTTGGCAATAGATATATATAGAAACTAAATGGTAGTAAACACAGTAAGAGCCTAATTTCCACCCAACAACTTATGTTTTAAACTAGTTAAAAAGACCTACTATATAAAACCTTAAAAAAAAACCTACTTTTTTTTTTTTGGTCAAAGTGCATTAAATTAAAATCGAAATATAGGTTCATTACATATAGGATAGCTTCTCAACCAATAGGTATTAGCGAGTTGTTTGGGAGTTTAGCGAATTGGTGTGAAGGGTTATTAACCCAGTCACAAGGTAAAATGCCCATGAGCTTTTGCCTTGCGGCCCAATCCGCAAATACGTTATCTACTCTACTCATAAAGAAGAAAGACACTAGTCTATTACAACAAAAATTACGAATATCTTCAATAAAAGTCTTTAGGCGCGCATTTGGAGGAGCTTTTTTTTATTTCAGCATCTCCACCACCGTTTTGCTGTCGCAAAGAACTCGAACATCACGGCGTTGAAAATTAATTGCTGAGCAAAGTCCATTGCGCACTCCTATCAGCTCTGCTTCATCTGGGTTGTTGCATAAGAAAGACCAAGCATGGCCATGTATAAGTTTGTTATTCTCATCAAATATGATACTAGCAGATGAGGCCTTATACTCTTTAAAGCAAGCATCAGATATAACTATTAAGGAGTCCTTACTCAGTTTTTCATTCCATATATCACTTTTGGTTTTTTTACCTTGAGCAGGTGTTCTATTAGAATTTCTATTGTTTACCTGTTGAGTAGTATGTATTTGCTTTACCTGATTTTCACCTTGAGTTGGTGAATATTCTTTAACCTCAGAATTATTCTTACTTGAAGATAAGAATTCATCATAGGCGTTTAGTGATTGTTGTAATACATATCCTGGATCAGGGATGTTTCCTTCATATATAAATTTGTTTCTTGTTTTCCAAATATGACACAATATAATGATACTTAAGTCATATAAGTTTCTTCCTTTTATATTTCTTTTGGTATTCAATTTTTTTATTTCTATAAACCAGCTGTCAAATCTGGCTGTAATTATAGAGTTAGATAGCATTTGTAAGGGTGAAATGAGCCAAAGTGCTCTTACCCAGGGACAGTTAAAGACCATATGTTCCACGGTTTCCACATCTTTTCCACATACATTACATAGAGGGGTTTTAGCACATTTTCTCGCAAATTTCAATTCCTCAGTTGGAATTTTTCTTTTACAAAGTTTCCACATAAAATTCCTTACTTTTGGGGGTAATTTTAGACTCCATACATCCTTCCAAATAGAATTTGGGGTTATATGTGAGCTAGAAGGTACCTATTTCATTAATTTTTCCTCTTTTATTGTTTCAACATCCTTCAAATAACCATACATATCTGATATACTATATGCGTCCTAGAAGGGGGGTTGAATAGGACAATGGAAATTAATCGGCTAATTTTATTTCAAGTAAATAAAATTAAAAGCTAATTTGAATCCTATTGTTTTAGCAAACTAAATAGTTAATAACTAGATAATCCTAAAAGACAATATTATCAAACTATTCATGTAGGCATTTTATCAAGCATATAGAGTGCGGAAATGTAAAGAGTGAAGGGATAGAAAACGATACACAACGATGTATAGTGGTTCGGTTTCCCTACATCCACTACCTAAGGAAGCCTCCTTAGGATTTGCAAGATTCTCAACTAATCTTCGTAACTCTTAAACCGGGTGAGATTACAAACCCTTTACAACCACTTCAAAACCTTGAAGGAAATACACTTGTGTTATCACCAACACAAGGAACCAAGCATAAACCTATGCTCACACTACTCTCTTAATCTATTACAAGAACTAAGAGGAAATGAAAAGTGTTTAGGGGTGCTTATAAAAGCTTTGTAACTAAACTCCTAAATGAGTGGATATAAACTAAGTAGCTTGAGAATGAATATGACTTGAATGCTCCTTTGAAACCTTCTTGAATGATAATATTAATTGCTCTTAAGATTGGTAGATGGAAGGCTTGAGTTATGTCTTGAATGAGCTTCAATATATAGCTGAAAATATCTTCCAACGGTCAAAAGGCTTCTATCTAACGGATCTATTTTTACTCCAACGGATATAAGCTTTGTCCTCTAGTAATAGTGCAGAAACCCTCTTTTGCGGTGTACCGCGGGTATGGTCCGGTGCACCGCAAATCTCCTCGTCTTAATTTCATTGCTGACTTACGGGCTATACTATGCACCGTATCCCTGGTCCGTGCCTCCGTCCGGTGTACCGCGCCTTTGTCCGGTGTACCGCACGTTTTCTTAGCTTACTAGTCGGACTATCCTGTCGACCGCGCCTTTGGTCCGTGATACTGCGGTGTACCGCAGCTTTCGTCCGGTGTACCGCGACGCTGCTCTTTTGAAACTCAAGCTTAAGATAAAGGATTTAAACACAACTAGTCTAATGAGGGGTTTTGGAAAACCTTAAAAAGTGATACCAAATGAATTTTAGTTTAAATGATGATTTGTCGAATATTAAAACGGGAATAAAAACAAGGTGAGGCTAACAATCTCCCCCTTTTTGATGTTTGACAAATCATAAACTTTTGAAGATGCCTTAGATAGAGTTTTGATCAAAAACTCCCCCTCAACCTAATCACTAGAGTTTTTATAAAAACTCCCCCTCACAAAATGCATTTGAAAAAGTTTAACTAAAATTTCTCCCCCTTTGTCAACAACAAAAAGAACCAATGATACGATTTTTGAAAATTTTAAGGGGTCAAAATACATTTTGAGTAAAAACAAAGGCTAAAGAAATAAATGGATAACAATTAGAAGCTTCAAGGAACCTATAACATCAAGAAAATATTAGCAACAAGATAATATACACAAAAAGCACTAAACAATAAAGGCATGAAAGGATGGTTAGAGAATTTGCATGCCAATCTCACAACGAATTTTCTCAAAAAGATCTTAGGGTAGAGGTTTAGTAAAGATATCGGCTAGTTGATTTTCCGAAGTGACAAATTCAAGTACAATATCCCCTTTTTTAGTGTGATCACGGATAAAGTGATGACGGATTTCTATGTGTTTCATTCTAGAGTGTTGGATAGGATTTTTGGTAAGGTTGATAGCACTAGTGTTATCACAACGAATGGGAAAACAATCATACTCTAGGCCAAAATCTAGTAAGGTTTGTTTCATCCAAAGAATTTGAGTCACACAATTTCCGGCCGCAACATATTCGGCTTCGGCCGTGGATAAAGCAACACTATTTTGTTTTCTACTAGACCAAGAAACAAGGGATTGACCTAAGAATTGGCAACTTCCACTAGTACTCTTCCTATCAAGTCTACAACCGGCATAATCGGCATCCGAATAACCTATTAGTTCAAAAGAGGTAAATTTTGGGTACCAAAGTCCTAGACTTAGGGTTCCTTTCAAATACCTAAAAATACGCTTAACGGCACTAAGATGGGATTCTTTAGGAGAGGATTGGAATCTAGCACAAAGACACACGGGGAACATAATATCGGGTCTAGAAGCGGTTAAATAAAGTAAGCTACCAATCATACCTCGATATGCTTTCTCATCAACATCCTTACCATCTTCATCTTTGTCTAATTTTGTGGATGTGCTCATTGGAGTTCCAATTTCCTTTGCATCTTCAAGTCCAAATTTTTTGATCAATTCTTTTGTGTATTTGGCTTGATTGACAAAGATGCCATCCTTCATTTGCTTGATTTGAAGTCCAAGAAAGTAATTCAATTCTCCCATCATGCTCATCTCAAATTCCCTATGCATGCTTTTAGAAAAATTCTCACAAAGATTTTCATTAGTAGCACCAAATATTATATCATCCACATAAATTTGAACAAGAAGGATATCTTTTGAAGACCTTTTTATAAATAAAGTGGAGTCAATATTTCCTCTTTTAAAACCATCATCTAACAAAAATTTGCTTAAACGTTCATACCAAGCACGATGTGCTTGTTTTAAACCATATAAAGCCTTTGAAAGTTTAAAAACATGATTTGGAAATTTTGGATCCTCAAAACCCGGTGGTTGTTTAACAAAGACTTCCTCATCTATAAAACCATTTAAAAAAGCACTTTTGACATCCATTTGGTAAAGTTTAAAATTCATATAACAAGCAAAAGCAAGTAGCATACGAATAGATTCAAGTCGGGCTACCGGAGCAAAAGTTTCATCGAAATCAATACCTTCTTCTTGATTGTATCCTTGAGCAACTAACCTTGCTTTATTTCTAGTGATAATCCCGGTGTCATCTAGCTTGTTGCGAAATACCCACTTAGTACCAATAATAGTAGGGCCAATTGGTTTCTCAATTAATGTCCAAACTTTACTACGCTCAAATTGATTTAATTCCTCATGCATAGCGTTTATCCAATGATCATCTAGCAAGGCTTCTTTAATATTCTTGGGCTCAATTTGAGATAAGAATGCTTGATGAGCACATAGAGAAATAATACGAGAACGAGTGGTAACACCTTCTTTTGGATCACCAAGAATTAATTCACTTGGGTGATCTTTGATATTTTTCCAACACTTTGGTAAATCCGTACTAGCTTCATTTAAGGGTTGACCATTTTCCTTAAGAGATTCATCATGAGAGTTTAATTCTTGAGTAGGAGATTCTAAGGGTTGATCTTGTGGAGTATCTTAATGTAAATCAACATCTACTACTTTCTTGATACAAAAAGGGTTAGTCTCATCAAAGTCGACATGCATAGATTCTTCAATGGTACGAGTACGTTTATTGAAAATGCGATAGGCTTTTCCCTTAGTGGAATAACCAAGAAAAATACCTTCATCCGATTTAGCATCAAATTTTCCCAAATAGTCCCTAGTGTTTAAGATATAACATTTGCACCCAAAAACACGAAAATAAGCAATAGTTGGTGGTCTACCATTCCAAAGCTCATAAGGGGTTTTCTTAATAAGGGGTCTAATTAGAACTCTATTTAACACATAACAAGCCGTATGAACGGATTCACCCCAAAAGTATGTAGGCAAGCTATGTTCTTTTAGCATTTTTCTAGCCATTTCTTGTAGAGTTCGGTTTTTCCTTTCCACTACCCCATTTTGTTGGGGAGTTCTAGGAGCCGAAAAATTATGCTCAATCCCAAATTCATCACAAAAATGCACAAAAGGAGAGTTCACATATTCACTACCATTATCACTACGAATGCATGTAATAGAGTAGCCTTTCTCATTTTGCACCTTTCTACAAAGTTTTGCAAATTCATTGAAGGCATGACTTTTTAAAGCAAGGAACATCACCCATGTATATCTAGTGTAATCATCAACAACAACAAAGACATATCTAGATCCTCCTAGACTAGTGACATCAACGGGACCAAAAAGATCCATATGCAATAATTGAAGTGGCCTAACGGTGATGACCTTATTTATGGATTTAAAAGATGAACGATGTTGTTTACCAAGTTGACATGCATCACATAATTTATCTTTATCAAACTTATAAATAGGCAAACCAACAACAAGATTTTTTCTAGACAATTTTGAAATCAAATCCATACTAGCATGTCCTAAACGTCTATGCCAAAGCCAACTATCATTTACCACGGATAAGCATTTAATACGTTGACACATAATACTCTCAAGATCAACTACAAAAACATTATCCGATCTTTTTGCAATAAACATAGTATCTAACTCATCATTTTTTAAAACAATGCATCTAGATGCTTCAAATTTAACACTATAACCAACATCACAAAGTTGACTTATACTAAGCAAGTTAAAAGATAGACCCTCAACAAGTAAAACATTAGAGATAAGTAAAGAATTCATATTACCGATGTTATCTTTACCCAAAACGCGTTTTTTAGTATTGTCGGCAAAAGTAACTCTATCACCTTTTGTTTTATATAAATGTGTAAATAATGATGAGTTCCCGGTCATATGTCTTGAGCATCCACTATCAAGGAGCCATATATTTTGCTTCTTGATGCTCAATCCCTACACACAAAAATAATTTAGGCTCTAGGTACCCAATTTGGTTTGGGTCCATGAGGGTTAGTGGATTTTCTTTTTATGGCCCATATAGGCCTTTTCCAAAGTGGCACAAGAGATCCCAAATCCAATAATTTACGATAATAACAATGAGATGCATCATGACCAAGTTTTTCACAATAGGTGCAAGTGATAGAATATTTTGAAGAAGATGGAATTGCATTTGAAATTTTTGATTTTACAAAAACATTTTTCAAGGGTTTTTGTTTAGTGAATGGATCATATCCAACACCACTTTTTTCAAAAGCCATTTTTTGAGAACCTAAAATCAAATCCAAGTTTTCTTGCCCACTTGTAAATTTTAAAATAATAGCATTTTGATCAAAAATCTTTTTCTCCAACAAAGATTTTTCTTCCAAAAGATTTTTCTCAATAAGATGAAGTTTCTCATTTTCATCTATACATTCATCACAAAGATTTTGACAATCTTCCAAAGCTTTCAAAACCTCTTTAGTTCTATTTTTCTCAAATTCTAAATCTTTTGTTAAAACTTTGTTTGTTTCAATAGAGTTTAAAAAATCATTGTAGAGAGAATCAAATGCCTCATGAATATCTTGTTCACTAGCATCATCATTAGATAAAGAGAGTTTAGATTTAGGAGTTACCTCATCATGATTTGCCATAAAGGCAAAGTGAGTTGAACCGGTATCATCATCCGAAGAAGCATCTTCATCATTTTCAAGTTCTCCCATAAAAGCAACAAGATTGACATTTTCATTATCACTTTCTTCTTCATCCGAATTTTGAGTATCCCAAGTGATATTAGCATGCATTGCTCTCTTAGGTTTCTCCTTTTGAAGAAGAGGGCAATAAGTTTTGATGTGACCAACTTTCTTGCAATGATAGCAAGTGGGTTCATCTTGTTTGATAGCTCTAACATTCTTCTTATAGGGTGAGGAAGAGCTTCCTTTCTTGGCAAATCGTTTGTATCTCATGAATTTTTTCATATCTCTTGCCAACATAGCTACTCCTTCATCTTCACTAGTTTCTTCTTCATGTGAGTTCTCTTCTTCTTCACTTTCCTTCCTTTCTTTTCGTTCTTTCAACTTGGTACTCAAGGCATGGAAGGCAATGGATTTCTTAATCTTCTTCTCCTCATCATCTCTTATCTTTTCTTCTTCAAGCACAAGCTCTTCCGTCATGAGGTTGCAAATGAGTTCATGAACCGTCATTTTTGAAAGATCTTTAGTGTCTCTTATAGAGTTGATCTTTGATTTGTATTTCTTTGGAAGAGCAAATAAGATTTTTCGGCATTGTTCTTTGTTGGTGTACTCTTGACCAAGAGTCTTCAAGGTGTTGACAATGTTAGAAAATCTTTGATGCATAGCATTTAAGGCTTCATCGGGCTCCATACGAAATAGCTCATACTTGGTGATAAAAAGACCAATCTTAGTTTCTTTGATATCTTCCGTTCCTTGATATGATAGCTCCAAGAGTTGCCACATTTCATGAGCCGAATTGCATTCACTAACTCTAGCATATTCCGTGACACTTAACCCATTTATGAGTATGTTCATAGCTTTGTTGTTTTTGGTGAGTTTAGCTATGTCTTGATCATTGTAATCATCTTCATCTTTCACCTCCATTTTACTACCATTAACATAAGGAATGTAAGGACCCTTCTTGATAGCAAGCCACAAAAAGTAATCAATTCCTTTGACATGAATCTCCATTTTCTTTTTCCATCCAAAGTAGTCTTTTCCTACAAAAAGCGGAGGTCTAGTAGAACATGAACCTTCCGGTTGATTAGAATCCATATCGTATTAACTCTAGAAACGATTAAGTACAATAGAGCTAGGCTCTGATACCAATTGATATACTATATGCGTCCTAGAAGGGGGGTTGAATAGGACAATGGAAATTAATCGGCTAATTTTATTTCAAGTAAATAAAATTAAAAGCTAATTTGAATCCTATTGTTTTAGCAAACTAAATAGTTAATAACTAGATAATCCTAAAAGACAATATTATCAAACTATTCATGTAGGCAATTTATCAAGCATATAGAGTGCGGAAATGTAAAGAGTGAAGGGATAGAAAACGATACACAACGATGTATAGTGGTTCGGTTTCCCTACATCCACTACCTAAGGAAGCCTCCTTAGGATTTGCAAGATTCTCAACTAATCTTCGTAACTCTTAAACCGGGTGAGATTACAAACCCTTTACAACCACTTCAAAACCTTGAAGGAAATACACTTGTGTTATCACCAACACAAGGAACCAAGCATAAACCTATGCTCACACTACTCTCTTAATCTATTACAAGAACTAAGAGGAAATGAAAAGTGTTTAGGGGTGCTTATAAAAGCTTTGTAACTAAACTCCTAAATGAGTGGATATAAACTAAGTAGCTTGAGAATGAATATGACTTGAATGCTCCTTTGAAACCTTCTTGAATGATAATATTAATTGCTCTTAAGATTGGTAGATGGAAGGCTTGAGTTATGTCTTGAATGAGCTTCAATATATAGCTGAAAATATCTTCCAACGGTCAAAAGGCTTCTATCTAACGGATCTATTTTTACTCCAACGGATATAAGCTTTGTCCTCTAGTAATAGTGCAGAAACCCTCTTTTGCGGTGTACCGCGGGTATGGTCCGGTGCACCGCAAATCTCCTCGTCTTAATTTCATTGCTGACTTACGGGCTATACTATGCACCGTATCCCTGGTCCGTGCCTCCGTCCGGTGTACCGCGCCTTTGTCCGGTGTACCGCACGTTTTCTTAGCTTACTGGTCGGACTATCCTGTCGACCGCGCCTTTGGTCCGTGATACTGCGGTGTACCGCAGCTTTCGTCCGGTGTACCGCGAGGCTGCTCTTTTGAAACTCAAGCTTAAGATAAAGGATTTAAACACAACTAGTCTAATGAGGGGTTTTGGAAAACCTTAAAAAGTGATACCAAATGAATTTTAGTTTAAATGATGATTTGTCGAATATTAAAACGAGAATAAAAACAAGGTGAGGCTAACAATATCTTTAGCAGTGATTTCACCAGTTCTAGAATTCTTCCAGAAGGCATTATCATCTGCTATTAGATATGGGGTCATTATATTCAAGATTTTGTCTTTTGTTTCTTCATCAAACCACTGTGATAAGACTTGATGATCCCATATATTAGAATCTGGGTGAAATCATTCAGATACCTTTATGAGGGGGCAATGTTCAGGACATTTTATTCTTTTAATTCCTGGAATCCAACTATGATTCCATATATTAATTGTTTTTCCATTACCAATTTTCCAAATTAAATCATTTTAAAGCTATTTTTGCCTTCTATTAAACTTCTCCATCCCCATGATGGATTGTATCCCAAATTTGCATCTATAAAATGGGTTTTTTTAAAGTATAGACCTTTTAGAGTTCTCGCTAAAAGAGATTTTGGGTTATTTAAAATTTTCATGCATTTCTCGCAAGGAGTGCTATGTTTTTAATCTCATTCCTTAAAAAAACCCTACTATATAAGACCTAGTTTCATTTTTTTAGTTGTATCTTTTTCAATTTTACCTTTTTATTTTATTTTTCTTTCCAGTAATTTGTTTTTGTTTCTTTTCTTTCTTTTTATTAAGCTGATGGATCCGTACCTATGGGTACGGACCTATGTTAGGTTATTACGTTTTTTAAGTTATGTAAAATGAATTTTTATATAACTGTATTTAGAATTGTCCATGTACTAACCGAATTTTGTCCATGTGATTGTCTAAATACCCTAAGTATGAACCTAAGTCTTGTTTTTCGTATACGTCCATATCCAATGTGTCGAATGATGTACCCTAGGGATATACCTATACTAGAATTTTTATTATATTCCATAAAAAAATGATTTTTTATGTCCATCAAGTGTTTCAACCAGATTTTTAGCAATTAGCCATGCCCAATAGATTGTACCCTAGTCAATATTTGATGTTGTTTAAAAAAATAATAATAATGAAACTTGATACCTCCTACTCACTAATCTCGATAGAACAAAAAAAAGTGTTTACCTATTACCATAATGGGTTGGGCCCAAACAAGAAATTGAAAAACAATAGAACATTTCTTTTAACAATGGGCTGGACCTAAGTTCTGGATGGGTCTGGACCCACGATTTGGATAGGTCTGGACCTACGGTTTGGATAGGTCTGGACCAAACACGTTAAGAAAAAAAATAACTTGTTCAAACAAAAATGAATCTGAAGGATGGTGATGGTGATGGGGCGGGGAGAATGGCGGCAAGAGTTCACGCGTAGAGGCAGAGCAGGTGGAGGAGGTGGTGTGTTGGTGTCGAGATCTGGGGTTTGGCGGTGGGGTTTGGTGGTCCTCTTTTCCAGATCTATGGAACGGCGTGGTCTTCTTCTTCTTCTCATGGCGGTGGCGGATCTGGTGAGCGCGGGATCCTGATCTTCTTCACGAACAGAGATCCTGGTTCTCTTCACGAACTGAGCTCCTGGTCTTCTTCACGAACGGAGGTCTCTAGCGGCGATGCTTTGGTTCACGGACGGAGGTGGACGGTGGAGAAGCTGGGTTGGTGATGATGGTGAGAATGTGAAGAAGGAAGAGGAAGAGGGAGGGGGAAGGGTGTCCATGGTGGAGCGCTGAGGATGGTGGAAGATTGAGATGGAAGGTGTGGTGGAAGGCTAGATAGGGTAGGGCGGTGTTTTTTCTTGTGCACATTGAGGAAGCACAGAAAGAGAGGGGGAGGAGTAGAGAGAGGTTTCTGATTCTGAAAATAAAAACCCTAATTAGGATTGTGTTTTGGGTTCAACCGTGAATAAGAAGGGTGTATAAGGGGTTTTTGGGCTTTTTTTTCTTCTTTAGTTGGGTTTCAACTACCTAGTTGAGGGTGGGCTTTTGTTTGTGAACATTGAAGTCATAGGGCCTTAGAATATAATTCCCCCTAAACACAATTTATTTTCAGCAAATATACAGAAACGAGTCGTAAATTCCGACAATCATGTTAAGCACGACCTCCAAGTATTAAATAAATATTATAACTTTTCTTTTCAATTTTTTTATCAAATGAAAGGGTAGGGCTTTCATTTAATATTAGATGGTCCAATATTTATATCACGTTTATTGATTATTATAACAAAACACGTGTTATTAGATTAATTAGTTAGTTATTTTTATAAGTTTAAAACATAGAGCATATATATAATATAATTGGCGTAGGTTCATCCAATATTGGATAGAAGAAATTTCAATTACAAAACACATATCATTATTGAATAGTTATTTACTATTGTAAGTTTAAAACATAGGGCATATGCATTAATATAATTGATCTAGGTTCATCCAATATTAGATGAAAGAATTTTTCAAAGTGAAATAGACTATTACATATACTCAAATCACACGGGACTGTCGATCCAAATTTAAAAATTATGTTCGGAATTTATATAATTCATGAATTTGAATGGATTTATAGGTTTTTTTATTATAAAATATTTTTGACGGGTTTTATTAAATTTTATAATAAAATTTAATATATTTAATAAAATTTGTTAAACTTTAGTATCACATTTATTGAGATATCACATTCAAGAAACAGATATTTGTTAAATTTGAATTTTTTTTTTTGAATACATGAGAGAGCCACTATGGACTCGGAGTTACTTTGACTCCAATGAGATTCGATCCCAGGACCTCTTGGTCTCTGCAGAGTAACCTAACCACTAGGCTAACAAAATTTACAAGTTTGATCCAATTTCATATATACTTTGTATGTAATTTATTTTCTAAAACTATTCAAAGTTTAACTACATGCTTTGCTTTGGAAGTAAATACGGATCTCACATTACATTTCTTTAAGATCTCGTGAAAACACGATGCTCTAAATACATCATATGGAATATGGTACTTGGCTCAAAAAAGGGGACGAAAATTCCACATTCTTCCATGTCTCCATTAAATAAAGGAGAAAATATAATAAGATTGTTAGAATTACAAAAGATGATGGTGAACAGATTGATTGTGCTGATGATATTAATATTAAAATAAAAATCGATTTTAATAATATATCCAAAAGTGTGGGGTCTAGAGACTGTAGTAAGATCCTTAAACTTATTGCCCCATCTAATAATCATAATATGAATGATATTCTTAATGATCTACTAAATATTAAGGAAAGACACCAGGACTTAATGGATATTCGGGGTTTTTCTTTAAAAAGTATTGGAATATTATTAAATTATATTGATTAACAACTTTGGTATAATGAAGATACCATTGATGACATTAATCATAATTTTATCTCTCTTATACCTAAGATTACTAATCCTTTTAATGTTAAACATTTCAGGCTCATAAGCTACTCTAAATTCGTTTATAAGATTGTTGCAAAGATAATGGTGAATAGATTTCAACCAGTTATGAACAAATTGATTGAATCAATGTTTACAGCTGGAAGGCACATTCAAGATAATACAATGATAGCACATGAGATTATTAATCATATAAAAGAAAAACAAAAAGTCCAAATCCTGCTATATGGTTGTTAAATCACACATAAAAAAGCATATGAAAACATGGAATGGGGTTCTCTTGAAAAAATGATGGAAACTATGGGTTTTAGTAAGAGTATGACAAGTAAAATAATACTATGTGTTTCTTATGTGTCTTATTCTATATAAATAAATGAGAACCCACATAAGTTAGACAAACCTCAGAGAGGGCTAAGGCAGAGGGACTCACTCTCACCCTTTCTATATTGTTTGGTTACCCAAATTCTATCTATACTTATTAAGGTAAAAGTTAATAACAATATGATAAAGGGTATTAAAATTGTTGGAATGACTCCTAATATTACACACTTACTATTTGCTTATGATGGTATATTTCTTATAAAAGTCAATTATAAAGAAGTTGAGAGTTTTGATTATGTTTTTTTTTTTTTTCCGATGTATGGGTGTCCGGACCAGCTTACGCGCACCACGACTAATCCCATAGGAAATATACACGCCTCCTCATGCATACTCCCACTTAATCAGAACTAGGTTACCCATGTTCAGGGAGGAGACTCAAACCATGCACCCCTTGCTTACCCCCTTTAAGGGCTCAAGAAATAACACGGCTGAGGGGATTCGAACCCTGTACCTCCTAGTTGAGAGACAGGGTCCTGGCCACTGAGCTAGTCCCAGTGGTTAGAGTTTTGATTATGTTATTAATATATATGGATATGCTACAGGTATGAAGTTAATCTTAACAAATGTGGTGTTAAGTTTAGCCCAATACTCCTATTATATTCAATTTATTATGGAAGAAAAGCTAAATATGCAGATTACTAATAACCTGGGTAACTATTTAGGTATCCCCATGAATGGGGAAGATCTAAAATGAGAGACCTAAATTTATAAGTTGAAAAAACTATTAAAAGGATGGATAATTGGAAAAACATTTTTCTTTCAGAAATAGGTAAAGAAATATTACTTAAAGTTGTTCTTTAAAGTTTGTCATTCTACTTTATGTCCTCCTATTTGATACCTAAAAAAGTTTGTGACTTAATTTCTTCACAAATAGAAAAATTCCGGTAGGGTAGTAAAGGAAATAAAAAAAGTTCGCTGAGGGTGGCTGGTCCTCTTTAACCAAGCACAAATTTTCAGGAGGTTTAGGCTTTAGAGATCTAAACCTTGCGTTAGCAGACCTGGAACCTTTTAAACAAAAATGACTCTTTATTATATAAAGTTCTGAAAGGTAAGGCATTTTTCATTATTCTCATTTCTTGATGCTCAGGTGGGACATTCCCCTCTTTGGGGTGGAAGAGACTACTAGCAGGTAGAGATATACTGAGTAAAGATAAGAAATGGAAGATTGGAAATGGTTACAGTATTAATTTACACTCTAATAAGTGGATAACTAAGTGATAAGATAATAAAACCTAAATAGTGATAGCATAAGAAAAGTAAGTGATCTTATGGTAATAAATGAGAGAAGGTGAAATATAGAGCTAGTCAGGGATAACTACCCTGCTGAAATAGCTCAACTAATTCTAAACATTTTTATTCCCTTTTCTAGGGGTAAAGATAGAGCAAGATCGATAAAAAGTCAAGGAAATTACTCAGTTAAGAAATCATACCAACTTATTAAATCAAACTAAGATAAGATTGAATTTAGAGCCAAACCTTCACATGCAGTCTCCCCTGATGTGCGGAAAATGATTTGGAACCTCAAAGTTACTCCAAATATAAGAAATTTTATATGGAGAGTGATCAAGAATCTTCTACCCACTAATGAAAATATCTGCAAAAGGAAAGTTATAGATTCTCCTAAGTGTATCCTATGTAATCATAAAGTTGAAACTGTTGAGAATTTTCTCTTTGAATGTAGCTGGGCAAGAGCTGCTTGGTTCTCCTCGCCATACACACTGTATACTTGCAATCAGTACACCACCAAGGTGCATACTTGGATGGTAGTAACGTTGGATAACATAATAAAATCTTCTCCTAAAGATCCTTTTGTTCTTGAACAGATATGGACACTAGTTTGGCAAATCTAGAAGGATGGAAACTGTAAAATATTCAAAGGGACAACTCTTAACCTTATTAACATAGTTTAAAAGGCCTATAAAATGGATGGAATATAAAGACACTAATTATCTTAAGGATGTAACTAATAAACTGAATGATATATTGAGACCTAATCTAGACCCACTGGAAGATAATAATATAATGTTTAAGTATGAATAGGGAAGAGGTTAGTAAAGTTAAGAAAAAATGGATCACACCCCCTTATAACATGGTCAAAATCAATTGTGGTGTTGCAATGAATTTCAATAATGCCTCTATTTCTTGTGTTTTCGAGGACCATTATGGGAAGATACTTCAATGAAAAGTGTGAGATGTTGCAGTGAATTCTTAAAATGGAAGCAGAAAATCTAGGTATTCTCATAGCCTGTCTACTTTCTCTAGAGTTGGAAGATACTAAAACGATAGTGGAAAGTGATTGCCTTCAAGTTATGCAACCAATGGAAAATAAATTGCAAGTTGTTAATCCTGCGATTTGTAACATTACTAATAGTATATATTTTATAGTTGAATATTGTACACCTATCTTCGTATAGGTAGTAGAGATAGGAATATGATAGCCGATTTAGTCGACAAACATAAGCTAGGCGGCAAAATGGATGGCATGTGTCTCCACACGCTTCTAAATCAACTATATATATTAATCAAGGAAAAATACATTTTCCCAGGAATAGGATAAATTTTGTAGTGCATTATTATATTTATGAAGTAATTTTTGGAGAAAGAAAAAGAATTTGGTACTTCTTGAAATAACCTGTCACTACTCATGGTACCCAAGTTGACAAGTCATCATTCCTTTGAGCAAAAAGGATCGACCGTTGTCGATGATGATTACCAAAATTATTTGCAGCAGTTCCAAGCAAGTTAACTAAAGTTAATTGCATGCACCCACGATTCTCTCTGTTAGCTTCACGCGAATTTCAATGTACATGAGATTGGAACGTGATGTGATGATCTGCCCTATTTAAATTTATAATTACATTTTAGGTGAATTACATATAGGTTCTTGAAGACCATCTTAGTGCTACAATAAAAACATCTTATTCATCTCTCTCTTCTAAAGGAACCTTTAAGATCTACAATATCATTATTACATTTATAGTGTATATAAGACAAAATATAGATTTTTCTCTCTTCTTCATTACCATTTCTCTCTCCTCCTTATCACTTTTCTTTTTCCTCCATTACCATTTTTCTCTCTCATTTTTCATTGAGTATCAATATGTTTCAACTCCGACCACAATCACCGACCACCGCCGACCACATCCAGTGTCGCCAGAAAAAATACTGAGTACTCGGAAAAGTTACTGAGTACTCGGAAAAAGTGTTGAGTGTTCAGCCAAAAAAAGTTATGAGTATTGGAAAAGAACTGAGTCGTTGGAAAAAGTTAATGAGTATTCGCGGATTTTACAGAGTATTTAAAAAAATTTATTGAGTAATCAGGGATTTACTAAGTATTTGGGACAAGTTATTGAGTGTTGCCGCCGCCGGATCTCCAGCACCGGAATCTTCACGGCGAGCATAGATCGAACCATACTCAACAAGTTGCACGACGAGCACAAGTCGAACCAGCACAAATTTTCACGCACAGATTGAACCTGAATCTGAACCAACAAGAAGCACTCAATTTTCATGTTGGATCTTCCGGCGAAGCTGTGAACTCGGCGAGCATAGAACGATGAGTTGCGATCCACCTCGAAGGCGACGGTTCACTTATCCAGCATAGGCCAATAAACGAAGGAGGCTGAGCTTCTGTGACATCATTTTGCAGCCATGGGAAAGAGAAGGAAGGTGTTTCACATGAGAGGAAAAAGAAAGTAGAGAGGAGAGATGAAAGAGAAAATGATTAAGTTTTAAAAATATTCTTATAAAAATTAGTATATATAGAAAATAAAAACAAAAAGTGGTAAAAATGTAATTGAGATTTTGTCCTATAGTGCTAAAATTTGATTGTGGCCTTTAGTATTGTGGAGGTGCGGTTAGGTCTTAGGGGGGTGTCTTCAAGACCTTTTAGGTAATTTTCTCTTACATTTTCAACATCACCATTGTTACTCAAATTGGTCACATTTAACTCCTCAATTCAAACTGAAGGTAAGTTAATAGTACCAAGATCAATTTGTCTGCACTATCTGTTACTACATTTTTTTTCTTGGCAAACCTTTTGTGGAATTTCTTGCTTTCCTAGGTGTAAAACGCCATTAGTTAGCTCTAGTTCCAAGATAGAATTAAAGTTCTCTTGATTATGGGTGAGCATGGGCCGGATTTGACCCGGATTAAGGTCTAAGGTAAGACTAGAATAAAAAAGCCGGGTTTAGATTTTGCCAAGAGTAAATGTAAGGTAAAATTTTACTCTATCCTCGGGTTACCCATACATAGGTTTACCCCGAGTTTACCCAAGGATTATATATAAAAGTATTAATCTTTTAAATTTTGTTAATGTCCTTTTGCGATAATATGTTTACTTTATTTGAAGAAGACTCTAAATTTGACAAGTTTTTATCCATAAACAAACCATTCGTCATCTTTAAATAAAGATTGGCTTATATTTGTCTCTAGGATTAGATTTTCACTAATGAATTCAACACTTTCCCGAATAACAAATGATCTTTAACTAAAAGAAAAAAAACTGAAGACAATTAGTTAACGAAACTACTTAGACTTTGATTCAACTTCCATGTACCTTTAGCTGTAATTTTGATATCATTTCTGCATTTAAAGTACCTTAAGCAGATAGAAACAAGAAAGATAATTAATTATGTATAACACAATATAAAGTCACAAATTTACATGAAAAAATTACCCATCTTTCATTTGCTAAAACAGTGGCTTTTACAGCTTCCAAAAAACTAAAATAGTTGGTGAAGGCATACATATACACTCAGCACCCGAAAAAGTGTATTGCTCAGCTTGCAACCTACTTTTCCGAACCAAAACTCGAGAATCAGGTCCCATTCCACTGCAAATAAATACAATGTCAGATAAGAAATCAATTTTCAGAGAGCAATCAAGGTAAAATTACTTTAGATTACTAAATCAACATCTACAAAGATTCCATTCTCAGAGAGAAGTTCAAAACTTCGAATTCTAGCAAAATAACTCGATATAATATGTGTATGTATAACTATAAACGTCATGAGTGAAGCTAACCTAAATATGTAAGTACATGTATACAACTCCAATTTTTGGTGTCAAGATATGAATTTTTTGCACCTGCAATTAACAAATCAAGGTATGATAATAGGTATTGGTGAAGGAATATAAACTGAAGTACGACAAAGTAAGGTTTAATTGTACTCTCAACTCAACGATGTTTTGTCGATCAATATAGAAGGAAGTTTCTTTTCAGTAGCGATGTCAATACCATTAGCAGTTGCAAACCACCCATTCCATCAATTGTATACGTAAAATAAAGTAATTAATTATATAAAAAATGGGAATGGGGATTAGTTTGTGCAAGATTTCCAGATGGGCTTTATCGTATTACACAAATTACTACCACCACCCGCTAAACAACAAACTTTATTTAACAAAAAAATCAAAAAAAAAATTGATACCTGAAAAAAGTTAGAGAGAAAGAGTACTGAATTCAAAACAAATAAACTAAGAAAAAATAATTAGTTATCACTTTTTGGATGTCTTCTTTGCATCCAGCAAAGGGAAGCACCCCAAAAATTACTCCAATTGAGATCCCGGCTATAGGTTTGTAAGAATTATCATGGGCTTGTAATTAAAAATTTGTTTAGCACTAAATCATCATAGGTATCAGATTTACATCATCGACCTCAGAATATGAATATGGTTAAGTAATTCCTCCCGGGCAACCCAGTAAACAAACTCAACTCAGCTATAATTTGTGTATACTAGCATGGCGGCAACTACAATGGCTACCAAAGAAACATGGCATTGTAACTTATATAATAGAAGTGCTTACGAATCATTTTTTGCTTTCATTTTTCATTTTCTTTCTGATTTGATTTAATTGCACTATAAGTCCCTAGGTTATGCAAAATAAAAAAAAGTTAAAAAGCCTTTATAAACACAATTAAAAATGAAATTGTATGTGATGAACTACAAAATGAAGAGTCAATGCAAAAAGCTAAGCCCAACACAGCAACAAGACAAACATCAAACATCAAAAATGAAACTTTTAGTGTCTTCCGAGTGGGAGCCCGAAATTAAATCAACAAATTGATTAGTACAATAATATGATAACTTAAACTGATAAAAAAATCTTCAATGTAACCGAGGGTTGATATATCGGTAACTCACTGTAATTTTTTCCAACCAAAATACCCCAAAATCGCGGGTTTATTTGCAAAACATTTTCGACAAAAAAACTAGAAAAATCACTAATAAATTATAGTACATCAATTTGTTAATGAATTTACAAAATCAAACAAAAGACAAATAATAAATTTAAAATATATACATACATATATATAATATAAAAGAAGAAAATAAGCATTACCTTAAGGAAAATGGTTATGTACCACCAATACCAAACAAACCCCTTTTATATAGCCTCGACTCTTCCATTTTCTACCCAGAAAAGGCATCCAACACACAAGAATGGATTAACAAAACCAAGAGCAATTAATGCTTCAAATTGGTTTGGTGAAAAAGGGTTGCTATTTCGGCAGGAGTATGGAGTAGGTTTTCCTAGGAGAAGAAGAAAGGACGGAGAGGTTAAGAGAAAGAAATGAAGAGCCGAGTTTAGGAGAAATGAAAGGAGCGTACACAAAATGCCAACCCAAAATGAAAATATGCTGAATTTTTAGCATATATATGTTTTTTTAAGTGAACAGTACACAGACTGGAGTCCTGCCATTAAAGAGATACCCAGGTTAATTTGCGCAGTGTTTTAAAATTTAAGGGGGAGGCCCAAGTTATTCTTGGTATTTATACCCAATTTTTTTTTATCCAGGTTGGGCCGGTTTTACCATTACCAAAATTCTTGCTCAGGCGTACTCTGGATAATGCTTAGGTGGTCAACTCCACTCGCAGGTGCCCAAATATCTTCGAAATTACTGCTAGAACTTCCATTACCAACTCGAGATGCAGTTTTTTCTTGGGTTAATTCCATTATTAGGCCGAAACCTAAATGGTTTACTTAAAGTAGCCTATCAAATATGGCTTCCCATTATAAGTTACTTGACACTTATATCCCTAAAATAAAAATTAATGGAAATTAAAAAAACTTAACCAAAAACGAATCCACCGTTTAAATCTTTCTCTAAAAAACACACACTTCACCTTAAACACATACTTATAGTTATTTATCAATTTTACTTGATTTTTGTATGGATTTGGAACCTTAAACATCAACATAAGCTATTAATCTAAAAATCTCAAGTAATTCAAACTAATAAACGAGGTAATAAGCTCGAATCATGGTCTTTTTTTCAACTTTTTTTTGTTTATCTTCTATAATATTTTCTCGATTTTTTTTGTGAATTTTGTTTTTTGTGATTCTATCTATAAAATCACTCTTAATATACGTTTGTAATCTTGTATTTAAATTCTTGTTATTTTGTTTTTTTTGTGTTTTTTTGGAAATTCATATAAATTTGTGTTTCTTCAAATTATAACCATTGCAACTCCTTCATAATTGTTTATTTAATACTGGTGATTCATTTAATACTTATGCATAAATTAGGTTGTTTGTAGAGAAACATTTGGTAATGTATGCAAGGATCAGAATCAATTGTTGTTTCTTTTGAAGAAAGGAGTGGCCTAACCAGGAGAAATTGATGTTAATGATTTATTCCCTTCAATGAAAATACTTTAAATACGGAGGAAGCTTAATCTTTTAAAGATGCACAAACAGGACGATAAAGTGGTCAATGAAATAATCGATCATCACAAACTAACCTGGTAAGCACAAAAAGAGGAAACGCTGAATCGGGAGGGGAAGATATAGTTGATGTCCTACCTAGGCTTAAAGAAGGCGGCAACCTTCAGACTCCAATAGACAATGATCAGATAAAAGATTTAATCTTTGTAAGTACTTATATGTAAGAACTCGCGAGGGCAAAAAGGGTAGATAGGAAGTATTCTTAGTACATGGGTATATTCTCGCCTACTTTAGATAACACAAAGGACCAATGGTGCAAATAATTTATGTTCAATTACATGAACTCCACAGATAACTTTTAAAATCAATATATTATGCCTGAACGTATAATATATTAGCAAATAAAATGTTTTTTCTACAAATAAGAAATTGTGGACCTATATATAACCTAAGATGTTTGATGGTTGTTGGCACCATTCTCTTATATATATAACCATAAAATTTAAACATAATATTTCGAATAAGATATTTAATGGGTCTTTCCTATATATAACCTAAGATGTTTAATGGTTATTGGCACCATTTGCCCAAATAATATATTGATTCTCAGCTATGTGCAAGTGAAGTTATAATATTTGACCCAGAAATCTTTGACAAACATATGGCTTATTGGCAATATTAATCAATATGGTGTGAAAAATAGTCAAATATCCAACTTTGAAAAATTTGTAAATAGACCCCTGTGAAGGAGTATATATCATTTCAGCATAGGATTTAACTTATATAGTGGCTTAGAGCGCATCATACAGTGACTTGGAGTGCATTATATAGTGACTTGGAGTGCAAAAATATTGGTGTCAGGTCGGATTCTAAATTAGAGTGACTATTGTAGAGTGATACATGATTGGAATTTATTTTTAGAAAGCTATGTGATGCTAAATGGTTAAATCCAGAAGAAAGCATAAATTTTATTAGCAAAAGAGTACAAATAAATTCACCTAATACACATACACATAGAAAAGCCAAGTTAAACATAAAATCAAGAAAAAAAAATTAGAAAATCGAGAGAAGAGGAGAAACGTACTTAAGGATTCGATTAGAGAAGAGAATTAAACATACTTATCGATTAAAATGGTGGATTTAAATTAGTTCCACACAACAACATCAACAATATTCACCGAAACACCTGTAAAGTCTCTAATACAATTTCTAAGTTTAAGAGTATATAAACTCATCTAATACACATACACAAAGAAATTAAAAGTTAGACCAACAAATTATAAAGTAAAGAGAATAGGATGAATTTAATTACTCAAATAATTCTACCATAACTTCTTCAAATGTATTTTTTTTCTCTTGAATGTATTATGACCACCCTTCATCTCTCTTACATGTGCACAAATTGTTAATATTTCTCTTGGTGATTCTATAGAACAGTTGTTGTGCAAACAATACATGTGTTGTCATTTAATCAAGGTGAGTATGGATGCAACATAATATGTTGGAATCTATTGATTCTGAAGAATGTCTAAACATATACCGAAGACAACCCATATCGTTCTATAACACTTCTAGCCATGACTACACAAAGTAAAAGTTGTCAAAGCAACACAATTATCAAAAATAAAAGTACTAAAGAATTGTAAGTCCTTAGTCAAACATAAATAGATGAGTAAATATATCCACTACCCCCTAAAGTATACCCGTTTTGATAGTTTGCCCCCCACTAAATTTTTTGCGACTGGATGCCCCTTAAATTTCATTTTCGTGACTAGATGCCCCTTCAGCTTCATTTTCGTGACTGGATGCCCTTAAGGTTCATTTTCGTGACTGGATGCCCCTTAAGGTTCATATTCGTGACTGGATGCCCCTTAAGATTCATTTTCGTAACTTTGGAGAGATTAAATGGCGCCTATTTCGTTATGGAGTGAGTGGATGCCCCTTAACATATGGCCATATAAATATAAAAAATAACTATGTTAAATATCACGAAAGGGGCATCTAGAAAGGGGCATCAAGTATGGGAGGTCTGCTTACATTTTCGTGATATTTAAATGGGGCCTATTGCGTTAAGGGGCATCCAGTCACGAAAAAGAAATTTAAGGGGCATCCAATCGCAAAAAATCTAGGGGGTCAAACTGTCAAAACGGGTATACTTCAGGGGGGGTAATGGAGGCATTTACTCTAAATAGATAAAGTCTTATCTCACTAATAATAATCATAAGGACATAAAGTTTAGAAATCTATAAAGCCTTAATCAAACAACACTCCAACCCACTAACCTCAAATCTAGTCCTTCTAAGTTAATCAATAGATCTCTCAAAGTCACCCATTTAATTTTGGTAGGGGTGAACAAGATATTTCACTTTCTTTCGAAATAGTCTCTATAAACAACATGAGAAGTCCATTTGACCATATAAAATATTTGGCCTAACACTTCATACTTTTTCCAAATAATAACATATCAATGGTAAAATCAAATCATAGTTATCCTTGTGTTTTATATTGAGGTCCTTCAGCATGCTTAAAAATTGATGGAAAGAGGTTTAATATGTGATCTCGATGGATCCATGGTTCAAGTATGAAGATTAGAATACTGTTGGTGATTGCTAAGATAACCTAGATTGCTTGTAAGTTGGTTTTTATATACAGTGTTATATTTACATAGAACTTTAAGAAGAATGACATTTAATTATATAAGAAAAAGATATTGTACAATATAAATTTACATGATTTTTTTTTACAATAGATAGAATACAATATCAAGTGAAAATATATAATATATTGAAATGAGATTTATTATACGAGATCGATATTTGGCCTAGTGGTTAGGCTACTCCGCAGTTATACCTAAATTTGTATACATGACCATATCTGGACCTTTCTACATGTAAGACAATCTTGCTCTAGAGAAATTTTTGATACAAAATTTTTTATTTGTTTTTTCTTGTTATGTTTGACAAATTTTTATGAATATTTTTTAGTTTAATTTAATTTAAATTTTGTGTATAATGTATATAGTTTGTTTATAGAATATTTGGGAATGTATTTATTTTACATTATATTTAAAAAGTAATGCTTAAATATTTTTGTAGATTGTGATATAAACTTTTTGTTTTGAAGTTGTAACTTTTTTCACAACCAATATATGCCTATTATTATTGGATCTGCAGTTTCTCAATGGTGATCAACCAAGATATGTCTGTTATTATTGAGCTCGTTAGGCTTTGTGAAAGACTGGAAATGGTCGAAGAACTTGGTATTCACGAAGTAGAGGTGGAAGTGGATTCATTATAGGCTATTGATGTGATTAGGAAAGGGGATAGTGGAAGAGGACCAGCGGCGATTTGGATTCTCCAGATTCGAGAGACTCTTGCAAGGAATCCTTCTTTCTCTCTCAAGGGCATTCATTGAGAGACAAACTCGTGTGCCAATTGGCTAGCTCGTATGGGCCTGAATCAAGTGGTACCTTATTGTTTACACATTGGGAATATGGAGCACCATCACACGTGATAGGATCGGATGGAAGGCCCCAAGAATGATACATAGTTTGGGCTTGATTGCGGATGTTCTAGTTTAGATTTCCACGATCCTATGGATCTCCTCTGCAACAAAAAAACTCTTTTCACAACTTGAATTCATCTAACTCAAAACATATCTAACTAATATTAAAATGTTCGATGTATGATTATGTATAGACCCCCTACAAATCAGTTTTTACTTGTCTCTAGTCATAGGCATAGCTAAATATTCTTACTAATATGTATTAAGATAATAAGTATGTATTTATTTTTGTAAAACAATTTTAGTTCCAAGAGTTGTTATAATGATAGATAAATTTCTAAAAACCTCATCACCAAAATATTACCACTTATGTGGATCCTAAGTTGTCCAGCCATTATAGAGAGAGCTAAAAAAATAATATGGAGAGAGAAAACAAATGATTAGGCCACATGAGATGGTGATATCAAGCATTACTCTATAATATATTTGAAGTTATCTTTTATGTTTGTCAGAATACATAGCGTGCATCCTATCTTTCTATTGTCCAATACATACCCTTGCAACCCAAGGTTTTATAAAAGTGGGAGTTGACCGAGATTTTCTAAATATCTAGACTTCGTTTAAATCTTGTCTGCTCGGTTGTTGAGTGCCTTGGTAAAAATTTAAAGCTGGTCGGCCATAGAAACCTGTCAACTTTATAAAATTTCTTAAGCATCAGCCAAATAGTCCAAGTTGATGCTGACATTTTCTTAATACCGTGTATGACTTTAAGGTTGTCTGGAAAAGACGGTTCTCTTTATTCCCAAATTGTTTACACTTTTGTAGCTTCCAAAACTGCCATATTTTCTCCTTCAAGCACCGAGTTGCACCTTTTTAATTTGAGAGGATCAATTCTGCAACTTATTAACTTGTCCACGTGTACAATCCAAATTCATGTTGACTCTACTGGTTTAGTAAATGAAGCATCACATATAAACAAAATATTTGTTTATAAAAAAATGTTCTTCCTTGTTATGTTGATCATTTACACATGTATTGTGTTGTACTGTGGAATCCCGATTAAACCAATCTGAGCCAAACCACTCTGTCATATTAATATTCGTTATATGGATCACATCATCCACTTCTAACGGATTATTCTCATGCATACTTTTTATTTTTGCCTTCCATATATTCCATATCATCAATAAAACATATGTTGTAATGATATTTTTTGACCAGTCTCCGGTTTGATAACCTTTAATAATTTCTTGTATCCAAGATCCGAAATCCATCGATGAGTTGTTTTGAATTCAAACTTGAGCAGCCGATCCTACCCAAACGTATTTCTTGACTAGACAAGATAATAGAAGGTGTTCTACCGTTTCTCCTTCTTGCTTGCACCACTTGAATAATCTATTCATGCAAACTTTCTTTTCTTTAAATTCCTGCATGTTGGTACCAAATTGTTACAGACTTTCCAAACAAATATCCTCACTTTTGTTGGTACATCAGCTTTCCATATGTTTTTTCAGAGCTTCGGCCTTGCTCTGTCAATCGTAGTTGATGTTTGTGGGCCTTCATTTGTATGTTAACATATTGTACCCATTATTCATAGTATACTCCCTGTTTTTAAATGTGGCCAAATAAATTTATCATTCACTTCCGGCTATAAAATCCTAATTTTACATATTATCCTATATTTATGTATTCCATTATGTGGTTCCCTCATTCCGTAGTTGTCCTACTGTATCAAATTCATATCCCACCGATCTTTCCAGTTTCCTTGTGTATTTAAACACCAAGGATTCCATATATTAATCGTTTTCTAATTTTCAATTTGATAAATCCTATTATTCCTAATAAAGTTCCGCCCTCCGATATACTTGCACATGACCAAGTGCGACTCTATCTTAATTTAACATCCATAAAATTTGAAATTATCATTTTCAACAACATTGTTAATTGCTTTAACTAGTTTAGTCGATGAAATCATATATATATATATATATATATATATATATATATATATATATATATATATATATATATATATATATATATATATATATATATATAATTCTTGTTGATATAACTTACGTCAACCCTCAAGTTTGTTATCAAAATATTTTGTTTATACTTGTAATATTTATCAAACATTTTTCTCTTATAATAAAGGAAACCTATATATAAATTTAAAATAGATAATATTTTAATAGCTATAAGCACTCTCGTTCAAGAGACCAGGAGATTGGGGTCATATCTTACGAAAATCAAATGACTCTCTCTCTCTCTCTCTATCTCTCTCTCTCTCTCTCTCTCTCTCTCTCTCTCTCTCTATATATATATATATATATATATATATATATATATATATATATATCACAAAATAAAGTAATATTACTTGTCAAAACATAAAAGTATATTGCTAAGTCATACTAATAACTAAACATCGATTTCTCGATCAACTTTCAATGTAATGTCATAATAAAACAAGTTGTTAACGATTGTTTTAAGATAATTTGATATAAATTCTTCTAATACAAAACAAAATAAATTTGACAAGGTTGTAAAACTCAATTATATTTTTTTCCAAAATAGCTCATGCCCCTTGTCCACTAGCTTTCTTCACACTCCGTGCATGTCGTAGTCCACAAGCATTACAAAGAGACTGAGATTATAAACATTATTCAAAATTAGCCATAAATAATTAAATAAATATTGTATGCATTTTCAAACTATGAAAATGGTATTTTTATGCATGATTGTAAATTTATAATTTTTCGTATTATTGAAAGTCTCAATATGAATGCATATATGAGTATGTAGACAAAACACACGAATATTGTAGACAAAACATACGTATACAAAACACACGAATATTGTAGACAAAACACACGAATATGAATTTATATATGAGTATCAATATTTAACACTTTACTCTTTTGTTGATTAAAAAAGTTATTGTTTTTGAAAAAATAATTAATATATGAAACACCAAGCAATCTTTTGACATGAATTATATTTCCCTTTAAGGGGAGGGGGGGGGGGGGGGGGGGTGTTGTTTCACTTTCAGAATTTATCTATTACATATGCCACAAAACATGTTTCTCAATAATCTATTAAGGGATATCTAAACTTCTAATAATATACTAAAAATTACATGTGACCTGGTTTTGCTTATAATAATATTACTAATAATGCAACGATTGTTGTTATCGTTAGAGATTAATAGTGTACCCTAGTTATTGATGCAACGTGAAGTTTTATGGTTACGATTTTGGCTAAAACAAAAGTTGTAGACACTAGAAATAATGTTATCTTAGCTAAACATACCCTAAAGTGGGCATTATCTTGATAAATGATATTGAGATTCTAATAAATATTGCCAACACAAGATTAGTTTCTTGTACATGAATTTTTGTACTATTTTTTATATTTCTCTCTCTTAGTGATCATTGTAACAAGCTTCTTTTATATCTCAAAAAATAATGATATTACTATTAATTGGATCACCAAACAATAGTTGTGTAAATTATTGTTTGGTGATTGAATGGTGTGTCAACCTCCCTACTTAGCACCTTTACTTATTTTTATCGAATATCTTGTATGATTGATAAATTTTGTAACATATTATTATGCATTTTATTTATTCATGTCTATAATATAATTATTTCGTTTAAAAAATAGAATCCAATAAATAGTATACTTAATACCTAGTAATGAAGGTGTAAAAAGTTTGTTTTATACTATTGGTGCTTGGAAAGATAATAATTTACATGAACGTGAATATTTAAAATTTAAAAAATGTATTATCATATGATTTGTCAAAGAAATTCATATATTATAAATACATGTAAGGTTTCAATGCATCGCTTAACATTAATGTTTTTAAATAAAGTGAAAAAAGTATTTGCTTCATATTTGCATCACATATAAATTTTAATAAAAATGATTCGATATTAGTAAAAGTCGAATGATAACGGACATAAAACTAAAAATATATGAATAGTCAAGTCTTAAATAAAATGGAGAAAACGAAATTTTCTTACGTGCGGTCCGTTGGGTCCTTTTCTCCAAACTGGAGTCTTGTTTGTTCCACATGTCATACAAGTTTGAGTTGTGTTTGATGCACCCACACGTGCTTCTTGGGCCGAATTGGTAACCTTACACCCATTATAAAATATGGTCAAGAAATACTATATTCACCTAAATTATGTTAATTAGACTTTTTTTCTTTTTGAAAAAAAGTTAGCATATACTAAAAAAATATGCAAAGAAATTAAAATAAAACTATAATATAAAATAAATCAATATCACAATAAACACTAAATAAAAATATAGTATTATATCGTTAAATTGTAGATCTGCATATTTAATTAAGTTAAATTAAGTGTCATTTGTACATTTAGTTAAAAGTAAATCAGTCTTGGTAACAATACACACTCCCTTCAACCACAAAACATAGTACATTATGTGTTTTCATAATTTTATTTAAGAAAAATTATGAACAGTTATTTATTGACCACATTGATTGCTAAAATGCCTTCTAAAATATTTTTTGCTAGCATAGTTTATAATATTTGAATAAGTGTAATGTTATTTTTTCTTTTGAATTTACTAAATCTAATTAAATTAAGTTTTTCAAATTATAAAGTATATATGAGAGAAAACTAATAATTTTTATAGTTTAATTTTTAAGAGTCATTAATTTTTATTAAATGTCTACTTTCATATTTGTAATACATAATCATTTTCCTTAAATGTAATATTAATTTAGTTAAAAATTTATATTGTATATTTAATATAAAATAATATTTGAAAGAATATATTGAAACTCTTTTATTTATTTTTAAAATTTATATTCTACATTTATTATAAAATAATATTTGAAAGGACATGATGAAACCTTCTTATTTATATTCAAAATTTATGATATATATTTATCACTTTAATTTTTTATACATCATAAATATGATATGAGAAAGTTTTACTGGCATAACTGAAAACAATAAAGAACTTCTTCCACCCCAATGTAATAAGATCTAACTATAAAATAATATGTAATTTAAAATAGTTGGAGTAAACTAGGTATTATATATTAAAAATTATAAACTAACGTGAAGTTTCTTTCATAAAATAAGAAGTGCAAAGAATAGATTAAATGTATTGTACCTGAGAAATGTCAACATCTAACTTATTGTTGTTATCATAAAATGATAATCCTAATCGTAGCGTAAGATCAATTCTATCTGGTGTTATGTTGATTTTTGATAGATCTTTTCCATTCTTCATTTCTTTCGCTTATCTTTTAAAATCACTGAACCTGGCCTACATGTTGACGAGAAAAGGAAAATTATAAATGAATGAAACTTTAAATTAAATATTAAAAATTAGAGAAAATATGGTGCAAATGCTTAAATTTTTTTAGCATTTAGAATATGATATCCCTAACACAAATTATTTATAATAAATCCTACATATTTTACCTTACTCACGATCGTCATACAAGTTCAGGCTTTTTGACCAAATATGAATAAATACAAGCTTATGATAACTAAAACTAACAGTTATATACTAATTTCGATTGATAAATTATATAAATCATTAATCACCGGTCACGCATATAATTTACTATTTCTGTAATAACTTGAATCAACATTTAATTATAACTTAATAATTCAAATACAAAAATAATTTATATCATACTAAAGTAAAAGTTTACATATTAAAAATGATCATTCGTGTTATACTAAATCATGACATAAGAACATAAAAATACACACTAATAGAGACAAAAAAATATCAATTATGCTATATAAATATACTATTTAATAGCATGTCACCGCAAATGTATATACTTAGATTATCAAGTTTTTAAAAGAACTGTGTTGCAATATGAAATTGATAATTGACTCTTTTACATTATATATGAATGTATCTATTTACAAATATGTGTTTATATGAATGATAGAGATAAAGGTCGAAAGAGGGAGAAAGAGACCACTAAGTGAATAAAAATGATCTAGATAGGCCACTGAAAGTTGATCACAGTTAAATATATATATAAATGAAATAATAATAGTGTTATAAACATTAATAATTTACATTCACAATAAGTTATATCAAATGTATATCTCATTCTGAGTTGTATCATAAATGACTTTTTCAATTACTCTCGTGTATTAATTAGGCAACAAAAGGAGAGCATCATTATATATTTAGGCGACAAAAAGGATGAATCATTATATATATTAATGTATTTTTTATTTATATAAATAAAAAAGGAAGGATTTTTAATATATGTTATTTATAGTTATTTTGGACTTCAGAGCTATTTAAATTATTTAGTCAAAAGATACTTAAAGTGTTTCTACATTTTTAAAAGTGTTTTAGACCCTGAAAATCACTTTTAAGAGAAACGCCTAATATATGCCTCTTTAAAAAAAGAGTAATGATATATATCATCCAAAATCATACCACTCAAATACCAGTCAATGACGTGGCATGAATTGGTTGGTTGAAAATCGTTAATCTGTTTATTTCCTTGATCTAATTAACGATTGTTAACCAAGCAATTCACGCCACGTCACTGGGTGGTATTTGGGTGGTATATATCATTACTCTAAAAAAAAGTACCTAAATGGTTTTAGATTTTAAAAGTATTTTTAATAAATTTTAAAAATATTCTGATTTTTAATAATACTTCTTAAAATATTCTATTTTAAAAAATCCAACTTTCAAAAAGAATGTGTCCATTATTTTTATCCATTTATATATCAAGACACATTTTTATAATTTTTTTCCCAATAATATCCCCTATAAAGTAACTGGTTTAGTTTGTTCTCGTAGTTATTGACAGCTCATCTTTGCTTTGTGAAAGGTATTTTCTAAATATGATATCAATAAATGACATTATGTAATTCACGTGCACAATAAAAAAGGATAGAGAGAGTGTTTTCAAGCAAATAAACTTTTCTTTTTATCAATAAATAATTATGTGCCTTCTTAGGAGGATTTTTTATCCTTTCGCTCCTTGACTTGGGGTTAACTTAAACTTTTTGACTTATTAGATCCATCTCGGGGTCTCATATCATCCATGTACCAAGGAGCTACACGCTTAACATACAAGTACCGTAAAAAGCTCCAAAAGTATCATAATATCCAAGATAGACAAAGAAATGGGGAAATCTAACAAGTAAGTCCAATAACACTTAAAAATGGTGTCTCATGACCCTATAAGTCTATCATAAAATATGAGATATCAAGACTTCCAACTCAAAATTTTGTTGTCTCGACAAAATAAATACAAAACTAGGGCCAAGATCAAACAAGTCATGCAAGGTAGAAGCAAGCAATGATCCCAAAGCAATACCAAACAAGTCTCATGAAGTCATACTTCAAAAATAATCTATGAAAGATTCTTATAATACACATGCTCAATACACTATAATATCAAGAATAAATTAGTTTCGCAATGGAAGAAGAAGTCGTTTTACTTAGTTTGAAATTGTGGCTATAGGTTGTTCCTAGATCCTCACAAGATGTCTAATGGTCCACTCAACTACTCCCTCTCCACTCAATCGTTACTTAGCCAAACAACTAGAAATTTTGAGGTCTACAGTTAAATCGTAGGCTTAAGGTAGGGTGTGATACATTTTGGTAGTTTTAGAGTGAGATTTTGGCCCTTTTTCCTCACTAGACGTTAACTCATCGCCCTAGAGCTTGAGTTTACTCTCACACATGTGTTTGATCACCTCTTGATGCACTAAATACACATCCAAAAAGTCCCAAAACCAATTCCCGGTGATTCAAATTCTTCCTTTGCGAATTATTTATTTTCATCAAAAAAAAAAATTGTAAGTCTAGTAGGAAATTTGTTTTGATGTGAGTTTTCTTATTGACTAATTTTCATGTCTTTTTTTTCTTTTTTTTTTAAATTTATTTTCTTTTCTCGAATCTATCAAGGATCAAAATAGAATGCATCAACATATAGCACCATATAAGTTCAACCCACCCAATATTCTCGTGACCCACCACTTACCACCCAAACTCAAGCTCAAAGACAACTAGTCTTATTCATGAATAATAACTCAAGGGAGGGTCATATGGTTAAGTCCTACAAACTAAGGGGTATAGGATTATAGTGCGGCTAATAAAGAAAAGACTAAAGGATAAGAGAGGGCTAAGAAGGATTATTCATTATTATGTTAGCAAGCTATAGGAAACAAGGTGCTATCAAAAAACTAACTCAATCATTTTTTTAGTTTTTGGTTTTGTTACTTTTTCATTATAAGGTCAAAGTTTAAATGGGGTTTTAATGGTTTGGACCTCACATTTGACACACCACTCATTCTCCCCACTTTTAAACCATCTCCTATGCATTTATTACTAATTGTTTTCTATCCAACTAATGTGTTATCATACAATCATTTTAAGCACAATATGGACATTTCAAAAGCATGCACTCTATCATTGACTAGTAAAATGGATGCTTTCAGGTCACATTCACTTAGTTCAACACCTATTTCTTATGCAAATTTTTTTTCTTATTCAATTTTTTTTTTGGGTTTTCATTTTTTGTAAAGTGTTAAACACATATCCAAAGATAAGGACAACGAGTACCCACCCCCAACTCAAACTTGAGTCATGGCCCCACGACTAAAAACATAAGAATATACATCTAAATGCCTAACGAGAGGGGCTGGAGTACTTACCTCCACGATGATCGTTCACTTTCCTAGTTAAAAGCTGTCATTCTTGGTCTATTTTGCTCTATGGTGGTGTCTTTTGGCAATTACGGATTAATTCAGAGCAACAGGGGCATGTGAAATTGAGAAAATACCTTTATTTTTAGCGTCGCACCTCACCCTTTTGATCATAAATATTTCATTCAACATAAAAATGAGGCATGATTTATGATATCAAAAACTAGACTTCACTAGTTTCTCAGTGGTATAAATATCTCCTCAAAAATCTTGGCCAATCATTTGTAATTCACCTCCAAAGTTAACGTCGTGTGCATAATCCCATGATATGGCCATAACTTTCTGATGATAGCTTCTATTGAGGTATGTTCTTCGCTACTGTATAGATCTCAAAAACATATACAATATAGGCTTGAGAAGAAGTATATCTTGATACTCAAGCGAGAAGTTATGGCCATTAGAAGTTTTGTAAAAAGTATGGCAGGTGTATGAGCGTCTATGGCTGGTGTAGGCGTACCCAAGGCTTGTGTGGGAGCGCCTACGCTAACTAATTTTTCTATTTGGGTATAAATCCATGCTCGTAAATCCAAATATAGCAAAATATGTGTACATTCTTATTGGAAACAACACTCCCGACCCATCAGACTTCTCTTATGAAGACTCTTTCGTCATGTATTTCTCTGTTTCTCCATTTTACCTTTGTTTTTTACCTCGAATATCACCTGATTTTACATTTGCATCTAATAAACTCCACTAGCCTTCTTGTTATGTGTAATATACACTAGTTAAACTCTAAACTACTGAAATATTATACACTAAATTATTGATTTACATGAAATAAATTAAAATTACCTTTTAATCTTGTGTTGTCTACTAAGAATATCTTTTGCTTATCACGTTGTTAAAATCAACATATGAACTTTTCCGAAACATGTATTGAGGCCCTTGCGGTACTCTCCCGCATAAACTTGCCTCCTTTTTGGAATAATGTCAAAGAAAATATCCTACCTATTCTTTGTTTCACTTGATCTTTGAAAGGGGTGGGTAGTTTCTTGTTTCTCCATCTTAGTCTGGCGACAAAACACATTGCTCATCATGTGATATTTGATGACCGTCTTTGACGGTATAAGCTCTTTCTTCTCTTCAATCACACGTTCGTCTTTGTAGGGTGCTAATTAGTTTCCTTCTTTTGCCACCTTACTTGTGGGGCATAACACCTGCTCTTAAGGCATTTGTTGATAGTATTTAATGGTTGAGGTGCTTCTATTTCTTCTAATACTCGGTGATATTCAACAAGTTTTGTTCAAATGTCATTTACGACTCTTGATGGGAATGGTGGTCTTGGACGATTTTCTTGAGAAACAACCAAATATTTCTTGTCTTCGTGCACCCTTGGTGCTTCGAATAATTTATCAACCACTTATTCATTATCATCATCCCAATATTCCACTATCACATCATCAAAATTAGGCATGGGAAGCTCTTTCACCTCGGTACTCCTGATCCTTGTTGCAGATTAATCGCAGGAGGTACTTGGTTGATTGGTATAATTTGATATTTTGAAGTCCCCCATAGATATTGTGATTATTGACCCCTTCTACACCGGATGGAACAACTACATTACCATTCTTATCAAGGACTTGCGGTTGAGACATGGATTTGTGCTTTTCTCTCTCCTTCTCTCATTTATTTTGAAGTTTAGACAACGTCTCTCGACCAGAGAGCATGCACTATCAAATATTCATGCGAAGAACCAAGCAAGAACAAGCATAAAATTTAAAAACAAAAAATTTAAAGCAAAACTAAAACTACAATTAACTAATTATGACCTGGCAACGACGCCAAAACTTTTTACTCCCCGAGGTGTGATATAAAATCAACATTCATAGAATGATAACTCGCAAGTGTACGGGTCGTCTCAAGTAAGAAAGTGATAATAAAAGTATCGTCTCCACAAGATTTAAAGAGTTAACAAACGTAAATTAGTTCTAATATAGATATTCGTTGACATTAAACTTAAATTGGAAGATTAACTACTAAAATTATATAGTAAGGGACTAAGTATTAACTAAACAAAATTAAAAGAATAAAAATCAAAGATTAAGATACGATAGAGATATATATAACCTAAGCTTGTGTACTCACCACTAGGACCACTAATGTGATATGAGATTGTTCTTCATTTAAGTTAAATTAAGATTTTAGCTTGTTAATCGGATTTCTAAAGTATCTCTAAGTTCCTCCAGATTAAGTAGGGGGGCGCTATCTAAGTCTAAGAACCTATCCCGAGTGATCCTACAAAATTATCTAACGCCTAAAGTTCAAAGCCTATGTGATTATCTAGCTAGATTATATCTTATGATTCTTGAATTCAACTAAACGTGATAATTCTATTTCCAAAATTAACCCCACCCCTCTAGGCATAGTGTTAATAGCTAATATAAACTCAATATAGGGACCACTAATTGAATTCATAGTAAGAACAAGAATTATTATCAACAAGCAATCAAACAATTGAATTAAATTAACATGTGATCCCAAATATTAATAAAAGTAATCCCAAATCACATCTAGGGTTCATACATGTGCAATCTCAAGTTAAAATATGTTTAGTTCATGCTTGAATTTTATAGAAAAAGAATAAGGACATAATATGGAGTTTAAAAGAATAATAATACAAATTATGTTGTTTTCCTTGTTCTCCTAGCTTCTCTCTTGCCCCCTAAGCTAAAGAATTATGAAAATATGATGAAGTGTGTCTAAAAATCTGAAAACCTACTAATGTGTCTGTGCATATATACATATATATATATATATATATATATATATATATATATATATATATATATATATATATATATATATATATATATATATATATATATATATATATATATACACTAGGTAATCCGGAGCCTTAAATGGGCCTTAAAGATAGGTCAAAAGTGTCACTATTTGTTAAATATGGACGACTCAAGTCATCTTGCCAAAAATATCCATAAATTCATCATCTCAACTCGAAATTGATCAACATTTATTCTAACGTGTATTAGACTCCAATCTCTACGTTGATATGAATTCTTTACCAATTACTTGTTCAGATTTTTTCAAGTTGATGAACCTGTTTATCCAAATTTGATGCTTTGACTTCTAATGATCCTTTTGACCCCTTGGCTTGTCTTGATCTCGTTTCCGCTCATCTTGGGTGTTTTCTTATCTTATTGACTCATTTCCAGCATCGAGTCCTCCATATTCTAAGAGTTACACAATAAAACACAAAATTACCTCAAATTATCTAAAACACGAATAATCTCATAGAATAGTTAAAAATTAAATATATGCTAAATCAAGGGATAAATCTCATATTTTCAATCATAAACAACCCAAAAATATGTTTCATAAGTATTAAATTATATCACAGAACACGAGACATCAATAGTTCATATAAGGGTGTGATCTTACACCCTTTTATGAAGTTTATATTCATTTTGTTGGACCTTATAATCTGATTTAGTCAGTAGAATATTGATATGTACTTGAACATTTGCCTGTCTTTACTCTTCCCCTTCTTCTTTGTTCCTCCTTCCTTTTTTACAAATCTTTTGTGTCTAGGCAGTTTCGGACACTTTACCCTTTCTCCTTCCATTTCTGTAAAAGTAACAATATACAAAAGGTTATTATAACATCAAAAATATTTTTATGTTCCATGAGTATACAAAAGAAAAAATTCAACTATTTACAGCTTTTTTGTGTTATATAAATACATAAAATCAAATTTTAATGTACTTTTGTAATATAGATTCCAATCTTACGTAGTTTTCGTTTATTGTGTGTTTTAGAGGAATACACGAATCAAATAGTTTGATTTGTTTATTCATAAATTACATAATAATCCACATTACTTACTACCAATTCTTACCTCATTCTATGGTTTTATGTGTTACATGAGTACACAAATCAGATTACACTAATTTGTTTATTCATGAAACACATAAAACTACATAAATCTACACACTATACATTCAATTAACAATAAATTTACACAAGTTTAGCACATATATGTTTATACTTAGTCTATTTTGTCTTGTAATTGGTTTTGTAATTTGCCTTTAGAACTTATTCCTATTTTGTGTAATGACTCTAATTTTGTAACAGCCGGAGTTGGTTAAACTCTAGCTGTATCCCTTCTTTTAATATAAGTAATTTTGCCTAAAAAAAAAGGAACATGTGAGACATTGTTTAAGATTATTTCAGATTACACTAATTTGTTCTTATTTTTTACAGAAATTCTTCTCTAACTGAACCATTATTCAACAAATATAGAGTAGATATATACATTGAAGCCTTTAAACTACTTATCAATACACTATTATCAATATATAGTCATCTATATTATAAAACATGCTACTTGACGGTCCGAATTCTCTACATAAAGAGTAGCCAAGATCGTCTGAAACCCCATATTTCATTAATAACATTAATTGTTTCTACTAATTAAAAAATGATAGAGAGATCATTTGAATATAAAAAAGGATAATACCAATTGTTTAATATATTTAAAAATATATTTGGATGAAATTTTGGTGGAATTTAATTAATATATTTTGTAAAGAATATAAATTATAGAAAATTCCAAGACTGATAATGTAGAACTAAATAAGATACATTTTCCACCATCTACATTTTCTTTTATAATAATTTGAATAATTATAATTACAATAAAATATACATACAAATTTTAATGTAAAACACTTTATAAATTCTATAAATATTAGACTAATGTTGATTATTATACATTTATATTGTCTAACAATTGTTAATTAAAAAAGAATAAAGAAATTATAGCATTTATAATTATAATCATACAATTATTATTTTGGTCAAAACAATTATAATTTATTAGACAATATAAATATGTAATAATCATTATTAGTCTAATATTTATAGAATATTTATAATATTTTACATTCAACTTTATACATATATTTTATTGTATTTATGATTATTAAAATTATAATGAAAAATAGATAATATAAAATATCTCTTATTTTGCTCTACATTTATCAATCTTGGGATCTATTTTTTTATAATTTCTATACTTTACCATCTATATTAATTAAATTCTATCGGAATCTCATCGAAATATTTCAGGGATAATTCCAATTAAACACAAATCCTCAATATCCATTTTCAAAAAAAAAAGAGGAAAATTCTTCCTATTTATTCATAGTTTAAAAGATTAATTCTAAATTAAACACTTTGCCATATTACATTCCACTATTACCTTTAATGTTATTTTTTATTTTTTTTATTTATTAAAGGCTTAAAACAATTATTAGAAAGCTTAATGAGGATGTTATCAACAATAACCCCTTTATAATAATATAATATTTATTTACTTTCTTTTCTTTTTATTTCAAAATCTGGCCACCGTTATCGACCACCACCAACACCACCTCATGCATCCACCACCACCACCACAAACACCCCCCCCCCCCCCCCCCTCATGCAACCCCACCACCACAACCACCAACATCACCTCATGCATCCACCCATACCACAACCACCATATTCACCTGATCTATTCACCACCACTACCACACCACCACCACCACCACCACCTTTCTCCATACACCACCACCACCTCATACATCCATCACCACCACCACGTCATGCATCCACCACCACCACAACGACATGCATCCACCACCACCCACACCCTTCACCACTACCGACCACCACCACCACCCCGACCCCATCCACCACCATCGCCATCACCACAACCACCCCCATCACCATTATTCTCTGTCGACCACCACCACATTCGCCGATGAACACCACCTACTAGTTCTTCCACCATAGTCATCACCAACTAATTTCACCACACGGGCGCGTCCTTTAATGATTTAAAAAAATCATAACTATTCTAAAAAAAATGCATTTTTGAATGGGGCAAATTAATATTTACGTTTATATATTTTTTTGATTTTTTAATTTTTTTTAATTTTTTAATTTTGATACTCTGTTTTATGTGTTTCTATAACACACAAAAATAGATTTGTCAATTTCACCACATGCGCGCGTCCGTTTATTTTTTTCAAAAAAATAATCATAATTAATTCCAAAAAATAAGAAAATTTTAAATGTTACATTTTTTGACATGACAAGTTCATATCCATGTCTATAAGTTTTTTCGATTTTTTTTCAAAATTTCGATATTAAGTTGTATGTATTCCTACAATACACATAAATATATTTATGTATTTTTGTAACACACAAAATCATATAATCAATTTTAAATCATTCCCTTCTTTAACAAAATCTTTTTTTCTCTTTATTAATCGCATATTCCCTATTCTTACTCGTTTTTAATTATCTTGATATATTCTCTTTTTATCAAATCTATTTCTTTTATTTTTTGTGTGTTGATGTAATACACAAAATTTTCATTTGTGTATTCCAACTATACACATATTCATTTTTTCTCTTCTAGTCAAGCCCACTTCTGTCTGTGATTTTGTGTATCACAGAAATACACAAACCGACTATTTTTTGTAATGATATAATACACAAAAAGTAAAAAAGAATGTATAGATATTGGATTATATGTATTTCTATTTTGTGTATTCATGTAGCACACAAAATGACATATCATATTAGTCGTTTTCCTTATTCTCTGTGATTTTGTGGGTTACAAGTATACACAAAAATTAGTTTTGTGTAGTACTGTAACACACAAAATGACAAACCACATCAAACTATTCCTTTATATCCTTCTCTGTGATTTTGTTTTTTACATTTTGGTGGGTCCTTGGGTGTGATAAAATTAACGATAAATAAAAGGACCTACTAACCGCAAGTGTCCAGGTCGTTCCAAGTGATAATTAGATAAACATGATTTCATTCTCAGGGATTGAACTGGTATAACTCAAGTGTTCAATGAATAAGTAGTTGTAATTGCAAATACATAAAATAAATGATAAAATATTTTTGTTTGGTTTTGAAGATTAAACTACGAGATGCAAATAAATAAAGTACTGAAGATTAACAGAAAGTGAATGAATTAAAGCTAAATAGATGTCGACGTAAGGATGAGAAGTGTACTTGAATCTCGCAAAGGATCCACCTAAATTCATATAACTAATGCTTCCATTTAAGGGTAAAGTCGGTATTTATGTATTAGTCAGGACTATACTGTCTCCTAACCCTCGTCAAGGGTGGACTTAGGAGCTATCCTACGGTATAACAAACCCTGTCAGGGTGATTATACCTACTTTCAGATGTTGAAGTGCTTTTACCCAATTGGCTGCGTGGTTAGTCAAGCCCGTCAGAATCATTGACGAATACCACGCGTCTATTACCTAGGTCCGTAATTAAACCCCTGTCAAGGCGATCACTTGCCACGTAGTGAATAGCCTAATTACTAATACCTAATTCTAATTGTCCAAATTAAAAGTAGTAAATAAGATTGCGATAATAGTCAATACAAAATACCCAACTTTGATTAAATTAAATAATCCCAAAATCATAAAAACATCAATTAAATAAATTAGGGCTTAACCCATAATTGTGATTCTCAAGTACTAAATGTTTAGCTCATGTTCAATGTAAAAACTGAAAAGAAATCAAAAGCATTCATAATTCCTAAAACAGAAATAGGATAAGTAACCTAATTAAATGAATGAGTTGAGTTGTTGTTGAAGACGAAAGACTTCTCCAACTCTTCCTCCGCCTTCTACCTTTTTGCTCTCTTTTGACTCTTCAAAAATATAAAGCGTACTAAAAAATGAGGTCGAAAAGACTATTTATACTAACCAAATTGGATTGGGCTTTTATTTTAATTAAATTATTAAAACGCCCAAGTCCAATAGGTAATTCTCGTAACTACTGTACGTACTCTAGTAAAACGGGCGTAACTTTTGCGTCTTAAGTCCAAATCACCTGATTCCAATCCTCAACTCGAGCTAACTCATAGGCACAACTTTCTACTTTGAATCTATTTACCTGAATCAGTACCAATTTGGCTCAATATCAGCAAGAAGTAACTACTACCCCAGATTCTTATGCTTTTCTTCAACTCTTCGAGTCGTACTTTCTCTCTTTTGACCCATCCTATCGATCTAAGACTTTAAACTTAACTTCTCCTCCTCATCTTGGTGCTCCATATAATCCATTTACCTAAGAAATTTATGCTAAAACCAAACAAATTAACGCACAAAAGTTCTAAAAAATCAAATGACATAGTTCCAAAGGGAGAAAGTGCAGTATATTGAAATACGCACAAAAGTCTATCAGATAAGTCTAATTTCCACCTAAAATGATGTCTCTTATGGGAATATATTTATCACAAAAATGGAGACATCACATTTATCTAAGAACATTATTCATTGTAAGATTGAAATACAGGGCATGGAGGAAGTTGTTGTTTCCTTTGTTTATGGCCAGCCTGTTGGTACTGAGAAACCTAATTTCATTAATAACCTCAAATATATTTGCCCTAACAATGTGCACTGGTGAATTTCAGGGGATTTTAACTTAATTAGATATTATTTTGATAAAATAGGGGGTGATAAACCCATTAAGAAGAGTATGAAATTGTTTAATGATTTTATTAATCAGTTTGACCTGTCTGAATTACCTCAAAAGGGGGTAGGATACACTTGGAGCAATAAACGATTGGGAGCGGATTTGGTAAAAGAATTTTGGATAGAGCTTTGGTAAGTAATGCCTATTTATCTTTTAGCCCTAATAGTTGGGTTGCTTCTCACCCTGCTATAGGGTCTGACCATTCCTCTATCTTGCTTCATTTGAATAACTCTTTTGTTAAATCCAATAGTATATACATATATATATATATATATATATATATATATATATATATATATATATATATATATATATATATATATATATATATATATATATATATATATATATATATATATATATATATATATATATATATATATATATATATATATATTGGATAAAAATTTGCTAACAAGGGATTCTTGTAATAATATTATCAAAAAGAGCTGGTCTAATTTTAAAATTTTTGTTGGCAGAGGTATTAAAAGATATCACAAAAAGTTAAAGGCTTGACTTTTGGTCTATCAAGGTGGTCAAGGCATAGGACTCTTAACCAAAGAATTATTATCAGAAACACCATAAAAGAATTGGAGTTACTTTCTAATGCCCCTTTATCTGAACAAAATGTTGAAAAATATTATTATTTTACCAAATCTTTTGAAGAGTATTAGGTTAAGGTGGAATGATACTGGGCTATGAGATTTAGGAATCTGTTGCTGAGGTTGGGTGACAAAAATTTAAAAAAAATCAAAGTACAACCAGAGCAAAAAGGTCTAGAAACAAAATCACTAGGCTTAAAAGAATGGACAACATTTGGGTGGAAATGGGTGTTATATAATTTAGAATAAAGAGAAATCTTTGGCCCGAAGGATTGGAACACATTTGAGAAATAATCAACAATCTCAAATGTGTTTGAATCCTTCGGACCAAGAGATTTATCTTTATTCTAAATTATATAACACCCATTGTCACTTCTGAGATGAATACAGATCTTTCACAACCTATCACTATGGAGGAACTAAAATTTGCGGTTTGGAGCCTTAATCCTGACAAGGCATGACTAAATGGATTATCAGGTTTTCCTATATTAAACACTAGGAATTGATTAATTTTTATGTCCTTAGGGTTGTCTCTGGTTTATTTAACAATAATAGTGATCTCTCGGCTATAAATGGGAGTATTATTGCTCTATTAACTAAATGTGTAAATCCTGAAAGCATAGGGTCTAACAAACCTATAAGTTGTGCTAATTTATATATTAAAGTTATAGCCAAAATTATAGTTCTTAGAATGCAACCTTTTATGAACACTTGTGTGGATGAATCTCAGAATGATTTCATTCCACGGAGGTCAATTTTTTATAACATTCTTATAGCTCATGAGGTTAGCCATTATCTTAAAAACCAGAGAAACTCCAAAAACAATTCATTGGCCATTAAAGATGATATCTCTAAGGCCTATGAATTTATGGAATGAGATATTTTGTTTGAATTATTATATGTGTTGAGTTTTAATGATGTTTGGATTAGTTGGATAAAAAAAATGTGTAACATCTATTTCTTATAAGGTGCAGGTGAATAGGAAGCTTTATAAAATTACTAATCCATCAAGGGGACAGAGATAGGGAGATCCCTTGTCTCCCTTCCTTTATTGTGTAGCTACACAAGCATTATCAGCACTTCTAAAAGAAGCTGAGGGAAAAAACAATTTGAAAGGTATAAAAATGACTAAAGGCTCTCCAAGTATAACTCATTGTTTGTTTGCAGATGATAGCCTTTTACTTTTGGAAGAACATGTTGAGAATGTGAGTAACTTTAAATACTTACTTCACAAATACAGTAATGCATCTGGCCAGCAGGTGAACCTAAATAAAAGTAGCATTCTTTTTAGCAAAATGCTTCTTTGAACCTGAGATATGAGATCAAGAGTTCACTTAGAATGAATGAGTTGGTTGATTTAGGGAAATATTTAGGTATCCCAAATTCTTGGGGAAGATCTAAAGTTAAAGGGTTATAATGGCTTATTGATATTATTTTAGGTAAAATGGAAGCATGGGTTTCTAAACTTCTATCTCCTAATGGGAAAGAAACTTGAATTAAAGCCATCATTAGTGTTATACCTAATAATGTGATGTATGTCTTCTTGATACCTAAAAGAATTACTAATCATATTTCTTCACTTATGTATAACTTCTTTTGGGGAAATAAGGGACAAAATAGAACGTATTGGGTTAAGTTGTCTACCCTTACTCATCATAATTAAGACGTAGGTTTGGGATTTAAGATTTTCATTCAAATAATTTGTCTATGTTAGTTCTAAATGCTTGGAAATATTTTCTCAGACCTGAATTAGTTGTTTTTGAACTCCTTGAAGGAAAATATTTCCCATATTTGAGTTTTCTTGAAGCAAAAGTGGGAAACAATAACTCGTGGGTTGAAGGAGTATAATTGCTGGAAGGGGTGTTTTCGAAAAACATCTTTTTTGGCAAGTTGGAAACGGTGAAGGATCTAACATATGGGAGTCAAAATGGATCTCTGAACACTATAATTTAACCAAACCATTGGCTACACAGGTGAAAAGGGTTAAAGATCTGTTTAATGAATCTGGCACACGTTGGGATATTGTTAAACTGGAAGAATTATTCAATCCTTCTTTGATTGCAACCATTTTGAGCACTTTCTCATACTACTGTTTATACTCAAATTTGTCTTTTGTCAAATTTTGGCAGTGTTACAATAAAATAAACATATGCTCAACTTAGGAAGTCTCAGAGATTGAATGAAGAAAGCAAAATAAAACAAAATGGTGAGTCCTCAACACCTATGCATGATAAGATCTAGTCATTATTGTGGAGCCCTAAAGTGGCTCCCAAAATTATAAACTTTTTATGGAGAGCTTGTTATTATGGGCTCCCCACAAATGAAAACAGATTCCAAAGAAAAATGACATCAGATAAGGATTGTGATGTTTGTGAAGACAATATTGAATCTATTGAGCACACATTATTTCATTGTGAACGGGCAAGAGCTTTATGTCTTGCTATCCCACTTAACTTTATCTCATTGAAAGGTCCTAAAGGTTTTCTGACTTTAATGGATTTTCTACAAGAAACTGGATCCAAGGGCCAACTTAGTGGAGAAATGGATGTTACATTGGCTTGGCACATTTGGAAAGAAAGGAATAACTGTATATTCCCAGGCAAAGTCCCAAACCCTTTACTTACAGTAAAACTTGCTTATCAGACCTATGAATACATCATTTACAATGGAAAAGCTTCTAAGGTCTTGAGTTATGACAACAATTGTAACAGTCAGAACAATTTAAACAACTTGAGATGTATTGACTCAGTTGTACAGAATAATTTGAATGATAGTAATCAAGATAACATACTTAAGACTGAGAATGGGGATATTATGAGTGGTTATCAGGTACACTTTGGGCACTATTTGTCTAACACTAACTTGGAGGACCCCACCAAATCAGAAGACATCAAAATATATACTGATGCAACACTTAACAAAATAACTTCTCAGACTTGCACTGTTTCTATTGCCAAGGACCACAAATGAATGATTTTGGATGGAAACCTGAAAATCTTGGGAGCTTTGTTACCACTTGAGGCAGAGGCTAGAAGAATCTTGCAATCTTATATATTGGCAAATTCATTTTAAGGATGTATTGGTTACAACTGAGAGTGATTGTGAGAGCAACACTAGAAAACTTGTGAGTAATAAAGCTAAACCATCTTTTTGTATTAAAAATATCATTAAGGATATCAAACACTTTAGTCAGTGTAATATAAAATTATCATTTATCAATAGGAGAAAGAACTTGATGCTAGATTAGGAAGCTAAATAAGGACTCAAAGGCAACTTGGTTAGTTTTGATTGGATGCAATCTCTCTAATTAACCAAACTTGCTAGAAATGATCACAATGTAATAAGCATAGGATTTTCAATTTTTGTAATGTGCTTGGTTGTTCTAATATAATCTTTTTCGACTAAAAAAGAAGTTCCAACATCACAGGGCATCAGGTAAGGAAATCCTCTTTCATCAGTGTTTTTCTCTTTTATGACAGAAGGACTTACCAACGCAATAAATTAACAATGCATGAAAGAAATATTAAAGGCATCTCTTTAGAAAGGGTGTGTCTTAAACTTACTCATCTTCTCTTTGTCAATGTTGCAATTTTATTTATTGAAATCAGTAACAAGAAAATTGAAGCTTTCAAAGGAACAATTTAGAGCTGACGCAATTCGGTTGGTCAAATAATTAATTTCCAAAAATTATCTATTTGTTTTAGCAAAGATACGCGGGAAGATCTCATCCTGCATGTAACCAATTCTCTTAACATCAACATGACGGAATCGCTAAGAAAATATCTCGGTATTCCTCTCAATCTCAAGGTCCAAGAACCTGAATTATATTAAAGATCGTCTTCTCGCAAAAACTACAAGTAGGGTCTCTTTCCTACCTTCCGGAGGAGAAAAATAAGTCTTAATCTAGGTAGTGCTTCAATCTTTTTTTGATTATGTGATGTCATTTTTTAGATTTCCCATAGTTTTATGCAAGAATATGACTAGTGTTAATGCTAATTTATGGCAGGATTCATAATACAAATAGAGATCTCATTGGGTCGCATTGGAGAAGATGCTATTGGAGGGATTGATTTTAGATATTTTCAAAAAATGAACATGACATTACTTGTTAACCAGGCTTGGAGAATCCTCCATAACCACGCTCATTAGTGGGAAAAATCCTCAAAGGAATTTATTTTTCTAATTTATCCCTTTGGGACACGAAACTAAAAAGGAAAAGATCATGGAGTTGGGCGAGCATTTATAAGGGACTCTAACTGCTAAATAAATAGTGTCATATACAGATTGCAAATTGATTTAGTACAAACATATGGGAACACTCATGGATCCCTACAAACTTTCCATTGGAAAAACTGGAATAAAGTATCGTCAATTTTGTGGCTCAACTCTTTAACGGAGAATTTTTAGATTGGAATGTAAATTTTGTGAACTAGACATTTCTAGCACCAGACATAAATGAAATACTACAAATGCCAATCTTACTAGTCGACCAAAATGAAAAAGTCATTTGACCACACGCGAAGAATGGGGTATTCTCAACAAAATTTGGATATCACGCTTTAGTGAATGACGTGTTAAAGAAGAAATTTCAATCGTCAAGAGAAGCAAAGCAACATAGCCCAAATATTTGGGATACCGCTTGTCATTCGAATGTGCCAACAAAAATCAAAATATTTGAATGGAAATGTTTGTAATAATGCACTACCATAAAAAAGACTCTTTATAAAAGAAAATGTGCGGAGAACGCAAAGTGTGAATGGTGTGATCATGAGACAAAATCTATTGAACACCTTCTCTTTTACTATACCATTCAGCGCGGTTGTATGGGCCACGTCAACTACGTATATAAAAATCAATATTAAGTGAACGCTGAAAAGGGAGGAATGGAGTTTGAAGATTATTCAAAGTTATACGAAGAACAGATGTGATCGCAAAATTATCACGGCTTTCATACATTGTACACTCTGAAATATATGGAAAGTAAGAATGTAGAGTCTTTTTTATGAAAAAGAAAATGGAACCCGGATGAGATCAATCTTAAGACAGTTTGCTCATCAAAGATATTTTAGGCAATATTGATTTATTGGTTGGACAAACAATGAATGGAAGTCGAAATATGCCTAGATCGAATTCTCACAATGAACATATATTGCAAGATAATGCAAGAAGTACTCTGGATGATACAATTTCATCATCTGTCGCTATCAATCCCAGTGGAAACATTGTCAATAAATAAACAAAAGTTATCCGAGCCAAATTAGTCGTTGAATGAGAAGCATGGCTCTCCTGAATATTGTGAAAGCACCAGCGAAAAAGAATATTTCAAGTAATTCATTTTACTCTAACAACCCTGATATTATCCAAGGTGCCCAAAACATTGTACTAATTGGAGTATTAAGTTTGTCATTCATGAGATTCGGAGGCGAATGAGAAATTTTCCGTCATAAAGAGTCTCCTACGTCAATAGATTCTTCAGTGGAATTACTAGTAGAGCCAATAATCAAGAAATGTCTAATAAAAAAACTATTAATAAAAAAGTGTCTAGTATAAGACTCTTTTATAAAAAAACAGCCCCAACCCAAAATACCCCTACAAATAGTAATTAAAAAAATAGAATCTTAACAAAACAAAATGGTTATTAAAAAATAAAAGAAAAAAACAAAACAAAAACTTTTTGGATTTGTTTGGATTTTTTGAATTTTTTCCGCAGACACGGAATTTCATGTTTTGAACAGTGAATTTCATGTTTTGAACAATGAATTTCATGTTTGCGAAAAAAAAATCACTATTTCAAATGGTGTTTTGTGTCTGCGAAAAAAAAAAAAAAAATCATAGACGTAAGTATTGATTTACTTTATCCAAAAATGCAAATTTTTATTTTTTTGATTTTTTAGAATTAGTTATGACGATTTAAAAAAAACTACACACACGCGTGTGTGAGAAATTAGTAGTACGTGGTGGTGGCGGTTGTGGTGGTGGTTGTGGTGGTTGTAGTGGTGGTTAAATACATGGTGGTGGTGGTGGTGGTGAAGATAGTGGTGGAAATACCTTATTATTTGTTTGATATTTAAAAATTAATATTATATAAAAAATAAAATAATATATTTAATATAAAGATAGTAAAAATATGAAAAATATAAAATGAGGTGTTTTTATAAATAATTATTTTATTGGGTATTTTTTATAAAATAAATTATTAAAAACTTAATTTAACAATTAGATATTTTTGTTAGGGTTCTTTTAGTAAATATCTCTCACTAATATCTTTGTGTTGGGAAAAAAATTGATTGAGATGGATAGTTAGCCTAGTGGTTAGGTTACTCCGCAGAGACCAAGAGGTCCTGGGATCGAATCTCATTAGAGTCACAATGACTCCGAGTCCAAAGTGGCTCTCTCATGTATTAAAAAAAAAAAAAAAAATTGATTCTAAAGTAATCTTTTTTTTTATCGAATTTTTACAAATGTAATAGTAATGGATAAATCGAATACATTTTGATGTTTTCTGGTCATCTGACCAATTTTTAATGAATTTTATTTGCAAAAAATAAAATCTGCCTGATTAATTTTGTAACAATTTTTTTAGTCGAAATTAATATTGTAACCGCACACAGGACCATATCAATGAAAGGGGAGTAAGTCACGGCAAAAAAGTAGGTGAAAAGTAACGAATGTGGAGACAATTACTAAAACCATCTTAATAAACATTACTTGCTTCAATTTGCCATTTAATACTACATCTATTACGTTACACTGGTAAGTTGTGTCCCTCACCTAACCAAAGATGATACACTTTTTCTTTTTCAAAAATATGTATTAATAAAAGAGTTCAAATTTTATTGATGTAACAAAAATAATATATACTCATTTACTCTATAATTAATTAAATATTTGAAAAAAAAATTACTCTATAATTAAATAATTATCTTATACTTTTGTACTAGATGTTTTTTCTTTTTTTTGGACAAACGTATTAGATGTTAATATAGCACTCAAACTTATTTGTAAGAAATTACAAAATTTAATCCATATCCATTAAATAGGCATCATGATCTACTAAATATACTAACAGGTTAGCTTATACTAACAGGTTAGCTTATACTAACAGGTTAGGAAGACAACCAATCAGGGTCGGCCCGAACGTCTTGTGTACCTAAGACGAGAAAAAAACAGGGCCTTTTTACCGTATAATAAAAAAAATTATCTTTTTCTTTTTATCATCAAATCAAACTTTTATTAATTAAACTCAACTTCCATTGTCTTTTACAACCCATAATTCTTTCTAAGTATTATACCCAAGTGATGTCTCCCTAAATGTTCTAATTTTATATCCTTGGAAGACATCATTTTTTGTGTTTATTTGACTATTTAGATAGACTTTTGGTGTTAATATGCAATAATTCAATTTTCCGAACAACACATATTACCACACAAAAACTCTAAAAATGCAAATAGTATTAGAATAGACGAACAAGTGCATTATGTTAAAATACGACTCTTAATCCGTTAACTAAGTCCAATTTAAACCTTAAATAATGTCTCCAAAGGGGATTTATCCATCACAAACAGGGAGACATCACTTTTATATATATATTATTCTTTTATTTTTCGAAAAATGACTAGCCTCCTAGGCTATAAGTATATCTCAAAAATAGTCTCCTAAGCATAAAAGCAGTCTGAGTTGTCACTCAACCAGGGTTGAAGTCTATTAGCTAATATTTTGAAATAATTTTGTACACTAAATTTGCACAACTAAGTGATCTAAATGCTTTAATCATATCAAGATTGATGCATTTAGGAATTAGGGCAAATATGGTGCAATCAATATCATAAAAGAAAAATTATTCATGATAAAATCTGAAACAGACCTAACAAGATCAAGTTTAATGAGGTCCCAATATTTTTTAAAAAGGAAGCCACCAAATCCATCAGGTTTTGGGGATTTATCACTTCCGAAAGACATAATAACATTTTTCAGCTCATTTTTATCAAGAGATTTAATCAGATTAAGGTTCATCTCAGGAGATATAGTATTCTTAACACAATTCAAGATAGGGGCATAATCTCTAGGACGTGTTGTTTTATAAACCTTATTATAGTAAGAGGTAATCTCATTAACAATACCACCGTCATAGTGAATCAACTCACCACTATCAAGTTTGAGCCTACAAAATTTATTTTTAATCCTCTTAACTTTAGTAATGGCATGAAAATACTTAGAATTTATATCCTTTAACTTGAGCAAAAGGTTCCAAACCTCATAGCCCAAGAAAGCTCCTCTTTTTTCCAATGATTTTCCAACACAATAGACAAGTCATCTAAAGATGTTCGATTGCTATCTGAGTAAGGGGAATTATTTAAACTTCTCCATTTCAGCTAGAGTTCTTTTTATAAGAATTCTATTGCTCAAAACTCTTTTTGTAGCCCATAAAGAAACACTTTTGTCAATTCTATTCAACTTAATCTTAAGTCTTTGAATCCTTCTCCTCTGAACCAGAGAAAGTGATTTTCCAGTATCAACAATAAAGCATTACAAGAAACTTCTTGTATCCAACCTTTTTCAAGGACAAATCTCTTCTTGTTCTTGGTTAGAGGGATTCCAAGATTAAGAATAATGGGACTATGATTATATGTTGTAGTTAGCAACAAATCATTTGGTGTCGACTAGGGTGTGATAAAAAGATGATATAAATAAGTGCAAATAATCACCCTAGCCTAGCACGGTTCTGCAAGTATACAGGACGTATGCAAGTTTTTATGAATAAGTAGAATTTGCTCCTCAGATACTACGAAGGTTAAGAAGAACTTATGCATACATTCAAGTGCAGATATTAAAAAGCTAGATCAAATAATACGCAAGAAAATAAAAGAAAAGATATTTGTGTTGTTTGAGAAACTCGAAAATTAAACTAAAACAGTAAAAGATAGAAAATTAAATAAAAGGAGAAGCAATTAGTATGAGAGTTTAGCTCGAGATATTAGCAAGTAATCCCACTAGTTTTGGTTATTCTATCGTTTAAGGGTGAATCATGTAATATGAAATAATCAGGATTCTAAATTCCCATACCTTAGACCTTGAGAGCGACTAAGGGGGCTACGGACACACCATGAGGTAGCCTAAACCTAGGGTAATCAAGCGCCACCAAGGCCCTAAGCAATTCAATTCCAAACATGGTGATAGCGGTGAAAACATACCCTAATGATTATCTAGTTAGGTTGATTTGTCAGGTCTAAACCTTGTTCTAGACGTTATGTGGTGTTTCAATAGTTAAACACTCAGCTAAGGTGATCATCTAACTACTATTAAGGTAATCCTATACTCATGCACTAGCAAGGAAAACAGTCATTAAATCAAAACACATAAACAGAACATAAAACATGAATTCCAACTAAAAACCGTGGTATCCCAAATCAAATAGAAAAACTAGGGTTCATACATATATGCTAAATCTCAAGATAAAAGTAAATTAGTTCATACTAAGAAAAGAAAAGAAAAGAATTACAGATTTGAAGGTTGAAGAAGACATAATGTGGTGTTCTGCTCCTTCCAGACTTCTCCTCTTGTTGTAAGCTTCTTCCTGGCCTAAGGTTTGGCCAAGGATGATTTTATAATGTTAAGAGGTTGTATTTATAGTGTATAGGAAGACCTAATTCATTTTCTTGAAGGAGAAGGTAAGTAGTGGACTCCAAGCCCAACTCAAATTCGTAACCCTAAAATATGAAATCAGCCCCGTTTTTGTTGGTCCTAAAACAGCTTCAATACTTATATGTTTGACGCTTATGAGTAGTCGAAATTCATAGTCTCGGAAAGATATTTAACTTTGCTCTTGACCGTTCTTCCAAATTCCTTACAGATTTTGAGATATAAGTTGATTTGTGGTCGTAGGTGGTGAAATTCAGATTTATGGCAGCTTTTCCTTTTTCATATTTTTAGCTTTTGTTTCCTTATCTTCAATTTCCATGTTTATCTTCTTTCCTTTAGCTATTGGAACCAACTTGGACTCTAATTAATTACCATATATCTTTAAAGCTTCACACTAAATAAATAATTAAACCCAATATGCTCTAAAAACAATAAATAATTAATTCAAGACACAAAATAGGAAAGTGTACTAAATCATGTAAAAATCGACCTATAAACTAATAAATACAACTAAAATGATGTCTCCAAGTAGGATTAATTCATGACAAATAGGGAGACATCAAGACCCCCAACTCAAAGCTGTATCGTCCCGATACAATAAAAGTAAAGAATAGTAGGGAAGTCAAGAAGAAGAAGTAGGAGGAGAATAAGAACAGAACATAATGAATAATCCTAGAGCATGGTATCTAAAAAGTCTCATGTAGTAATGCTAAAGAAATAATGCACAGGCATGCTTAATATACACATAATCAACAATCCATGAATTCAAGTCAAGATTAATTTCGCAATGCCAGAATGAGAGGTCTTAACTTAGTTCGTGCTAATGGCTATAGGTTGTTCATAGGTACTAATATAGCATCCAATGGTCCACTTACCTACTACCTAATAGCTCAATTTTTTATCCACCAAGCAGTTAGAAATCCTAAGGTCTTTGGTTATGACGGGGCTTAGGGACGGTGTAGTATATTTGGATAATGAAAAGTGATCTTTTGGCTCTCTCCTCACATTCCATCAACGAATCGCCCTAGAGCTTGAGTTTTCACTCGAAGATGTTCTCACTCGACCCAATTTTTGATGCTTTTGATGTGCATCCCCAATTAATCCCAAACAAAACCTTTTTCATGATGATATACAAATTCCACTTTGCCGGTCCGAATATATATTCTTTTCATATCAATTTTTTCTTTTGTATAGCTATGACTCTTTTTTTGATGTTCGAGATATCACACTATTTTTTTCAAAATTATGCCTTTTTATAAATTTAGCTCGTAGCTTCTTTTTCATTCACTATTACCCCGGCAAAGGGTTACAATAATAACTTTTTCATCATCAATAAAATCACAATTACAATTTCCCAAACCCAGTGTTCCCTATTGATGAAACCCACCACCCCAAACTCAAGCTCTAAAAACGAATTGTCTCAGGTTTTGCGATTCGAGTGCAGGTCATATAGATAAGTCCTACAAACTAAGGGTATGGATTATAATGTGGTTCAATAAAAGGCTTTAGAAAGGCTCAGAGGGGCCAAAACGGATAAATAATAACAATATCAAATAAAAGGGTTAGAAGGTATAAAAGGCTTCAAGTGGCTTCAATATGAAAGAACTGCCTTATTCATTTTTCTAACTACCGAATTTTGTTACTTTTTCACTACTGGTTCATAGACAAGCGGGTTTTCAACTAACTTCAAACCTCACGTTCTACACACCAAATAACTCTCCCTAAGTTTCAACGTAAATTCTTAGCATTGCTCATTAACTTTTCTATCTTTTATTTCCTGTTTTCATACATGCATACTAAACATATTTATAACATCTTTCAAAAACATACTACTTACTATCATTGACCTGATTAAATTCATGCTCAATTAGGTACATTCAAAATATTATATGCCTATTTCAACCAAAAAAATTAAAATTTTATGAAAAAAAAAACAAAAAGGAAGATGAGAACAACGAATCCCCACCCCCAACTCAAAAGTGAGTCGTGTCCCCATAACTCGAAAAAGACTCAAGAAAGAAATAAAATTTTAAAATTAGCACACATATTGCACATAAATAAATGGTAGGGAAGAAAGAAAACATACTCTTCGAGGCTATTACCTCGCCTTATCGACATCCAAGATAGGATTTGCTGGATTTTCTTTAATTGCTCACGGAGTGTTATGATGTACTTCTTTTGAAAGTTGCGTAATTACTCTAAAAAATTTAATGATCCAAGCATTGTCAATATTGTTACTCATCTTAAACTCACGTGTTTCTCCTTCACCCAACTTCTTATTCGTTTTCCTATCAAGACACGTGATCATTGTAGGATATTGCATTAACTAACGATATGGGAGAGATCGAGAATCGTATCACCTCCTCATAGATTAACTGTGCCGCATCCTCTTCTTCTCCTCTCAAAATACAATTCACAAAATAGCATTTTTTAGAACACCTTACCATGAACGCAGACCAACCCAATCTTTCTTACATCTCCAAGAAACGTTTCGTATTCTCCTTTATCAACTTCTTCTTCAAATACTTTCTCATAAGCACAAGGTAGTTCCTTAAATTGTTTCTTCGGAGAAGCTATCATGGCCATTGAAGCTTTCTCTTTTTCTATGGGTGTAGGGTCTTCGATCTGTAGAGGTTGTGTTGTCTTCTTTACTAAAGTTGGAAACTTTTTGCCCATTGAATCAACACAGCATGCTAACCTCTCTTTTCTTGACTTGTTATACCCTTTGTGTGGAACTAGAACTTTTCTTACTTGATTTCTTCTCAATTAAATCCAATACCTTGCTTTTCTTCATCTCCCTTACAGTAGATAATGTTTATGTTCTCTTAATCATCTCAATTGACCCCCAACTCAAAGCTTTGACCACTCTTGATTATTGGTTGTACAAGATTAATTTGGGCTAGGAAAAGTGATTTAATGATGATTCTCTATATGGGTAAGATGGATTCTTCATGGATTGGTATGGATTTAAGAAATTGTAGGACGAATTTCTGAAATTTAAGCTTTTGATTCTTGGATTCGATGTGTTTTGGTACGACATGGATGGTTGAATCGTCATTGTACTGATATGGAGAGAAGATTGGATGTGTTTTTATGGTGATTGAGTAGTGTTTTGATGTTTAGGGAAGGTTTGATGAAGCTTCCATGGAGTTGGGAGAGGTTTGGAGAAGAAAGAGAGGCTTAAGGATTGAAAAATTCGGATTAGAATTCACCTCTTGCTCTTTATAACCAAAAAACACGAAAAAAAATTCTCCAGCGGCTGTGGGCGGTATACCGGCCGTAGGGCCCGGTATACCGGAGCTACTGTTCTTCCAGACTCGAGTTACGGAAAAATACCCGAGTTATAAACACGTGGGCACAGGTTTTGTGTTGGGCGGCATACCGGAGATATGGCCCGGTATACCGGAGCTGGCCTCCTTCAAAACTTTGACCTTCTGTCTTGAACACGTGGCGACCCCCGTGGGCACGGGTTTTCTGACTTGCGGTATACCGCCGGTGAGGGCCGGTATTCCGGTGGTGTGATCTGAATTTTTCCAAAAAATTTCGTTTTTCCTCCCAAATTCGATTTCTTTAGCACCTAAATGTCAAAAACACTAATACCTTTCTCCAATATGAAATATCAACTAAAAATAACTAAACTAGACATAAATTAAAAACATAAAAACATTAAAAAAAACTACCGGTTGTCTCCCGTATAACACTTTTATTTTACGTCTTTTAAAGTTAGACGCGTTTACCTCGATGACGAAATTTCCACCCCCTGCCTCTAATTCCCACAAACTTTTCAGCTCTATTCTTCATAATCATGGATGGTGCCATCCAAAATTTCGTGGGAGGGGGTGTGTCTAGTGGTAACTCTATTTTATTTGTAGCATTACACTCCTCTGGTGATTCACTCATACCCTCAGTTTCGAATCTTCGTTTGTTAGAAAGAATGTCCTTCATGAATTTTTGATATTGTGGCATTCTTTTAAGAGCTTCTACAAACGGTATGTTAATCTTTGTCTTGTTCACCATGTCAAGAAACTTCTGGAAATCTTTTTCGTTGTTCTTGGTTTTGACACGTGATGGGAATGGTGGAGGGGGACGTGTATTTGTTACCACCATGCTCTCTTTCTTTTCATGTGTCTTTTCTAGGACACTCGTTTGTTCAATTACCTCTTCTACCTTGTCTTTAATTGTTTCTTTAACCACTTTTTCAAGAGTAGAGGTTGGTTCTGGTTCTACATTTGGTGGAGGCAATTGTTTTCCACTTCTTAATTGAACTGCATGACAAACATTGCCTTTAGGAGCAATGGTATCACTTGGGAGTTCGCCTTTTGCAAAGATTAGAAGTTTACTCGTCATTTGTGACATTGTTTGCTCGAGATTCTTAAGCACCTTGGATGTGTTTTGGCTTCTTTGCTGGCTAATCTTCATATTTTCTTCAACTAGGTTCATCATCTTAACCATTCTTGAATTCAAACTCGAAGGTTGCTCTTGTATGGTTTGCTGCATTGAATAAGAACGTGGTTCTTGATAAGCTTCGTTATAAATCGGCGCTTCTTGATAGATAGGTTGTGGAGGATAATAAGATTGTGGTCGCGTTTGATAATATGTCTGTTGATTTCCGACCCAATTGTGAGTCTGTGGGAGCTGATAATTAGCGTAAGTTCCTTGAGATTGATAATAACCATTATAATAATGGTTTCTTTGATAAGGTATGAAGGAAATCGAAGCTGGATTATTCAAGCAATCCTCCCACGAGTGATCTCTTGCTCCATAACTAGGACATGAAGGTAAAGTATGTACTAGATTTCCCTGAGCTATTTCTCGCGCTAGTTCGCGTAATTCAGCGAGTTGCTGGTCTATCTTGAGCATATTGTATTAGCTTCTGCAGGATCTAGTAATACGAAACTTTCCCTCCTTAACAAATCTGCTTTCGCCTAAAGATCTGTAAAAACAAAAACTAAAAGAAAAAGCGTAAAATAGAAGTAACTAAAATATAATCACTAGATAATTGCACAAGGACTAACGATGTAGTCCCACGCAGCGACGCTAAAAACTTGGTGTCGCCTAAGGTGTGATAAAAAGATGTATAAAATAAGTGCAAATAAACACCCTAGGCTGAACACGGTTCGGCAAGTATACAGGACGTATGCAAGTTTTAATGAATAAGTAGAATTTGTTCCTCAGAGACTACGAAGGTTAAGAAGAACTTATGCAATTATTCAAGTGCAGATATTAAGAAGCTAGATCAAATAATACGCAAGAAACTAAAAGAAAAGAGATTTGTGTTGTTTGAGAAACTCGAAAATTAAACTAAAACAGTAAAAGACAGAAAATTAAATAAAAGAGAGAAGCAAGTAGTATGAGAGTTTAGCTCGAGATATTAGCAAGTAATCCCCACTAGTTTTGGTTATTCTATCGTTTAAGGGTGAATCGTGTAATATGAAATAATCAGGATTCTAAATTCTCATACCTTAGACCTTGAGATAGACTAAGGGGGCTACGGACACACCATGAGGCAGCCTAAACCTAGGGTAATCAAGCGCCACCAAGGCCCTAAGCAATTCAATTCCAAACATGGTGATAGCGGTGAAAACATACCCTAATGATTATCTAGTTAGGTTGATTTGTCAGGTCTAAACCTTGTTCTAGATGTTATGTGGTGTTTCAATAGTTAAACACCCAGCTAAGGTGATCATCTAACTACTATTAAGGTAATCATATACTCATGCATTAGCAAGGAAAACAGACATTAAATCAAAACACATAAACAGAACATAAAACATGAATTCCAATTAAATACCGTGGTATCCCAAATCAGATAGAAAAAGTAGGGTTCATACATATATGCTAAATCTCAAGCTAAAAGTAAATTAGTTCATACTAGGAAAAAAAAGAATTACAGATTTGAGGGTTGAAGAAGACATAACGTGGTGTTCTGCTCCTTCCAGACTTCTCCTCTTGTTGTAAGCTTCTTCCTGGCCTAAGGTTTTGCCAAGGATGATTTTCTAATGTTAAGAGGTTGTATTTATAGTGTATAGGAAGACCTAATTCGTTTTCTTGAAGGAGAAGGTAAGTAGTGGACTCCAAGCCCAACTCAAATTCGTAACCCTAAAATATGAAATCATCCCCGTTTTTGTTTTGGTCCTAACAGCTTCAATACTTATCCGTTTGACGCGTATGAGTAGTCGAAATTCATCGTCTCGGAAAGATATTTAATTTTTCTCTTGACCGTTCTTCTAAATTCCTCACCGATTTTGAGATATAAGCTTATTTGTGGTCGTAGGTGGTGAAATTCAGATTTATGACAGCTTTTCCTTTTCCATATTTTTAGCTTTTGTTTCTTTATCTTCAATTTCCATGTTTATCTTATTTCCTTTAGCTCTTGGAACCAACTTGGACTCTAATTAATTACCATATATCTCTAAATATTCACACTAAATAAATAATTAAACCCAATATGCTCTAGAAACAATAAATAATTAATTCAAGACACAAAATAAGAAAGTGTACTAAATCATGTGAAAATCGACCTATAAACTAATAAATACAACTAAAATAATGTCTCCAAGTAGGATTAATTCATGACAAATAGAGAGACATCAACATTCTAAGAGTTTGGAAACTTAATCATCCATTACTTGTTAACCAAGATCCTGCCAAGTACTTTTTTAATCAACCAATTGCCATTTCTCTTGTTAGACCAAGAAATATTATAACCTTTAAAAGGAAGATCAAATAAATAATTACTAATAATAATATCATTAAACCACTTCATAGTTTTTCTATTAAAATTACCAGGTTTTCCCCCCATCTTTTCAGAGGCATATCTAATCAAATTAGAATCTCCCATAATCCACAATCAGTTATGAAGAGGTTTTTTATCAGAGATTTTTTTTTTTTAAATTCTTTATCAATTTCAGCAGTGGGTAGGGATGGCAATGGTTATGGTTTAAAACCGAAACCGATGAAATCCGAACCGATTACGCAACCATGGATAAACCGTTAGGTTATAATTTTGAAAAATGTAACTGATGGTTAAATCCGCTAGGTTATGGTTTTAGATAAAAATAAAACTGAATAACCAAAAACTCGTTAATTATCATCTATTTTTTGTATTTTATAAAAATATAGATAATAAAAAATATCTAAATATTAGATTTAACAAAAAAATAACAAAAACGATATTTAATTAAAGACCAACATAATATTTTATATATTGGAGATTTTTCTTATATTTGTGATCTTGTTTCAATATTTTCAATATATTTGTAAAGTTATAGTTTGGTTATGGTTAAAATCCAAAAACTGTTTAAAAAACCGAATCCCAATTATTCGGATATGGTTTTGAAAAGTAAGTCAGATGGTCAAATCCGTTAGGGTTTGGTTTTTGATAAATTAAATGGATATGGACATGGTTTTGGATTTTTTTTGCAATAATTCGATCAATTGTCATCCCTAACTGTGGGACCATAAAAAAAGGAGATTTCACACAATCCTCTTCTCAGGTCATCATAGCTACAGTGAGTTAAGTTCTTATCAGAACTTACAAAATTAAAAAGGGATTTATTTGTAACAAAAACCGCTAATCCTCCAAAAATCCCCTCAGGGTCCACAAACACAACAAGAGACATATCCAATTTGGTATACAACTTCTCAATATAATTAAACTTACTTTTAGTTTCAGAGAGAAAAAGTACCTCGATACCATGAGCTTTGACCATGTCAATTAAGCTCCATTCTGTCAAGGTCGTACCGATGCCTTGACAGTTCCAAGCTTGTATCATTGGTCGTGTTGGGGTTGATTTGGGTCAACCCCGCAGGTCACTTCAATAAAATGAGCATCTAAAATGTCAGATAAAACCTCTTCTTCCCATTTCTCATACCCTTCATCCTCATTGGATCTATCCATTTCCATATCCTCTGCCATCTCATTATCTTCTCCTTGGATTGTCTCAGCAACCACTTCATCATCGAATCCGATAAGAGTTGCAAGGATTTCAATAACTGGACTAGCCTCATCTTCAATAGGAAAACCTAATTCAACTCTAACTTGATGTGTTCGAATTTTATTCTTCTCAAGTGAACCAAAGAAAATGTTCTTATCAAAATGAAGTGTTAATGAAAGATCAATAACTACATTAAGGCATCTTTTTAGTTGTGGGCCTTACTTTTATTTATTAAATGAGCCACAAAGTTGAATTACTTCATCAGTATTAAGAGACCTTAAAGAGTCAAACATAATAACCCCCGAGTGAGTTGCTTGGCCCAAGTACACAACTGGAAGAGTCAACATTGACTGAATCTGATTAGAAACTACCAGCTTGTCCTCGCTTGAATTTTGAGACAATGAATTGTCAGGATTCAGAGCAATTCCTTTCTTAAATTCAACTTTGTTCTAATTTTTCAAAGGTCGTTTATTCCTTTTACTTTGGTTCTCCTTGACCACAAACCAACTTTAGCAGCTTTAAATACAAATCCATGAATAATGTAACGATTCACCAGATTCGAGTCTAAGTATCTCACCCAGTTACCCAATCTTGTGATCAATTTAGTTGGATTACCACAATTTTTCTCCTCATGAGAAAGAATGCCACATGAATAGCAGAACAAAAACTTCGTCAAATTTGTATGAAACCCAACAGATCTCGATCCTTCAAGTGGAACATAAACCCAGAAACAATTGGTTTATTAATTTTCCAGCAAACGGGCTCGAATGGTAGAGTTTTATTTAAATTTCTTAGGACCAGGTAGCTCTAAAGCTAAATTAGAACCCAATTTCAGAGCTATTTTTTGAACATTTCTTCCTTAATGAGCAGCGGAGAAATCCCCTCGATGCGAACCCCAAACGCAGTTTAAACTAGAAGATCAGGGTTCTAATACATTCTTCATATTCTTGAATCAAACCATGAAATCAAAATATATGATATGGTCTATTAACCCAAACAAGTTCAAGATCCTCACTTTTCTCAAATCTGATAATATAAATGTTCATACCTCATTTTCAGTAGAAATCTGAACTTTATTCCCCTAGTGCCTAATGATTATTTTCTTACGATAGTTGAAGCTGATAGTACCAGTTGCTAAAATACAGATAACAAGCTTTGGTTAATCAAACTTTGCATAAACATCATAAAAACCATATTCAAAGTGTCCAAATTGTCGTTAAAATCTATGAAATGTCTCACAAAATTAGTGAAATGACCTAAAAATGTCCGTTTTGAATACGTTTGGCCTGAAGATACTACTTCTAAAATGTTTGGCCTATAAATATGTTTAAGACATAGGTAATGGCCTAAAAATGGAATTTACTCTTGTTATTAAGTGGGTTCCCGACCAATTTGCCTTTGGGTATTTGAACCGATAAGCATCCCTATAACGAATAATTAAAAATAAGGCGATTTTTTTGTTTATCTAGATTTAACATTATTATATTAAAATTATACATCATTAATATATTTATTTAATAATAATTTTATTCTAAATATAAAAATAGATCAATAAAATTTGAATTAAAAATATAATATTTTGTTTTGAGGCAATTACCATAAGCACCCTCATACAACATGATAATGTCTATATAAGTCATGTTTAATATAAAAGTTATAATAGCTAATAATACCCTTAAATTGTGTCCATCTCACTAAATTTTCCAACCAAAAAATTTCTGACTAAGTTTTCCCGCCAAAAATTTTCTTGCCTGAATTTTCTGCCAAATTTTTCCCACGAAACAAAATTTCCTCCAAAATTTTCCACATCAAATTTTTTGCACGAAACAAAATTCCCAACAACATTTTATGTTGTTATTTGGTGGAGAAAATCCCACCAAATTATATTTGGGGGTTTATGTTGTTTGGTAGACATATCTCACTAAACAATATTTTAGCTTATTTTGTTATTTTCCACCAAATTACTTTTGAGTTTATATATTAGGGATATGTTGTTGTTTGCTGAATTAAATCCCACCAAACTACATATGGGGGTTCATATTGTTGTTTGGTGGGATAAATCACACAAGACTTAGTTATTTAGAAATCCCAAAAATTCAAATATGATTACTTTGTTTTCTTCCTCGGAAGTCAAGATTTCCTTTTGCGACTGAGGAAATCAATAACCAGTTTTGATATTCATTGTATTTGGTATAAAAACCTTGTACTTAAGGTCGTGAAATGGATGAGCATGGTAAAGTAGGTAATTTTACATCACTTTCCCTAAGTACTTAATAAAATAAGCATACGTAAAAGGGGTAATGTAGTAATTATCATGCTTCTACTTTGTGTATAGCCAATTTTTAATTTCATTTTTGAATTATTTACACATCAGCACTATTAGTATAGCAATATATCTCACTGAAAGGGCTAAAATCCATACGCAAGATTCTATAAAACTTAAAGACACTTGCAAATACCTAATTCTGCCACTATGCTACAACTCCCATGATCTCTTGATTAGCAACTGAGAGATGATGATTTTCCTCAAAGAGTCTCCCTATATTTGTGATTGAGAATCAACGTATGAATCCATACAGAACAAACTCTTTTTCCCAGCGTCGATACTTGAGGAATAATGCAGAAACCTTTTCGACGTCTAGTCACATGCTTGAAGAAATCTACAGATCATATAGTCATTCTCTTGCAATTGCTAGATAAATATTCAAAAAGTATGTATCTTGATTAGTTATAAATGTGGACGACTATAAATTTAAAAACTATTCATTATAATGCACTATCCAATCATGAAGCTGCTTCACCTGCACAAATATAACCAATTAACTTTGTTTTTTTTTTGTCCTTTTTCAAAAGAATAAGACAAATAGTTATGGTAAGAAATACATACTTACCAGACCAAGGTTCCCTATAATATCACTTAGAATCTTTGGTCTATATTAATTTGTCCATGGTAACCAAGATTTTTGCACTTGAGCTTCCAATTTCATCTTTAGAAAAAATAAATTGCACAAATTTAAACCCCAAAAGTCCCATATAAACAAGTAGCTCAAATATTTCTTGAAATTTAACACGGGATGATTTCTAGTGAGTTGAAACATACTCTTTGGTTCTAGTTCAGGCTTTAAAGAAGCCTTCGTTACAGGAGAAGGAACAACCTTATCTGCATATTTTTTTTACTGGTTTTTTTGATGCACTAATCATGTCAAATATCCCATCCTTAGTGATAAAAGCAATACTAAAACCCAAAAAAAAATCAAGTTAGTAACATATTTTTAAAATAAAATAAAAATAAAATATATATTAGACAAACCTGAGCTCTGTAGCCTTTTTGACTTCTTTCCCCTAATATCTTCATCACATAAAAGATAATTTGTCTTACAAAATTAGTGTCAATTCAACAACAATCTATCATGTCAAAGATGAAAAAATTAAAATTAAAATAAAAACAAATACACAACTCACTGTCTTTTTACTGACTACGAAAGGGGAAAGGATCGAGAACAATCGAAGCAGCGTATGGAGTCAAAATATTGATCAGGTTATGAAAATTCTAAGTGATTATATGTTCACGTTCTGTCGCCGGAGAATAAGGCTAGTTTTGTGGTGGTGGTAGTGGTAGACGGAGTGGATAATTGATGGACACAAGATTTCATTATTGGGCATACCGTTGATGTTGGTCGTTAGGGTAGAGAATATATATAAGAAGTTGTATTGATTTAATTAAACTGTAAATGAGAATAATATGCATATAGGTTTTTTACAGAACTTTTACAGACAATATAAAAGTAATGGATGGGAGTGGGAGTTATAGATTTAGGGTGTTAAAGGTATCTTAAAAGATAGATTAATTCAAGAACCTGAGTTTCATAGTGTACATATCAATGGAGATAATTCTCATGAACTAAGTGTTTGTTCATAATATATAATTCCTGTTTGTTGATACATTTTTCATATCATTATATAAAAATTTCTTGAATGGTGAATAATTTATTTTTGTAACAAAATAATTTTATTCTTAAAAGAACATAAAATTTGGGGGTAAGTAACTTCGTAAAGCTAAAAAAAATTATTAAGTGTACCATTTTTTGAATAATTTGTGAAAAATTTGCATGATAAAGGTTTTGAACATGAGAGCTCCCATGTAAATGTTTAAAGTCTTACTATTTGGACAATTTAATCATTTTTACTAAATTGGGCAAAAGAAAGTGTGAGTACTAGTTAAGGCACTCCTAAATTAATTGACGATTTCGAATGAGCAAATATAATATTACCGGACAAAACATATATTTGTCTCCTTGTATCATATCAAACATATATTCCTGAAGTAGTTATATCGCGAATAAAAGTTTTACAATATATTATGATATTGTTTGTCTTGTACGCAAGCAAAATAATGAATTGTTGATGTAATAATTATAATGCACGTTCTGTTGACTCGGTACTATTCCATGAAATGATTATAATTATATTCTAAATAACACATGCAATAATTTTTAAATGTGTATTAAAATAAACATTGTGGTGGCAAGATTTGATTGGATAAATTACATTTTTTGTCTCAAGACCATTCTCTGTAGTGGATGGAATTGCATTCCATGTAGCGAGTGTTTCGTTTTCCAATATGTCTCAAAATAAACATGGAATTGAAAATGGTAGGGTTGAAGCCAATTAAATATGTATTCTTTGGCTAAAACTATTCCTTATAGTGAATAAAAATGCAAAATTCTAAAAAAATGCTACGTCTTCTAATGTTTATTAAAATTGACGTGGTGGTTATCATAGATCCAATTGAATTCATGGTATGCCTAACATTTAGTTTATTAGTGATATGAATATTGCTAATAAATTTCTTACCACATAAGACGTATAGTGAGGAATATTATGAAATTAAAAGCCACAAGATGATCATAAATGTTATCGACAAAGTGTGACTATATATTATCTGCGTACCCGTATGCTAAGCCATTTAGTCGATCTATTAAAAGTTTTGGATGTCCAAAAATTATGTTACCCCGTGCTACAAAATTGAAATAATTGGTACATTATGTTTTTAGTCATATACCCCAAGAAACGATGTACTCTTTTTTCTTCATCAAGTTTTGTCCCAATGAGGTTTTTTGATAAGGTTTTAGTGAGGCATATCCTTAACCGCATATCCAAGGAGGAGTGTTATGAAATATTTATTATAGTAGATATGCCCTAATGAAGTCACAACACGTCGAAACAATTTGTATCAAATGAAGCATGCATTTGCTAGTAATTGTGCAGCTACTCATGTTTTTCTAAATATAGTTTGATATTCATCGAACATTTGACTGACCTAACATTCGTCTATCAATCAAAGATTAAATGTAATATACTAGCTATTCAAAGATTGAATGTATATGTCAACGTGTTTGAGAAAAGTGTGGTTTATCTTCAATAAGAAATATACCAATGGTATTGTATGAGGATAATGTTGCATGTATTACACAAATTCGAAATGACTACATCAAAGGCAACAAAACGTAACATATATCAACAATTTTTTTACTCACACGAGGTATAGAAAAATGGTGATCTCTACATTAATCATATTCAACCACATAACAACTTTTGCAAATATGTTTACGATAGTATTACCAACCATAACATTTGAGAAGTTTATCCACAATATTCGGATGCATATACTCAGAGATGTCTTGCTAACATCAAGGGGATCATGAGCAATATATTTTAACTTTTCCTTCATCCAAGTTGTTATCCCATTATAGTTGCCTTGACAAAGCTTTAATGAGGCTGCGCTCCACGATGAATTGTACACATGAGGGGGAGATACTACGTGTTACACATTTTTTTACTTGACTAGGTTTTATCCCATTGGGGTTTACTATCAGGATTTTTAACGAGGCAACGTCAAATACGTATTTGAAATAATATCCAAGGGGGAGTGTCTGAAATATTTATAAATATTTTTACCCAACGGGTCTTGAAGATCCTTCCTCAAGACCGAAACATCCCCACACAATCCACTCTTCTTACTAAAGGCCAACTAGAATATTTAACACTATACACCTATTTTCCCGTATTTACCCACTACCCATTACACCCCCATTGTTTTGCAATTACTATATATAATAAATTATACCCATTAAGTTGAAACCCAAAAAAATCTACCCCCTCCCTTCTCTCCCCACCCACCCCGCCCACCCCGCCCACCCCAACCTTACCCAACCCATTAGCATTTTCATTGCAAAACCCTAATACTTATTTATAGCAACAACATTGCGCTTCCATGGAAATCACAATTCCATTTTTGCAAGTCAGAATCTTTAGGCATCGAGCTCTATTTTTGCAATTCCATCAACAACCTTTTCGTGTTCAAGCTTCGTCCAATGGAGCCATGGTTGAAGCTTTGGTGATTCATGTAGTTTCAGCATCCTTTTTGTGTTCAAGCTTCATCCAATGGGGATATGGTTGAAGCTCCGGTTATTCGCGCAGTTTAGACGAGCAGACCCATTTGTAGGCGATCAGAGGATACAAAGTTTGTGAGCTCGGGCTTTGTTCGCGAATGGTTGTTTTGGATTTTGTGAGCTCGAGTTTAGTTCGCAAATGGTTGTATCAAACTTTATGTCTCAAATTATATTCGAGGCTGCGCGTAGACAAATGGATCGATGGAGTTTAGTAGTCCGGGCTAGCTTGCACGCACCACGACTAATCGCACGAGGATATACACGCCTCCCCACTTATATTCCTAGGTAAATCAGAATTCGGTTACCATGTTTAGGGAAGGGTTCGAGCCTTGTACCTCTTACTTTACACCCGTTAGGGTCACTCCTTATTCTTTGTAACATTATATTTATTCTTAGATTGATGGTAGGCCTTGTATTGTCTTATATAAATGACATTTATGTATTGTTTGGATTCGATTTTTTAAAAGAAAGGAAAATAAAATAAAAGGAATAAAAAAAATCTTCTTTCATAATTTAAATTGGATTTTTAATGGAAAGAAAATAATTCAATTAGTTACTTACTTCTTTGAATTCCTTTAAAATTGTCAACTTTTAACCTTTGATATTAGAATCATTCAAAAAACAAAGAAAATATTATTTTTTAAAAAGTAATGTTGGGTATCATCCAAAAAGGTATCACCTAAATATTGTTCATGATGTGGCGGTTATGTAGTCCAATCACGAAGGAGAGAGAAAAAAGTAAATATGAAAAGAGAAAATCCATGATTGGACCATCTAACCACCACATCATGGAATCATGGGTGATATTTAGGTGATACCTTTTTAGGTGATACCTAACGTTAATCTTTTTAAAATATCTTGATATTTTTAAGAGCCAATTGTTGATTGATGCCTATTAAAAAACTTATTTAGAAAAAGGTGCCTAAAAAAATATTTATTGAAAACAGCCCCATCCCAAATTACCTTTATAATTTACAATTAAAAAATAAGAAAAAAACTAATAAACACGCGCGCGTCCGTGAATTTTTTTTAAAATCGTCATAACTAATTCAAAAAAAATCAAAAAAATCAAAAAAAAATTATATTTGGATAAATCAAATTAATATTTACGTCTATGATTTTTTTCGGAATTTTCTGAATTTTTTGGTTTTTTTCGATTTTTTTAATTTTTTTTCGCAGACACGAAATTTCATGTATTAAACATGGAATTTCATGTTTATTTCACGGTTTAAAACATGGAATTCCGTGTCTGCAGAAAAAAATTAAAAAAATTCGAAAAAATTCAAAAAATTCAAAAAGAATCAAAAAAATTCATAGACGTAAATATTAATTAGATTTATTCAATTTTTTTTTTAATTTTCTGATTTTTTTTTGATTAGTTATGACGATTTAAAAAAAAATTCACGGACGCGCGCATGTGATGGAATTACTAAAGGTATAGAAAATATAAAGGGGATGTTTTCTATAAATAATTACTTCATTAGGCATTTTTTTATAAATAAGATTATTGAATGCATAAAAAAACAATTAAAGAGTTTAATGAGGATGTTATTAACAATAACCCCTATTTTTAATATATAATATTTTACTTAATATAAAAAGAATATAAAATTATTTTGCATTGATAAATATCCATTTCTTTTCTTTAAATAATGTAAATTCAAATATATTTTTTAAATCAATTTTCTTTTCATTAATATGTTTATAATGAGTAATACAAGATATCACCCTAAATTATCTTTTATGTGGACCAAACATAAAAAAAAAAGTAATAAATAACAAAAAAAAATCATATAATTAGTCTATTTAAAATCTACTTAAGAGGTGATATATGATTTGAAATGATATCCAACATGTCTCTTTTATAATCTTAGAGTCCGTTTGGGATTGATTATTTTGGAGCTAAAAGCGCTTTTTGATTAAAATTTAAATATTTGTAAAAAATATTTAAAAATATTTTAATATCTAAAATCACTTTAAGTGATTATTTCAATAATCACTAATCTAGTGCTTTTTCTAAAAGTGATTTCTAGAGTTTAAAATATTACTATAGATCTAAAATCACTTTAAGTGATTATTTTAAAAAGCAATCCCAAACGGGCACTTAATATATTTTTCTATTTCTTCACTATTTATTTATTTCTATCATTTAAAAAAAATATAAATTCAAACAAAATATTATATTATTATTTCAACAAAAAAGAAAATTGTTAATATTATTTTGATGATTTTATCTTATTTTTAATAGGGATGGCAACAGATCGGATATCCTCAGAAAATAACGTAACCATATCCACATCCATTAAAAAAAATGATAACCAAATCCACATCCATTAACCATCGGATTTTAAAATTATTTACCAAATCCGCATCCACGGCGGATTCGGATTATCCGCGATTAATCAGCATCCGTAATTGTTCAATAGGATTTAAATAAAAAAATCTTATAAAATATTTTTAAAACTATAAAATTAGCTACTTAATTATGAGGTGGCTATAGATATGTATTAGACAATATAATAATAAACTAGATAAAATCAATTAGGTGTTTTATGTATGGATTTTATTTGGTCGATATTATGTATGATTTTTGTATATATAGAATATCTTTATATATAATACAAATATTTTATTTTTATTTTTTATATTTTATTCGGATTTTGGATTATCCATCAGATTATTATAGAAAACCAAATCCAAATAGATTATTCACTAGTTACTTTTTGTGAGAACCAAACCCTCATAGATGCACCGTCGGTTCCACTAATAGATTTTTTATCGGATCGAATATCCATTGGTTACGGTTAATATTCTAACTATTGCCATCCCTACTTTTTAACAAATAGAAGCGATTATGCATAAAAGATATTTGCTACTATATTTTTCTTTTTAAACCTTACTATTAAATGAATATCTAGATAGATATCAACTGTATATTTTTTTTGTTACATAGGAGAGCCACTTTGGGCTCGGAGTCATTGACTCGTTCGAACCTGCACCACTAGATATCAATAGTATTCGTTTTTTTTTTGCATACATTAGAGGCATCAAGCCGTTAAGAAAAAGAAATTACAAAAGAAACAGAGTTCTTATTCGGATCTAAGTACAACTCTAGCAGTTGCACATTCGCTCCTATCTCTCGTAATGAATCTCCATAGATATTTCGGGGGGTCATCAAAAAGCACGGGTTGTGTATTCATGGTTGCACCCTCTTTTGCTAACTTGTCCGCGCATTTGTTAGCTTCGCGAAAAACATGAGTTAACTTGATATTCGGATAGTTTCGTAGCATTGTCCAGCATTCTTGCGCAATTGAAACGGAGTGACTACTTGAGTTCCCACCGCCCTTCACTAGCGTATGGAACTCCCTCGAGTCCGAACCAATATTTAATGAACTCCCACCGCCCTTCACTAGCGCGTGGAGCTCCTCCGAGTCCGTTTCAATACATAAGTTCTTATAACCATTACTAATAGCCCACTTTAAGCCATAATGGAGTACGAGCATCTCTGAAACAAAAGGTGAAATAACTAAACACGAGCCAACAAAACCCGCTATGCATGTTCCATTACAATCTCTTAGAATTCCTCCAATACCCGCAGTTCTTTTTACTCCGTTAAAGCTTCCATCTATATTTAGTTTAAACCCTTCCTTGGGTTTAACCCATTTTACCATGACGTTCCTTGCTAGCTTAATTATCCCGCCATCTAGACTCTTTCCCCAAGCTAGAATGAATGAATTAGCTAGAGAAAAAATTTCCGTTATAAATTTGTGCTCATGAGGGATAACCGAAGTTTCATTAAAGATCATGTGATTTCGCTTATTCCAAATTGTCCATATAGCCGCTATGAATACATAGGGCCATTCAATACCCTCGACTAGTACTTTGGATTGGAGATGACCCATTAGCCATTTCTTAACACTCATTTGTTCATTTTGGTGAGGGATTATGTATATCAGTAGGTCTTCCATCTGTATGAAAAAAAGTAGTAGGCCTGCTGCATAAAATAATTGCACCAGCGGTCCTTATATTTCTGTGATTAGTGGATCTGCTGTTTCTATTAATTGCACCAGCAGTCCTTATATTTACGTAATCACCATAGGTCCTCCAACGGTCCATATCAACTCTCGGAGCAGGTCCTTCCACTCGGCAAGCTGCAGCAGCAGCTCCATCACCTCGGTCCAGGCCCCACGCAACATTGGTCTTCTTCAGCTCGTCCAGGCCAGCTTTTTCCGAGAACACCAGCTCCAGCGTTCCAGCTTCCCACCCCGCATTGAGCTGCTGTCCATCCCTCCAATTAGTCCTCCTTCCAGTAGCTCCATACCTAATACCTGAAACAAAACCAAAGGATTTCTAAAAAACAGTAGCAACTCGGCAACTTACCAGAACGTGGTAAAGATCCTCCACAGTAGCTCCACATATAGAGCACCTTTTTGATTCAAGCACATTCCTTTTAAAAAGGTTCACCGCGGTTGGAATTCGATCTAACGCAACTCTCCATAAGAAAATCCAGACTTTTTGAGAACATTTTATTTTCCAAATAACATCCCAGTTAAAAGATCGATCCACTGTAGCTTCTTCCATACTTTCAAATGCCGATTTTACCGTGAATATTCCCGAGCTTTTAAGCTTCCATGACACGTTCATTCCTGAGGCCCCACTTTGCTCAACTACACCGTTTCTAAGAACGTTTGCACCAGCCAAAATTGCTTTGCACGCACTCGAATCATTCGACCCAACATGGCAAGACGAAAGACCATTCCTAAAGTATTTATTTCTAAACACTTCCACCCACGCAACTGAATGATCTTGCTGTAAAATCTTCCAACCAAGTTTCGCGAGTAAGGCTATATTATATTTCTCCGCGCATCTAAGGCCCAAACCACCATTACATTTCGGTTTGCAAAGTTGTTCCCATGCAACCCAATGAAGTTTTCTCTCTATTAGCGAGGACCCCCAAATAAAATCTCTAACTATTCTATCAATTCCATTACATATATATTTCGGTAATTTCATCACTTGCATTTGATAAACCGGGATTGCACTTAATACGGATTGGGCTAGTGTGATACGCCCAGCAAGAGAGAGAGTCTTTGATTTCCACGTTGCTAACTTCCCTCTCATTTTCTCCAAAATACCCTTATAGAAGCCCTTCGGTAACCTTCCGGATAGAATAGGCATCCCTAAGTAGGTTCCAAACGAGGTACTTAGACAATACCCACTTTCCTTAGCTAATTCGACTTGCGTATAATCTGGGACATTCTTTGAAAAATAAATCAGGGACTTTTCAGCACTAACACTTTGTCCGGATTCCTTACAAAACAACTCCATTGCTTCTTGTATTACATGTACCTGCAATAAAGAGGCCTCGCCAAACAATATTAAATCATCAGCAAAAAATAGATGTGATAACCTGGGACCACGGCGGCTAATATGTATCTCTTTCCACCTTCCAGAGGAGCATAGCTTCTGAATTAGAATAGAAAGTCTTTCCATACACATGACAAATATGTACGGGGATAAAGGGTCTCCTTGGCGGAATCCACGATGAGGCACGAACGGAGGTAATGGTTCACCATTCCACAGCACCTGCATCTCATTATCTCTCATACTGGACATGATCACGTCAACCTAACAAGCCGGAAATCCAAAGTGACTAATCGTATCTCTTATGAACTCCCAACGAATTCTGTCATATGCCTTCGCGAGATAAATTTTAACTGCCATAATTCCATTCCTCCCTTGAAGATGATGACGCATCTTATGATCCACTTCTCTTACCAGCACAACATTATCAATCGTTGAACGACCTGGTAAGAAGCTACTTTGGTAAGGGCCAATAATGTTAGCGAGTATAGGCCTCAGTCTATTGACCATGGCCTTCATAATAAATTTAACTGGACAATTAATAAGACTAATAGGGCAAAGTAAACGTACCCGGTTCGGGTCAGGCACCGTAGGAATAAGATGAATGAGTGTGCCATTTAGACCCGAAGGCAAAAGACCATTACTAACCGATTCTCGAACCATTTTGCATATAGCTGGACCAACTGTTACCCAACACTTCTGATAAAAAGCAGCTGACATCCCATCGAGTCCAGGAGCTTTTGTCGGATTAGATTGAAATACAACACACTTTATTTCCTCATCGGTAAAAGGCTGTTCAAGCTCAAGTGCTACCTCTCCCTCAATAGGATTTATATGAGGTAAAGTGTATTTTTCAATATGTTCACTAGGCTCCTCATAAAGTGATTCAAAGTAGTCAAGAACCATTCTTTTTACTTCCTCTTCTCCTTCTACCCAAACATTCATATCATTTAAAAGCCTCGTGCAATAAGCCATTTTCTTTCTTGTAGCAATCGACATTTGGTAAAATTTTGTGTTTCGATCCCCTGATTCTACCCATTTTTCCTTAGACTTTTGATACATCATATACTCTTCTTGTTCCAAAACACTTTCAAATTCCTTCGTAAAACGAATACCCATCCGACGAAGAGAGGAATTATACGAGATTTGTAACGACTTTTGGATTCCTCTAATTCTTGCGCTTAATTCTCCTTTTCTTCGATTTAAGTCACCAAACACATCTACCTTCCACTTGCTTAAACAATTTTGTATTTCTGCAATACCACTACCAATCCCTAAGCTATTTCCTTTCCAATTATTTTTAATGAACTCCTGGAATTCGTTGTGTAGACACCATGCTGATTCAAACCTAAATCGACGTGAATTAACTTTAATTCTCTCCGGTGGCCATAAATGAATTAGAATCGGCATATGATCCGAGTGCACCCTCGCTAAATGGACTACCCGAGCCTTTGGAAACATAAGTTGCCACTCTACATTACCATACGCTCTAACTAGGCGTTCCATAATACATTGTCCAGTATTCCATGAGTCACACCATGTATAGCGATGTCCCACAAAACCCAAATCAATCAACCCACAGCTATCTCTCCATTCCTCAAATCTTTCCATTCTTCTCGAGACGCCAGGAACACCTCCTTTTTTATCAATCTCTAATCCTATTTGATTAAAATCCCCTGCCACTAACCAAGGGGTCCAGATATTGTGAAAAGCTTGGTGGAGTGCCTCCCAAAGTAATTCCCTTTGTTTATAATCCGGACTCGCGTATATTGCAGAAAAAATCCATGCTTCGCAACCACTTTGGCTAACTTCGATATTCACAACTTGACGACCTGCTGATAGAACTCTCACTTCTATATTCGAGTCATTCCATAAAAGCCAAATACCACCTCTGTAACACTCTAAATCCACTCTAACCGAGTTGTCTTTCTGTAGGGAGTTAATAATTTTACTAGCGTTTGTGCCACTAACCTGGGGTTCTACTATTACCGTGAGCCAAACCCTGTTATTTATCATCATATCGCGAACTACTCTACGGAAGCGCGGTTTAGCTGCACCATAGCAATTCCAAACTAATATATTTAGGTGTTGTTTTGACTCCACCCAAGTCTTACCTGCAATAGTTGTACTATCCATTAATTAAAAAAATAATTGGAACAAGGAATACCTCGTGGCGCACTAAGCGCGAGCTTCCATGATCACATCATCATCTGCTCGTTCATTGGATTGATCGCATTGTAGCTGCGTTTCAGTTGAGGTTTCTACAACTTGACTGTCCAAATATAATCTTCTTGTGTCTTCATCGTCCTCAACATCTTCCCAACACTAAAACGGAGGTTTGGGTCCCAATACAGCTGGCGTGAGCTGCAGCAGGTCCGGGACTGCAGAAGCTGGCGCAGGTTGCTGATTCTGCAGCGCAGCTATTGGGGTGGGTTCCTGCTGAAGGTGCAGCGCGGCTGGTGTGGTTATTTCCGCCGGTTCAGGTGCTGCCAAGATCTCCGTAATTGCAGTTTGGTCCCTGCAAATGACCTCATTTAATTCCACTTCTATTTCAACTAATTCCCCTTCCTCTAAGTTCCCAATTGCATCCATAGCTCCATCCATTTTCTCCCCTTGAACCCTACTGTTTTTTCCTTTCTTAAGCCCATTTTTCGCCCCTTTTTTCTCATTTGACTTCCTTCTCCTAAGCGACAGACTCTCCGCCTTATTGTTTTTTTCCAATGTACAGTCAAGCACAACTACATCATCATCTAGTTTTTTACGTTGCTCAAAATTAGGCGCGGTAATTATATTATGGCCTTTTGCTCGTCCGCCACTTTTACTACTCGAACCAAACTCAAAAACACTTTTCCCTTTACCATTGTTAGCCTTAGCACCCGAGATTTGCCCCCAACTTTGTACCCCATGTGAAGTTTTCCTAGAATCGAATCTATTTTCTTCCATACGAAGCGCCTCAAACCTTGTTCCCAAATTGGCATGGAACGGATTTTTTAAATTGTTTTTTGTGGTCCCTTTCCCATTGCCCCTATTCCCACGTTTTACCGTCATCCACTCCCCATATTTCTCTTTATTATTTGGGCTTCTATTCTGGCTTCAACACTATTTTCCGACACCTCCACTCTATCCGTATCCTCTTCCATTCTTACTACACCATTTGGAGGGCAATTCTCTTTTCGATGCCCAAACTTACCACACCCAAAACATATTAAGCGAAGACCCTCATATTCTACCTTGCATATTACCGACCCAATCCTAACTTCCGGTTCAAGAGGCTTCTTGAGATTGAGTTCGATTGCTAAACGTGCATAGTTACCCCTTAACCTCCCTTTCGTCATAGGATCAATTTTCACCGTTCGACCAAGATTATCCCCTATCTTCCTCAAGATACGAGCCGTATAATTTTCCATTCCAACATTTGATATTCTCACCCAAGCGATTGTTGTCGTTATCGAGTTGGTTATTGCATTGAAGCTCGGAGTCCACACTCGCACTATAAGGTAGTGATCTAAAACCATCCACGGACCACCCGAGAGAGCAAAATTAAAGTCATCTCGCTCCTCGAATTTTACCATGTAATATCCATTTCCGACATCAACAAGCTCAAGGCGTCCCACGGGACTCCAAATCTGTCTCAATTTTGAAGAAAGGTACGTGAATCCAACCTCACGTCCTAGCAATCTTACCACGGCGGTGTTCCTCAAAAGGCGGATTCCTTCTTGTATTTCATCTCTTGTCCAGATAACCGTAGGAATTGAGTCGATAATTTCATCACTATCATCCTCTACCAAGTCTTCTAACTCAAAGAACTCTTCCTCACCTAACACATTTTTTGTCCTATTTTCATCTAAGTCCTCTATCACAGGAATAACACTATTATTTCCACTCACAGTCCCCTTTCAACCACCTAACTGTGGTCTAATAAATGGTTTAGAACTTATACCTGCATTATTCAAACTTTTCTGATTTGGTACTGTATTGGTGGCCGCGGCTTGAATTTCAGGCTGTGTATGATTATTACCCGTCGCAGCAGGTGTCGAGGAAGGTCCCTCCACCGTTGCACGTTGCCTTTTTCCGCCGCGTGAGTCAAGGATAGCCGCACTCAATGCCGGAAACTCCTCCATCGCATGATCTACAGATGTATTCTCATTGATAGGTTTTGCATTGGATGACACATCCTGCGCTGTTATGTTCATGGTATTGCTCGGTTGTTGGAAATCAAGTGGGAGGTCCGGTGGCCTGCTGTCGCCGACAAGGAGAGGCGGCGAAGGGGAAGCCATGTTACCGTTTGAAATTGTTGAATTAGTACCTATTTTTGTGGAGCTTTTTTTTTTACGAGTTTTTTATCTAGCCTTACGCATGTCAGGTTATAGTATTCGTTTTATATAGCAAGATAATATTTAAAAGGGTCAAATCTATAAGACTCTTGTTTAGCGATTTTTTAAGTGTGTGTAAGGGTTTTACTTTCAATATCCAAAGCATTAATAATTGGAAATTAGTCAACATCAAACTTGTAAATTTATAATAAATTTGAAAGCTAATTTTTAAATGTCAAACTTATTGAATAAGTGATCCACACTAGTATATTAAAAATAAATAGAAAAGCACAACATAAAAATAAAAAAGTAGGAAGGAGAGAGATTGCTTTTGTTGTTATTCATCAAGTGCGTGTTAGTGTGTTTGGTGGTGGTTGCTGCTACTTCTTCTACATCATCTAAAAGTGAACCCTAACTCTTCTCTTTTCGATCTCTTCCTCTTATGATTCTTCCACCCGAGTTCACATTCTGATCCGTGTTAACTCGTCTACAACCCAGTCCATTTAAAATGTTCGCTGATTAGTACGTTATTCAACTTCATTTTCACTCAACTGTGGACAAAATGTCGGCTTCTCTCGCCGCACTTGAGCGTCCTCGTATCGGAACTTCAAATACGGTAAATTAATATATTTGATTATCTATTATTTAATTATTTGTTTGTTAAGAATGTTTTGTTTTGTAGTCAATTTTAGTCAAATGATGTTTATTCAAAGTCAAAGATCATTTTTCAATTGTTCAGGTTTTAATTTATAGCGACAGTGTAATTTCTTCTTTTCTTTTTTTGCTGCATTCATAATATAAGTTAAATTGACAATTAACTTTATGCCTATTTGAAATTTTGACATGGTTAATCAGTGGTTCTGGGTATACTTTGTTTTCGTAATTTTTCGGAACTGTTAGATTAAGAAAAATATATGATTTAGTGAGATATGAATGATAGATATATGAGAAACGGGATATGTATTAATTTGGTGACTGGTTCAAGGATTAACCTTCTAATTGAGCATTGATGGTTGAGTGATTATAGTTCCTTAGTATATGGTAATGGGTAGCTTTGTTTTTACATCCCGAGAAAGCGCAATTGAGGATGTCAATAACAGTTCACGATACGTATCGTATAAGAAACTCTCTCTAATAGCTTAAGCTGATTTGATTCATTGTCAATGCAGTTATTTCAATATGCTTTTGCTAGTCATATGCAAAACATTTCTTTATATTTATGCAGTATATACCCGAGACACTTAGTCTATAGATATATGATCCGTTTAATTATATACGTATGATGAAATGTGTTTTGCCCTCTCCGGCTTCACTATCTAATCTTTCATAGTTTTCATCCCATACTCTAAAAAGCAATAGGTGAAAAACTTGGTTTATGTATGGTTACGTTATATCAAAAGGCATGTCATACATTCTTTAGGTCTTGGGTCAATTCATCGACCTTTCTCCTGCATTGATATGAATGAATACTTTTTATTGTATTTCAAACCTGTTTATTAATGACATTTATTCTACGCTTGATTGATGATAATAGTATTGTAGAGTATATTATGCTTTTGGCACTTTCCTAGCTATAGGTATTGATCATTGCTTTGTGTATGTTGTGATTTGCAGGTTTTCAAGAGTGGTCCACTTTTCATATCTTCAAAAGGTCTGTACAGATGTCAATTTTGTTTCCTCTCCTACTTTTCTTACACGATAAATTGTTAGACTTGCAATTTTTTTCACTATTTGCAGGGTTAGGGTGGAAGTCTTGGAAGAAACGTTGGTTTATCCTTACTCGTACTTCTTTGGTTTTTTTCAAGAATGACCCGGTTAGTATCAGCTTATTTTTCTTCTAAATATTTAATATGATATATCAATTTTAATAATTCTTTGATGCTTATTGTTTTGGTTTCATGTAGAGTGCACTTCCTCAGCGAGGTGGTGAAGTAAATTTAACTTTAGGTGGTATTGACTTAAACAATTCAGGGAGGTAATGACTAATGAATGAGTACATATCTTCTCATGTTTCTCTCTCTTCTACCGGGTCCACATAGCTTATCCAATTTTTTTTATCTACAGTGTTGTTGTTAGAGAAGATAAAAAACTATTGACTGTACTGTTTCCTGATGGACGTGATGGTCGAGCATTTACTCTGAAGGTATAAATCATGCTACACTCATCTTTCTTTTTTTATTTTTAATTCTTTTGAGTTAGGCATTGTTTGGAAAGAAATTTCACTATGTTTTTGCTGCTCATGAATCTCAGGCAGAGACAACAGAGGACTTATATGAATGGAAAACAGCACTTGAACATGCTCTTACACAAGCTCCTAGTGCTGCCCTAGTAATGGGTCATAATGGGATATTCAGGAATGAAACGAGTGATGCAATTGAAGGATCTTTTCATCAATGTATGTCTAATCTTATACCAATTTCACACACAATCTTTTGGTCTATTCTAATGGCTTACTTTTGTATTTAGGGAGAGATAAGCGTCCTGTTAAATCTTTGGTTGTTGGACGTCCGATTTTGCTTGCACTTGAAGATATAGATGGAGGCCCATCTTTTCTTGAAAAGGCACTTAGGTTTCTTGAGAAGTCTGGTAAGTTTTACTGTCAAAAATGTCACCATATGGTTTTAGCTTCATGTGTGTTTTAGTACTTAAATTTACTCTGTGCTCTCTAATAAACTACACTAATTTGATCTCTCATTCTGTGTCAAGTTGAGAGATTTGTTTTCTTTGAAGTCAAATTATTGTTCCATTAAATATAAATACTCTCAGTTTCTGTGTCTGGATTGAACATTTACTTTTAGTTTGTGCATCTGGGTTTATATACATGGTCTTGATTGAGTAATGTACATTGGAAAATAGCAAATGATTTCTTTGCTTGAAGAGCTTTATTTGTTTTATGGTAAATTAGATATTATGATTATATATGGATGATAATTTTGGTCCTGTGTTACTTTTTTCAATAGGAAAAAATGTAGAAGGGATTTTACGACAATCTGCAGATGTTGAGGAGGTGGAGAGAAGAGTTCAGGAATACGAACAAGGTTTGTTTCTCCTTCTTATATCTTCTTTTCATTAACTCAACTCTTATATTCATTAACTCCACCTTTAATATATTGCAGGCAAGATTGAATTTGGACTGGACGAGGATGCACATGTAATTGGTGACTGTGTTAAGGTATAATAAAAAAATCAAATCTTCTTATATAATTAATAACTCTATCCTCGTGCTTCTCTTGGGTGTTTTCAAATTATTTACAAAATTACCCCTCTTACAGCATGTTCTTAGGGAGCTACCTTCTTCTCCTGTTCCTGCATCTTGCTGTACAGCTTTATTGGAAGGCTTCAGTAAGTGCACCTTTTCCTTGTTCCCCATAAAAAATATTACTCAAAAGATGAATTATTTAATTGTATAGTCTGAACTTATGTTTATTTAATTTGACAGAAATTGATCGAAAGGAAGCTCGAATAAATGCTATGCGCTCAGCAATACTTGAGACATTTCCCGAACCTAATAGACGCTTATTACAGAGGTTTTCTATAGTCTATACTCTATACACATGTATTATTTTCCTAATTTTGTTTTATGATTAATTAATGTGATTATTTTTTGTGCAGAATCTTGAAGATGATGCATACAATTTCTTCAAATTCTTCTGAAAATCGTATGAGTGCATCTGCTGTTGCAGCATGTATGGCACCATTACTTTTACGCCCACTTTTAGCTGGTGAATGTGAACTCGAGGATGATTTTGACATTAATGGTGATAGTTCAGCTCAACTTTTAGCTGCTGCTAATGCTGCTAATAATGCTCAGGCTATTATTACAACACTCTTGGAAGAGTATGATACTATGTTCGATGTAAGAAGAGTATGACATTTTTGCTTTTTAGTTTTTTTCATCTCTTATATCTAAATATGATCTTGTCTCTCAGGATGATAATCTGCATAGATGCTCAATTTCAGCAGAGTCTCGAGTTGGGAATAGTGCGAGTGAGGATTCATCTGATGAAGATGATGATGAAACTTCTGATATAAAAGAAAATGGTTATCATGATGCTGAAAATGAAGCTGATCCAGAAACTGATGATGATCAGGATCGTGTACTAAGTGGAAAGTTGAGTGGAAGTAGTGGCTCTGCACCTAGTGATTTATATGACTATAAGGTTAATCTTAAATCTCTTTCTTTGTTTTCTGTAAGAGTTCAAAGTTGGTGTGTCTTGTGTGATTGATATTGGTTTATGTATAAAATGCAGGGTTTTGGTGTTAATGATACAGATGTTGGTACGCCTAGACGTAACCGTGTTTCGAAGAAGAAATTGAATTCAAATGGAGATGCAAATTCTAGTGTTCCATTTGATGCTCAACTTGATAGGCAAAAGAAAGCAAATGAAAATGTGATGATGATTGGGCCTGGTAGTGAGTCTCAGAGATCTATGGGGGAAATACTTTCATCCATGGATCAAGCGATATCTCGATCTGTCCCTGACCCTGAGGTTAGTGTGGAGAAACCAATAAACAGGGTTACTGCTTCAAATCTCAATGTTAAAAGGTCAACTTTTTGGGGGAGAAATAATGTGAGTTTCTTCTTTTTCACTTTTTCTTGTAACTTGTATAAATTATGTATATTACTTGTTTTTCTTTTCCCCTTTTATTCCTTAATGGATCTTTGTGACTTACACTTCCAATATTTCGTTCTGTTCAGGCTAAGAAGACACCATCAATGGATTCACTTGACTCTTCTGGAGAGGAAGAGTATGATTCTTAAACACATTTCTCTTGTCTTAGAAAATTTCTTGTTATATAATAAATGGTCTTTCTCTGTTTGACCTTTCTTGATAGCTAACCTTCCTAAAAGTAATGCACGTCTTCTTTTCAGAGGCTAAATATTGATTTTTTTATTTATAATTATAAACTTTATTAAGTGTTATTTTTTAGTCCCCATTTTTTTTTTCTGTAAATGAGATATAATATTCTCATCTTTTTTCTTGATGATTAGGCTTGCTATACAAAGGCTTGAGATAACAAAGAATGACCTGCGACTCAGGATTGCAAAGGAGGTAATATTCAACTCTTGCAATAAGGAAAAATTACCTTATATAAAAACATTACTTTAATGTTTCAATGAACCTGAAAAACAAAAAAAGTTAGTGTGTTGCTTAATTAAGATCTTTGGTAATAAATTTCAATTTTATCTTTACCACCAGGCAAGGGGAAATGCAATTTTACAAGCTAGCTTAGAGAGAAGGAAACAAGCTTTGCATGAGCGTCGCTTAGCACTAGAACAAGATGTATTTTTCTTTCCACTCTTTTTGCTAGTTCTTGCAAATTTTAATTAAATTAGAATATACAACTCCATAATTAGGTCGTATAAATGATAAATAAGTATCCATGTTGTTATAATAGGTGGCAAGGCTTCAGGAGCAGTTACAAGCTGAGAGAGATCTAAGGGCTGCATTAGAAGTAGGCTTAAGCATGTCTACAGGAAAACTTTCTAATTCACGAGCCATGGATTCTAAGGTTTGAACTTTAAAACTAAACATGTTTGAAAACACAAGGCCTTGTCTTAAACTAATTTTAACGGTGTTTAATAACTGTATGTGTAGACAAGAGCTGAACTTGAGGAAATAGCTCTTGCTGAAGCTGATGTGGCAAGGTTGAAGCAGAAAGTTGCTGAACTTCATCATCAGCTCAATCAGCAGCATCAACATCACTACGGTTCTATCTCCAATCCATCTGATCGGTATTTAAATCATCCTAATCATAGTTAACTAACTACAGTTACTTTAATTTTAATTTCCACTGCCCTTACACATAAATAATGCAGCCAATATTTCCAGCAAGACTTTGATACAACACTTGCATTTTGCAACCAAGAAAGAAGACAACGCACTGAGGTTATTACTTCATTCATTTTTTTCTGCTTAAGTTAAAATTTTGTCTAATGGCTTCATAAGTTTTAACTCTTTTAAAACTCTATATTTTCAGTCTACTGTGTCGAGCTGGCTGGTATTTATGTTAATTCTACCAATTCTGCTGATTATATATTGTCACTATTAATCAAATTACAAATTTAACTGTAAATCAACAATTACAACAAATTTACTACACTAATTTCATTGATCTAGTTTGGAAAGTGATAAAATTAATTTAAGAGTCTGTTTTATTAAATATAATTTTGGAATGTAGACAGACACATAACTTCAGTTTTTTAAATATAGAAACAATTGTCTCTAGAAAAGGCACATAGCCCATCTTTTATATCTCGGTTCTTTCTATAGTATGAAAGGGAGGCAAAATTTACTGTGCATGCTTGAGTTCAACTTTTCACGAGATAAAAACTAACATTTCATGGATCTGCTCAGAGCTAGAATTTAACGCCAATTTTATTTTTGTAAACTTTTTAGCTCCCCCTAACGGAGAAAATTCCTGGATTCTCGCCCACTTCATGAGATAAAAACTAATATTTTTTGAAGTGAATTTAAAAAAAAAAATGTTTTTTTTAAACATAATAATACATGAGTAACTTTGACTCGTGCAAAATTCGATCCATCTATCTTTTTGATCTCTTGATTCTCCAAAAGGCTATCACATAAACTTAGGATGGTTTTCCGAAATGCAATATATCATTAATTACGTGATATTTTTGTTTCGATTTTTATAGTTTTTCCTTTATATTTTTTTTTTTGGTTGGTAGTATTTCCTTTATAAGAATATGTTAAACTTCATGTCTTTGTATTATATGAATATATAAGAATATTTATTTCCTGTGATTTTATATGTTATTTGTAGAATAAATTTGATTTTTAATATTTTTATCTATATGAATCTTGTTAATTTATGCTACATATATTCTTATAAAGGTTATAAAGGGTAAAAGGGATGTTTGGTTTCGGTTTTGTGGTCATTTATAGTGTATTTAGGTGGTGATTTGGTCTGGTTTAGGGTTTTTTCTTATCGGTTTTGGTTCGGCCCTGAATTTTCTGGGTTCGAGCCTAACCTATAAAAAAGGTTATATTAGCCGAACCGGTCTGATCTTTTGGTTACGGTTCGGTCTGGTTCGGTAAGGGTATAATTATGTCAAGAGTATCTTTTTTTCCGGGGCAGTAATAATGTCAAGAGTATACATACGGTTTATGTAGCCAAATACAAAGTAACTTTGAAGTGTCATATTCTGTGCCATGCACTTTAATACTAAATAATTCTCCTTCATTAATAGGCATCGCAGTTTATACATGTTAATCCCCCCTTAACAATACTACATTTCAGTTTTTCTATCTTTTAATTTGTAGACTCATTTCCTGTACCCTGTTGGTAACTATATTTTTCCTTATTATATTATCAGTTCATTTACCTTTCGCATATATACACTATTTAATGCTAATAGATCCTTATTTATTCAGGAGTTACACGTGCCAGATATAAAGAATGTTAAAGGCCAAATGCTAGCATCTGGAACTGGTAATAGGCAGCCTGTTAGAAATCAGTTTATCGATTCAACAAACTTGAGCGATTCAAAGAGTACCGAGGCATCAACAAGTCTTTCTATGGATGAGCTTTATGGTGTTGATTCTTCTGCCATACCTTCAAGTTCAAGGGTTGGTGAGGTAAGAATTAAGTCATTACAAATTTACAATCCATGCTTTTTCTTCTTCTCACTAGGCGTCAAAGGAACACAATCTTAGGACAGTTTTTCTTATTAGTTTGACACTGAAAGTTTAATGATGTTTGCAGGTGATGGATTATCATAGACACCCGAGTGCTGCATCTTCCACATTGGTAGAATTAACATCACGTCTTGATTTCTTTAAAGAAAGACGCTCACAACTTATGGAACAACTTCACAACTTGGATATAAATTATGGGACACCATCGCCAGATCATATGTATAAACAATCTTCACCTCCTTGGAATTGACTTGACTAGTAGATTTGTTGCTGCTTATGGAGTGCATTGTTTTAAGATTTGCTTTGCTTGTGTATATTCTTTGTACAATGGCGTATGGTTATGTTACACGGACTGCCATGTTTGCCCATCACCTTGTTTCTTGTGTTGACATTTTCTTTTTCTTATTTATTTATTGTTTCTGCTCTAGGGTTTGATTGATTTCTTTGCTGTTTCTTTTGCACGAGATACTCTGTATAATAAAGATTTATTATTTGATAATATAATTCAGAGTATGTGAGTGGTATTTAATGGAAATATTACCTCTTCTTGTTAGAGCCTGAATTAAATACTTTTTATACCTAAAATGTATACATGAACTCTATTTATGATGTTAAATAAGTATGAGAAAATGTTCTTTTAGTGTTTGTGGCTAAAACGTTTTGTTTTTGTCAGTAGAAAAAATGATTTTTTCTTTTCTTTCTTAATAATTGGCAAAATAATTTATTTTTGTTAAGGGTTAATCTATTTTCGACTTAATAATAGTGTTATGTTATTGAACTCGTCGGTTCTGACAGACACTTTAAGGTTTAATGGCTATGTTTGTAGGTTGTGCATAGCTTATAGCAAGAAAATGGCACATGAGAGGTCAAAAGTTTACATATTTGCGCAAATTATCTTATTGAGCTAATGAAAGTTTATTCCTTATTTTTCCTTTAGGTTTAAATAAATTATGGGATTAGGATTCTTCTCAGAGTTCATCTACTAAGTTAGCATGTGTAGTCACTTTATCTCCAAATTATTCCAACCGAGGGAGAACTATTAGGGATTAACCCTAATCTATTCCTAGTCGAGTTTATATCTTAATTCTGACCATATCCTTTGCAATTTGCATATCTGACTCGATGTAACCAAGGGTTGTCTAAACTTAGCATAGCGGGTAAATAGTCGCATTTTCGAAAACAAAGGGTAAGTAGTCAATTCGGTCATAGTACAGGAGGGTAACGATTGCATTTACTCATATACTTATTAGCCTGATCAAAAAATAAATAAAATTAAGGTCACAATGCGTCTTAATTTTATTTTCATGAGTAGACAATGCATTCTTACAATGCTTTCACAAAAAAATCAAAACTTTTGGTGGGGCTTTTAAAGACCAGAGCCATTTCAATATATTCTTAGGGGTTACCTGAGTCGACCATACTAATTGAAAATTAAGGGTCAAAATATTCTTCTGATGAGTTTCTTTTAGTAGATGGTACATTTATCATCAAGTTACATTTAATCCTTGTATCCTATCCAAGATGGAGTGTCCCCACATGAAATATCAGTAAAATCAATGAAGATACCAATTTTACTAAGGAACCATCCTCATTCATTAGATCATAATCTCTAATCAGATTGACCCCCTCGATTAAGCAGACGGGGAACTCTGGTTATCCACGAGTAACTCCAAATGTTTATGTCTTTACCATCAACAATTCACCAGATACGGTCTTTTAAGAAAGTATTTATGCTAGAGATGAGACTCCTCCATCCCAAAGAGGGGTATGATCTGTAGAGGTCTAAAAAAAACTAGGATCGCAAAAATATTTACATTTAAGGACCTAGGCAAGGTAAGAACCAGGGTTTAACATTACATTCCAAGCAATACGAGCTAGGCGAGCAAGAATGTGAAAATATCAAAAACCTATGCCATTTTCCTTTAAAGTCATAGTTTCCAAGTTGGTCCAATGGGGTCCTATTATTACCCCAGTTTACCCACCAGAATTTGGCTACAAGCGAAGCCATATCATTACACTTGTAGGGAGTAAGAAAAACACACATATCATTACACTCCTAAATAATACCCCACTTTTGTTAAGATTAACTTTATGACTAAAGACTTCAAAATATGTCAATACCTATGAAGCACCTGGGAAAAGTTCAGAATAAACTCTTGTTTGCTTCCAAGAACAATAAATTATCGTTAGCAAATTGAGAATAGAAAATGATGGTGCAATTCCTAACTGTTTTAATCCCTTCAATAGGTTCTTACGCATGCCATTCTCGATGAGAAATGAAAACGTATGAGTTACAATACATGATAAATACGAGGATAATGGATTCCCTATCTTAATTTTTAGAGGGATTAAATGAATTATTAGGAATCCCTTGATAAAATCAGAAGATGAGATTATGGTAACACATGATATAATCCATCCATAGAGAATCAAAGCCAAAGTATAGAAAAAGATATTTTAAAAAGAGTTTATAACATATTTTAATAGATTTTTTTTTTTTTGGACAAATTTTATTAGATTTAGCTATGTCGAATTTGATGGCTAAACAACATTTTTTGTGGTTATTGGTTGCAGTCTTGCAGATTGTGGCTGACTCTATCTGCAAGTAGGATATTCTCTTGATTTTTCAGTTAAACACCGTTTGAAGTTTAAAGATAATTTAGTGATGATTTTATAGATAACGTTAACGCAATTTATAGATTTTATAGATAACGTTAGCGCAATTTATAGGTATAGATGTTGTGGATGCTCCACTATTTTAAGATGCAAGTATAGTTTATTATCGAGAGGTTACTATTATTCGTCAGATATCTCTTAGAAAGCGTCTTTATGAAATTCCGTTGGAAAAAAAAAAAATCCTTATAAAAATCCAATGTTTTTTAAAGAAAACGCTGGTGGTTGCAAAGGAAATGCACTTTAGTTTTTGATCATTTATAAAAAATGGTTTCGCTTTTAGTGGAAGTTAAATATAAATTGATAAACTAATAATGACGAGAGTATAAAATGTTTAAAGAGAAAAGGTTTAATAATTGGAAAGTTATAAACCACAAATTAAGTATGTCTATCTCTAATATGCAATAAGATTAACATTCATTATTCATTCATATACACCCCCATTTTTTTGTTAATCAATAGCAAGCTTTTAATTTCCTAAATGCAGTATTCAAAAAATGATCCTGCTTTGTCAATGACTTTAGTGGAAGTTGGAAATCCATCCATCCCTAACCTTATAATCCCCATTTAAGAAATTAGTATTCACAATATGAAAAATATAAAATGAGAATTGTTGATTGATCGATGATATGCATCTTGTTCATGTTTCCCTTCCACTATCTTTCATTGAACGAAACTTCTCGACGCTTCTTTGGGTTTTGACCTGCATCTGGATCACCTTTCCTCATCATCGCTACAAACTCGTCATAATTAATAAGCCCGTCCTGCATTTTTAATCCATAGTTTCTTCGATCAATTTGTGTAACACATCAAATGTGAACAAAAAATAAATTTATTTAGGATTTTTACTTACATGATCAGCATCAACTTCAGCAATAATCTCCCTTATGTCCCTTTCGTCATTCATGCCAAACTCTTTCAAAGCTTGCTCTAGTTCTTCAATTGTGATGGTCCTGGTTATAAAATTAAAGAATAAAAGTACATATGAATATTAACTTGTACTTTTGGAAAAAAAAAGAAAAGAAAAAAGTTGCTGTGTTTAATTACCCGCTATTATCTTTATCAAAGTACTGGAAAGCTGTGTAAAGATGCTCCTCTCTATCCATTTTATTCATGTGCATTGTTGCAGTAATGAATTCTTCATAATCCATGAGTCCATTTCCATCAGCATCCGCCTAAATTATCAACAAAAGAATTATAAATAATTTGAAGAGGATTAATGCAAATAAAAATACTATTCTTGGGAAACTTACAGCTTCCATTAATTGTTTAACTTCATATTCAGATAGCCTTGTCCCTTGCTTAGCCAACCCTTGTTTAAGTTCCTCAAGTGTTATTGTACCACTATTATCGGTGTCCATAGACCTAAACATTTCCTTCAATCCCATTATTTCTTCTTCTGACAGGCAACCTGCTATAACCTGTTTAATCCAAGAGAAATCATTCGAATTAAGTATGGGAAAATGAATATAATATATATATATATATAAGAGTTAAATAAAAAGAATATAATTAAAATTACCCGGAGAGCCGCTTTTTTGAACTTGTTCATAGCTCTGAACTGTTTGAGCCTGTCTAGAACAGCAGTGTCAAGAGGAGTGTCGGGTGCTTCTCCGTCCTCCTTGATCCAGGGATGATCTTAATAAATAATATAATATTAGTTTCCGAAACTTAAATGTATTAAAAGACTTTGTAATTATATACTTACTTAGCACTTGTTGTGCTGTAAGCCTCTGCTTAGGATCTGTAGTCAACATCTTTTTTACAAGGTCCTTGGCACCTTGTGAAATTGAAGGCCATGGATCTGTTGAGAAATCTACGTGACCACGCAAGATTGCATTGAATATTCCATTTTCAGATTCTGCATGCAATGCAATATTTGATTAAGAGATGACATTCACGTACAAAATTTAAAGGATTATTGCACCAGGACCCTTGGGGTGCTCATATTTTTAGAGCATAGGGACTTTTAATGTAGAAAGTGAAGAATGAATCAAAGAATTACCTGCCCAGAAAGGAGGAACACCACAAAGAAGAATATAAAACATGACACCAATACTCCAAATATCAACTTCAGGTCCATATTTCCTCTTCAAAACTTCAGGTGCTATATAATACGCACTACCTACGATATCTCTGAAAACATCCCCTGACATATGAAAAATTCGATGTTTTAACAGTGTTTGAACATATCGAATTTTAAACAACTATATCTAACATCATTTATGTTATCCTTGGACAAATTGCATCGTTGGTCCTTGTCTTATGTATAATAGCCAAATATACCAATTTTGTTAAATATTAACATTGCAAAAGGTTATATTCGGGTACGTGGCATAATACAAGGATCAATGGAGCTCTTTTTCCAAAAATTATATAAAAGCAGAAGTAATCCTCACCGCCAGAAAATGATTATTTATTTTGATACCTGATATGATAAAATTTATTTCTATTCAAAGACATTAGGAATAAAAAGAACGAATAAGTCAAACCTTCCTTGTAGAACACAGAAAGACCGAAATCCGTAGCCTTTAAAGGAGAATCCTCATCTTTGTTGAGAAGAAGGAAGTTTTCAGGCTTGAGATCCCTGTGAATAACCCCCATTGAATGGCAAGTGTGGACGATCTCAACAATGGTTCTTAGCAATGACGCAGCTGCACGTTCAGTGTAATGGCCCTTTGCAATAATACGATCAAATAGCTCTCCTCCAGCACAAAGCTCCATAACCAAATGTACATTATGTTTATCCTCGTAAGCTCCTTTGAGTTGAACAATATTAGGTTGGCCAACTAAATGATTCATGATTTGAACCTCCCTTCTAACATCTTCAATATCTTCTTTGTTTGCAAGCTTTCGTTTAGCTATTGTTTTACAAGCGAATTGTTCCCCTGTATGTTTATGTATACAAGAATACGTAACACCAAATTGTCCTCTTCCGAGCTCCTTTCCAATGGTGTAAGTTGAAGAAACATCTTCCATGGGACGTTGTAATACAGGTCCAATTGGTGCAGCCTTGGCAGGCTTAGGTGATGATACTGCAGCTTGGGTTTTAGGTGGTGTTGTTGCAGAATTGGAATCATAAGCATCATTGCTATTTCCATTTGCAGCATCGTTCAATGGATTTTCTCCTTTTCCTGCTTCATCATTATTTGTAGCGTCGGTGGGGGTGCTTCTTGAGCAACAATTCCCCATATTTAATTCAGGAAAAAGGAGATTAAAAGAACGAAAAGGTTAGAGAGAAGAGAACGATGATTAAAACAGACGGTATAAGAGAAGGAAGATACGTAGGATGATTAATTGCTCAGGGGCTATTGCCCTGAGGGAGAGGAGATAATGGAAAAAATGGGGGGTTTTCGGGATTGAAAAAGAAAGATTTGCACAAAGCGAGAAGAAACAAAACCATGTATTACAGAGAGAGAGAAAGAGAGAAAAGTGGAGCAAAGAATGCTAATTACAAGTTGTTGCATTTGGAGATCTTTCCAGAAAATTAATGGTGAGAGATTAGATTAGTTTGTTTTTTAATTTGGTTGAAAAAAGGCTAGTCATTCATACAAATTTTGTAGTCTAACATCACAAGTGGTGAAGAATGTTTTGCGGGGAAACAAACTCTCAATTTTGTTTGTTAATGGTCTCAAGACTAAGACTAAAAGATACTACATATAGATATTGATAAGATTGTTGACAATATTTTTGTTAAAATTCTTCTTGTCTTGTTGACAATCAGTCAATTACTACAAGAAAATTTGAATCAATCTCACACAACTAAAACTGTTTATTTAACCAGCATCCAAGAGCGCTGGGGAGATCTAACAAATTTTTAGAAGGATCTTTCTTAAATAAAATTAAATAAATAACAACGGGCCATTGATATACATATAAAATTTCAATTTAGAGCAAATTCTATTTTTAAGACATGTTAATATTTTAAATCATATTCCCTTTGTTTGATTGTCTATTTATATATTAAAAATAATATTATAAATATATTGTCCACTTAGAAGTTCAAGACACTTTTTTCCTACTTTTTACACTATTACCTTTATTAAAAATATTAAAATTTATATTTCCAATACATATTTAAGATATCAAAATACTTTATTAGGGGTATTTTTGTAATGGAAATACATTTATTATGTTTCTTAATATATGTGAAAAGCTAAGTGGACAAATTTAATAAAACGGAAGAAGTATATTTTTAAGAATAATTTTTTTGTTACATAGGAGAGCCACTTTGGACTCAGAGTCATTGACTCGGTTCGAACCCGTACCACTAGATTGGAAAATCAAGACCCTAACCAGTGAGCTAATCTCAGATGGTTAATAAATTTTATTTTTAGGTAATTATCTATGATTTAAATATACTTTTAGGTCCTATTTTTCAATAATAATTTTTTTAGACCATATCATAAACAAGTTATATCTTTATTTGACCATATCATAAACTAAAAATAATTTAGACATTATAAACAAGTTATATTTCTAGATTCTCCTTTATCTCATGGCTTGCCATTCAGAATCAGCTAAGTACTAAACAAAGAATATTAGAGTGGGGATGTCAAATAAATCCAATTTGCAATCTTATCAGAGCTGTAAATGAAGATAGTATTCATATTTCCTTTACATGTTCATTTTTTAGAAGAATATTGTGCAAAATTCTGGAAAAATGTAGAATTACCATTATACCAAGTGATTTTGATGATTTGAACAATATTATCATAGCTTTGTCTTGTGATGAAATAAGGTTGGTTTTAAGTTTGATGTGTACATAATACGCGCACACACACACACACACACACACACATATATATATATATATATATATATATATATATATATATTATATGATTTGGTGGTTAAGAAATGAGATAGAACATGGAGGAATAGGTTTAAATGATGATCAGATAGTTACTAAAGTCTGTTTTATGGCGAGTATGAAGTTAAAAGATAGAAGACTTAAGAAGAATGGAGTTAAAGAACTTGTAGAGAAACTAGAATTGGGCTAATATACTTGTATTTCGTTATATCTTTTAATGTAATTGTTTTTAATGTAATTTGGTCCATATTTATAATGGGCCGAGGTTTATTAATGTTTTAATGTATTTGGGCTTTCAAGGTATTAATCATATGCTTGGGCCTAATGTTTGATTGGACCTAGTTGTAAAAGACATTTGAAATTAAAATTAATGAAAAAAGAGGTTATTAGAGAAAAAATCCTCATAGAGCTCCCTAATAATTTGTTTAAGCCTTCAGTAATTTATTTAATAAAAAAATGCCTAATAGACCAATTATTTATAGAAAACATCCCCTTTATACTATTTATACCTTTACTACCTTTATTATTAAATATATTATTTTATTTTTAATACAATATTTATTTTTAAATATTAAACATATAATAGGGTACCACCACCACCACCACCATGTATTTAACCACAACAACCATTACCACCTCCACCACCAAAACCACCACAACCACCACCACCACCACCACCACCTACTACTACTACTACTACTACTACTAATTCCATCACACGCGCGCGTCCGTGAATTTTTTTTAAAATCGTCATAACTAATTCAGAAAAAATCAGAAAATTAAAAAAATTGCATTTATGGATAAAACAATTAATATTTACGTCTATGATTTGTTTTGATTTTTTTGAATTTTTTGATTTTTTTCCGCAGACATGAAATTCCATGTTATAAACAGTGAATTTCGTGTCTGCGAAAAACAAATGCAGTATTTTAAAACATGGAATTTCATGTTTAAACATGGAATTCCGTATATGCGAATCAAAAAATTCAAAAAAAAAATTCAAAAAAATTCAAAAAATTCCGAAAAAAAATCATAGACGTAAATATTAATTTGCTTTATTCAAATATACAATTTTTTTTTTTGATTTTTTCAGAATTAGTTATGACGATTTTAAAAAGATTTCACGGACGCGCGCGTATGTTTATTAGTTTTTATTTTGTTTTTTTTCTAATTTCTTTTTTCTTTTTTTAATTGTTAATTATAGGGGTAGTTTGGGATGTGGCTGTTTTCAATAAAGTATCTTATTCTAGGTACCTTTTTTTGAATAAGTTTTTTAATAGGTATTAATTTATAATTGGCTCATGAAAAAATTGATTTGATGATTAAAAAAAAAACAAGTTATAACTTTATTTGACCATATCATAAACTAAAAACTTTAATTAAATTATTCAAAATATTTTTAAAATCTATAAATTCTCTCACAAAATTAGTAAATTTGTCTAATATTTACATTTTTGAATATGTTTAATATAAATATGACGTTTTTGAAAAATATCGCCTAAAAATATTTTAGGCCATAAAGTAATGGGATACAAATTAATTTTGCTAGCTTTCAAAAATAATATTTTTAAACTAAACGTATTTAAAATTGTTAATTTTATACTTTTTTTATAAATTCCGTGATATAATTTAAAGATTGTAAGAATAATTTGGACATTATAAATAATATATATTTATTTAGCCACATCACAAATTTAAAAATTTATTTGAAATATTTAAATTGTTTTTAAAATCTGTAAAATATCTCACAAAATTAGTAAAATAATCTAAAAAATATTACTTTAAAATACGTTTGATGTAAAAAATATACTTTTAAAAGATGTGACCTAATTTTTTTTTAAAATCATAGATGATGAACTAAAAATAGATTTTTTCTCTCAATTTAACAATCCCAAACATAGTTAAGGGATTGATCATATACATTCTAAATAACCATTTTACCATCTTTTCAACCTTTTTCCTTGTTATATGATATTAAGTTGATTATTTTGTTTTTAATATATTTTTATTGTACTTTATTTGAATAACCACACTCCTCGTCCTTTATCACATCTTTTTTTATTACAAAAGAGACCCAGAGGATCGGTTAGAGGTAACAACGATTATACTAAAATATTATTAACCACATCGGGATTGTAGTCAACTCTAGGTGTCTTCCACCCCATCCTATCCTTGGTAATGATACTCCAAATCCCATCTGGTGGGTCTTCAAGTAGAACAAACCTATCACTACTCTTCATATGCCCTCTCATGCTAGCCAATCTGTACATGAATTAGCCTCCCGATAAATGCCCCGGAGCGTGAATCCCGTGTTCCTTGCTAAATCTAACCGGATACATGTTATTCAATGAGCCCCTGACCCCAACCATTTTCGACCCTATGTATTGCCTCAATCGCTTCCCAGGAATCGATTTCTATTACGATCTCTTTAATTCCCATACTCTCCACTAGCTTCAAACCCCCACTCAATGCAATTAGCTCCAATAATACTGGATTATCAAGATTGATTCTCATAGTGAAACCTCTAATCCATTCCCTGTTCTTATCTCTCATGACACCACCACTTCCTCCTACCTTACGCCCCTTGTTGCAACTTCCATCAGTGTTTAGTTTGAACCCTCTAGTGGGCCTTGGCCATCCAACTAGAGTCACCCCATACTTACGCGACAACACTCTACCTAATAAAAATCCCCATGCTTTACTATATATTTGTGCTAGGTATTTCGCCTTCCTTACAACTACTATACCGTGAGGAAAGTCACTGCCATTAAATACTCTTTGGTTCCTTTCTTTCCATATAGTATCTATAAGAGCTCTGAAGAATACATTCCAATTGATTTCCGCAAATAACTTATGACATGACAAGTTTCGTAGCCACTACTCTCTCCCTTCCAGTACAGGGTTCCCACCAATAACAATTAATCTGCTGTTGTCCAAACTCATAGCAGTCCGAGCTGCTGTTGGGGAGGAGTATTCAAACTCCCTGTTTCCCGACTCTAAGTTGCTGGCCCCAAGTGTTTCCTATTGTTCGAGTCCTCCTCCAGATCGTAACGCCCTCCAGGCTCCCTCAGCGGCCTGTAATGGCCTCTTATCTGTCCAAGGATGCGTCAGATCAACCCCATTCTGTACCTGCATAAGAAAAAGCATGGTAAGTCTTCAAAAAAAGTGAATGCATCTGACCTGTTGCTGCAACTCTCCATCAAGTATCCCTTCTGTTGTGAAATGATTGACGGCATCCCAGTTGAACATTCCTCCTTCAAGCTCATTCGACCATCTCCCATTTTTTATCACCCCATCCCTAAGACAAGACCAGACATCCCTTACTCTCACACAACTCCTGAACAAATGAAGAGCATTCTCTTCTAAACTACCACACAACTCACAAACACCCGAAACCTCCACTCATAGCCTAACAAGGCTGTCTTTCGTCGCTATTCTCTCTTGAACAACATGCCAGAGAAAAACACGAGTCCTTTGAGGGCACTTTAAACGCCAAATCTTGTTCCATATACGACCCGTATCTTATTTTCTAGGTAACTCTTCCCATTTGGCTGACTTGACCGAATATATCCCATTAATTTCCTGCATCCAAGACAATATATCTCTATTCTCTTCGCCCCTCTCCACCCTAATACATGTAATGTCCAGTAATTTAGAAGGCGAGAGAAGCTAATGAAAATCTTCCCAATCCCATGACCCGTCTTGACGAACATATTCCCTAACACTCTTCGAAATATCCCCACCATCCACTTCACCTATGACATGGTCTATAAGCGTAGAATAACCCATCCACTAATCTAACCAAAAAGACATATCTCTCCCATTTTAACAAGCCATCGGGATCCCCGTCTCAACATGTCAATACCTTCCGCAATGGCCCTTACACATACGTGAATCGCTATTTTTAACTATGTATTGAGGAGGCGTCACATTAAAATACTTCTCCTTTATTATAATATGCCATACAGTCGATTGATTATGTAACATCTTCCACCCTAACTTCCCTAAGAGGGTTTTATTCATATCTTCAGCTAAACGGAAACCCAACCCCTCCAAACTCTTAGGCTTACATAAATTCGTCCAAGCGATCCAATTTATCTTTTCCTGGTCTTCCGAAGACCCCCAAATGAATTCCTTTCGAATTTTGTCTATTTCATCACACACATAAACCAACAATTTCTCCACTTGCATAATATACATCGGGGATGCACTAAGAATAGATTGAGCAAGCGTAATGCGACATGCTAGAGAAAGTGTGATACTCTTCCATTTGGCTAGCTTCCCACGTAGGTCATTGATAAGCTCACCAAAAAAACCCTTGGACTACGCCCTGAAAGGATGTGGACCCCAAGATATTTACCAATTTCCTCACTCCTTTGGTGATTACTTCTTACTGCAATGCTAGATGCCAACTCCTCCTCAATATTTTTTGAAAAATAAATAATTGATTTCTCTTTACTAATTGTCTGACCCGCATCCTTGCAAAACATATCCAACGCATCCTGTAACACTACAAAATTATCAATAGAAGCTTCTACAAAAATAATTAAGTCATCAGGAAAAAAATATAAGTGATTGGAGTCCCCCCCTGATTTAAGTCGAATAGGTTCCTACATTCCATCCTCAACCAACCCCTGGATTAGCAAATAAAGTCTCTCCATACAAATCACGAACAAATAAGGCGGTATAGGACCGCCTTGTCGAATACCTCTCCTAGGCTTGATCTGAGATAATGGCGATCCTCTCCATATAACCTTCAACTTGTTATCCTCCAAACCTGAAATAACCACCAACATCCACCTATGCGGCACTCCCAAACTCTCAAAAGATTGCTTTATGAAACTCCATCTTATCTTATCATAAGATTTTGCAAGGTCCACTTTGAATGCCATATAACCCTTCCTCCCCTTAGCGTGTCTCATAACAAAATCCACTTCATTTACTAGAACAACATTATCTATAGTTGATCGGTGAAGCAAAAAACTGCTTTGGTAAGAACCAATATATTCCGCTAACATAGGCCACAATCTATTAACCAAAACCTTCATACATATTTTGTAGCACATGTTAATTAGACTAATGGGTCTAAATTGCGAAAGATACTCCAGATCGTCAACTTAGGGATAAGGTGAATAAAAGTACCAAGGACCTCTTTCAGATATCTTCCAATTGCCAATGCCTTTTGGAATATGTCGCAAACCGAGGACCCCACTATATCCCAACACTTTTGATAAAAACCCGCTGTCATCCCATCAGGTCCATGCTCCTTATGGGGAGACATTTGGGAAACCGCAATTCAGACTTCTTCATCAATCACATCACCTTTTAGTAACTCAATGTACCCCGCCTCGAAAGCCTGGAGTTGCGGTAATTCAAACAAACTCAGAGATGTAACTTCAAGTGAAAATAGCTCCTCAAATAATCCCTTAACCCATGCTTTCTCGATTTCACTGTCCAAAATCTAGTCGTTATTCCTATCCTTGATTCACAAATTTTCAGTCTTCTCCTTCTTGATTTGAGCCGCACAATGATAATAAATTGAATATTCCTCTCCCACGAATTAATCCATTCCATGTGTGCCCTGTCGAACCAAAAAAGTTCCTCCTGTTCTAATCGACTTTCATATTCCCCACTCAAACGCTTCTCTAAGCTAACTAAGGATGAATTGTAAGACTATTGAATTGCCTTTTGGGCACCCGCAATTCTAACTAACACTCTCGTCTTCTTCCGAAATATATCCCCAAAAACCTCAAACTTCCAAAATTCCAACTCTTTTCTCACGGCATCAATATTTTCTCCAAAGTTCCTATTCTCCTTTCCCCAACTTTGATCAACTACGTTTTGGAAACCCTCGTATAGGCACCAAGCAGACTCAAAATGGAAGCGTCTCTTACATCAATTCAAATGTGGTTGAGTCGCAAGGTTAATGACAATCGATACATGATCTGAATAAACTCGCAAAAAATGTGAAACTCTAGATGCCCCAAACGTATCGTACCAACACCGGTTACCGTATGATCTAACCAAATATTTTAAAATACGAAGCCCCGATCGCCAAGAGTCGCTCCACATTAACCTTGGCCCCTCGAAACCCCCCACTACTAGATATGGCTCCTGTATAAGACTCGATGCCTCCTCTAGCGGCTCCTATAAGGGCTTCCTAAACAAACTTCTCGTACTTGCGTACAATGTAGACAGAATCCAAGAAACAAACAAGTCTTTTGAAATTCGTAAATCGATTACCTGCTTACTAGCCGATAAAATCTGGACCAGTAGGTGAGGTTGATTCCAAAAAACCAAAATCCCGCCAGAGAATCCAACCGCCTCGACTCTGATAGAATGTTCCATCTTAATCGATTTGATTATCTTCGTTGCTTCAGCTCCCGAAGCTTTATTCTATACTATAATAGCTAACAAAGGTTTATATTACGTAGTATGATCCTTAAAAGTGCACCTAAAGCCGTCACTCACTATTAGCCTCTCTATAATTCCAAAACAAAACATTAACCGGACGATTAGTCGAAGACCAATTCCCGCAATTAATTTTGTAAAATGTACTATCCATAAAGCATAAAGTATAGAATAAAACCTCTAAACCAATCAAGACTAAGAAAAAACAAATTCAAAGAAAGGGAAGAAAATCAAATCCCAGTAGGTATGCATGGTGGATACTCTAGGAAGTGGAAAAACTCGAAAGCTTTCCATCTTCCTCGCATTCCATACCCGTGTCATCAACTTTTGTTATATTCTGAACATCACACTCTATGTGGCTGAGCTGGAACCTTCCTGTTATACTCACTTTTACCATACCTGAGCTGTCAACCATATGGATATCCATACCCGAATTTGAAACAACTAGTTGCCCCAGATCATTACTTCCCTCCCTCGTCTGAATTTTGTCCTCAGAAACTACTGCATGAGATGCCCACATGGAGTTACAGTCCTCGATTGCAGCTGTTTGGAACAGACCAATGAAGGGGAAATGCCCACGTTGCTCGTGGGAGGAATTATCTGCGAAATTACCTTACCCAGCCCCTGCGCACTCCCCTTGTAACAGTACCAGTTCGCTATTGTGCCACCCCTGGAGTTTCGAAATGTTCAATATGGTCTGTGTGCTCAATTAAATTCCCTAATCCATTATCTCCATTTCCACCCATATCCAACACCCTACCTTTCCTACCACCTTCCACCGTTTACATTAAAGCTCCATCAGTAACCTCAATACGCCCCTCTATACGGACCACATTACACTCAACCTTCGTATCATCAACTGGAACAATCTCGCACTCAGGCACCCCATTTTCGCCTTTATTTTTTCTTATTTTTCTCTTTATGCTTTGGCTACGGTCCAACAAACTCCCCATCTAGAACCCAATGTTTATAGAAATTGAAAAAACCCCCCTCCAATTTATTGGACATAGAATCAATAACCTTGTGCTGAACACTATCCTTATCTACATTAGAATTAACTTTAATACCCTCATTCCCCATTGTTCTTTCCACAACAGTCCCCACAGTCACACCGTTCCCCTCACCTTTATCGCCACATCCGCTTCCCACTTCCCTACCCAATGAAGCTAGAACCTCGTATCTCGACCCTTTAGCTCGCTCACTCTTCGGTGCATTCCTCTTCTTACTAGGTGTTGAAATTACCTTCCTACCCCCTACATTATTGTCCTTATGAGTCGGCATTTGTTGTTGGGATCCCCCGATATTACGTGGCTGTCCTCTAGAACGGTCCACTGTCATCCATTCCCCGTACACAGGAGTATCCCTACCCTCAATATTTAGAATCTCTTTGTTAGTCACTTCCTCCTTCCCGCTACCATTCTCTCCTCCTACTCCTCCATTTTGATCCCCACATTCTCCTTGACGTGTCCGAATTTCCCACAATCGAAACAAATAAGATGAAAACCCTCATACTCAACCTTCTGTAAATGATTTTGAATACGGACAATCAAAACCAAAGGATTATTGAGTTCAACTTCTACCGCGATACGCGTGATTTTACCACGAGCCCGTGATTTCAGATCTACCCGCACCATTTTCCCAATCAAATTTCCTATAGCAGTAAGTATCTCCTCTGTATAATTAATTCAAGGTAACCACGATAATCTCACCCATACAGTAGTTCGAATAATTGATGCATCCTGTGGCATGAAATAGGGATCCCAGGGTCTAATTATCAAGTATTTATCAAGTACCATCCAGGGTCCCCCCTAAGGCTTTCTCATAATCCTCCAGACTAGTAAATTGAACTAGAAAATAACCAAAACACACCTCTACAATATCACTGTGAGATTTCAAAGACCATATTTGATGTAACTTATCGATAAGATATTCGAATATGACATTATACCCTAACAAGCGTATAATGAGAGTTTTTCCCATACCTTACACCCCTGGAGCTTTTGTTCTGCCGTGCGTATTAGTTGCGGGTACGTTGTATCGCCATTCGGAACATCATCCTCCATAACAAAACCTCCCAAATTATTTCTATTCCCAGTTGCGTTATTGGTGGTCGTGTCGTTCATAGAAGTGGAGGAATCATCTTGCCTCAGTGGTACCCCCTACTGCATCTCGGGTAGCCTCAAGAAACAATCTTGCTCTCCCATTGCTTACATCCTCGGCTAGTGTGGCCCGATTACCATATACTTCTAACGCCTTTTGTTCCACAACCTTATCACCTGCACCAACAAGCTTCCCATCACTATTACTGTTTGTATTGGTACTGATGATCTCCTGTTCCATGGCTTGCTTCCCAGTATCCTCTATTGACAACACCATTTCAGGATGCTCCATATCAATGGCGTAAGCAGGGTTTTCTCTAATAATCAGGGTTGTGCTTACTACTGTGATATCCCCTGCTTCTGTTTGTTTTTGCGCCGCCGAATCAAAATCCACCCCTGTTGCAGGTAGTCTCTTCCCATCATCGCCATTCCCATCGCCTGAGACGGGGGAGAGTTCATCTCGATCAACAAAAACTAGCGCACGCTTAGGCGCTCGGCTGGTCTCAAAACTGCTAAGGATTCCACTCCTACCTCTTCCTCAGAATCAGCCGTCGGAGAACCTTCATCCCTTAGAGAAAAACCTAATCCTTTTTTTCAAATGTTTCCTAACAGTCTGGGAAGTTTGATTAGATGATACAATTTCTCTTCTTGGGGTGTTTGGAACCGAAGAAAACGAAGATCATAGAATTCCGCTTACGTTATTATTGTTGCCGCTACTCGCTCTGACTTGTGCAGTTGGAGACCACATAGACGCCGGATTCTTCCCCCATCGAAACGTTAATTTGGAAAGAACATCCCCAAAAAGGAAAAAACTAACTTAATGAAGGAAGGTTTTTATTTGACCGGTACTGCTTAATTATATGGCATTCGGATTTCGCTATTGACTTTTGTCAAACAAAATATGAATTACATTAGATTAACCGCTATACCCACAAATGCTTAAAGTAATGATCACTTATTTTACATCAACATAAAAGGCTCAAGAATCTATGTTTTTTAATCCAAATACTATTTTTTTTGCTCCTTAAACTTATTTTGACCAAAAATAAATATCTATATTACATATTAGCAATTAACTACTTTTCTTATTTTTCCTCGTTCCCTATTTAGCTCAAATTCCTCCGTTTAGCTCCTTATATTTCTCATAAACTCATTTTTACTAAATTAAAATTCATCGCTTCACACTCGCATTTGAACAAGAAAAGAGAAATTTCTTCACTCACCTTCCTACCAAGCCGTTTTTCTAAACAAGAGAAAACGGCCGCCACTCAAGGACCATTCTCCACCATCGTCAACTCGGCTTTGTAAGTACCTGGGTAAAAAATTATTCTTTACCAATGAAACTATAAAACCTAAAACTCATCTCTGCACACTCGCATCGATTGGAACAATACAGAAAGGAATCTCTTCACACACACATTCCAGCAAGATGCTCTCCTGCACAAGAAATTTTCCGCCACTCGGGGATCAGTCTCCACCATTACCAACCTGACTTGACGAAGGACCCAAATTAAGGTAAAAATTATTTTTTACCATTGAAACTCTAAAAATTGAATTATTTTTAACCTAATTTCATCACTGTTACAGGTAGTCCTTAAAGACAAATTTTAGCGTCGATTAGGTTGCAAAATAACTGTTCACGTTTGCTTGTTTGGTTATTTAGTGATTATACCTATATCTCAATTAGCAAAATGTATTCTTGATGATCTTGACTACCTTAGTTTTCTTGCTAAAATTGGATGAATGATTCGGTTGTTATGTGTTTTATGTTCTTAATATATTACTTCAGTTTGAACAAAAAAAAATCACAATTAAATTATTGTGAGCCATTAAATTTCTTCTACCCAGAATTTGTAGTTAAAGCTTTATTAGCCTGATATCATTCAAGTTTGCTGCTTATGATATAGTATTTTTTTTTTTTTTGTCAAAATATAGTTTAATGTAGCTAGGTTCAGTTTATTTATTTTGAGCATATTCTATTTTAGGCTATGACCTAAAAATAATTTTTTAACTAAATGTTTTAAAAATACCATTTTTTTTTAATTGAACGTTTTCAAAAATATTATTTATAAACTGTTTTACTATGAGATATTTTATCGATTTTAAAAATAATTTAAACATTTTAAATAGAATTTTTAGTTTGTGATGTGACAAATAAAGATATAATTTTTATAAAATATTCAAATTACTCTTAAAATCATAATAGTATTTCACAGAATTAGTAAAATTGTCTAAAAATAATACTTTTGAATACGTTTACCTTTAAAATGATATAAAACGTTTGACCTAAAAATAATTTAGACCATTGATTATAGCCTAAAAATGAAATGTGCTTTTTTATTTTTGAAATAAAATTAATTTTAAACTATTACATATGACCTAAAAATATTATTAGGCTAAACATTTCAAAAATACTATTTTTTTTAAATTAAATGTCTTCAAAAATATTATTTATAAACTATTTTACTAATTTTGTGATATATTTTATCGATTTTAAGAATAATTTGAACATTCGAAGAGAATTCTTAGTTTGTGAGGTAATAAATAAAGATATAACTTATATAAAATATTCTATTACTTTTAAAATTTTAAAAATATTTTATAAAATTAGTAAAATACACTAAAAATAATATTTTGAATATGTTTGCCTTTAAAATGAAATTTGCTCTGAAAGAGTAATGCTGGGTATCACCCAAAAAGTGATCACCCAAATATCACCTTCCTAGGTGGTCCAATGAAACTGTTTCATATAAGAGAGAGAAAAAAATTAATCAGGAAAGAGAAACAGTTTCATTGAACCACCTAGGAAGGTGATATTTGGGTGATCACTTTTTGGGTGATACCCAGCATTAAGCTTTTTGAAATAAAATGTGTTTATAAATGTACTTCTTATATGCTGCTTAAAGGAACTCTTATGTGAGCTATTTAATTTATAATACGTCCAATTTGTAGATGCTGCGCGCTTTTATGTAGCCTGATATTATTAATGATTTGCGGCATATGGTATAACCAAGAACAAGTCTATAAGGTTGGCAAGTTGTCCTAATTATATAATATCTGAAACCAAGAACGAGTCTATATATAGAAGCCAGCTTATTCTGTTCATCTTCCCAAATCACAGTACATCTTCCCGAATCAGAGTCTAAGTCGAAGTGGATAAAATAGCTGCACAAGGCTTGATTCTCTGAAATTATGAGCATCTCGAAACCCATGGTACTATCCTGGAAACAAACAGGAGCACGCCTTCTTGTGACTAGATATTTTGAACAATTTATTGCTACTGGCCGCTTGATGTGAGTGATATTTTAACTATAGAGGCATCTATTTTTAAACCTTCATTTTCATATTATTTATCAGTTTAAACATTGCATCCAGTTAAGTTATGGTATAAGTATTTGATACAATTTTGTGTGATCACTACACATGAAAATCGGTTTAAATTACAATAAAGTGATAGCATTTTTTATTAATATTATTTACATTCTAATATGTCAAACAATTACTCAATGCTAATAAAATTGGAAATCTACCCAAAAAAAAAACATAATGAGACTTGTTATGCAATAGTTTATTGGAAGACGAGGGAACAACTTTATCTTTTGAAGGCATGGTAAAAAAGAGTAATTTGGAAGTCTCACTAAGAGTTCACAATCCCCAGTTTTACTGGAAGGTTATTCTCTAATTTTATTCTTATCTCATATATATATATATATATATGCTTGTGTAATGCAATATTCTTTTTTCAGATAGCAACGCGAGGTCATTTAGGTGTGGCGGATGCGTATATAGATGGCGACTTTTCACTTGTTGATAAAAATTATGGTCTTGTTAACCTTTTTATGGTTTGTGAATGAAAATTTAATATTTTAAATTTTTGCATTTTACAGCTAAAATTAATTTTGCAGATATTTACGGCCAACACTGAGCTAAATGATTCTATGATGAGATCACATTCGATGAGGTAGAGGAGGTTAATAATGGAATTGAACTACCTAGCTATGTGCATATGGTAAATTATTCGAGATTCTAATTGGTATTTATCTGTCTTATATATACGTACATCTAGCGGCTGGTGGTCCCCGTTAATTCTCACAACAGGATTAGCATCGGCAATATCTGCTCTTCGTCATGTTTTAAAACAAAACACTTTAACTCAGGCTCGTCGGAATATCTCGCGCCATTACGATTTGGTAAGATAAATATGTTTTCCAAGTGCCGGAATTAGTCTTTCTATGTGGATTGATTCAAAATATATATTACCTTTCCTCACACTCACAGGGAAATGAAGTTTTTTCTCTATTAATGGATGAACCAATGGTGTATTCTTGTGCAATATTCGAGGTTTGAATTTGAGTCTTGTGTTTTCTTTTCCACTTTTGGCAAACACAACCTAATTTTTTTCGATATTAGGGTGAAGGTGAAGAGTTGAAAGTTGCGCAACTCAGAAAAATATCACGCTTGATTGAAAAGACGAAAATAAGTAAGGAACATCACATTCTCGAGATTGGATTTGGTTGGGGATTTTTCGCTATTGAAGCTGTAAAGCGCACCGGGTGTAAATATACCGGCATCACATTATCCATTGAACAGCTCAAATATGCACAAGCAAAAGCCAAGGAAGCTGGCCTTCAGGATCATGATATTCAATTTATTTTGTGTGACTATCGCCAATTGCCAAAAACCTCAAAATTTGACAGAATTATAGCCGTGTAAATCACTAGACCTTTTTCAGTTGTCAATACATTTTAATATATATATCAAGTTAAGCTATTCGTAATCATTTGCAGTGAGATGATAGAACACGTTGGGCATGAATATATAGAAGGGTTTTTTAGTAGTTGTGATTCGCTACTGGAAGAAGATGGCCTTTTAGTTCTACAGGTAATCATTAATCATTTAACTAACTGAAATTTTCATTTACTCATATAATTTAGTGTTAATGTTTATAAGCTGAATTGATTTGTCCATATATACATAGTTCATATCGATAAAAGATGACAAGTACGAGGAATATAGGAAAAGCCCAGGCTTCATGAAAGAATATATATTCCATGGAGGATGCTTATTCTCGCTAAATCGACTGATCACAGCCATGGCAGCTGGATCCGGGTTTGGGTACATCTCATCTCATCTCATCATATTCCTTAATTTCCCTCAACCAATGTTCATCAAGTCAAGTCTCTCTATATATATATATATCGATTTATTGAATTTGTTAAATGCAGTGTTGATGATGTAGAAAGTATAGGAATTCATTATTATCAAACAATCAGATATTGGAGGGATAACTTCCTGAAAAATCAGAGGTAAACACCAATGACCATTGAGGATTTATATACAATACTCTTAATAACTGATGATGATTTGCTTGTGTTTTAGCATAATTCTGGAGTTGGGATTTGATGAAAAGTTCATCCGGACATGGATATATTATTTTGACTACTGTGCTGCTGGTTACAAGAGTGGCCTACTCGGAGATTACCAGGTATATATATATCTCCAGACGGAGGGTCACAATATACTACTTGTTTTCAACTCTTAATCTTTATCTCATTTTATTCCTGAAGCAATGATATATAGTTTATTCGATGAATCTTAATGTATATATTGATGCTGTGTTTTGTAGATTGTATTCTCACGACCAACAAATGCTGCATTATCTGGCAATCCATCTGTAGATGGTAGCTTTTAACAGAAACGATCTTTGTCTATTTGGAATAATGGTGGTTCTGTATTACATCACCCAGTCACTTTTAAGTTACATTGTTGTGTGTCTTGGTTTGGATCATGTAATAAAGGTCGTAATTGTATTTTCGTTATGTCAGCCCAATAATAATATTTGTATCTTTGTCGGGAATTTTATACTCCCTCCGTCCACAAATGTTTGTCACAATTTCTAAAAATGGATGTCCACAAAAGGTTGTCATTTTAAAATATCAAGAAACTTTTTTACATGTTCTACCAAATTTACCCTTATTTAATTTTCAAAAAGTAGAAGACATTAATTGCTTTTCTTAATCATTAAATAGTTGGTTGAGGGTAATTTAATAAAAGTAGAAGGCATTAATTGCTTTTCTTAATCTATGTGGAAAAAAAAGATATGACAAACATTTATGAACGGAGGGAGTAAATAAATATGTTCTTCGTCCCTACTTCAAAGTGATTTGATAAGAGTAATATATTAATTGCCATGTTCATAATAAATGCAACACCTCATATTTGTAGCAACATAGTATAAACGGTGTTTTGGGAAGCCTTTGTGACGGACTTATTGACAGAGTGTAGAGTGGCAGTATTTTTTTTTTTTTTTTTGTTCTATTAGAGTGGCAGTTCGAATCTTAAGAAAACATATATCTTTTGTAGGCTAAGATTAGTAATGATAATTCTTGCATCTTTACTAATTAAACTACATCCTCGATTAACTTTTTCTACATTTCTAAATACACGGGTAAAAGGATTCTTAAGGTGGGGGGTTTCACCTTTTTAATGGTGTTTTTGAAGTACAATATTATTTTTCGATTCAATTAAAAATTCTTTTTTACAGAACCATGATAGATATTGGGACATACAACTACACTCGATGATTTACTAAGACATGGTGAATTTTGCCGGTCTCCAATAATTAAGACGTGCGTTTAAAACTCATGAATTTATAATTTAGGAGGGACGTTCTAGTAAACAGATTTGATGAATATATTAAATAAGATTGAATTTTATATTTAATAAATTTATAGGTGAATTATATTTAGAGTTTTGGAGACCATTTTTTTCTCTATAAAGTATGGTTCAGGAATTTTTTTTTATTAGAGATATCTGTTTTGACAATTGTTTTTCCTACCTTTACTAACACTAAAAGACAAAAAAAGTGTGATTTCATTGTTTCTCTCTTCACTACCTACCTCTACCCACCTACCTCTAACCTCCGACCACTTACCACCGACCTCCGACCTCCGACCTCCGACCACCGACCACCGACCTCCGACCACCAGTCACCAATCACCGGAAAAACATAGAGTATCGGAAAAAATTGATGAGTACTCTAAGAAAATCTCAGAGTACGCTAAGAAAACTCTTGGGGTACTCTAAGAAATCTCGGAGTACTCTAAGAAAATCTCGGAGTACTTTAAGAAAAATCTCGGAGTACTCTTAAGAATTGTGGATTACTCTAAAAAAATTACAGTTTAATTTAAAAAAAATAATGAGTCTAAATAAAAATTAGTGAGTATTATTAAAAGACATATATTGTTACACAAGAAAAAAAAGGAAAATCTACCATGTCTACCGAAACAAAAACAAAAAGTTGGCTTCTCCGGCGAAAACAGTAGTCGAACAGCAAACAGCAGTCACCAAGCTCACCACCTACTTCTCACGAAGGTGGAGAACTCCGGTGAGTTCGAACTAGATGTCGCCTGAGAAGAGCAAGAGAACTCCGGTGACAGATTCACGAACAGGCTGCGAATCACAAACGGGCTGCGAGTCTTCTCCAGCGAATCTACTGCTATAATGGCTTCGCTGTCTTCTTCGATCTCCAAGGCCCAGAGCTCCGCCGTTAGGAACCTCCATCAACAACCAAAACGTTCTCCTTCACGGCAGAAGCTTCCCAACTCCAGGCATGGCTCGAACGAATGTTAGACTAATACTTTCATGGACGAGCAGATCTGTTGCAATGGATCTCGAACAAGAAGAAGAAGGAGCTTCTTCCGGAGTATTATAGACAGTACTCCGATTATGCTGGAGTATTGGTGCTCGCCGGAGCTTCAAGAAGAAGAAGGAGCTTCAACCTCCATGGAAGGAGAGAGGACAAGAAGAAGAAAGAGCTTTTGATCTGTTCCATGGATGACCAATTTTACTGGAGTATTAGTACTAGCCGGAGCTTGAACCTCCATGGAAGGAGAGATATGAGCTCTGTGGTGGTGGTGGGGGGGTGCCCATTTCGGTGGTGGTGGCTATATAGAGAGTTGAGCTCGGTGGTGGTGGTGGGGTGGCCATTTCGGTGGTGGTGTTATATAGAGAGGATAGATGCTCGGTGGTGGTGGTGGGGTGGCAATTTAGGTGGTGGTATTAGGTAGATAGGAGAGATGAGAGAGTTTTGTGAGGGATAAGAGAGTTACGGGAAATGAAAAATGAGGAATAATGTTATAAAAATATTATATATAGTGGGGAAAAAACAAAAGAGGGTATAAATGTAATAGGGATATTAGGTTTCATGTGTTAAATCTTATTGGAGGTCTTTAGTAAGAAGAGCAAGAAAGAGAGGTTTGGATTGAGAAAGGGGGTGTGTGTTCAAGACCCTAAGTGGCATTTTCTCTAAATTTATAGCATAAGTGAGACGATTCTAGTGAGAACGAATTTGATAAATTTATTAAGGCTGGCTTTTTATTCTTGATGAATTCATACTCTAAAAAGGTGGTCCTAGTAAAAACGAACTTACGAATTCAATGACATATATTAAGATTGAGTTTATAGCTTTTAACGATTTCAAAACCCAAGAGAGGTAGTCTAATATGGATTGACAATTTTTCAGAAAATCATATATGTGAGTGTGAAGGTAGGGGATGCCTTCTATAATAAAGATAGTTTTTTTAACAATACTTAGGAAAGACAAGGTATACGCATGACCTTACTAAACGCGTGGAAATACAATATCGCAGAGTTTTTGCTTGAAAGACGGATTAAGTATGTAATGTGGGGGTCTGAATTGAAGAAATGGAAAATTCAAGAGTACGTTCACTTGATGGAATTTTATTGTTGTCTTACATTACTATGTGTCAATTTAAATGGAAACAAAATGGTTTGTGACCTTTTGGTTTCAAAATTAGGTTACTTTGATTTATTTAGTTTTTATACTAAAATACTTTACTTACTTCCAATTAAGTTCAATCTATGGTATTGAGGAACCAATTAATTTATCCTGACACGCGCGCCTCCACCACCACCCGCTAGACACCGACCCCGACCCAAGGTGACAAGGCATGGTCGTGGGAGAACTTTAAAATTAAATAAAATGAGTTTTGCTACCGGGTATTTATAGGATCTTTTTATACCGCTTTTTCTAAAAAATTGAACTTTGACTCATTTTCACAGACGTTTTTTATGTTATACGTTGTTCACATGAGGTTGAAGGCTTAGTTGGTTGTAACGCCTGTATGTACCGTTCAAATTTGAATGCCACCAAACACTCTCCTTGTCTCTTGCTAGTGATTAACGCTCTTTATGGGGATGGCTCGTTGGTGGTTATATAAACTAGCTTCCTTGTTTCATTTGGGACATGCCAAGAGAAGAGAAACAAATAGCTCTCCTATTATCTCCCCTCTCTAATTCTTTTGTGTTTGAAATTTTTCTAGGCAGTTCAAGCAAAACTTCAACCCTTGTTTAGAGAGTGTACTCTAAATAAGGGTTAGTAGAGCGAGCGTACCTTGGAAAACGAACGGTGAATACAGTTTAGCACCCGGGTGCACCATAAATTGTTTTTAAGGTAGTGGGCTTCTCCACGCTACTATAATGTAGTCGTCAAGTTCTTTAAATGTTAATTTTACAATTATAAATTGTTTTTTATATATATATCGATTTATTCCATTATTTACCAACAATTTTAGAAAAAATATGATGTTATTTTGATTAACGGTTGTATCCGAAATTAACGTGAACCTGGCCAGAGAATATAAGGAAATCGTTGTGGTGAAGATCGAAGAAATTTTTGGTGGAGATGGATTCTTGTGACGGGAAAATCAACACACTTATGAACTAACAACAAGATTTATGTGAATTTGAGGAGGTTTCCAATGAAGGAATGCGAACACATGTGAAACTCAACCACGTCTAGAGTCCTTGCAAAAGGAAAGATTTTTCTACAACTAATTACTTGAAATTATCTTGCTTTCATGATGTGGTGTGTTTAGTTTTCCCTCGTAATATTATGTATTAGGTTTCCTTCTAAATGTAGTAGGATGAAAACTATTTTTTTGGGGGGAAGGGGGGGGGGGGTAGTAAATCATCACCTTGAATGATATAATGTGATCGAGGGTCCCTTTAATTAAAACACTTGTCTAAATTTGTTGGCATATAGCCTCCCTTAATAGGTTGTTTTAATGTGACAAATCCTCTTGTGTTTAGTGTGCTAACTACTATTGTTTTATACTTTCTATCTTGCACTCTAATTCATCAAAAAGATCATTCTTTTTCTTTTAGATCAAAGCTTTATTGTTTTATCTTAAGAAACTATTTCTCATACAAATGCTATTAACCTTATCCTTGTGTACATTGAGAATTAGCTTTAGTGATCAACTACAAAGTTTATGAGAATGATGTTCTCTACAACTCTCGTGAAGAAGGTTTTCGAATCCGAGCATCATAGTAAAAGATATACTCACTAGAAGGTGTTTTAAACCTTTGGTGCGGTACACCGGAAGAAAGATGCGGTACACCGCAGAGTCACGGACCAGAGGCGCGGTGCACAGGCTAGTCCGACCAGTAAGCAAAGAAATGTGCGGTACACCGGACTGAGGCGCGGTACACCGGACTGAGGCACGGACCAGGGACACGGTGCATAGGATAGTCCGACCAGTAAGCTTGAAGTTAAGACGAACGTCTTCGCGGTGCACCGGACCATACCCGCGGTACACCGCAAAGAAGGTTTTCCTGCAGCAAAATAAAGACAAAAGCAATAGATCCGTTGGAGATATTAATATATCCGTTGGAGACAAGTCTTATGACCGTTGGGAGCATTTTGCAGCTATAAATTGAAGGTCTTTCAAGGCTACAACTACACCTTCAACCCATATATACTTAGGGGCTTAATTGTTATCATCCAAGAAGGTGTCAAGAGCTTCATAGTTCATATCCACTCAATTAAGGAGTTAATCCAAGGAGCTATCAAAGTTATTATCTACTCAAAGAGGAGTTTACAAGCTTATAGTCATATCTACTCTTTAGGAGATTATCTAGCAAAGTTGTTTGCACCCCTTTAAACACTTTGTATCTATCCTCTTAAGTCTAGGTCTTGTAATAGATAGATTAAGAGAGAATTCAAGTATAGGGAGTATACTTGGTATCCTTGTGTTGAGATAGCATAAGTGTTTGAGTATCGAGAGTATACTTGATGTCCTTGTGTTGCGATAGCACAAGTGTTTGTCCTTCGTGTTATCGAAGAGGTTGTAAGGGTTATTGTGTTCTCAACCCGGTTAAGAGAGACACGGGAGCTTAGTGAAAAGCTTGAAATCCTAAGGAGGCTTCCTTAGGTAGTGGATGTAGGGAAACCGAACCACTATAAATCGTGTGTATCTTTCTATCCCTACTCTATTTACTTTCCGCATTTTATATGTTTGATAATATGCTAGTATGAATATTGTGATATTGATTATCTAGTTTATCTAACATATTGCCATCTAGAGTAGTTAGAGATTAGAAACTCGTTTTACTTGTATCAATTATATATCGAACCTCTTAGCTTATCCATTGCATGATCCCTTAAGAGTTTGATATATTAGTTGACTTAGAAGTTTCTTTCTTAAACTTATAATTGTCCAAAAGATTTTTAATTAGGCATTAATCTTATTAGTAATCCTATTCACCCCCCCTCTAGGACTTTCAATTGGTATCAGAGCCTAACTCTACGTGAATAGCTTAACCGTTAGTAGAGTAAACGATTTGGAATTTAATCTTTTGGAAGTGTTGTTTTCTACACAACCTCCATTCTCTTTGTAGGTGATCGTTACTTTGCTTGGAGGAAACTAATGGAAGAATTAATATACGAAAGACCGCTCAAATCTCGAAAAAGGAAAATCCGGTGATTTCTTTTCTTTATCTCGTATATTTACTTTGCGTTCCTCCTTATGGCTTGTGCTTATAATTATGAATTTGTTGTGATTTGATTAGTTGTGTTTATCATGTTTTATCTTGGGATATTATCTTGTGATACTTATCATTGTTTTAAATGTTATTAGTGTTATTGCATCTAATTCTCATGAATGATGTTTTTGCACTTTAGCTCTTAGAATTTTGGTAATTGCTTTTTAGTCCCCAAAATTTTCGAAATTGCACTTTGACCCCTCATAGTTATTATATTCTCCAAAGTGTCATAGTTTGGACTTCATATTCTTTCACTTGTAAAATTTGCCATTTTAGTTCATATCTTTGTAAAATTGCATTTTTAGTCCCTACTATGTGAAATTGCTTTTTAGTCCCTCAACGATTATAAATTGCACTTTTTATTCTTACAAGTTTTTATATCTTTTTAAAAGTGCCTATTGTTTGATAAAAGGGGAAAAAGATCAAAGATATTAGTTTACACTTTCAAATCTTAATTTATCTTTGATCACAAATTTGCATTTTCATATGGGTGAGTTTTTAAAGAAATTGTTTTTCAAAAATATTTTTCCGATAATCGTTTGCATTTTCCATAGCATTTCAAAAATGTTTTATGCATAGTATTATGGGAATTCTATCAATTATTGGTCATTAACTCATTTGCATGAATTTGCTTTGCTTACTATCTTTATGATGTGCTTCATTATGTGCTTATATGGTTTATTCCCTATTGTGCTAATATCTTGTATAACTTGACCTTTTCTTGCTTAAAATTGCTTAGTTTTTACATTGGGTCTCTTTGTACTTTTTAGAAAATATAGGGGTATTTATGAAATAAACTGCTTTATGTGTTTTCGGGATTTCCACGTTGAATCTTTTCAAAACAAAAGCGTTTTTAGTTGTTTTAAAATATCTCTATACTATTGGGGAGTTTTCGTATTAACTTCGGGTGTTTATGCAAATTGCCTATTTTCAAAATCTCTCTTCTTACTCCTTTTGGTCGAGCTTTAGTGCGGTGCACCGCAACAATGGTCCGGTACACCGCGATTTGGGGTTTATTGTTCTATCTTGCATTATGGTCCCTATTGGTTGAAAATATTGCATTGTGATCCCTATAGGTTGAAAAATATTAATTTAAGATCCCTATAGTTTGAACAAATTGCATTTAGCTTTCTTTGCTTGAATATTAGACCTTGGTCCCTATTGTCTTGAGAAAGTTATACTTAGGTCCTTGAAGGTTTTCAAAATTGCATTTAGTCCCTAAACATTTGAAAAATGCATTTTGACCCCCATACTTTTCAAAGTTTAAATTTTACCCCTAGATTTCTTAAAATCGGTTTCAAATTATTCTTTGGGTGTTTTTAATCTTCATATTATCCTACTTGGTCATTATTGTGGTTGTTTTGGATTTTTAGTTGTTTATGCTTTGAATGCTTATGAATCCATGTTTTGGATATTTAGGATTTTATTGCTACTTGGTTAAATTTGGATGATTGGTTTAAGATGCTATGTGTTCAACTTGGATAATTGGTTATGTATGCGTTGTTGAATGTTAGTTGCTTAAATTTTATGCTTCAGATATTATTTAAATGTGTTAATGTTGCTAACATTTTCCTTGATGATATAGGTACTATTGCATCATTCATCCTTGATCTTATTCTATATTGTTTTATAGTCCCTTTAGTTTGTTCAAATTAATCTTAGTTCTTCAAATGGTTGAAAATTGCATTTAGGTCCATTGAAGTTTTTCAAAATTGCGTTTAGTCCCTAAACTTTTTGGAAAATACATCTTGACCCCTTTGCTTTTCAAAAATGACAATTTACCCCATGATTTCTTAAAATTGATTCAAATATTCTTATTGGTAAAAAGGGGAGAAATTATTGGTCAAACTTTTCAAAATTGAAACAAACACTCTATGCATTTCGTGAGGGGGAGTTTTTTGTAAATTATCTTTAAAAACTAAAATGCTTGATTAATTGTTTGCACTAATCGTTAATTGCACTAATCGTTGCGTTGTTAGAAAGCTTATAAGATGAAAACCTATCGATCAAGAAATTGGTAAAATGTCTCCATCCCTTATCCTTTTCATGCTTTGCAATTGTTGATCTTTGTGCATCTCAAATTAAAATGTTTTAATTGCTCGTAAACCCTTGATATCTCTATATTGTTTTTCAAAATCTATTCACTTGAGTTTTTGCTCTTCTATGATTATTTGTTTGATCTTATTTTATTATCCCGTCTTTTTGATGAAGACAAAGGGGGAGAAATATGTGCACTAAAACTTTCAAATTGCACTTTTAAATACTCACAAATGCATTTCACATCTTATATTCATCTTTACTTAAATGCTCATTGTGAGGGGGAGCTATATTTGATAAGAGCTTATACTTTCATATCATTCCTAAGGTGTTTTAGTGAAGGATTTGTCATCATCAAAAAGGGGGAGATTGTTGGCATATAGCCTCCCTTAATAGGTTGTTTTAATGTGACAAATCCTCTTGTGTTTAGTGTGCTAACTACTATTGTTTTATACTTTCTATCTTGCACTCTAATTCATCAAAAAGATCATTCTTTTTCTTTTAGATCAAAGCTTTATTGTTTTATCTTAAGAAACTATTTCTCATACAAATGCTATTAACCTTATCCTTGTGTACATTGAGAATTAGCTTTAGTGATCAACTACAAAGTTTATGAGAATGATGTTCTCTACAACTCTCGTGAAGAAGGTTTTCGAATCCGAGCATCATAGTAAAAGATATACTCACTAGAAGGTGTTTTAAACCTTTGGTGCGGTACACCGGAAGAAAGATGCGGTACACCGCAGAGTCACGGACCAGAGGCGCGGTGCACAGGCTAGTCCGACCAGTAAGCAAAGAAATGTGCGGTACACCGGACTGAGGCGCGGTACACCGGACTGAGGCACGGACCAGGGACACGGTGCATAGGATAGTCCGACCAGTAAGCTTGAAGTTAAGACGAACGTCTTCGCGGTGCACCGGACCATACCCGCGGTACACCGCAAAGAAGGTTTTCCTGCAGCAAAATAAAGACAAAAGCAATAGATCCGTTGGAGATATTAATATATCCGTTGGAGACAAGTCTTATGACCGTTGGGAGCATTTTGCAGCTATAAATTGAAGGTCTTTCAAGGCTACAACTACACCTTCAACCCATATATACTTAGGGGCTTAATTGTTATCATCCAAGAAGGTGTCAAGAGCTTCATAGTTCATATCCACTCAATTAAGGAGTTAATCCAAGGAGCTATCAAAGTTATTATCTACTCAAAGAGGAGTTTACAAGCTTATAGTCATATCTACTCTTTAGGAGATTATCTAGCAAAGTTGTTTGCACCCCTTTAAACACTTTGTATCTATCCTCTTAAGTCTAGGTCTTGTAATAGATAGATTAAGAGAGAATTCAAGTATAGGGAGTATACTTGGTATCCTTGTGTTGAGATAGCATAAGTGTTTGAGTATCGAGAGTATACTTGATGTCCTTGTGTTGCGATAGCACAAGTGTTTGTCCTTCGTGTTATCGAAGAGGTTGTAAGGGTTATTGTGTTCTCAACCCGGTTAAGAGAGACACGGGAGCTTAGTGAAAAGCTTGAAATCCTAAGGAGGCTTCCTTAGGTAGTGGATGTAGGGAAACCGAACCACTATAAATCGTGTGTATCTTTCTATCCCTACTCTATTTACTTTCCGCATTTTATATGTTTGATAATATGCTAGTATGAATATTGTGATATTGATTATCTAGTTTATCTAACATATTGCCATCTAGAGTAGTTAGAGATTAGAAACTCGTTTTACTTGTATCAATTATATATCGAACCTCTTAGCTTATCCATTGCATGATCCCTTAAGAGTTTGATATATTAGTTGACTTAGAAGTTTCTTTCTTAAACTTATAATTGTCCAAAAGATTTTTAATTAGGCATTAATCTTATTAGTAATCCTATTCACCCCCCCTCTAGGACTTTCAAAATTAATATGCATCTAATTTTGCTTGTGTTTACATGAATCTGTTGCTATGTGACATGGTAATATTTGACATGAATTTGTTAAAATTATTAACTGGGTCAAATGCTAGAAGTTTTCCACCTACTAGTAGGGGTGTGCATCGGTTTAGAAAACCCGCATAACCCGACCAACACGATTACACTAACCCGAAATAATACGGGTTAGTTTTCTATTGGGTGGGTTGCGGTTTACATTTTAGAAAAATTATACACTTTTTGCGGGTCGCGGATTTTAAACTTGAAACCTGCAAACCCGCATACCCGCAAACCCGATTACCATGTAGTATAAATTATTAAAAAAAATTGTATTGCTCATTTTATTCTAATAAATTTGTATGGTCATGTGATTCTCACTCTATATTTCTTTTTTTATTCCTTCCCATTTAAATTTGTTAAATCCCTTGGTATTTCAAATACACTTTTTCAAATGAATCTGTTTTCATTTCAGTTATGATATTATCTCAATTTTTTGTTTAATTCATAAATTTATTTTTCTAAAATCTCATTTTATATTTTTTAAAATCAGTGATGATTTAAAATGTATATGAGTATATTAACTATATTTGTGTTGCAACATGCATTTGTAATATAATCCTGCCGAATGATTATGGATACAATTTCGGCTCATTTATTAAACTAAACCACCCGCAATGCACCCGCAAACCGCTCAACCCAAAAGTCAATGGTTTATATAATGGATTGTGCGGGTCTCATTTTTCAAAACCCGCACAACAATGGGCGGTTTGTGGGTTGAGTACTTTTCATCCAAAACCGACCCGCGCACACCCCTACCTACTAGCATAATTGGTGATTTTTGTCAAATATTAGAGATAATGAGACATAGGGACTTGAAAACACCCCCCCCCCCCCCCTCCCTCCAATCTCAACCCCATTTTCCTTTTCTTCTTACTAAAGACCTCAAATCAAATCTTACACTAAAATCCAAAAAATCAATTACAAATATACCCTCTTTTGTTTTTTTTATTTCTCTATATATATTAAATCATATTATTCTCTTTCTTCATTTTCATTTCCTGTAACCCTAAAAACTAAAAACTAAAAAACTCACTCCTCTATCCTCCCAAGCCATGGCTGCTCGAACTCTCCTCCCGCCTCCCAATCCATGGCTGCTCGAAGCCCATTCTCAAAAATCACCAGTTGCCTGAAGACAAAGATGAAGAGCTCGCGCCGTTCGAGCTTCCAGATTCGGTGAAGACGATCATTGCTGAGAAGATGAAGAGCTCGTGCCGTTCGAGCTTCCAGATCTAGCGAAGACGAGGATTACTGAGAAGACGAAGATGAAGAGCTTGGGTTGTTCGAGCTTCCAGATCCGGCAAAGACGAGCATTGCTGAGAAGACGAGGAGCTCGCGCCTTTCGAGCTTCCAGGTCCAGTGAAGGCGAGCACTGTTGAGAATACAAAGATGAAGAGCTCTCGCCGTTCGAGCTTCCAGATGCGGCGAAGGCGAGCAGTACTGAGAAGATGAATCTGGCCGGAGCTTCAGCCATGGCCGGAGCTTCGCACTTTGCTGGCTTCTTTTTTATTTTTGGTTTGTTCATAAAGTCTGAATCTGGTCAAACCAGATCCGGTTTTTTCTTTTCAAAAGTCGACTACACTTAAGACAATTGTAAAATTTAGTTTTTCTTTTTCTTTTTTAGCTAATTGATGTAGGATCTAAAGAGTTTTGTTTTACTTTTTTCTTTTTTTATTATTCATGTTGTAATCAATGAAAAGCTAATAAATTTTTTTTTTTTTAAACAATACTCTTTCGTTTTGTTGAGTACTCTATAAATTTGTGCAGTACTCCGTATTTTTTAATGGAGTACTCCAGATTTTTTATGTAGTACTCTATGTTTTCTAATTGAATACTTTTCAATTTTTACGATACTCTATATTATTTTCCGATACTCTATCATTTTTTTCCGATACTCATCAATTTTTAGAGTACTCGTCAATTTTCGGTGGTCGAAGTTGTAGGTCGGAGGTCGGTGGTCGGTGGTCGGAGGTCGGAGGTCGGTGGTAGGTGGGTATTTTAGTATTTTGTCATCTTTGAGGTCCTTTGAAAGAATTAAGATTTATTCCCCTCCTTATAGAGAATAAAATCTGTCTTCAAGACCCTATGTCTCATTCACCCCAAATATTAATAATACATAGAGAAAAAAGCATGTTAATAAACCTTTTAAATTAGTGACCACTAAGAAACCCAATTGTTACAACTACTATTTTATAACTTATCTGGTTTTAAAATTTACTCTTAATAGGGAAGGATAAATTTACTCTAGTACACCAATAATTTAAATATCTAAATATAAAACAAAAAATAATTGTTTTGAAATATAAAGTTGAAGTTGAAAACCAACTTGATAGAAAATCAAGGGACTTAGGGAAAGAGTATATAGTTCCACTATCCTAAAGAGTTTTTGTGAAACTGATAAGATTATACATAAATTTAGGGCCTCTTACACATCCCAATAAAATGGCATAGCTAAAAGAAAAATTATATATCTTTTAAAGATTATGAATTACATGTTCATATATTCAGGGTTGATTAAATTTGGAAGATGTCATATCAACTTGTAAGGAATTAAACAGGTTGCCCCATAAGACCCTAGATAAAACCCATGAACTGTGGAATGTTAGTTTACCTAAGCTAAAATACTTAAATATGTGGAGATTGTTGTCCAAGGTTGGCCTACCCGATATTGAAAAAGTCATCTCGGGCTTATGACTGTATATTTTAGCTATATTAAAAAGTGTTGCATGTTGATTCATATTCTTATGTGATATACTTATTACTCTAGATATGCATAAATATATTAAAGGATATGTTTTCTTGTAGAAGATAGTGTTGATTCTTATTCTCTTGTTATTATGTCTGCTAGTAATAACTCACATGCTAATACTGACATGCATGCTAGTAATAATACACCCTCTATTATGCCCTCCCTTAGTTTAGAGAATATCCTTGATAATGAACCATAAGGAGTAAAAGGTGTATAATAAAGTCCAGTTTTAGACCAGACTTTATCATTTTCCTCATCCCTATAAATATGCTTAGTATAGAGATAGTAGCATGATCCCTTATTGGTGAAGCTCCTAAGACATATGATGAGAATGTATAATTAATAGATAATACTTTTTTGTAATAATTCATTAATAGTGAAATATAATATACAATGTCATATCACAATTGGAGTCTAAAGTATTTGCTTATAGGTAGTAAACTAATTAGTAGCAAGTGAATTTCTAAGGGAAAAATTGAGACTTGATGGTTTAATGGGAAAATTCAAGACTAGACTAAGTAATTTTAGGTTTCGCCCTAAAGAAAGGCTTACCAAAGACAGTGGTCCTGGAGAGGTCGAACGAGATGAGTCTAAAATCCTATTTATTGAACGACCAAAGGTTCAACACACTACATTCACATCCCTACTATGCATTGTAGTGTTGATTAAGGTTGAGTTGCACTCTTAATGAATTTTTAGACTATGTGTGTGGTCCTTGGTGAGACTGGACTTGATGTATTCAATATTACTTTATTAAGGTTGAGTGTACTACTCTTAATGAATTCATATCCTATGTAGGTGGTTCGTGTAAGAACGGACTTGACAAATTTACCGACTATTGACTAAAGGAGAAGTTTAAAACTCTTAACGAATTCATAACGTAAGAGAGGCGTTCCTGGTGAACAGATTTGGTGAATGTATTACATTTGAGATTTACACATAATAAATTCATAGCCTAATGCGGTAGTCCTATTTTTATTTTATTTTTGTCAGAATGAAAAGGATTAAGCGCTATTACACATAAAATTAAGAAAATTAACAGCTCCAAACAAAGAGTAATTTTGACATTGTGAAAGTTTAACGTTACGCCGAGGTACATTTTGCCAAAGCATCTGCTGCAAAGTTAAAAGATCTATTGATATGAATGACCTTCCACAAAGGAAATTTGACAAGCCAGCTCTTCATTTTCTGCGATGATTGGAGAAATCTTCCATCAAAGACCTGGATTTTTTAGAATATCTTGAACCAGTTCAAGGTAGTCCTAGTGATTTGATGATTGTATCTTTTGCAGGTTAATGTGCTAAACCTTTCGATGAGGGATTAGGAGAAAACATGTTGGAATTGCAGCAGGTGGTTAAATTTATTTATATGGTGGTGGTGGTGGTGGTGGTGGTGGTGGTAATGATGGTGGAAGTGCCACATTATTTGTTTAATAAAAATAAATAAAATATTTAATAATAAAAGTTATAACGGTATAAAAAGATAAAAGGAATATTTATTACAAATAATTATTTTGCTAAGCATTTTTTTATAAAATAAATTATTAAAGGCTATTTTTAACAATAAGGTACTTTCATTAGTCATTTTTTAGCAATAATCTTCTTATATTATGATAACAAATATAATTAAAAATCAAAGTTATAAGTAAATAATAGATATTAAAGTATATTATAGAATAATCTCCCGAAAAAAAACTATATAATTGAAATAATACTCTGAAATGCTATAAATGTATAAAGTAACTATTTTTCAATGAGTATAGGGTTGTAAACAAGCCGAGTCGAGTCGAATACTAGATGTACAGGCTTGTTTGTTCAATGTTCTCGAGCCGAGCTCGAGCTTCCAATGATCCAAATCAGAAATGTTAGAAATTGTTTGTTTAACTTATAGAACATACTTTTTTTAGAGTCGAGCACGAGTTTCTCATGAACAATTAGTTTTTTTATGGTTGAAATTGGACTTTCATGAACGGTTGGTATTTGATGGAGTGTGTTGTATGAATATATGAAACATAACATTAGTGAATAAATAAATGTCTAAAGAAATTACATATATCCAATTTGATATTGAAGGTTTAATAATATATTTATAAGTAGATAATATATATTAATTTATAATTTATATAATTATAAACGAGCTCACGAGCTCACGAGTCGAGTTCGAGCAGACTCTTTATTTTGTCGAGCTTAATATGAAGCTTGAGCTTGAGCTTGTTTATATTCGAGTCGATTTCGAACGAGCTTTTCTCTTAGCCGAACTTGAACTGCTCGCGAGCGACTTGGTTCATTTAAAGCCCTAAATGGGTATATGAAAATTTGGAGTATGAAAATGAACATCTGCGGAGAATAGTCATAATCCTCAAACTCCTCCTTCATTTCATCCATGGTAGCAGATTTTTTTCTTCAAAAAAAAAAAAGAAATATCTAATTTATCTAATAGATTTTATTCATTATCAAATCGTATTCATTTATTTATTCCACTAATTTTCATCTTATTCTCCTTCTTCTCCTGTCTTATTCTAACTATTTGTATAATATATGGGTGAATTATATATAGGGTCTTAGGAGCACTATTTTTTCTCTATAGAGTAGTGTCTTGAAAGTTGTTATTCTTAGGGACCTCATTTTTTACAATAGTCTTTCCTACCCTTACTAACACTAAAAGACAAAATAGTATGATGTCACTGTTTTTCTCTCCTCTACCACTACCCACCTACCACCTACCCACCTACCACCCATCTCCGACCTCCGGCCACCGACCACCAACCACCGACCACCGATCTCCGACCACTGACCTCAGGTCACCAGTCACCGGAAAAAACATAGAGTATCGGAAAAAACTGAGAGTACTCTATGAAAAAGGGAGAGTATTCTTAGTTTTTTCCGATACTCTATGAAATAGAGAGAGTACTCCGAGAATTAAAAGAATACTCCAACAATTTAAACGAATACTCTATAAAAAAAGTCAAAGTACTCTATAAAATAGAGAGAGTACTCTATGAAATAGAGAGAGTACTCTTTGAATTTACATAAATACTCTACAAAAATCATGTGTAGCAATTTAAAAACCTTTCTATTCAAAATTTAAACCCAATTACAATAGATAAATAAAAAAAATCTAAACTAATTACAAGTTGACCAGTGGTCAAACCAGATCTGAAATAAATAAATAAATAAAAAAAAACTAAAGCTAACGCGTACTGTGTACGCGAGTAAAAAAAAAAAGCAGTCCGGCGAAGCACAAACCGGCGAAAGACTGATGAACCTATTTCCTGTTCATCTTCACATCTAGATCGAGCCTCCACTGCAGCTCCACAGCAACCACGAGCTCTTCTTCTCCAACATTCTCCTCCGGCGAGCTCTTCATCTGCCATGGCTGCGGCGAACAGCTTCCCTGCAACTGAGGCGAACGGCTCTCCTGCAACTCCGGCGAACAGCAACCTGGAGAAGAAGAAGCAGCGAGACCACCGATAGATCCACTCTTCACTCGCGGGCCTGGAGAAGAAGAAGCAGCGAGACCAGCACCGACGAGTGCTTCATCTGCCATGGTTGCGGCGAACAGCTTCCCTGCAACTGCGGCGAACGGCTCCCCTGCAACTCCGGCGAACAGCTACACTGCAAAATCCGGCGACACCTTCACTGCAACGCACGAACATCTTCACTGGTGGTCTCGCTTTGTCATCGAATGTACAGATCTGAAAAGAAAAGATCCAGATCTGGTTCGCAGCTAAACTAGATGCTATGGTGGTGCTTCAGTGCTAGGTTTCACAGTGGTGGTGGTGTGCTCGGCGGTGGTGGTGGTGGCCATTTCGGAGGTGGTGGTGGTTGTTGAGAGGAGAGAGGAGAGAAAGCAGTGAGGTGAGTAAATGAAATTAGAACGTGAATGAAATTAGAAATAGCAATTAGTGTATATAGGTATAGAAAAAACAAAAGAAGGGTAGTATAGTAATTGGGGTTTTGGGGTTCATGTGTTAAAAAGTTTCTGAGTTCTTTAGTAAAAAGAGGCTCTAGGTGGGGGTGCTAACTCGAAGAGGGGGGTGTCTTCAAAACCCTAAGTGTCATTATCTCATAATATATTTATTTCTTGACAAAAAAAAAAAGTATAATATATTTATTTCATTTTTACTTTTGTAGTATATGTAATCATCATGTTATTTATGTTGATCTTATGAATACTTGTTCCATATGATGAATGGTCGAAGGTTTATTAAACATCATTTTAATTTCAATTTGATTTTCTAAAAAAAATTGATCTTTGCTTATTAACTAATAAATATTGAAATATGCTCTTAACTTAGTTGGATTTTGTACCATTTCGAGTGATTCGAGTGAATTTGTATGTTGTAGATTAATTTAACTTGTAATTTGTGCTTGCATAGTTGCTCTCTAATTAAATGTTAGTGGATATGAATTCTGTCTTATGATGTTTGAGTTTCTTGATAGGGTAATTTCTATGACTAACAACAATTACTTGCCCAGTTGCATGATTAGTTGATGATGATGCATTATGTGATGCTTTAGGCTTTAGGCAATAGGCGATAGGTGATTTAATTACTAGGAGTAATTAGTTATGCTTTAAGCCTTTAGCCAATATGCAATAGCTATACAGACGATATAGCCTATGTGAATCTGTAATTATTTATCTCTTTAAAAGTTTGAGTAACTTGAAGATAGCTGACTCTTTTTGTTGTTTTATTACAGCTCTTTCAGGAATTCTTAGAGTTTTCACTCCTACTCTTGGTAGTGTTATCAAAAGAAATTCGGAATGTATAGAATGGGAATGGGCCGGGTGTCAGAATCGAAGTGGCTTTGATGAGGTCACCTTATGAAATATGTGGAAATCCTATTGAAAGGCATTATTTACCGAATGAAACAACATTTAATACATAAATTTGGCAATGTTACAGGTGCCCTAAAGTCTCTATTGAGGTGATAGAGTTCGGGCAACAATCCGCAACAGAACAACAAGCACCTAAGAGAAAAGTGGATAGGTTAGAGTGAACATTAAAAAGATAGGAGACCAAATAGAGAGCAAATGAAAGATGTACTTCTACTTGGGACAAGCCTAATTGAACTACAGAAGATACACCTCAAAATATAAACATGCGCCCTCACACGTGTTATTTCCATTAAATTATGGACGGAATACTTGTTTCAGCCTCACGCGATGAACGTCAAATGAAAGATGTGACTATGTTTTGAAACAAACAACTATTAAGAAATAAATTGGGTATTTACTCTAAAAGAAATGAGCCAATGTGACATCCTTATTTATCTAAGTACTGCAAAAAGGAAAAATATGAAACACTGCCTTTCTCAGAACATGTTGTATACATCAGAAAACTAAAACGTCAACATAAAAATGAGAAAACAGAGGTTGACACAACCCACCAATTGAAAAATTGCAACAATAAACAAGAAATGCTAATAAAAGACTAAGGACAAGTAAATCCTAGAAGATTACTTATTAATTATTTTTTGTAACCCAGCACGAAGAAGCAGCAGTTAGATAAGGCATGTTTTTGAAAGATTGGGCCAACCCATTCATAAGATCCTGATCTTGGTGTATATACTCCTCGGCACGACTCTTGAGAGTTAGGAACATGAACCACGGGTCGTATTGCATCACTTGTAGAACATCGCTAGAAGATGGACCAGGAATAGCCCGAGTCACTACAAAGTTTTGAGGTTTGTCACTTTGAGATAACACCCGAACCACACTAGGCCCAGAATATAAGTTGTGTAAACTGACCACCGCTTCCTCGTAAGCCCCACCAAGAAACATTCCTAAGTAGTAACCACCACCATCATCGGAAACACCACCTTCTCCGGTCAGTTCATGGAGAGGCAAGCTCGATTTACCACCAATAAACTTATCAATCTTCCCATGACTATCACCGGTTAAATCCAATAATATACCTTTTACCACCGGCTCTTCATCGAGCCTATGAATCGGAACAATAGGATACACTTGTTGGATACCCCAAAAATCAGGTAGTGACGTGAAAATCGATAGATTCACATGGTATTTACGGATTGGATTCAACGGCCCAAAAGCCTTCATCTCTAGAAAATCACATAACTCATCCGCAGCAGCTAATTGTTCAATATTCAGAACTCCTTCCTTAAACATCTCCACACAACTTTGTTTAAGCCTACAAGCATGGGACAAATAATTTTTATGATCTTTACGCGTAGCAGCAGCGGTTAACATTGCATAATCAGTACGAGCCTCCTCTGGAAACTCTTCTTCGCGCGCAAATGACGTCTTAAATGGAGAATCAGGGTCATGGGTAGAAGCAGAAACAGCTTCGAATACCAAAACTGAGTGGTGTGCGACAATTGCTCGACCACTTTGGCTGCATATTATTGGGTGTTTAATACCTTTACGATCACAAACAACTCTCACAGCTTGGACTACAGCAGAAGTATATTCATCGAGATCATATCCAACTGAATCATCAGATTCCTTGGATCTCGATCCGTCATAATCAATTCCGAGCCCACCACCAATGTCTATAATCTTCACATTAGCCCCAAGGCGGATCAATTCAGTGTAAATCTGAGCGGCTTCATGTACACCGCTAGCTAAAATATTTGTTGACGGAATTTGAGATCCCATACGGAAATGCAACAACTCAAGACAATCAAGCATTCCAGATTTCTCAAGTTTCTTCACAACACGAAGAATTTGAGTAGTTGTAAGACCGAATTTTTCATTTTCACCCAAGGTTCCGAAATGACCCAAATATTCAGTCCTCAGCTTGGCTGGAAGACCAATTACGGGCCTAACAGACATTTTCGTGCTGATATTGATTACCAAATCAAGCTCCTCTTCTTGCTCAACAACAATCACAGTGTTTAATAAAAGCTTACGACCAATTAAAGCAAGTGATATATATTCTGAATCTTTAAAACCATTGCAAAATAAAAGACCTTCGGGGCTACCTTTGCAGAGGCAACTCATAGCTAATAGAAGTTCCGGTTTGGATCCAACTGAAAGCCCAAACCGATAAGATGACCCGAACTTGACTATATCTTCAACTACAACACGATCTTGATTGCATTTCAGAGGGTATACACCTTGGTAATGTGATTCATAGCATTGAGACTCAATCGCGAAATCGAAAGCTGATTGGAGCGAATCTAGCCGATCTTTTAGCACATCCGGAAACCGAACAATGAGAGGGAGTGAAAACTCATAACCACCCAAAGACTTCGGGCCGGAAGCCTGTTTAACAACTTCCAAAAGATTAATTTCTTGATGAGGAAGGGTTTTTGTACCGAAGGGGCGTACAATAACATTGCCTGAGGAATTAACGGAAAAATAAGGCTCGCCCCATTGATCAATCCGGTACAAGGAGGAGGACAAGGCTGATGACCATGACATGGCGGCGGAGGTGGAAATGGAGGAAACAAAATCTTTGTGAGGTTTCTAGATTTTTTTATTTTTTTGCCATAACAAAGTGGGGATATATGTATAGTGTAGCCTGTCAAGGAAAGTAATTATAAGCATTATCGTATTATTTATTCCCACGTGTGTATATCATTTTTCTGAGCTTATATGGATTATTAAATTAATTTCGTGGATCTTCAATCCACAATTCGCTGCTTGCAAATGATTTTGCTTAATATAAAGCATGAGTAGTTCTTCAATTATTGAGATTTCATCTAGCAAAATGGACAGTCCACTCTGCAGCAAGTTCATCGTGCTTAGTCCTATCTGCCAAGTATTATCTTGAACAACTGGATTATATTTTTGAAATGGATCTGTTTGAATACGGATCTACTTACAGATGATCTTAGTGCAAGTAAAACCTTTGAAATCGTCAAAGCTGGACTCCAACTAGATTTCAACAAGTGCAAACTAACATTCGTGTCTTGAACACAACCTTCATAACTATCCCAATCTTAACTAATACCTAAGGGTAAATTTGCTATTTATTGAATATACATGATATATTTTTATTATTTTGCATCAACCAAGGACCAATAGTGTAGTTTTCCCAAAAATGTATTTTTCTAAAGGAAATCTAAAAAGTAAATTCACAATGCCATTGGATAATTTAGATGAAATAAAGGTTGTCAATAACTACTCAATCTGTAAATTGCATACCCGGTATTGGATTGTTGAGATGAGCATACCTTTGGAGGTTTGAATAGATAATCACTCCGGAACATTATGTCAAGAAAATATAAACATCCATCATATGATGTTCCTACGATATACAAAACATAACGATTCTGATTTCTTAGTATAATTGCTATAAATTACCCCCACCATATAAGAATTTCATAAAAATATAAGCTAAAGTACGATTACAGTGATAAAATTGTCGCCTTTGGGGGCAGCTGAGCAATCAGAAGGTGGGTCGCTATTCAGCTCCGCCGTCTCTTTTTTTATTCTCTTTTCCGATGACGAAACCAACGTCGTTGAGGCCATGACCGCCCTCCATCACCACCTGATCCGCCTATCTCTGAGTTTCCACTGTTCATCATTCCACTAGTGCTTTGAACAAAAACAAAAAAAAAAATCCACTAGTGACTTATATTCTACTGGAAATTGCAAAAATATCTCCTTTTCCGATTGTGATAATATTAATGCGAGATATCACCATTTTTGAATGTTCCAATCATAAATTAGAAAGAAAAAAATTAAATACGAGTGAGAAATAATATAATCGTGCTAGTAATTTATATGGGTGTTTGACCCGTTTTCACGCACCACGACTATTTCTATAGGAAATATCGTGCATAATCTCACTTAATCAGAACTAATGTTAAGGGATGGAATTCGAACCTTGCTTTACCCATGAAAAAAATATCAAAGTTCTGTCCAGGTAAGGAATTAAAACTTTTTTTTTATTATATAATCCGGGGGATATCTAATATTAAGTAGTAAGTACTCAATAATATATTGGTGATTGATCGTAGCAAATAAATTATTTGCTAAAAAAGTTTATACTAACCTTTTTTTAGTCGAAAGATAAATAGATTAAATTAAAACCAAGGTACAAAGTACATGGACATATTACAATAAGTTTAGTCTATACACCTGTAGCAAGAAAGTCATTAAAAAGAAGCGTAACTAATTGGGAAGGGTGTTTGGAGGCCCAGTTACTAGGCAAAAGATTGAGCATCTTTTGTTTAGCAAGCCAATCAGCCGAGGTGTTGAATCTCCTGTTGATGTGTGAAAAGGAGATGTTTAGTTTTTGCACCAGCTGCAAAATATCTTCAAAAAGAGGTTGTAGGAAGAGTATGCTAGAGAAAGATCTTGATTGGAGAGTCTTCACAATAGTTTGACAGTCACTCTTCACATGAATCTGATGTTGGTGGTATTTTTGTGCTGTTGAAACTGCATTCCTTATCCCAATTAATTCTGCTTCTACGGGTGAACTTGTTGAGTATTTCCAAGTATATCCATCCAAAAAAAAACCTTGTACATTACTGAAAATACAAGCAGAAGTTGCAATATTGAGAAGGGAAGAAAAAGAAACATCAGTGTATATAAGTAAATTGTTATAGGATAAAGCCGAATTGCTACACAAATTAGGAAGATTATTGTTTATAGGGGCAGTTGATTCATTGTTTATTGTAACAGTAACTGTAGTAACTTTAGAGATAGTACATGTATTTTTTGTAATTGGGGTAGTATTTTTTATAACCTCATAAATATTACAATTTCTATATTCATCATAGACTTCATAGGCTTGTTTAATAATAATCAAGTGTAAAATTTGTTTATTTTCAAAGATGAATTTATTTCTATTTTTCCACAGAAACCAGGCAATCCAGGCTGCCACCTCAACCGAATCTCTATCAAACTCATTAAGAAAATCTTTCAGATTCATAAAAAATTGATGTCAAGCATCAAATCTATGCATAATACTAGAGTTTGATAAGAAAGAGATGGGAGCTGCAAACCAAGTAGCTCTAGAACTGGAATAAATAAAGAAACGATGCTCATTCACTATTTTCATTGCATATCTTACATTAATTGTTTAAGGCACATTTTCTATCAAAAAGATTCTTTTGTGTAGGTAGGCTATTAGTAGCTGCCTTCCAAAGAAAGATGAGAATCTTTGGAGGTAGCTTTAAAAGCCATAATCTTTTTCAGAAGGAGTCATCATTTTTATAAGAGGATGCTGAAGCAAGTTTAAAGCTTTATTAGCATTTATCTCCTTATAAATGATGTGATGGTAGCAAATTTTTGTTGTAAGTGTACCTGAAGCAGTAACATTCAAACACATCTTATCTTGGACATTTGTTAAAGGTATATTTAAGGCAAGGATTTCATTCGCAATATCAGTATCAAAAGTATTTTGTATGAGTTCAGTGTTCCAATAATCGGAATCCTTTTTTATCAGGTCAGAGACTAAGTTTAACTCAGAATTGCGAGTGTTATTAATGGATTTTCTAGATCTTAACCAATGAGAATTCCATATATTAATACAATTTCCATTACCAATAGTCCATTTAATATCTTTAAGAAAAATATCTCGGCCTTTTATAAGGGATTTAAAGCACCATGAGGCACTAGCAGTAATAGTAGCAGATAAAAAATCACCATTGTGAAAGTAAATCCCTTTTAGAATTTTGTAGGCAAGACTGTTCTTATTTTGGTTTAGCTTCCAAGCTGTAGAGGCGAGTAAAGCTAGATTTTGGTCACAGAAATTTTTAAAACCCAAACCTCCTTCAAATTTTGGTAATTCAAGAGTTTTTAAGTTATTCCAATGAATTCTTTTTTCACCTTTATTCCCCACCAAAAAGAAGCTATTAAGCTGCTTATTAGATTACAAGTAGTTATAGGGATAAGAAAAAGAGACATAGTATAGACCGGAATAGATTGAATAATGGCTTTTATTTGAGTTTCTTTACCTCCCGTAGGAAGAAGTTTAGTGTTCCAGTGATTTAATTTCTTAGTAATTCTTTCAATAAGCCATTCAAGAGATATAATTTTGGACCTACCCCAATCAGAATGTGACGGATGGTGAGTGTGACGGATGGTGGGGAAGGGATGGGGCGGTCGGATGAGAGAGATGAGAGGGGGTGATGAGAGAGAATGGGGTGGGAGAACTGAATTGGGTAGGTTTGTTATTCCCGTAACCTATATGGGTTGGAAAATTAGGTTTTGGGTTTTGGATTGTTATAATATAAGAAGAAGTAAAGGGATTAGTTGATTAGTTTTTCAACTTCGGCTTTAAAGCCTCTTATGTATGCAAAAAAAAAAAAAAAGTAAGGGACTTTTAGGTATTATTTGTGGTATCTAATTACTAGTTACTAGAAAGGTGCTTTAATATTAACCCATATAACATATGGGCCTTGTTTTATAATTCACCCGGCCTAGATATACACATATCTTTTGTTATCTCACCGATCCACACGCACAGCTACAAAACTCGAGACCCAACTTATTCGTCCTTTTCCCTCTTTCTTCCGCTGAACCCCACTTTTCGAAGCAAAGGTAAGGATTTAGAAGTTTCAGTCTTTTTAATTTCTAATTTATACCTTCATTATTTTTTCAAAAATCTTAATTTGTTCATTTTCTCTATCGTAATTTGTAATATTCAATGCTTACTTTATTTCTTCACATAATTGTCAAAATAAGTTTGATTAGTTCGAATTATGTGCTAGTTATCAGCCGTGATTTCTGTTGGGTTTCGTAATTTTGTATGAATATATGCTTAACTGCTTCATAAATCTTGCAATCATTTAACAGAATAGCTTCATAAATAAGTGACGATTATTGTAGTATATATGATCAAAATGGATGAATACTGTGTAATAGGTTGCTTAGAGATTGTTAGGATCTTTAAATATTTTCATCAATGATAGGATCTTTTCATGTGATTTCTAACATTATTGCTAGCCTCCATTATAGGATGGAGGGTGTTAATGATGTAACTGAGAAGCTCTCTGCAGACATATCTGCAAATCTCCCTCAAGAAGAAACCCGAGAAGAGATGCTTTCTAGACATAGGTGCGCTGAATATGCTTCTCTCTCTGCTTTCTCTTTTTCTCTCTCTCTCTCTCTGCCCTGTATATGTATATTCTTTATGATTTTAATGCACTGCAGAAAAGAGACTTCCCAGCTCCAAAACAAAGAAACTGCACTGAAAAAAGCGGCAGCTAAAGGAAGCAAAGCAGAACAAAAAGCTAAGAAGAAACAGGTAGAGGAGGAGATAACTCAACTCTCAACTAAGCTAAAAGAGAAACAAGCAGATGAGCTCGCTTCATTGGGTTATACTAATAAAAAAGAAGCAGGAAATCTCGATACTTTAGTTATGGCTATAGCTGGCGCTTCAGTGACCAATCATTCCGATCATTCAAAAGAATCAAAACCCAGTAAGAGCGTTAAAAGGCGTGAAAAAAGAGCTCAAGAAGAAGCTGCTCGAGAGCAAAGAATACAAGAAGAACAAAGCAACATAATTAGCGATCGAATGATCGAAACTGAAAAACTAGGAAAGAAAATCCAGCCTCTTGGATTAACCGTGCATGAAATTAAACCAGATGGTCACTGTTTATACCGAGCTGTTGAAAATCAGTTGGCTTTCCGTTCTGGTGGCTCTTCGCCTTATACATACCAAGAACTTCGTAAAATGGCGGCAGTTTATATGAGAAAACACGCATCTGATTTCCTTCCGTTTTTTCTTTCGGAGAATTCAACAAACAATTCATCTGCATCTGATGATTCAATTGCAGAAAGGTTTGAGAGTTATTGTAAAGAAGTGGAATCAAGTGCTGTGTGGGGAGGACAATTAGAACTTGGTGCTTTGACTCATTGCCTTAAACAACACATCATGATTTTCTCGGGGTCTTTTCCTGATGTGGAGATGGGGAAGGAGTACAAAAAAGGGGATTCATTGACTTTATCTTACCATAAGCATGCATTTGGGCTTGGTGAGCATTATAACTCTCTTATCCCAACATCTGCTATGTGATTACTATGTTCAACTATATTTGACTTGGGATTTCGGTTTTTGAGAGGATCTGTTTTCATGTGCTTTTATTTCCTAAAGAGCAGATATAAATTTAATCGTATATTTCCCCTTTAAGCGGGATACTTTACTTTGTAATTGTCTTGAATAGTCTTTTTCAAGTTTTAGATATTTGCTATGTTGGCAAGATGACACCCTTACATTCTTGCTATATGTGCTGCTAATACTTTTGATGTTTATGTGTGTATCTTGATATTTGTATTGCTACTCAAGCGAGCAAAATTTAAGCTCAAAGTGTCCATACAATACTTGATACTTCTAGGCTATGCAAAGTGCAAACCAACATATGCCCAGTAAGTATCAAGTTACATAATTTTGAAACAAATCACAGTCCAACAAACAGACATAAAATAAAGTCAGACAAACGCACATCCAACTAAAACAACATAAAGAACACTTTAGCTAAGCGACAAACTGCAATACACAAGCACCCTCAACACAAAACATCCGGTAACCATTGCCGTCCTTAATAATGGGGAACAAAAAAAGGCTCTATCCCGAAGTTTTGGCTCAACCCGGCTTATACCCCACCCAAAATTGACCCCTTTTATTATTTAGCCCATTTATAAGGTAGGTCTATCCATTACACCCCATTAATACAGTGGTTGTTGGTTTATCAAAATAGTCTTTAAAATTTGATATGCGATTAACCTGAAGTGTATATATATATAAAAAAGCTGAGTAAAACTAACTATCCCAGTACTAGGTGCAGAAAAGCTGGTCAAGACCACAATAGTTGGGCGCCTGCGTACACTGAGTGCAAAAATCCCACCACACATAATTGGCGTAAGTTTCTCGCACATCCCTTGATACGAATCATGGTCCATCATTATATGAGGATTCAAAATATTATTTAAATGGTGATTATAATTAAACAAATGTAAAAAGACCATTCATGTTCTTCGTGGAAAAATTACAAGAGTCCGAGCAAAGTGGCTCAGAAAAAGAAGTTAACGATTTAATTCTTAAAGTTTGAGATCATGAATATTCATGAAGGCTCCCGTAATAGAAATAGACGATATCATAAATATGAGAGATAATTACACCTAGGGTCTTGACCACACCTCCTTTTCAAGATGGGGACCCGGCCTAGAGCCTCTTCTTACTAAAGACCTCAGAAAGTTTTTAACACATGAACTCCAAAACCCTTGTTACCTTTCTACCCTTTTAGACTTATATATATACTAACATTACATTTTATTTCTAAACCTAATCTCATTTCTTTATACGTGAATCATTTCTAAACCAAAAGCTCTCTCCTCTCTCATAAACCTCCACCATAGCCACCACCACCTCCCTCCTCCCTCATTAACCTAAAATCGCCACCTCCACCATAAAACCGCCGCCACCACCATAGCACCACCACCGCCATCTGAGATGGCCACATCTGCGTCGGCGAGATCCAGCAAAGGTGAGCTCACCAGACAACCACCGCCACTGAGCAGCGGCTCCGTTCGAAGCTGAAGGAGCTGAAGGACCTCCGTTCGCGGCCGCGACCTCCGTTCGTTTGCTGTTTCGCTGGAGGAGAACCATTGCTGCTGCCGCTGCACTGTTCGAGCTTACTTCGCCGGATCTGGAGAACCACTGCCTTCGTTTGCTGTTTCGCCGGAGAAGCTTGGTGATGGTGGCTCGAGCTTCCTTCCACTCCGTTCGTGAACCACCAAGCTCCAGCAGTGTCCCTGGCCTTCATTTCGATCGAAGAAGAGCACCGGCGATTTAGTCTTGTTTTGTTTTTTTTTTCTTTTCTCGCGTACACAGTACGCTGTATTTTTTTTTTTTTTTTAGATCTGGTTTGACCAGATCTGGTCAAACCTGTAATTAGTTCAGCTTTTTTTTTTTTTTTGTAAATGTGTTATATTTTTTGAATGAAATGAATAAAATGGTATTTATACATTGATTTTTATAGAGTATTCATTTAATTTCAAGAGTACTCTTAATATTTAATAGAGTACTCCGACTATTTAATAGAGTACTCCGACTATTTTTATAGAGTATTCATTTAATTCTCGGAGTACTCAGCAAATTCAGTGAGTACTCAGCAAAATTGTTGGAGTACTCAGCAAATTCTCGGAGTACTCTATATTTTTTCCGGAGTACTCTATATTTTTTCCGGTGACTGGTGGTCGGTGGTGGTCGGAGGTCGGAGGTCGGTGGTAGATGGTCGGAGGTTGGAGGTAGGTGGGTAGTGGTAGGTAGAGGAGAGAGAAAAAGTGACATCACACTTTTCTATCTTTTAGTGGTAGTAAGGATAGGAAAGACTATTGTCAAAATTGAGGTCCCTAAGAAGAATAACATTTTTTAAATTACTCTATAGAAAAGAAAGTGTGTCTCCAAAACCCTATATATAATTCATCCTAAATATGATTAAAATCCAAGAATAATAGACGTGGTAGGCAAGAGAAATTGATCTATTTGCTTGATAGGCCAAACAAGGTTTATAGCAAGGGAATAATTTATGATAGTTCGTTGTTCCTTAATTTTTTGTACTAAACAAAGCTAGTTAGTTGATTTAGAATTAGTTTCCGTATCAATTTATTTTTTGTGAAATTCACTTTTCTATTAAGCCTATGAAAAGGCATACACCAAAATTATTAGACAAGACTATTATTATATAAATTTGAGATTTTTTTTCATTTTAGTTTTTTGACTAACTTTTTAAGATTTATTAAGGTTTTTTTTTTGGCGTTCAGCAAATCAACTTGTCAATCAGTCATTCATAACTAATTGTGTCGTTTCCACATATCAAGATTCTTGTTTTTTTTATAAAAAACGGGTCATGTTCCATCCAAACTTACTGAAAAAATATAAGGTTCCTTACTATTGTTGGTCTCGTTATTTTTGGCAAGATTTACATCATCTCTGGAAAATTGTTCCTTTGAGGTCGTGGTTAAAACAAATTTTCTTGGTAGGTATTACCTTGATTCACCGACCTATTAGAATTTGACCATTGGAAATCTGGATAATTACGATTTCCATTTGATACCCATGACTACCCGAACAGAAGTTTCGAAGATTCGACATGAAAAACATCGATTATGGATTATCTTGGCATTCTTCCCAACTATGATCATTCATTCCACAACGTGGACAACCATGAGAGTCTTGTACTACATTTACTTCCGGTTGTCTACTTTTAAGACCTTCTTTAACAACTAGTACCAACTGGTTCTCTAAAGATAAAAGATTCACATCCATAGAAGTAGCACTGTCTAAGTGTAATGTACCTCTAACAACATTAGGATTTTGAGCTTGCGACGGTAGTCAAATCCTCTCATTATCTACATCTTCTCCATACAAATCGATACCTTATTTAGATACACGGACACAAAACCACCATCTCCAAGATTATCGACCCTCAGGCGTGAGCTCTCGTTAAGTCCCTATAAAACATATAAAACTGTAACTCCGAGGTATAACCATGAAGTGGATACTTTGCTAAACTTTGTTGAAATCGTGTCCATATCTCCACTACACTTTCTCTATCATCTTGTCAAGAATTCTCAAGTTCTATTTGATCTTTCATCCTAATACGTTGGGGGTAGAAATGGTCAAGGAATCTCACTTGATGTTTGTCCCATGATGTTATCAACTCAGGTGGCTGACGATCAAGCCACTCACTCGCACATATGGTCAAGAAGAATCGAAACATGAAATAATACATTTGTTCTCGTGTGACGCCTTGAGTAAAGCAAACATCACATATCTGCATGGACTTTTGAACGACTCTGGTTGTATCTTGATGTGCGGCTTCGCTATAATTTCTATGACTCGTGAATTGGTTCAACATGCCCGAATCAGGCTTAAAGTGCATGCCTTGATTACTAGAGGATGGATCCCTAACGGTTGAACATGAACTTGGCCTCCTTTTCCAGGAAGACCTTGTTTAATACGTGGATTGTTTTGAAACTTTAGGTGGAACTTCTCTATTAGCTCATGATGGTGGTTGAATTATTTGGGGACTTGATTTCAATTAAATTATTCTATCCCAAGTGGCACAACCTCTTGTGGGTGGATAATATTCCTATCAACATCTAAATTAAACGGCACATTCACATTCGCCATAACTTCTTGCTCTCTTCTCTCTCTTGTGTGTCTTACTCGAGCTCGAAGCAACCTCTCAGAATTCGAGAGCATACACAAAACCTAAGAATCTATGAAAGAAACAGAAACAAAAACAAGCGTAAAACTGAAAACAACTAAACTCATTACACTAAACAAAAACAGAATAATTAATGAAATAGTCCCCGGCAACGGTGCCAAAAACTCGTCGCCTATCAAGGTGTGATAATATAATATACTAAACAACACCTCGAGATATCACTCTCCGCAAGTTTACGGCTCGTTCGCAACTAATAAGTAAATATTAGAGTATCGTTCTTCACAGGGACTATGAGGTTAACTACTATCATGTTTTTATAGAGCGTTGAGAATGTAGTTGCGATTACTAAAAGGCAGAAGGTAAATGGTAAAATATTTGTTTGTTTTTCAAGATTAAAGACTAAGATGCAATAAATTATACTAAATTATAATTATAAGAATAATGCAAATAAATGAAGAGATAAAATATGAGAAGTATAGCTCGAGTTTGCTAGTACTATCCTATAGTCATGATTAGATGATTCTAGTTATGTGTCCTGATTAGAAAGTTATGCTAATCTGGATTCTAACTTACTTCTAACTCCCTTCAAATAGCTTAGAAGGCTACCTATCACCGTAAGAGACCTTTTTCGAGTGAACTCTAAACATATACTCGACGCTAATGGAAATTATCTTACATGATTATCCGGGTAGTCAAGCCTGCCAATCACTAACGCACACTGGACGTAGATGAATTTGTTCTACACACAAACCCCCTGTCAGGGCAATAGTATAGGGAACTAAGGTCAACCTATATTTGATCAAGATATAGGAAGATAATTAATTTATTTCATATACAATGAAACCCAGATACCCAATTCAATTAAACATAAACTAGTCTTAAATAACATCAATAATCATCAAAACATTATTCTAGGTTCATACATAATGCACACTTGGATTACAATAGAATTCATTCATAATTAAAGCAATACAATCAAAGAAGAAAAGTATAAGAATCATGTTTAGTACAAGAGACTTATACTAATTACCCTAAGAAGGATGATGGAATGGTGTAGAAGTTGTGCATTAGGGCTTCACCCTCTTTCTTCTCCTTCCAGGTGTGCCTAATGTTATCTTCTGAAGTATATCCCTTTCTAAACTGATTTTGCTGATATAATAAGGGCTCAATATTTTTTGGAGTTGTGGACCCTTTTAAATGACCCAAGTCAATCCAAAAAGTTTTAAAGGAAGAATATACTGGTTTGAGCCACGACAGCTGAAACTTTAATAACTCTTTCATCTCAACTCCAAATTGTGAATCGTCACCTCTCACGTGCTCATGACTTCAAGTACTACCATGAAACCAAAGGGCTCTCTCAGAATATTAGTTAATTGCATGTGGTGATTCTCTTATGTCAATTTTCAAGCTTTTTAAATACACGCTCTAGCTTTCTAAAAGTGGTTTTTTTGTTCCTTTAACGCCTTGACTTTGGCTTGACCCTGCTTTATAAACTTTTTATACTCGTCTCAGGACATCGTATCATCCAAATACTCAAGAGATGCACACTTAACACACAATTAACGCACAAGTACCTCTAAAAGTAATAAATATCCAAAACATGAAAGAAATACGAAAATGTCTAAATATAGAGAATAGTCTCTCAAATAAAACCAAATAACCTTAAGAAAATGTCTCGCGATACGATTAATCTATCACATAAAAAAAGATAGCAATATGTTTTAATTCAAGTAAACATACAATTAAAGAAGAAGAAGAAGAAGAAGAAGAAGAAGAAGAAGAAGAAGAAGAAGAAGAAGAAGAAGAAGAAGAAGAAGAAGAAGAAGAAGAAGAAGAAGAAGAAGAAGAAGAAGAAGAAGAAGAAGAAGAGTATGTGAAAAATCCCTGATTAATTAAGTGCTCAAACCTATTCTTACTAGGTGATTATTCTATCTTCTAGAATTGCATAATTTCATCAAAAACATCACTTTCTTGACTTGTATGCTTGCATTCCTTATCTTATATGAAGCACATTTATATGTGATTTTATATGCTTTAACTTCATGTATACTCTTTCTAACTCACTTACACATCGTATGATTTTCATTGCACTTTCAATAAGTTGAAAACATCATTAAATCACAAACTCTCTAAATAGTGTTTCTTGGTGCATAAGATGAACTATAGTTATTTTCAACTTTCCATTAGTTCATACTACATTCTTAGAATCAATATCTTGGTCTTTTTATTCTATCTTTTACTTTATTCTTACTCAACACCTTTCTTGACATATCTTTGTGTGTGATGTCTTGTTGCTCTTGAGTTGTACTAACATTCTTTGTATGATCTCTTATTGTACAACTCTATGAAGAAAGCATTCAGTTTCGAGCTATCTAAAGGCATATAGATTGAATGTCTCTTCAGTCTAAAAACAAAATACCTAAAACAACATATCGTTTCAAATCCGTATAACATTTTACGCCTAAAAATGGCATAATGTTTTTAATTAGAACCAGAATATTCAGAGATAATCGGCAACCTTGTAACCGTTTTAGATGGCATACCTACCCAAAAACGGTTACTCGTTTTTTGGCAAAATACAGTATAATGTTTCTTCATTAACGATAATTTTTCAAGAGCATATAATTATTATACCTTTGAACAGAGGACTTCATATGTAAAATAACTGTTAGGGACCAAAATGATTGCCCGTTTTAAAAACATGGTATAACGTTTTTCAGAGATCGTGTGATCCTTCTTATATAGTCTTTGGAACTTTCTAGACTACATATAGAAGGCCCTCTTGCATCACACAACTCATCTATTGAAGCATAATTTCAATATCATACTATCCTACACTTCAAGAAAGAACTCTCAAGCTTGTTTATCGCTTTTGGATCATCTAATCAAACTTGGTACACTTATTTGTTATATATAGGCTATAGCTCATCAAGGAGTTATTTCAATTCAATCTATCATATTCATATCTACTAAAAAAAGAAGATCAATCTCAAAGTTTCACTTTCACATCTAACTCTTCAAGGAGTTCATATTCAATCTTGTTAGATTAGCTCATCAAGGAGCATTGAAAATTGGCTATAACATTATTCATCTAACCATTTAGGGTATTACTCTTTATCTATATTATATAAGAGGTAATTTTATAGGTTAGGATTGAACCTTGTAAAAATCTAACGGGTTATGATTTAACCGCTAAAAGTCTCATCTGGTTGTGACTTAACTGGTAAAGTATCAAGAGTTTTTAGGTTGTAATTTGGCCCAGAAAAACCTCATTCTAAAGGTTTATATCTCACCCTTGAGATACATCAAGGAGCTTACTCGAGAAGTTTAAAAATCATACGGGGATTTGACCCTAGGTAGTGGATGTAAGGGACACTGAAATACTCTATATGCCTCGTGTAATCTCTATCGTCTATCTTTTACTTATCACGTGCATTTTATTTAGTTACTTTCTTATCTCCCTTAGCTTAAATTATATTTTCTTAGTATATCTTTATCACTCTTAGGGTCCTTAGTCATTGACCTTAAAAATCTTAATTGTTGTTTAACTTTGTATGCATGTAAGTCTTTACCCTTATCACTATAATCTTTTAACTTTCGAATTTAGCAAACTCCTTAGAACATCTCTAGCATCATATACAGGGGCGGATCCAAGATGAATTTCTAAGGGTAACAAAGTATTGGGGTTCGGAGCGGTAGTCCATAAAAAAAATTGGGGTAATTTTACACTTGGGGGCAACTTTTGGCTTAGGGTGGGGGTGGGGGTGGGGGGTTGACTCGGGGGCAAAAAAATGTTTTTATTAAGGATTTTTTGCTTTAAAAAAATCTACCATTTTACCCATCCTTGATCATATCTTAAGAGTTTGACCTTAGGTTTGTATTACCTTAATATAGAAGTCTTTTGTTTATTTTTTTAATTAGACATTGATTAGATAAAAGTCTTATTCACCCCCCCCCCCCCCCCCCCCCTCTCCCCTTACACACACATACACTAGATACATTTTACAAAAATCCAAACCGGGGTTTAAAAGTTCGAGCCCAATCTTTGTGGGCTGAAACTGGGGGTTAAAGTTTGGTGATTCGGTTTGGACTTTTTTACCCCTGCTTTGGGCGTTAGGATGGGCTTTTTTTTGCTCAGGCCTATTAATTGTTCTTTTATAGAATGTTAAACAAAACCCTAATCAAAACATAACATTCTCAACTATCGTTTCCATAGCCGCTCAAAACCATATTCACGACCACATCTTGAACGCCACCCCTACTCCTTTCCACAACCAGATTACCATCTGTATCCACCTTCACGACCATGGCACCACTCTCATTTTCTTTTACGACACTATCATTTCATTCCACAATGGGATATCGAATTTTATATTTCTTAAATCAGAAAAAGAAAACAAAGATCTTTCATTTTCAGAAGACGATTATGGTGATAATAAAACATGTCTCACAAAAACAAAATCAGAACAACGAATATAGTCAAGCAAGTATATATTGCATTAAACTTTGAAGATCGTTAAAAAACACTTGAAGAATATTAAATTACTAATTGTGTTATTTTTGTTGGGAAATAATTAGTAATTTCTTGAATCCAAAAAGAAAAATTGGGTTCATAACCCTTTATATTTGTTTTAAATTTCTCTCTATATGAAATCTACAATGTTAATTAGGATTCCGACCGGACCAACATGCTACTTTAACTCTTCATTATAAGTATTTGTTTAAATTTAAAATGTAACCGTTTGACTTCTGTGGTCCCTATAAATATCCTCTTTCAAATCTCACCCTCGCTCCTCGTTCATATCACTGTCTATCTTTCTCTCCGAACAAAGTTGCAAATCGCCGCCGTCGACTCGGTCACTCGCCGATGAGTTCCAGCCACTTATATATCCGTCTCTAATTTCGTACCCTTCCAAATCCACGTACTTAACTCAATTCTTCATTTATCTATGTCTCGATTTTTACTATTTTAATTTCTTTACCTCTCATATATAATCGTCATAAGCCCTAATTGTATCTAATTTTGGTCTTAAAAGCGACTTAAATCGTAATGAATTGTTATAATAGACCCTAGATTCGTCGTTTATATTTTTGTTCAATTAGACTAATTTGAAATCTTGAATATTGGTGGATAGTTTAATTTTGATATCGAATTTTTCATATAAAGGTAATCCACTTTTTTTATTTAAACTTTGTTTGAATTCGTTTTTAATTTGGAATTCAGTGGAATTCTTCATACCCATTTTAGGCGGGAAATATGAATTCATAACTTTCTTGGATTTTTTTTTTTTAGTGGAATTGCTTTTCTTTCTTCCTTCGTTGCCGATTTATTAATCGTCTATGTGTAGAGACATTACATGATCATTTGATATTTTTGAACAGGTGTTGACTTTTCTTGATTTCTCTGATATTTTTGCTGGGTGGAAAAACCAAACTCCTGGATGATAGATCGCTTAGATTCTGCTTTTCAGGTATCTTCATATCTTTGACGAAATAACAAAAGCATGGGTCTTCCCTGCTTTTCAGATTATGAAGATAGGGCATATACATATAACCCAAAAGCATGGGTCTTCCTTAATTAACAAAATAATCCTGCTTTTCCTGCTTCACCATATCAGATAGAGGCATATTTGTATGAAATTTGCTTCTTTTCTTAGTGAAAATTTCATACAAATATGCCTCTATCTGATATGGTGAAGCAGGAAAAGCATGATTGTTTTGTTAATTAGGGAAGACCCATGCTTTTGGGTTATATGTATATGCCCTATCTTCATGATCTTATTTGTTCCCAGAGATTTTGTAAAGTGTATAGCATGAATATTATCCTTTATATACTAACACCAATTTATTGTTGAATTTGTAGGGAATAATTGCTTAGTATATCTAAGTAGTACTGATTCAAGTAATGCCTGCTACAAAGAAGGTCAATCTGATGATTATATATGGTTGATAACTAAAATATCTGACTCACATCTTAACTATTCTTCCTTTGATTATTCTAACCAGAATGTTCGACTTAGTGGCATTGGCCATGTGTTTGATAAATTGGTGAAGGAAATTGGAGGTCATGTTGATTTTGAACTTCCTAATTCATTACAAAAAGGGAAATTCGTACCCTACACCTTTATTAAACGCAGTATCCTTTTAACTATTATAAGTTTCAGTACCTTTTCTATTTATTCTATATTAAATTTGTAATCTTAACTAATCGAAGATCTGTATCTCTCTAAGAAGATTAACAAGCGCCTCGAGGATGATGATGGTTGTTCCTGCGCCTCATCAGCAGGGCCTTCTGGTGTATGTGGCATTAATTGCCTTTGTGGGTAAGACTTTTTTAGGCTCATTTTGGGAATATGAAATTGGTTTTTATATTTATATATGACAGGATGTTACAGTCATGTTGTTCCTCGAGCTGTAATTGTGGAAGCTCTTGTCTGAATAAGCCTTTTCATAGACGACCTGTAAAGAAGTTGAAACTTGTACAAACTGAGAAATGTGGATGTGGAATTGTAGCAGATGAAGATATAAAACAAGGAGAATTTGTGATTGAATATGTAGGAGAAGGTGAGTTTTTTTTTTTTTGTTTTTTTTTTTTTTCAAATGATGAATATGGGAATTAATTTAATGTTTGTTTCAGTTATTGATGATAAAACATGTGAGGAAAGGCTTTGGAAAATGAAACATCGTGGAGAAACAAATTTTTACTTATGTGAGATTAATCGAGATATGGTAATTGATGCTACTTATAAAGGAAACAAATCAAGATACATTAATCATAGCTGTTGTCCAAATACCGAGATGCAGAAATGGTATTTTATTTTATGATTCTTTTTTCTAAACGTAAATATTTTAATTTCTTACTCGATTTTGTCTTGATAGGAGTATCGGAGGTGAATTAAGAATCGGAATATTCGCAACTCGAGATATTAAGAAGGACGAGCATCTTACATATGATTATCAGTATGACCAATATATCCTTTTATCTCGTGATTTTTGTATTGTAATATTATCATATTTGGTCTAATAAATGTAGCAGGTTTGTTCAGTTTGGTGCAGAGCAAGATTGTCATTGTGGTGCTGAAGGGTGTAAAGGTAAATTAGGAGTCAAACATAATAAGCTAAAGACACCTTCTTCAGATGCTGCCCTGAAATTAGTTGCATGCCAGGTGGCAGGTACAGCTCCGAAAGTGAAAGCTAATTTATCCACTAAAAATGTAGGTTTCTTTAAAACTATTTGAGCATGATTTATATATATATTATATATTATATGTGGGCTAATCTGTATTTTGTTGTTTGACAGACACATTTAAAGGGTGCTCCTATAGGACCAAAGCACACTTCTGCTACTAAGAGAAGGTGCCCTCTTATTTGCATTGGTCAAGTTATAACAATCCTTCGCCCTCGTAACGAAAGGTATATTTAATTAGAATAAGGGCATTTTGGTCATTCTACCCTTTCATCTCTTGTTTACCCACTTTGTCCTTTACCAGGTTATATGGGGTTGTAAAACGATTTGACCGAAAAACCAAAAAACACTTGGTAAGATTGAATATTTATGTGAGTATGTAGGGTTTTATTGATTGACTATAAAAGAATGTATATTTGTTCACAGGTTATGTTTGAAAATGGTAAACGTGAGTCTATTGATTTGTCAAAAGAAGAATGGGAATTTTGCAAATCCCATAAATAATACAGATTGTTAAAGGTATTTAAATGATAACTTATTTCTTGCCTTGCTGGATTTTATCTTTGTATTAAATTATAAATGGTTGAATTGAGTTTTGTTACATAATTTGTGTAGGTGCTCATGACCATTGATGAACAAGATTGAACCTCTATTTGGAGGAAAAGTTATTTTACATACATTTATTCACAATAACCATGAGAGATGTTGTACCAAAGGGTGTTTTTTTTTTTTTTTTTTCGAATGGAACTTGGAACAACTGATATTCTTTTAAAAGCATAGACAAATGTAACAGTAGCCTGTAGTATGTGTATTATGATTTATATAGATAGAAATGCTAGATATGATATGTAAACTAATTTATTTTTAAAGTACCTGCCATTTTATTCTCTTTTGCATCTGGTTTTAATTATGGAATTTAGTTCACTATCCTTAACAGGTGTTTCAGTTTATCCCAATGCTACAAATTGGGCATATTGCATTTCTATTACCACTTCTAACTATTTCATTGTGTACTAACGACCTCTAAAACTAGAAAAATGATTTTATCACTTCTTAAACTATTTTAAACTAGCAGGTTATTCTCTATATTTTATTTTCTGTTATTAGATTTGTTCGTTTCTATAGTTAAAAATAAAAATAAAGAAACAGAGGGGATAACCTGCTAATTTAAAATAGTTTAAGGAATTGTAAATCAAATGGAATAACCAATACATGCTCGCTACAAATTTCTTGAACTTTCAGTTAACCTTTTGTGTTGATAATTCGTCAATATTTTATTAGGAGATTGAGGTTCGAATCAAACAAAAAAGAGAATATAAAAGAGTAATGTTGCACATAAAATCTACCATCAAAATATCACCATTTATATGGATTTTAATGATTTGATTTTTAATTCTGTTTATCGTAAATTTTATTTTTTTGGATTTATAAAGAAACTATTCTTTTTAAAAAGGTAATTGGGGTTTTTTTTTTTTTTTGCATACATATGAGGCTTTAGAATCAAAGCCTAAGTTGACTAAAACATCAACTAAGACCCCAACCAGGGTTCTATCACTAGTCTAGGCACCTTGCAACCACTTCGGGTTTCTAATTTTAAGATAAGTGTGACATTGTAGATATATCACATAGAGAATAAATTCTAGCAAAAAAAATTGAAGTTTATATTCTTAATAGTAAACACAGGATAAATAATCTAGAAAGTAAAACAAAATTATTGAACCCATTGGGATGGTGATATTTTTAGTGATTAATTTTCTAATGATATTTGCTTAACAGTAAATGTAGTATTTTCTGTGGGGAAATGTCATAAAAATTAAAGATCTAAAAATAGGAATTGATTTTTGTTACATATATACTTTTTTATATTTATACAAAACTTAAAAACCCAAATATACTAACAAAACACACAGTCTCTCTTTTTTTTCTTTTCCAAATTTAAATTCTCCATATTAGATCAAAGCTTCTCAATTTAGATTTTCTAATCAATAAATTTCCCCACATAGATGTAACAAAGGTAATAAAGTTGTGATTGAACGAGCAAATGATCATAAAATAATAGCAGCCAACTAACATGTACATAAACTAACATGTAATCCATAATTATGAGGCCTATGCCAAAACAATCCAAAAAAACTCTCATAGATAAATAATTCCATCTTCTCACTCTAGAATGCTGAACAAAAAACAGACATACAAGTACTACTACTAGTTACCACCAGTTCTACCAGATCTCCGAGTTGACCTCCTAGGCTCCGTAATAGAAGTAGATGTTAAATCCGAAGTATTATCCTCATTAACAACTTGTCTAGTACGACGCCTTTTCCTTTCAGGAGGTTGTGATTGAGTGGGCCCACTTGTATCTTCCTCTTTTACAACTTCTTGTGTACTCCTCCTACCCCTTTTCCTTCCAGAAGTTTGTGTTTGTGTTTGTGTATTTTGTGTCGGACCGTTTGGTTCCTCCTCCTCTTCAACATATTCTGCTTTCGTTTTCTCTATAAAATCCCATTGTGTACCACAACTTGAACAAACTCTATTCACCTACAAATATATTTATTTCACTTTAGCTCATTATGTAATGCAATCTCACGAAAAGGGTAATTAAAAATGGAAATAATACCGTTCTTTGAGAGAATTTCTTTTTCAGACAGTAGAGATGGATTCGAACATTACAACTTTCGTTCTTGCAAAACTCCGCCTGCACAAAGTAATTAATATAAGTACTTTATCAATAACTTTGTAAGAATTTCTGGACAAAGAAATATAAGTTAAAATTGCAAACCTTTACTGCAGATTCATTGCAAACTTCACAAGAAGGAACCTCATTAGTACGGAACCAGCTTCGAAGATCAAGGAAGGATCTAACTCCAAGTCCAATAGTACCATCTGATGTTAAACAAAGCCACTTGTCCTTCACTAAATCTTCTAGAGTTTTTTCCTTTTGAGACATGTTAAAACTCCTTAGTGCATGTGGGATATAAGTTGAAGCTCCTTGTGATTCTGATTCTGTTCCAGTAGGAACCTATAAGGACAAGACAAGCCAAGGACAGGATTAATTTATAAAGTTAAGTTTTAATGAGATCTTAGATTACCAAATTGAGATACTCGATTGCGTACTTTACTTAGATAAGGGTAAATATAATTATATTAAAGATAAGTTCTCGCACCTGGTATTCCAAGCGTACATTTAGAGCCTCAATATTTGATATGCTGCCCTGAGCTGCTGTATCTTGGATTATAGCTTCAATCTAATATTTCATGGAAAGATTACATATATTAATTAGGTAAAACTCCGTGTAATCAATGATAGAACAAAACCGAAATTATAACATATTGAGTATCTATAACTAGGCTCCACATGAAAAGGCAGTACTAGCTTCAAAATTGTAAATCTGTAATTATATTAATTGATTTAACATGTAAAACATGTGCATGTCAAATAATTTGCTTTCTTTGCGTTTGGGGCTCCTCTTAATTTAATATACAATAAACCAACATTTCTCAATGTAAAATTTTAAGTATCAATATTCGGTACACGAATTAAACTGTAAGTTAGATATAGTTCCTCAAAATACAAGAAAAACTTGGAGATAAGAAACGAACTTACAATGCCCTTATAGAAAGCAATCTGAGGAACAGAATATTTAGTGCCAAGCTTGGATTGTTCATCGGAGACATTATTAACCACACCATAGTACACACTGTCATCATATTGATCTCTACATGCCCGTAACTCTAAACGAACATAAGCTAGCTCCTCGTTTATCTTTAGAAGATAATCATTAAATAATTGTTGATGACTACCTGAAAAAGGAAACGACAATTCAAAATATGTTGAAAGTTTGAATGTTTAGCACAAGTAATGGATAATTGGATAATTTAACCAGATTCCAGAACAGTTTCAATTAAAAACTAAAGACAGAAATTCGTATTAATAACATTATTTTATTATTTATTCCTCTCTTTGCTCTCTTACCCATTAGCACAACCCCATCCCTATCCCCATTAACACCAGTCACATAACTTCAAACACATAATCTCACAAAGAAAGATTGAAAATATAAAAATCGGAGCTTTTTTTCATTCTGAAGAAAACCCTAATAGTTGGTAACAATGGGTGTTTTCAACCACGCTTGCTCTTCTCTTACTTTCTACATCACTGTTCCCTAATATCAGGTTTATATTTGGCTTCTTTAAAACAAAGATACAAAATTTTGGAAAAAAAATACCTGCAGATTTTCCGGTGACGTGAGAGAAGATAGAGCGAAAGTCTGGTTCTTTGAGTGGCCCTCGCGACAGTAGGGCTTGGATCAGCGTGTGGTGTCTCCAACTCAGTGTCGGCATAACGGAGATGGAGATGGAGATGCGATGAGAAGGAATTGAAATTTCAAAGGAAAAAGGGAAAGGGTATTTAAAGCCCTAGAAATTAACGAGGGAAAATTGGGAATGTGGAGGCGGGAAACTTTGGGTTTATATTTTTATGAGCGTTGGTAAATAATTTCGTAAATAATGTTATATTTTTTTTTCCCAAAAACAAAGGTTTATACAAGTTCATCCCTAATTTAGAAAACCCATTTGAGAATGTGTGTTAATACGAGCCAACCATATTATCATACAGCTTATGTTTAGCGACCTAAACAACTATCTTATTCCTCTCCCTATTAATTACAAAATTCAATAATTAGATAAATACTATTAATAACGTTACAAATTGTGGAATTCAAAATTAGTAGTCTATTCTCCAAAGGTTGCATTACTTGTAGGCAATCGCTCTCAATTATAGCTCCAGTAATACCCAAGTCTCGAGCTATAAGGCAAGCTTTCAGGACGCCTAAAGTTCCAGCTTCTAAGGGAGAGTCAATTGTCACATCCCACGCCTTGTATTCAAACACTTTGCCTAGTGATCTCGGGACACATAAGCAATAGAAGCATGGTTATTAATCATTACAGCATCACAATTAATTTTAACTATATTATAAGGAGGTGATATCCATTTTGTATCAGTTTTACTAACCTTTATTAATCTTGTATTGTAACTGTTTTCAATCATAGGGGTAGATGTGATTTTTAACTTATCTTTCAATAACTTATTGACAACCTTATGATAGTTTATGTTCTTATATTCCTTCCATTCTTTCATAGCCTTTTGAATTGTATAACTCGTGTCAAGTGTTGTATTTTTAAACTTGTTTCCATTTCTATCTTTCCGTATGTGCCAAGCCAAGGTACATATATGTTCAAAGATAAAGTTGACCTGAGGCATCTCTTATTCAATGTTATCCAAAATACTTATCATCCAAGTATCTGTTCTAGTGGTATACTGGTTGCAAGTGAGTAGGCTAAATGGTGAAGTAAACCAAACAACCCTTACGCAGTCACATTCTAGAAGTAAATGTTTAGTGTTTTCCACTACTTTATTACAAATACCACACACGTGGGAATCTATAACTTTTCTCTTATACACATACTCATTTGTAGGTAGTAAGATTTAACCACCCTCCATTCAAAGTTTCTTATCTTAGGGGTAACTTTAAGGCTCCAAATGATCTTCCATACATATGAGAAGATGTTATGTGATGAATTTCCCTTATTGGTCACTCTTTTCGGATTATTTTGTTATATTTCTTTTCTTTTAGTATTTCATGAGATTTTTTAACTGGATAGACTCCCTCCCTTCCTTTTATACATTCTAATTTTTCTTTTCCCCTAGAATGAGGTATGGAAGTGTTTAAACTAATATGGGAAATTTTAGGAGAGTAGACTTCGTTAACTAAAATCACATTCCATTTCCTATCATTAAGAACCATCAAGTCTGCTACTTTCCTAACTTCATCTTTTTTAGGCTTTATTATTTCATCACAGTTAATAATCCACTTTTCAGTGTGTAAGTAAATACTAGTCGTTTCCTATCCTTCATTGAATATCATTTTTCACTATGTCTTTACCAGCTAGTAGACTCCTCCGTCCCAGAAGGGTGAGCTTCCTAACTGGGCTTCAAATAGTGAACATAGTGGGAAATATTTGTCTTTTAGTATTTTATAAAGTAAAAAATCAGGTTAAAATCAAGTTCCAAGCTTGTTTGCCTATGAGGGCAAGGTTCACTAGGTGTAAATCCCTAAGGGTCTGTTTGGATTGAGAGAAATTGAAAAAAAGGAAGAGAATAGAAATGATTTTATATTTTTTATATTTTTTGTATTAGAAAATTTTATGAAAGAAAAGAAAAGAAGTCATTCCATAAATCACTCATGTATCAAATTTTATAATCACCCCAAATTGGAGTCAAATGGAAAGAAAGGAAATTTATTAATGATTATAGGCCAAAATTAACTTTTTTCTTTCTTTCCTTTTGTATTTTTTTTTCAATAGAAACAAAATATATCTTTAATCATTTAAGAAAACTTTTTTTATAAAAATTTCTAAACCAAACAAAAAAATTCATTTCCTTTCTTTTCTTTTATAATTTTTCTTTTCCTTTATTATTTTTTTCCCTCTTAAATGCAAACAGACCTTAACTCCTAACCTTCCAGATAGTCTACTTTTAGTTAATATATTCCAACTTCCATTACTACCCCACCAAAAGTTTGCAATTTGACAAGAAATCGAATCACATACTCTCTTATGGATAAGGTAAGAAGATATAAAGTATTTGAGAAAGCTTTGTAACACAACTTTAATTAACATTTACTTTCCTGCTTCAGAAAGGAACAAGTTTTTCCAATTATCCATTCTCTTTAAGTTTTTTCCACAAGAAGATTTACCATGGCGATTACAAAATGTAATTAAATGTTGATATGGCTTGACCATTCTCTTTGAGATGATTACATGAGAATAAACGTTAGGAAGATAATTTGTTAATAGATGACTGATAACAAAAAAAGATACGCTTCTTAATACTATGGCGTCTTTTGTGAAAAAGAGTGGGAAAATCTTAAGTTATCATTATGAATTAACTTTTGTAGCTGATATATGTTTAGTAGGAAATAGAAATTTATTTTTATACATGTGAGACACCTTGGATTCGAAATTATTTTTATAGTCAATAGATGATTGGATGAGAATAAATGTTAGGAAGTTAGGCAGATTGTTTTGTTAAGAGAGGATCCAAATCCTGGTAAAGAAAGAACAAAACAAAATAAAAATTGTTTCTTAACGGAATAAGAGCCCGTTTGAAAGTGCTTATTTTAGAGTAAAAAAACACTTTTAGAATAAAATTTAAAATTTTAAAAAATTATTAAAAATAATTTTGAAATCTAAAATTATTTTAATTGCTTTTTGAAGTCAAAAAATTCTTAGTGCCCGTTTGGGATTGATTATTTTAGAGATAAAAGCGCTTTTTAATTGAAATTTTAATATTTGTAAAAATTATTAAAAGTTATTTTGACATCCAAAATCACTTTAAGTGATGTTTTTAATAATCACTAATCTAGTGCTTTTCCTAAAAGTGATTTTTAGAGTCTAAAATATTACTATGGATCTAAAATCACTTTAAGTGATTATTTTAAAAAGCAATCCTAAACAGGCACTTAAAATACTAATAACATCTTTAAGTGCTTCTCTAAAAAAGCACTTCCAAACGGGCACTAAGATCCTCCACGGGTAAGAATAACTAATGGTGTCTAGTGGTACGGAGTTGGCAAGCTTTTGTCCACAAGTTTCAGAAACTTATAATAATTTAATTTTTCTTTCGATTTTATCTACATCATCCATAATTACAATTATGCATTTTTTTTAAACTTTTATTTCTTCACTTTTTTGTCCTTTTCTTTGCGTTAAAAAAAAAAACTTTTTTTTTTCATATCTTAAAACATTTGAACAATTATTAAATAACAATCAAGTCACTTTTGAAGATAACAATCTTTCCATAAAGGAAATTAAGAGCATGAATCCATTACTCTAACATTGGTTATTAATTGTTGCTTTTATGAATAGCAAGGTTTGTTTATTACATTGTGTGATTGCTTCTTAGGAAGTATTTTCAATCCGTTGTGTTTCTAGGAGAAGCACCACCACATATGTGCATCTTGATAAATTACTTAAAATGCTTCTACACCCTTAAAGGCACTTTTAGGTGAAGCACCATGAGTGTGTATTCTAAAAAGTACGTAAAGTGCGTCTATACCCCTTAAAAATACTTCAAATGTATTTGCCACGAGCTTTTTCTTTTTTGTGCTTTTGTCCATTTAGCTAAAAAGAAAAGGTATTCCTATACAGATTCTTAGTGTGAAATCGATAAATGTGAATTTTAAAATTACTAAGTATGACGCGCATATAATCATGTAAAGACCTTTATCCAAATTACGCATTAAAATTTCAACAAACAAGTTTAAGAAAATAAATTGGTATCCGTGTATTTATTGAATTGTTACTCAACATTTATCGTACCCCAACAATATTCTATGTAGTGCCAACTCATACTTTACTCGTAACCTTCTATATAAGCCACTCTATCTTTGTCTTCGTACTCTTATTCTCTCCTTTCCATATTCATTCTCTTTCCTTTTATATAATCATTCAAAATCGGATATGTCTTCTTTGGGAAAATCACACACCCTATTAGCTTGCAAAGTTTGTGGGGAAGTATTTTCCAATAATGTGGATTTGGTACTCCATTTTGAGATCCATATTATCGAAGGTGTGACTTCCTCAATCACCCCAGCTAACAAATCACCTTCTATCACTCCAAAAAAGTACCCAACATTTCAAAATTTTGAAGCAAATCCTTCATTTCGCAAAACTTCTGAGGTTGTACCTACGAAAAACGGTCCAAATGAAGGATCAAAATCAGGAGGAGCAGTGAGAAGAATTGCTCGTCACCGTGTTAGTCAAGCAAAGCCGTATGATAAACCCGTAGAAGAAGTAATTGTGATCAATGATGATGATGATGATGTTTATGATGGACCAGACTTGTCTTTGAAGCTTTAGAGAGGCACATAGTGAAAGGTGGACCCCACCTAGTGGGATAAGGCTTGTGTTGGTTTGGAATTTGGATTAGTTTATTTTCCGTGGTCTTGTGGCGGAGTTTTAAGTTTCTTTATTGTCTCGGTTGTCGTATCATTTACCTGAATTTGTTTTTATGAATTTTTCTTCTTAATTTTCCTTGTCTCTTAATAATATCTTTTGAACTTTCTCTTCCCTTTTGTGAGTGCCATATTATAGTGTTGTAATTTGTTTGCTAGATATTTATCTATACCTCATGTTCAACAAGAATTTGTGGGATGGAATTACTAAGAAAAGAAAATTGTTTAAACTAACTATACTCAAGGAGTGGGTAAAATGAAACAAAATATTAGTTTAATAGTTGTTTTGAAACTAATTAATAGGTAATTGTTTTCTAGAAAGCGCTACGCACTATTAGATGGTTTTCATCTCAAAATTTATAGATTTAATACATTCCTAATCAAAAAATAGATTGAAAGAAATGGAAAAAATGGAAGAGAAAAGAAATGATTTTTTAATTTTTTATATTGTTTGTATCAGAAAATTTTATGAAAAAAAAAATCATTTCAAAAATCACTCATGTATGTATTTTTATTATAACCCAAATTAGAGTCAAATGAAGAGAATTTTTTTTATTAATGATTATAAGATAAAATTAATCTTTTTTTCTTCTTTTTTTTATTCTTTTCAATCCAAACAAAACATATCTAAAATGAAATAAAAAAAATCTTTCTATTCTAATTTATCTTGTCTTTTCAATTCAAGAAATTTTACCTTCAGACTAAGAAAAAAACATTTTATTGGGCCGCCTAGGCCGATTAATTGGGGTGAGAGACCCTAAGAAGGGTCTTCAAACCACCGAGCCGAGTGATATATGGTCAATTTGAAACTCTATGCAAGTTTTTTAAGTATCTGATCTAATAGAAAAAGTAAAGAAGACCCTGTTGCTTCAGATTTGTTTTTGTTCTTAATTTTTGGAAATATATGTGTTGCGGTTGCGGAATAATTAACAAGATAATGTTAATTATTGGTCTGTCGATAAATATAACAGTTTTTCTTTTAAAAACCAGGAGTATTTGCATCAATCTATACTATTTGGCACCTTCTTCTAATACTATCTAGTCCTTGGGAAAAGACAACCCAATACATATGGTATATGTATCTAGCTTAGTAAATGCTCCAACAGATATGTAACACGATAATATTAAGATTCTTGTAATGTAGTGTGATCATTCTCTAATGGAGCTTAGTTAAATTTTGTAAGATAAGGCATCTATCTTTATCATTTATAAGGGTGTTCTGGTCCTTTGAATTAGTATTTTCAATTAAAAGCATGGATCGTTCTGTCTAAGAAATAACGGTTGATTAACTGTTGGATGGTGTAAGTAAAATCGTATCTCTTTACCATTTAGTGGAGAAGTTCTTATATTCTAATCTCACCATTAAATCTTGTTGCATTGTTCATTAGTGACATAAAAGGTCATCAATATCTATGTTTTTTTTTTTTGACAAAAGATTATATTTCTATGTACATTTTGTGCCTCAATTACTCGTCTTATTGATTTTAGGAGTTGGGTGTAATTGCTCTTAAACACGACTGACTATCTTTTTTTGGTAATTTAATAGGTGGGTGATCGTGTCTATAGCACATTAGCACCAATGAAACCGAACCATGAGAATTTGCAACGTGCTATACTTTTGGATGGGTTGTGTGTGAAATATTGAAGGACGAAGAACTAGTATTACAAGGTATAATGTATGTATTTATTCTTCATGGCTAACGTATTTGACTGTATTGCAGGATTGGTAGGTGAAAAATGATGTCTAACTCGTAATACACAAACAAGTTTAACAATGAGATATTGCAATTATCTTTAAAAAAGAAACAGGAATTTCAACAATTGGCAGAGAAGAAAATAGTTGTAACCTGTATAAAAGAGAGATTCATTTGGATCAAGTAAGAGGGTGTTTGTTTGCACTCAATGAGCATTTAATCTGGTTCATTAAGACACTGGTCCAATAAGACTGATTGTTTTTTCTCACCAATTCAGATCTGAATACCTCTTAATTGGTCTGTTTCATTAAGATTTGAAACCAAGTCTGATTCTTTCAGACACTGCCTCTTAACAGACACTGCCTCTTAACAGAATAAGTTATATTCAGCTGTTATTCAGCATTAACTACTTATCACTTAAAAAAATCAAACGAAAAGTGTAGCCCAGAAAGTGAGAAATTCGGTCTACTTCCTTAGCCTGGTTGAAATTTCAACAAAGAAAAGAAGAGTAAAAAAAAAAGGGGCAAGAAAAGAGAAAAGAAATAAAGAATAAAAATATCCAAATAATTAGATAGGAAATCTTTTCTTTTCATATTAATATATGCACTATCTCTAACTTTTTTTTTAATAAGTAAGCTACTTAGTTCATAATAATGATGGTATTGTTTGTTTTACTTAATTTCTAGATAAATATTTAGGTAAATGCCTAATATACACTTCTAGTCAGGTGTGTACTATCCTTGATTCGATTACAGGCTAATTCCCTTGATTCAAAATAGGTAAAATGTTGTTATCGAGTTATGAAAAATTCCTATAGCTCAAACTCATAATTAAAAGAAAAAGAAAAACAATATGTAAACTGTAAAAAAAATATGCTATTGAGTTACGGGTAAAATCACAATACTAAAAAAAGTTAACATATTGTTATTGAGTTACGGAAAAATTTCTATAAAGTTGAGTAACGAAAAAATTTCTATAACTCAAAAAATAAGAAAACAATAAATAAAAGATGTTATTGAGTTACGAACAGAATTTCATAACTCAGAGAAAAAATAAAATATAAATTATTGAGTTATGGAAAAACAAAAAATTGAGTTATGAGAAAATTCTTATAACTCAAAAAAGAAAGAACAAAGGAAAAAAATAAGTAAACTAAGTAAAAAATGTTGTTGAGTTGCGGGTAAAATCTATGACTTAAAAGTTGAGTTATGGAAAAATTTATATAGCTTATAAAGGAAACCTAAAAACTGTTGAGTTGCGAAAATGTTAACATAACTCATAATGAAATTCAACACTTATATGTCACTGTTAGGGTGGCAATCGGTCCTACCGGTTCGATTCAGATAGGTTTTTAATGGTTCATTCCCATAACGGTCCGGTTTGGGCTATAGGTCTTTTTCTTACCAGGTCGATTCCGATTTGGTCTCAATAGTATATGCGAAGGGAAATTAGACCGTTAAGAGAGACTGGTATTTTCAGTCTCGTTTTGGTTCCAATTCTTTAACTGTTCTATTATAGATTCTTATCAGTTTTACTGTACAGGTTCTTATAGCTTCTTAAAAGACCGATAAGAAATCGTTAGGAGACCATTAAGAGACCGGTTTGAGCTTATTTTTTGTTGATTAAGTTTTGTAATATTGTGACCATTTACTTTTAACTTACGTTTCAAGATACTTAAATAACGAATTGTTATATTTAAAAATTACATAAATTAGTACAATTAACTAATGAATAATTTATAATTAACTAATAAATAGATTACTATAATTAACTAATGGGGGCGGGAGAGTTAATTAACATGACCAGTATCCATAAAGTAAAAGTCGAGCTAAAATTTAAAATGCCCAATAATAGCATTTATCTACAACTATAATCCTATGACAACCTTTGACAAGACATATATTCACCCAAATTAATTATACACGAAAAAAGTAATGCAAAAGATCTCAATCTGCCAATTCATTTACAAACATCCACCTTTATCAAGATAACCATCTGCCGAAATCAAAATTCATTCAATATAACCCATTAGTTTTCATCAAAATTCACAAATCAAAATATACTTCATCATCTTTATGCTACAAACTAATTTTTCAAAACTTCAAGGGCATATAGTAAGGACTATTTCGAAAATGTGTGTTACTAATAACTTAAAAACAAGTTTAAAAATTGCAGGAGTTTCCATAGCCAAGTAATCACACAAAAGCTAAAATAGTCCTTTTTAAGCCACAAACTTAGTTTTCTAAAGTTAAGGGGCAAAGTTTGCAAAGTTTTAGCATTTTTCAGAATAAATTTCATCATTTTCGTATATAGTAGGGACTATTTCGCAAATAAGTGACACTATTAACTTAATACACTTTCAAATTTCAAAATTCCAAGGTTTTCATAGCCAAATCATCACACAATATGCCCCTTAACTTTCAAAATACTAGTTTGTGGCTTAAACATTGACTATGCATTTTTTAGAAATGATTTCATCATTTTCGCATTTCGTAAGGAACTATTTCGCAAATGTGTGTTACTAATAACTTAAAAACAATTACAAGTTCAAAAATTGCAAGGTTTTCATAGCCAAGTAATCACACAAAAGTTAAAATAGTCATTTTTAAGCCACAAACTTATATTTCAAAAGTTAAGGGGCAAAGTTTGCAAAGTTTTAGCATTTTTCATAATAAATTTCATCATTTTCGCATATAGTATGGACTATTTCGCAAATAAGTGACACTATTATCTTAGAAAACACTTTCAAGTTTCTCAATTCCAAGATTTTCATAGCCAAATCATCACACAAAAGCTAACATAACCACTTTTAAACCATAAACTAGTATTAGAGTTTACACCCCTCAAAGAAATTTATACGATTATTTGCATCTTGAGCCCTTGAAATAGATGCTAACAAAGGGTGACATATCGCCATTTGTTAACTTCTCGGAAAAAGTACCGTCGTTTTTTCGTATTAAACGATATACTATTAGTAAAAGTACTAGACCGAAAACTCTAATGACTGAACTCGCAATTATAATCCAAAGCAAGGCCTTCTCGCTTAACTTTCGCCTTGATGATTTTTTAATTGGGTCATAAATAGACGAAAGAACAGGAATAGAGCTATTTAATAACGTCAGATTATTACCCAAAAAACAATTTTTGGAAATTTTTGAAGTGATTTAGGTACTAAACAAATGAGATTATTGTAAGATAAATTCAATGACGAGATATTAATAAATTCCAAATCAGGAATTTCATCGAAAAATGAATTATTCCCTAGATTTAACGAGTTGAGCTGAGTTAACCTCGAAATTGAAGTGGGAATACTTTTGTTAAATCGATTGTTTTATAAATTAACAGAAGTGGTATTTTTCCAAACGAAAAAATCATATGGTAAAGGACCAGTGAAGTTATTATACTGAAGAAATAGAGATGATAAATGAAGGAATCACAATACCTTATATATCGAATATACGCAGCGTAAAAATAATATTGCAATCCTATAACCAAGTGCGATTAGAATTTAAAACGGATTTCGATTGCGTACCTTTTTGGATTTATATGAAAATCGAAAGACTAACCGAGCTTCAAAATTCTTGAAGCCTCCACGCTTTGCACACCGAGTCATCAATCTTTCTTTTAGAAACTTTTTCTGACTTGGAGACCTTTAACCTTCTATGGTTGTCTTTCTTTTTTGGTTTCAAGAGAGGAAGTGAAAAAATTCTCCGGTATAATGAAAAACCATTATACTTATAAAACTTTAGGAAAATTAAAAGACAAGAAATGAAAATTCACCAATTATAATAAGAATTGATTGTTGGTGGGTCCTTCTGTGTTATAAAATAAATGCTAAAGATGAGAACTCACAAACCGCAAGTGTACGGTTGTCCAAGTAATAAACCGATAAATCGGATTCGTTCACAGGGACGGAATTGGTACAACTCTAGTGTGAATCAAATAGTGATATAATTGCAAATACGGAAAAATAAATAATATAATATTCGTTTTGGTTTCCTAGGACTAAAGTGCAAATAATATAGATTACGGAAATGAAAATAATACAAATAAGTAGGATAGACGCAAGGGAGAGAGTAGTACTTGAGTCACGCAAGGGTTTCACCTAAAACTTTCTTAAAAAATGCTTTATGTTAAGGGTTGAATTGCTATAAGTATGCTAGTCGGGACTCTAAAGTCTCCTTACCCCCGTCAGGGTGGACTAAGGAGCTCTCCTTCGGTATTCTAAACTCCGTCAGTATGATTAAAACTATTTTTAGATGGTTCAAGTTCTTACTGCTTTGGCTATTGGTTAGTCAAGCATGTCAAGGTCATTGGCAAATAACAACGACAATTACCTAGTTCTGTATCTAAACCCCCCGTCAAGGTAATCAATACGCCACTATATTGAATAGCCTAAATACTATGAATTATAACTAGTTCGTGAAGCCAAAGATGATAATTAAGCACAAAGTAAAGGCCAACACAATTAGCAAATTCAATTTTAAATACCTAAATCCCAAATCGGAAAAACATGAATTAAATTAGTTTGGGTTCAACCCAATATGCGATTCTCAAGTACAATTAAATTTAGTTCATAATGGAATCAAAAACTAAAGAAATTAAATAAGAATCATTCATTGTCAATTACAGAAATAAAATTAAGAACCTAATTGAATGATTGATATGATTGTTGTTGGAGGAATTGATTCCCAGCTTCAGCTTTTTCTCTCTTGTTTGCTTCTGTGACTTTTCTCTGGCGTATTTCTCCTTTGTAATATGAGTTGTCCCTTAAAAAAATGAAGTTTAAGGCTTATTTATAATGGGAAAAACGGATTGGGCTTTACTTTAAGGAAGGGTTAGGTTGAATGAAATAAAAGCCCAATCCTTAAATAAAATCCCGTAACTGGTATGTAGCTGTTACTAAAACAGCTGTAACTTTTGCATCCGGACTCGGAATCACTCCGTTCAACTTGATAAATCTTCCTGACTTCAATCTCTATAATCCTCATTTTATTCTCCAAGGCAAAATCTGAGGCTAAGACGTTCAAAAATAGTGATCGGTAACAGCATTCCAGATTTTCTTCCCATCTACTAATTTCTTCAAATCAACTATTCTCGCTTTGACTTTCACGCGCAATCCAAGACTTTAATTCCCGTTTTTTCTCCTTGTCTTGATACTCCATCAAATCTTAAACCTAAGAACTTTACACTAAAAATAAACAAATTAACGCCAAAAGCTCTAAAACACAAATAATGTAAATCCAACGGAAGAAATCGCAATATAACCAAATAAGCTTAAAAGTCTGACAAATAAGTCAAATAATCACCTAAAATGATGTCTCCTTAGGGCATATAATTAGAACAAAAAGGGAGACATCAATTATCTTAATAATCTGGATCACTACCCACTTGTGAAGTGGACTTGAACCTTTTATAATATACATATGACTTAAACTAGCCCAACGGTTAGTGATACATTTCCTTTTACTAGAGGTGCGTGGTTTGATCCACAACCTCGTCGTTTTTCATTTCTCTCTCTTTTTTCTCAATTTGGTCTTATATTAGAATATTAATTTGTGCTAGCAAATTATTATACTAATATTCCAAGTATTAATTAATTAATATTTATTATCCGATAATAAAAATTTATGTTAATAACATGAACCAAGATCAACGCGCTCATTAGTGTGCGACTACGTGGGTTCATCGTTAAACCGGTAGTAGTTAACTCAGTTAACAACTAATCGAGGTTGGCGTCTAACAACACTTCCCAACGACCGGATAACGTGAAGTAACTCTGTACAAAAAACCCGGTAAAGGATCATACACGTAATTCCTCTATCTTTACAGCTCCAGATCATTTTGGGATATGGTATAACTGTCAAATCCTATCTAGAAATCAAATACGTTACTCATCGATTATCAACGATTGACGAATGACCTAAGAAACTTAACTACGCTACGCATTGATTATCGACGATTGACTAATGACCTAAGAAACTCCATTCTTCATTCATTCTATCACCTTGGCTAAGGATTTGATACAATCGTTATAATCTTATGACATCGTAGAGCACTAAATCTTTACCTAGATTTGATAGATTCCATCTTGACTCATTCCTTAGAGCATATATACTTAACTATGTACAATATGCTTTCGACTAGCATTATGACACTCTATTAGTCCAGTATCTAAACACAACAAACACATACACAACTATAGTGATGATGTCGGGTCAAAGGATTACAAGCATAAAATTTATTATAGAGATTAACCCACTTCACAGTTCAAGGCAATTAACCAATGGGAATCTCTAGTTTTAGTCGGTTCGATAATCACATCTCTATGTGCATTCATCTATGCACCTAACTCGGTAAACGAGAACTACCGATATTTATCCAATAAATACTCGTTAGCTACATATTAATCTAACCGGGTCATCGAGGTCCTAGCTCGATGATCCTACGATTAAGAACAAGTTTAGATTAAGTCATATGAACTAGATTCTCATTATCATAACACCTTATGATATCTAGTTCGTAACTTAATCAAGGTTCTGCCTTCATATTATATAGATGAATACCATAATCATAAAAGCTTGCCATAGATTCAAGGAAACGATTTATTTAGTCAATACTTTAGGGATAACTATTATCGTGTACATTAAACACTAGTGTTCAATTCATTACAAGATGACTGATGCTAGGGCATAATTCTAAAATAAATTTTTGAGATTAACAAGGTCTAAAGGAAATGTACCAGTTAAACAATTGCACCTGATCCATTTTCACCAGCTTTTTTAGCAGAACGAGTAAGATGCTCTTCAAATGAATCATGAGCTGGATCACCATCTGGAAACTTCTCGATAAAATTCTCGACATGTAAGATCACTTCTTCATTACTCAAATACTGATACAACCCATCCATTATAAAAACAAAAAAATTTAATCTCTTGTACATAATCGATGATCACAAATCGAAGGTATACACGATAAATATGGTGCTATTCCAATATAATCATTTCTAAAAGTTTCTAATGATACATCGTTTAACTTAGGATGCAATTAAATCATCCATTAAAATCTCAATACCCCATAATCTTTAAAAATGTTCAAATTATGAAGAATAACTAACCAAACATGTTTTAAAAACCCAGCTCCGAAAGCACGCGTAACTTTGAGAGGACCTTTTACTATATCTTTGACAATACAATTTTTATCATCTGGATGTTCTTTCTTGATTCTAATTACTACCTGGAAAAAAAAATTTCTCAAACAAAATTAATAATACTAGAAGAAAAAGCCAGAATAGATGAAAACTTACTTCTTCAATGCTTGTACTATGATCTGTTGATAATTGTAAAGCCTTTAACCTCATAGATTTCAGTGGGGTAGTGTTTTCTTCTAGTATAACCTCATATTTAAGATGAAAACATTACTGTAAATCATGTTATCCATCAATTGATTAGTAAACCACCAAACCAAGATTGAGAAGTCTTTCATAGTAATAATTTTTTTTATTGCAAACCGAATTGATATGGAGTTACACGGTCCGGTTCCATCCCTACATGAATGGTACCCGCTGGTCCGTTACCGGTTTCCGAACCGGTCTGCCTGTTCAGTCTCGGAACCGGTGTTATATGATAATTCCCATAGTTTAGTTTCCACTTAGATTCTTGTCAGATTTTTAAATATTAAATAATAATTGATACATTTCAAAATAAGTTAGAAAGACAAAGTAATGATGTTCTGCGTGGCCATACGATATAAGAGTATACTATGATGTTTTTGTGCGGGTAAGAAAAACACAGTTGTGATGAGAATGAGTAAAATAGAAAATAGAGAGTTCATTGAATGTTATTTCTAAATATTTAGATCTACTACAATAATCATGGTTCTAAAAGACGTCAGGCGGTACTAAGGAGGTTGACCATTTTCGAGCGCCTAAATGGTTAGGCAGCCCATTAATCGGAATTTAGGCGGATTTTACGTATACAAATTTTATATTATTACATATTAAATATATATTACTAATGTATTGATTTGAATAATATTTACATCCTAATATACTTAAAGTAGATCAATTTAACATAAATAATATATAAAGTAGTAATAATCCATTATTAGTAACCTAAAAGATGACTAATTCAAGAAATCTGAACTTGAAATTTAAAAAATCCTACTTTTTTTTTCTTGTGTGTTTAATTCTAAACTAAGTAGTTTTTTCTTTATATTTTGCTTATATTTTGGGTTAATTAAATTAGTTATTTATGGACTAGCATGTTAGGTAGTATTCAGATTAGGCGACTCATTAATCTGATTGGGTAGTTTATTAATTAGATTATGCGTAGACAAACCTTCGAACCACCTTCGAAAGAAATTGTAGGCGGATCGCACATTGAAACGCTTAGGCGGAGCGCCTAAGTGGATAGGCGGTCTTAGTTTAGAACACTGATAATAATCAATCGTTCATAAGAAGACGAATTTGAAATAATGTATTAATTTAATTTTTTTACATTAATTTACCTATTTATGTATCAATTGCTTATTTATGTATTATATTATTTCTTTTCTTTTTATTGTATGAGAAGTGATACACTAAGTGTAAAGTGATTTTTTTTTCCAACGCAAACGTGAAGAGATGTGTTTCATTGTTAATAAAATTGAGTTATTTTTAACCTAATCTGAATTTTTTGAATTGTTTTGCAGTAAATATCTATTTGGTACAACTACTGGAGATGGTCTAACATACCCCAAGAAAAAAATCACTGAACCCATCAAACATGGGTATGTACCTTATCATAAACATGGATAGCTGGCTATTGCACTTCAAGTTCTCTGCAGAAAAATTACTTCTAGATATTAAAAAATTAGAATGGTAGGATTTGTTGTCCCGTTTTACAAGTTCCAATATTATATGGGAAAGTAGGTCACGGATCCTACTATTCTAATTATGTTCTTGAAGAAATATATGACCATGTGTCAAATATTTTCAAAATCAACCAGTTTCTGGATGCAAAATCAATTCCTTGTGTTGTTTGTTGGTTTTGTATGAGTATATACCCAGTGAATCTATACGTGTATATACCTAGTGAATCAGCATAGGCACGTACCCAGAGAGCATATGACAAATATAGAAACGATGGAATACCTTAATAGGTATATATTTATTTGTTTATCTGTTTATTTGATTGTATTTTATTGTATGCTTTGTAATAGGGATGGAATGGTGGATACCACAAATGTATTTGGAATGTTTTTCGGGACTGTATACTTTGAATTGGGTATGTACCCTTTTTCTGTCAAGAATTGGGTACGTACCCAGTTGTGTATATTTTACTCTTCTTATCTTTATGGCTGCATTCCAATGGATCAATACTGGTATGTACCCGGTGGATCTGTATGAGTACTTACACATTTTGTTTATTGTTATATTTTGCAGTTTGTTGGTAGATTAGGTCATTCATGGCAACTTTCCTTTTGAAGTTCTTGTTATTCTTTACCTCTACTCTCCATGTAATTTGAATTAGGTGCGTACCCAGTTGGGTATATACCCATCACGGACATGAACCTTGACATGGACAGACGCCCTTGATTGGACAAAAACAATTGGGATATACTTAAACGATTGTAGGGACCTATAATGAAATTATTTAAAAAATGATTATATACAAATTATAAAAATGGGCATGGGTGCGTAACCAACTGGAATGGTACGTACCCAGATAGAATTATAACTTAAGCAAGTATTTCAACAAGACACACCAACATAGATATATACCCCAAGACTGTTGAAATATGTATGTACAAAATTATGTGTATGTACCTATTAAAATGAACTGGACTGTACACGTATGCTATGAATACATAATAGACCAAAAAAATAAAATATTTATTATACATAGATTAATAAAAGAATATATAATAGAACAAAAAAAAAACAAAAAAAAAAGAGAACTAATAATATTTGTTATACGGATAAAGAACAAAAATTCTTTAATGAAGTAAATGCATATATTAAATGTGTATTAATTTTGCTAGAAGTAATAAATATGTTCAAGTTGGAAGGAAAAAACAGGTGAAGACTATAAGAGTAAATGCATTTTTTTTTGGACAAACAAGAGTAAATGCATAGTAACCTATTAAATAGAAAAGACCTTAAAAAATAGGTTTATATGTTTGGAGGCTGATATTTGTATATTTCTCTCAGTAGCCTATGCCACATTAGGGCTGTAAATGAATCGAGCCGAGCCGAATTTTAGTTTTCTTGAGTTTTAGTGAGTTTGAGCTTGGTTTGACTTTGAACGAAACGAACCGAATCAAGCTTTAGCCTTCTTAAGTTTGGTTCGTCAACTAACTAGGCGAACTCAAACAAACCCTCAGCAAACTCAAATTCGAGCCCTTGGTGAGAGTATCAGTTCGTTTGCAGCCCTAGATACTAGTAGTATATTTATTAGATATAAAAAAAAATTTCTTGTTAGATATAAAATATTTTAGTTATGATTAATTACATATACAACATTTTTACGTAGTTTTAACTTTTTGCATATATACATATATAATTTCCAATTAAATATCTTTACCAAACCTATTAACGAACTCTTAAAGAACCCTTACCAAACTGTTCACGAGTTTAACGGGTCGAGCTTATATAGGTTTGAGTTTGTCTCGTTTAGTAAACGAGCTTGAATTTAAAGCTTGAGCTTGGTTTGTTTAACTAACGAGACGAACTTAAACAAACCTTTAGCGAACTCAAACTTGAGCCGTTAGTGAGAGTATCATTTCATTTGCAGCCCTATACCACATACTAAGGCCTAAGGGTCAAAATTCCTTTGGTTGTTAATTGATTGTTTAATAGGAAAAAGAATTTTTTAAGGGGTGAATTATATATAGGGTCTTGGGAAACATCTTTCTTCTCCATAGAGTAGTTTCCTAAATGCTATTCTTCTTAGGGACCTCATTTTTTACAATACTCTTTCCTACCCTTACTAACACTAAAAGACAAACAAGTGTGATGTCACTATTTCTCTCTCCTCTACCTACCACTTCCCACCTACCTCCAACTTCCCACCACCTACCACCGACCTCCGACCACCGACCACCGACCACCGACCACCGACCACTGATCTCCGACCACGGACCTCAGGCCACCAGTCACTGGAAAAAACATAGAGTATCGAAAAATACTGAGAGTACTCTCTAAAATTGCTGAGTACTCCGACAATTTGTTGAGTACTCCAAGAATTAAAAGAATACTCCAACAATTTAACCGAATACTCTATAAAAAAAGTCGGAGTACTCTATGAAATATAGAGAGTACTTTATGAAATAGAGAGAGTACTCTATGAAATATTAAGAGTACTCTTTAAATTTAAATAAATACTCTATAAAAATCATATGCATCTATTAAATAACATTTCTATTCAAAATTTAAACCATTTACAATATATAAATAAAAAAAAACCTAAACTAATTACAAGTTGACCAGATCTGAAAAAAGAAAAAAAAAATACAGTAAAAGCGTACACAGTACGTGAGTAAAAAAAAAAAAAAAAATTAAGTTCGCTGCCTACTGCTCCGGCGAAGCCACCACCATAACACTTTCTTCACCACACCTTCTTCACCACCGAGAACACCACAACCACCACCCGTTTGCAGCCTTCTAACGCTGGATCTCGGATCTCGAATAAGCTGCGCGAACAGGCGCAGAGCTCCGGCGAGGCTAGCAGCGAGGATCGAGCTCTCTCTTTTGCTGCCATGGTTGCTGCGCGAGGATCTCTTTTGTTGCTGCGCAGAGCTCCGGCGAGGCTAGCAGCGAGGTGAGGGGGGATGGAGGTTCACTGGAGCGAGGTGGATCTGAAAACTAGGTGGAAGCTCCGGTGCTGCTGCTGGAGTTTTCCATGGATGCTTCAGTTATTACAACTTCGCGTGGCAGTGACGAGCAGGGGGAGCAGATGGAATAAGAAGAGGTGTTTGGTGGTGGTGTTGCTGGGGTGGCGGTGGTGCAGGCGGTGTAGTCATTTCGGTGGTGGCAGTTTTGGGAGTTCACGGAGGAGGAAAGTTGGGAGGAGAGGGAAGAGAGAGAGGTGAGAGAAAATAGATCTGAAATTATAATTGTAGGGGTTCTAATTTAGTATATATAGAAAAAAAAAAAGAGGGTAATAACGTAATAGGGGTTTTGGGGTTCATGTGTTAAAAAGTTTAAAAAGTCTTTAGTAAGAAGAGGCTCTAGGCCGGGTCTCCATCCGAGGGGGTATAGTCAAGACCCTAGGTGTAATTTTCTCTTTTTTAAGTGGTAAGGAAGGATGTCTCAGGCCCAAGCATGATGCATTATAATGAATGGGCCTAACTATTGTATTGGCCCTCAAATTAGAAATCAAGCCTAATGAGCTCACTAAGATAATATATTCTTTATGATTATTATTATTATTTTTAATTTTCTATTAATAATTTATCAACAAAATCGAAATTATCAGCCCGTTTACACATTGACCAGCCCGAACCCACTTCGAATCCCATCATCGGCTCCAAATCAAGGTATTCTCTCTTTCTCTCTCTACCTTACATGCGTACATTTTGTATGTAACACTGCAATTAGAAAACGTAATGTAATGATAATGATCAATTAATATATTTTTTTTTGTAGAAGTATCAAATCGTAAGTGGAAATGGGGTTTCTAGTGACAACGTTAATCTTCCTGGTGATCGGAGTAATTGCTTGCATTTGTACCAGAATCTGCTGCAACAGAGGACCTTCTACCAATCTGTATGTGAATTTTAGATTTTTTTTTATCAGATTTGCTTATTTATGTGATTTTCCACGGTTTTGCCTTAATTTAAATGATATATTTGTTTAACCCTATTTCTCGAATGTTATTGTGCTGTGCAAACATATATTAATGTGTCTAACGAGGATCTCAAATCAAACTTAATCAATATATTATAATATAATCTGATCTTATTCCTAGACAATTCAACATTGTTCTTTTACTGAATATGCCTAGAATGAGCTCAAATCTATGTATAACAAGCACAACATTGACACGTAATGTAGTTATTTACGCACCATGGTCCACTAGAAGCTAATCAATTATACAAAGTAATAGTCCTGAAACTATTAAAGTATCTACTAAATTCACAATTTACTAAAAAAGTTGTAATTTATATAATTAGTAGAAAAACTGATCATGATCGCAATGAGTTTGATTGATTCGTTTGACATATTCTTTTTTTCCCATTACATAGGATAGTAAATATCTTTAGATTATCTTTTTAAAATTTCCGCGGAACTAAAATATGTCTCTATTATCTAATCTTCATGTGGACCCACCCCAAATCTTATTTTCATCTTTGAACACTAACACCTTGACAGTTTAACACCCATTACACTATTTTTTTAACGGAACTTTAACTTATACATGTAAAAGGTCTTAACTGCATTGTGATCCATTCATAGTAAGATTGAACTCTGTGCACTAGTTTTTACTAGGGAATTTTGGATTTTGTAATTGAGATGACTATGTATAATTTGTAAAGCATTTCGATTTTTGACATAAAGGTGGAACTTTTTTGTTCAATGAAATGTGATTTGTGTTAGAGTCCGTGTAAAAAAAACTATACTTTAGTTCCTTTAGCACATATTCCTATAGAAACTCACTCATCGAAATCCAGAATAAGCATATTCCTAAGTCCCTCGTACTATTCATGTTAAGAATTAATAAAAACCAATTCACTTTTGAATATATCAGTTTTGTCATAAAGGAAACTAACACCATTTATTAATTGATGCTTATATGAACTAGCAAGGTTTGCTTCATTACATTTTAGTCCTCGTTTGGATCGCTTTTTAAGAAATTCTTTCAGTCCTTAGTGTTTCTACAAGAATCACCACATATGCTTTTTAGAAAAGCACTCAAAATGCTTATAGACCTCTTAAAATTCACTTTTTGGAGAAACACCATAATTGTGTTTCCTAAAAAGCACGTAAAACGCGTGTATATCCCTTAAAAAAACTTTAAATCATTTTATTTTTTTTGAATAAGTGATTTTCCATTTATCGTAAAAGAAAAAGTATTCCCACACGCATCCTCAACCGTGAAACTGATAAATTTTGAATTTTAAAATACAGAATATGACGCAAATATAGTCTGTAAAGTTCTTTATTCAAATCAAAGATTCATTTCGCATTAAAATTTACAAGTATTATCTTTGAAAAAAAATATCGAAAAATGTGTATTATTAATTATTAGTTAACGTTTATCGTACTCATACTTTTATTACTATTCATTGCCAACTCATATTTTACTTCTATATAAACAACCCACTCTTTCATTCTCTTCCTATTCCATTTCATTTCCTTCTCTTTCCGATATGGAAGTAGAAAAACAAGCACTCATAGCTTGTAAAGCATGTAATGAAGTGTTTTCCAACAATGTAGCTTTAGTTCTACATTTTGAGGTACACATGAAGGAAGAAAATTTCACTTCTTCTTTCATTGTACCTAACAAAGCACCTACTTTTTCTTTGAAAACTTTGGAAACATTTCTGAAACCACCCTCTCCAAAAACAACCAATCTTGTTGAAAAGGAACAGAGTAATCGCATGTTAATAGGTGGATTGTTTGAAATCAACAAAGAAATCTTAGCCTCGTTTAACAAAAATAAGAAGGAAGAATCACTTGGAAGAGTTGCTGCTTGTGTGAAGAAACCTTTAGGCTATCCTCGTCGTGTTGCTCGTTATAGGAGGAAGAACAACAATGCATCCTCATCCTCTGCCATGTCATTCAAGTTTTGAGGAGAAGTTGAAGGAGTGAAAGTTTGTTTCGTGTGTCTTCGTGCTTGTGTGGCGAGTGTTTTTAATGTTTTTCTTGCTATTTCTATTTGTGAAAGTGTTGCTTATTAGTCATGTTGTGTCGTTTCGTGATTGTAATTTGTTTTTAATAAATGTTTCGTTTCGTTTCTATCAATCGTATGTTTCTAGTTTCTATTTCCTTTTTTTTGCCGTGAAATCTCCGATTTGATATTGTGGAACCGGAATTTGTTTGTTAGGAATTACTAAGAAATCTCCGATGATGGAATAACTAAGAAAAGAAGATTGTTTAAAGTAACTAAAGTTAAGGAATTGGTAAAAAAATAAAAAAATATTAGTTTAATTGGTGATTTGAAAATAAAAACTAATGGCTGATTTAAATCCGTGTTCTAAAAAGCGGTAGGCGCTAGTGGTATGAGCGGTTAGGCGGCTCATTAGATGGTTTTTATTTAATTTTTGTATTTTTATAAATAAGTAATTCCGAATAGACCATAATATCAATAAATTCAACATATATAATAATAATAATAATTCATTCCTATTTTCCTAGAAGTCGATCGATTCAAGAAATCTTTAATTTCAAATTTTGAAAAACCGTAACTTCCCCTTTTTCCTTTTTATGTCTTTTTGTCACGTCAAACTCCAAAATAATTGAATAATTTTTATACCAATTTCTAATATTGTAAAATAAAATTGTTTATTGTTATTATAGTCCTTGGGAACAGACTACCCAATACATATGGTATATGTATCGAATATGATAAATATCTGTAGTATGGTTGTTCTTTAATTATGTTTGCGTATAAGTTCAGCTTGGTTAAATTTTGTAAGATATAAAGCATTCATTGTGATCATTTATGAGGGGTGCCCTGGTCATTTAAATTAGTATTTGCAATTAAAAGCTTTCTCTAAAACGGCACGGAACATTCCGTCTTTAATATATGAAGGGCTAATACGTAAATTACCTGAAATATAACACTTGACTAATATTTTTCCTGTGTTTTATGATATGTAGGTTGCACCTGACTTTGGTTATCACTGCTACAGTGTGCTGTTGGATGATGTAAGTAAAATTTTATTATTTTGATTATTATTTTTTTCACTAGAGGAAGCTAAATTGCACATTTATATCTATATGATGTCATAGTGTATCTATCTCTTTACTATTTAGTCAAAGGAGTTCTTATCTCCAATTTCATCATCATCATCATCATATCTTTCACCATTAATTCTTCTTGTTTTTTGGTCATCAATATGTATGTTTTTTTATTTTTCATAAAAGATTATATTCGTATGATAAATATGACACATTCTGACCCCACCTAGATTTAGGATATGATGTTTTTCTAAATTACCTAATCTCAGTTACTCATTATTGTTTTTTATTTTGGTGATTTAATAGGTGGGCGATTGTGTATATAGCACAGATGAAACCACTTATTGTTCCAATTTTGAGTGAAGAATAATGAGCTATAATAGTATGGGTTGTGTGAAATATTGGGAGATGGAGAATAAGTATTACGGTGTATATTGTATGTATTTATTCTTCATGGCAAATGTGTTTGTAATTTTCAGTTGTGCGAACAACAACATTATTAAATTCGTTTTGCATATGTTGTTTTTGTAAACCAAATTGTATCCTATAATTTTGAATAAACATTGATATTCTCTCTTGAACAATATAGAAATGATCTGGTGAATGTGTAATGGATATTTGAAACTCAAAGAGGTATTTAGGTCCTTTATATCTCTTGATCCAGAAAACTCGAAAGAAAACAACATAACATACTATTTTACATTATAAAAAGTGTACAGAAAAGTAAATTCCACAATAGCCCTTGTCAAAAGACATTTTGTAGAGGACTCTGCCATTATTTAACTCCCCTTTAGCCCCTCATCAAGCAACTTCACACCGCCCTTCTTACTTCACCACTTTATTACCTCATATTAACCTCGAACAAGCCTTCAAACACCATATGCACTAAAAAAACCCAACCAAAACTCATTTTCTTAAAAATTTGTTGTTTGTTATCAATAGAATCAATTGGGGCCGGCCTTAACTGGCCAGGTACTGTCATTTAAGAGGTACATCTAGGAGGTACATCATTTAGGAGGTACATTTAGGAGGTACAGGGGTTTGAATCTTCTTCCAAGACATGGGTAACTCAGTTTTGACTTACCCGGAGTTAGGTGTGTGAAGGCGTACCTACCTTCTGAGGGATTAGTCGAGTGTTGGCCAAGACCACCCACGTAACAAAAAAAAATAAAAATCAACAAACTTACCATAACTTATCATTAATCATAATCCTCAACCACAAATCTCTTTTAATACTTATCATAATCTCCCCACCTTCATAACTCTTTCATTGAACAACTTTTCATTTTTAGCATCCCAGATTTGATAAAATAAAAATGCATAAATCTAAGATTAATCATAATTCAAAGTATTTTCTGCACAAGCCAATTTCACCGAATTCAGTTTGTGAATCCTTATTACTCCCTCTACAACATCAGCTATTTCTTTTACAACAACCCCTCCATACATTATGACTTTATGAGAGAAACTGCACGATGTAAATAAATTGTCATTTGTCTCAAACTCAACATCACACATTGCACACTCTATTCACACATCCCCTATTTTATCAACCTATCCTGTGTAGCTAACCTATACCGACATATCAACCAAGTACAAAAACTATGCTTAGGAGAAGGATATGTAAACCAAACCACCTCAAACCATTCAATTTTATGCAATTTATTCTTAATAGCTTTTAATCTCAACTTAGATGAAAATCAAATTTACTTCCTGCTTACCAACTAACAATGTCTAGGTTGTCTGTTTAAATATTATTGTATTAAAATTATATATTACTAATATATTTATTCTAAAAGTATTATTTATGATATATATATATATATATATATATATATATATATATATATATTATACAACAAAGAACCTAACGGTCTGAATCGTCTATATAAAAGACGGTCAGAGCAGGGTTACACCCCCTTATACTACTCAATTAATGTCACTTACTAAAAAAACTAATCAGTTTTACATTTTTGTCAGCCCAAAGAAAAAAAAAGATTATTATTCAAGGGGTCTTGAAGACACCACCCAAAGACCCAACAAGACCGGGTCTATACCCTCGTCTTACTAAAGGCCATAAACTAAATTTAACCCTACAAGCCTAATTTCCCAATTACTACTTCTTACCCCATTTTGTATTTTATTTTCCTATATATATACTACATTTTATCAACAAAAAAATTAAACACTCTCTCTCCTCTCTCCTTTCTCCCCCCTCTTTCTCTCTCGCAACTTTCCTTTATTTTGGTCTCGTGTTCTCTAATCTGCTCCAGATCGACTGGTGCAAAGATGGTGGTGCGAAAACTGAGATTTGTGACATCACCAAATCTGAGCTATTGTATTCAAACGCGGTTTTGGGCTGCGCTGGTGTTGGGATTCAAACGTGGTGGTCGACTTCAAAAAGCTGCCACCGTCCGTTCGTGAAGCAATCGAGATGCGAACGAGCTCCCTGCGAACGAGAAGACAAACGGAGTCCATCGCACCACCAACGCCTTCGAGACCTGACAAGAACTGACGCGCCACCATTGCCGGCGTGACTGTTGCCTGAGCGAAGGAGAACGGCGTGACTATTGCCTGAGCGAAGGAGAACGGCGTGACTGTTGCCTGAGCGAAGGAGAACGGCGTGACTGTTTCTTGAGCGAAGGAGAACGACTTGGCCCTGTTTTCACTGCGAAGCCGCCACCATCACAAGCTCAGCTCTGATTGATAAGATTTGATAAGCTCGAGAAGCCATTGGAGTAGCTTGAAGAAGAAGAAGAAGAGGAAGAAGAAGAAGAGGAAGAAGAAGATGCTTAGCAGAAAGAGAAAGAAGAAGATATAAATCGAGAGAGAGAGAGAGAAGTAATAGCAGAATTGTATTGAGCTAAAGAAGTGAATTGTTATTGTACATTTACACATTATATATACAATACATTTTGTCTATACAATCTATAACAAACTTCTAACTGAATTACAGCTGTAAAGATTCTTCTGCACTTTCATATTTGTTTATTGCATATTAGTCCCTGCATTATCCTTATGTATGATTAGCTCCAATTCTTTCTTATCCAACTCATTAGCTGCATTCCAACAGCCCCCCACAAGTGGAACATGAATATTATGAATGTTCAGCTTGGAGAGAATATTGTGAAAAGGTACTGAACCAAGTGGTTTGGTGAAAATATCAGCAAGCTGAAGAGAAGAGGGAATATAAAATAGCTTAATCAAACCAGCTTGCAACTTCTCACGAGTTATTTTACAGTCAATATCAATATGCTTTGTCTTCTCATGTTATACAGGATTAGTAGCCATGGCTATGGCGGATTTACTATCAGAGAAGATAAGAGCAGGTGAGTTGTGCAATATTCCATAATCATTGAGTGCAAACACAAGCCATTGTAATTCACAAGTAGTAGCAGCAAGGGCCCTATACTCAGCTTCTGCAGAAGACTTGCTTATTGTAGTTTGCTTTTTGCTTTTCCATGAAATGAGTGAATCACCAAGAAACACGCAAAATCCAGTAATACTTCTTCGTGTATCTACACAACCAGCCCAATCACTATCACAAAACGCTTTGAGCTTGATTGCAGAAGAGCTAGAAAAAAATAAGCCTTGACCGGGTGTGAGTTTGATATAACGTAATACTCTTTGAGCTGCGTTCCAGTGATCTGTAGAAGGTTTAGCCAAAAATTGACTAAGACAATTTACAGAAAATGCAATGTCAGGACGAGTAATAGTTAGATATAACAGTCTTCCGATTAATCTTATATACGATGATGGTTTGTCCAAGAGTTCTGTTTCATCATTTTTGAGCTTCAATGTGGACTCCATTGGGAAATGACAAGGTTTTGATCCTATTAGTCCACATTCCATTAATATATCAAGAGCAAACTTTCGTTGACAAATGGTAATTCCATTCGAAGATCGAGCAACTTCAATTCCCAAGAAAATTTTTAATTCGCCTAAGTCTTTGATAGTGAACTTATCATTGAGAAACGCTTTAAGCTTCGAAATTTCTTGAATTGAGTTACTTGTGAGTATTATATCGTCCACATAAACAAGTATAGCAATGAAAGCAGGTGTTTCTCGTTTTATGAACAAGCTATAATCACTTTTCGAGTGAACAAAACCATAGTCAATAAGTGCAGCTGAGAGCTTAGCAAACCATTGGCGAGAAGCCTGTTTCAATCCATATAAGCTCTTGTTGAGCTTGCATACAGAATTAGGAGGGGCCTCAAGACCTTGAGGAACTGTCATATATACATCGTCATGTAGATCACCATGTAAAAAACGCATTATTGACATCTAGTTGATGTAAAAACCAGTGGTTAATAGATGCCAAAGCAAGAATCAGCCTTATAGATACAAGCTTTGCCACAGGAGAAAAAGTATCAAAGAAATCAAGGCCTTCTTGTTGGTTGTATCCTTTTGCAACCAACCTGGCTTTATGTCTTTCAAGAGTGCCATCTGCATTATATTTTAGTTTGAACACCCATTTGGAGCCAATAGGATTGATATTAGGTGATTGAGGAACAATTGTCCAAGTGTTATTATTTTGTAAGGCAGTTAATTCTTTGTGAATGGCATTCATCCATTCAGTGGAAGTAGAGGCTTGTTTAAATGATCTTGGTTCAGGTGTAGAAGTGATTGAGGAGATGAAAGTTGTGTATGATGGAGAGAGTTTAGTTGTGCCAATAAAATCTTGTATTGGATATAGGAGGTCAGTTTGTGAATTGGAGGATGTACAACAGGAGGTAGAGTGGCATATGTAGTCATTTAGATATGAGGGAGGATTTCTTGTTCTGAGAGGTCTGGAGGGTGGTTGTTGGGAAGTAGATATAGTGTTAGAGGGTGTGGTTGTATTAGGTGTATGTGTGTCAATCAATTGAGATGATGAAGGTGGGAATAATAAGGTATGACTATGTGTAGGTGGTGTATTTGATACAAAGGGGAAAACAGATTCATGAAACATTACATTTCTTGATATAAACACCTTGTATGAGGTTAAGTCAAGAAGTTTGTATCCCTTAGTGCCAATAGGGTAACTTAGGAAGACACATTTGGTAGCTCGATAGTCAAACTTTGATCTACCTTGTTGGATAGTTGAGGCAAAACACAAAGAACCAAAAACTCTCAGGTGTTGGAGAGATGGTGGTTTGTTATATAGCTTTTGATAAGGTGAGAGATTGTTTAATAAAGGTGTAGGCAACCTGTTGATTAAGTGTGCAGCAGTGAGAATAGACTCACTCCAAAATTGAAGGGGAAGATTGGACTGAAACATCAAGGCTCTAGCTGTGGTTAGTAGGTGTTGATGCTTCCTTTCCACCAAGCCATTTTGTTGTGGTGTTTCCACACAACTAAGTTGATGCATAATCCCATGTTGTGAGTAGAAATCAAGTAAGGAGAACTCAGGTCCATTATCAGTCCTTATAGCTTTTATACACATATTAAACTGAGTTTTTATTAAGTTGTAAAAGGTTAGAAGATGAGTTTGAACTTCAGATTTTGCACACATTAAATATATCCATGTGCATCTTGAAAAATCATCCACAATTGTTAAAAAATATCTATGACCCGAGTGAGAAACTTGTTTAAAAGGTCCCCATATATCACAATGAATCAACTCAAAACAAGATGTACTATGAGTTTGAGAATTGGGAAATACAAGCTTCTTTTGTTTAGCATAATGACATGAACTACAAATGTTTGAAGGTAGAAAAGAAATTGAGGAATCTAACTCTTTTAGTGCAGGTAATTTTGCCTTTGAAGGGTGGCCTAGTCTTGAGTGCCAAACATCAAAATTCTCAGTTGAACTTACTAAGAGAGCCTGACTTGAAGAAGAATTTGGTGAAGAGTGAATGTAGTAGAGACCCTTGAGCTCATAAGCAATCCCAATCATCTTCTGAGTTGAGTGTTCCTGAATTATACAATGAGAGGGATAGAAAACAAGTGATATATGTGAATCTTTAGTAAGTTTTGAGACTGATAACAGATTATACTTGAATATTGGAACACATAACACATTGTGTAGTGTAATGGCATCATTTATCCATACACTACCCTTGTGAGTAGCATTAATAATCACCCCATTAGGTAGAGTAACCGGAGTTGTAATGCAAGTGACATTGCTAGTATATAAAGAGCATGAGTATATAAGGTGATCAGTTGCACCTGTATCAAGAATCCAAGAGGTTTTATTAATGTTACCTTCTTGTGTGGAGACTTGATGAACAGCAGATGGTGAAGAGGCTTGATCAATTGAGGAAGAATTAGCTAAGGCAATAAGTTTGCTTATCTCTTCAGGAGAAAAATCATAAGAGTTTAGTGATTTGAACTCAGGAGAAAGGGATTCTTCAGCATTGACACAATGAGCCTTCACATTTTGTGGTTTAGAATTGTTATTTATGATGAAACGCCTTCCTTTAGGTCCATCCCAACCAACTGGATAACCATGAATCTGAAAACAAGTGTCAATTGTATGCCCTGTATAACCACAATGAGTACAAACCATTTTCTTTCTTTCAAAGTAACTATTAGATTTGTGCAGATTCTTAGTATAAAACGCATGAGCTGAAGAATCTGAGGATGAATTAGTTAAAGTTCTTTGACTTTCTTCTTGATTGATCATAGCAAACACAGAGTTAACACTAGGTAAAGGATCCATGAGGAGAATTTGGCTGCGCACTATAGCATAAGAATCATTAAGTCCAATAAAAAATTTGATTATAAAATCGTTTTGCTGCCTTTCAATTAGAGTTTCGAATAGTCTACAGCTGCAATTGTTCATGTGACCACAAGAACAACTTGGCATTGGTCTATAGTGTATATATTCATCCCATAAGGATTTGAATTTAGCAAAATACTCAGAAACTGAGCTTGAGTTTTGCGAGATTAAACTTAGTGCCTTCTCAAGGTGATATACGCGAGTGCCATTGCTTTTGTTGAATCGAGTTTTAATTTCATTAAAGAGGTCATGAGCAGAATTGACATATAAAAGGCTTGATCGAATTTCTTTTGAAATTGAATTAAGTAACCAAGCTAATACTAGATTATTTGCTCTGTTCCACGCAGTATAAAGAGCTAAATTAGTTAGAGGAGGTTGAGGAAGCTCACCATTAATGAATCCAAGTTTGTTATTAACAGAGAGCAATTTCAATTGCACGTTTCCATGAGAGATAGTTATCACGGGTGAGAACATCGGAGACGAGAGAAACACCGGTGTTCTCGCTCGGATGAAGATAGTAGGGGCTCGAGAAGTCTTCAGTGAAGGAAGGTTGATTCGCCATGAGTAGAGAAGAAGGTTCAAATAGGAGTAAGATGCGGAATTAGCAAGATAACGTCTGATACCATGATAAGATTTGATAAGCTCGAGAAGCCATTGGAGTAGCTTGAAGAAGAAGAAGAAGAGGAAGAAGAAGATGCTTAGCAGAAAGAGAAAGAAGAAGATATAAATCGAGAGAGAGAGAGAGAAGTAATAGCAGAATTGTATTGAGCTAAAGAAGTGAATTGTTATTGTACATTTACACATTATATATACAATACATTTTGTCTATACAATCTATAACAAACTTCTAACTGAATTACAGCTGTAAAGATTCTTCTGCACTTTCATATTTGTTTATTGCATATTAGTCCCTGCATTATCCTTATGTATGATTAGCTCTAATTCTTTCTTATCCAACTCATTAGCTGCATTCCAACACTGATCTCCGTCCACGCGCCACTGCTCCTCCGTTCATGAATTAAAATCATGATTTGAAATTACGATTTTAATGGGGTTTTGGTTTTGTGAAGTTGCTTAGTATAATATGAATAAAGGATTTGACGATATGGTATGAAGCAGGTGCTACAAAATTTGATTTTGCTAATACTCAGAACTTTGTTCATGCTCAATACATTGCCTTTTTTTTTTTCTGATTTGACCGTAGAGAATATGGTCATCATACTCAATATATTTTGTTGTTTTGCATAGCACAATAAAAGATGCTCGTTTTACTATATATCAAATGATTTGTTGGAATGCAGCTAATGAGTTGGATAAGAAAGAATTGGAGCTAATCATACATAAGGATAATGCAGGGACTAATATGCAATAAACAAATATGAAAGTGCAGAAGAATCTTTACATATATCTCATTATAATATAATGTCTCCTCCTAACAGTTCGGACTGTTGGTTGAGTTGGCAATTTAACATGATCAGAAGGCGACCCAAGTTTCCTTTTTGTTCTGCTCGTTTTAGATGCTTAGCTTTGTGGGGAGAAGAGAAGAAGGTTTTGGCTTGCTTTTTTGGATCTGGTCAAATTGATAAAGTGTTGAACAAAAAGCAATAGAAGGCTTGCTTCCTTTGATATGCTGATTATCTATTTTTACTTAAAACTAATTATTGTAATAATTTTATGAATGTAATAGTATTTTAGTTGTTAGAATTTTAATATTATTTATATGCAATTTTTATTCAACTTAATAATTTCAAAAAATACTCAGTAAACTTATTGAGCATACTCAGTAAAGTTATTGAGCATACGAGCATGCTAAGTAAAGCGACTCAACAAAAAATTCGAATACTCAGCAACTTTTTCCGACACTCAGCATTTTTTTCGATACTAAGCAACTTTTTCCATGCTCAGTAACTTTTTCCATGCTCAGAGCTTTTTTCGGTGGTGGTCGGTGGTTGTGGTCGGAGCTGGAAATTATTGATAGTTAATGAAGGAGAAGAGAGAAAAAATTATAAAGGAGGTGAGAGATTAATGGTAATGGAGGAGAGAGAAAGTAATGATAATGGATGAAAGAAAATAATCTATTTTTTTGTCTTATATGCACTATAAGGGTAGTAATGACAATGAGAATCTTAGAGGCCTCTTTGGAGGAGAGAGGAATTGATTAGTTCCTTTGTGGCACTAAGATGGTATTCAAGACTACATGGGTAATTGAACAAAAAAAAGGTCTATACTTAAAAACCTAAAACACATATTTCATTTTCCTTTTCTTTTTCTCGCCTAAATCTAAAAACCTATTTTTTTTCCTTCTCCTTCCCATTTACCCGCCCCAAATCTTCCCCTTCCCTTTCCAATTCACTCACACCGGCCGTCTAACCTTTCCCCCTCTCGCACCACCGCAGATTCTCGTACCTTCCATGGCCGTTCAAAGCCTATACTCTCCAGATCCCAACCATTCAACTCGTAAATCAACCATTCCCCACCATCATCTACTCGGCTTGGCTACGCCATCTCTTCACACTCACCTTGCCACTAAGCCAATCTCCTGCACAAGAAAACCGACTCCACGCAGGGACCATTCTCCACCATCGTGAACCCAACTTGGCTACGCCCTCAACAATCGAAGAAACCAAACAAAGGTAAAAAATTGATTTAATTTTTAACCTAATCTCGTCACTTTTACAGCTTTTCAAAATGATTTATTTTAAGGGTAATTGCTTACGCCATCTCTTCACACTCACCATTCCACCAAGCCGTTCTCCTGCCCAGAAAACCGCCGCCACTCGGGGACTGGTGGTCCTTTGTGTGTTCTAAAATAAATGCAAAATTAATTGAACCACAACCGCAAGTGTACGGTTGTCTCAAGTAGTAATAATGATTCTAGGATCGTTCGCAGGGACGGTTTGGTTAACAACAATGCTTATCAAATAATGAATGGTTGCACTTATGAAAGCAAGTAAAAGATATAATGATTGATTGGTTGTTTGTTTTAATTCTAAGTAATGAAAGATTAAAGTAAATGCAAATAAATAATAAAACGCAAGGAAATGAATGTAAGACGCAAATATGAGAGGGCAGTATTTAAGAGACGCAAGGGATCCTCCTAATTATGTTTCATAACATATGCTGTTTAAGGTTAAATTGGTCAATTAACAATGGTCGGGATTCTATAATCCTTGTACCCCCGTCAGGGTGGACTACAAGGCTATTCTAGAGTGTCACTAGTCCCGTCAGGGTAAATATGATCCACTTTCGAATGATGAAGTAATTTTACCACATTGGCCCTAAAATTAACTAAGCTCGTCAGAGTCAAATAGTTTCTATTTTAGATTGAGTAATTAAGTCCGTACCTAAACCCTCCGTCAGGATGATCCACACGCCACATATGTGGAATAGCCTAGATACTAACACCTGTTCTTAGTTCATGACTCCAAAAACAGTAAATGATCTCAAATTACAGAAAAGACTAAAAGACCCAATTTAATTTAATTTATAAAAAACCAAATTCAGACATACAAAATTTAACAGAATAGGGATTCACCCAATATGCGTTCTCAAATACTATGAAGAAATTAGCTCATACTAACTAAAAAGAAAACTAAATTAAACGAAATGGAATTCATATTGTTTTACAGAATTAAAAATAAGAAAGACCTAATTTCCGGAATTGGATTTGGCTGAGAATGGAGATATAGACTCTCTCCAGCTCTACAGCTTTCTTCTTCTTCCTTCTGCTTCTTCTCTCTTGATGTTTTATTTTGTAAAAAGTGAATTGTGTGTAAAATAGAAGTCAAGAGCTCCTTTTATAAGCTCAAATTCGGATTAGGCCTTGGACCTAAAATTAAATCACTAATTAAAAGCCCAAGTCCATTTTCTAAGCCCAAAATCCCGTAACTGCTGCACCACCTCCACTAAAACGGCTCTAGCCGATTCGTTATAACTCTGATTGACCTGAAATCACTTGCTAAATTTCCGTAACTCGATAAGGAACATATTTTATTCAAAGGTCAGCGGCTAAATCAACTCTTAAGTGCCTCGAAATCAGCAATTTTTGGCCTGTTTTCCAGATTTGCAGCTCCAAAATATAATTCTTTCGGGATTTATCTTCAAGTTTTGACTCCATATCACAATCTTTGACTCTCTTCTCGGATTCCTTTCCTATCTAATATTCAAAACCTACAAACTTTTCACTAAAATACACAAGATTACGCGCAAAAGTTTAATAAATAAAAAATACTAGAAATAAAATAGGAATTTTGGATTATTGCATTTTTAACTCAAAAGTCTATCTAAATATTCAATTAAACATAAAAAATGATGTCTCCCAAGGGTCGAAAATAAGAACAATTAGGGAGATATCAGGGACCATTCTCCACCATCGTCAGCCCGACTTGGCAACACCATCAACAATCGAAGAACCCAAATTAAGGTAATTTTTTTAAATTTTTTTTAACATAATCTCGTAACTTTTTCAATTTTTCAAAATTATCTTATTTAAGTGTAATCGTGTATTATATTTCTAACAAAATCCTACAATAGCCATTTTCACCTTTCCACCAAAACACTCTCGCAGCTCGAGGACTGTTCTCCACCATTATCAACCCGGCTTAGAACCAAATTAACGGAAAAAGATCATTTTTTACCATTGAGACTCTACACATTTGAATTATTTTTAACCTAATCTCATTATTTTTATAATTTTTATGAATTTTCTGATTTAATTATAATTACAGTCGTGTTGTCGCTGTTCTGAACAAGAAAATCGCTGCCACTGGGGACCATTACCTACCATTATCAACCTGTCTTGGTGAAGAACCCAAATTAAGGTAATAATTTAATTTTTATTATCGAAATGAATCATAATACTCATCTCTTCACACTTGCATTGAAGAAAAAGAAGTCTCTTCACACCCACCTTCCCGCCAAGCTGCTTACCTGCACAAGACAACACTACCACTCGGGGACCATTCTCCACCATCATCAAAGGCTTACCGAAGTACCCAAATTAAGGTAAAAAGATTAATTTTTACCATTTAAACCCTACAAAATTGAATTATTTTTTACCTAATCTCATTACTTTTACAATTTTCCAGAATTGTCTGGTTTAATAATAATTATAGTCGTGTTGTTCATTATATTTTTATACAATTCCTACAATGGCCATTTAAGTATGCTTTAACTGTTTTTACCTTAAACTCGTGTGTTTTGCAGGTACCCGACCACTAATTGCTTAGTATTTAGGTATCTGAGGTTAAAGGTTTAACACACTATAGTATCAATAAAATAAGGATTCATATATATGAAACCATTTCATTATTGTGATGATATCATACATTAAGTATGTCTTTATGTTACATTATTTAGGTTCTAATTTATGAAGGTACTGCAAAATCTGATTACACATCCGTCTTCTAACTGAAGATTCCCGAGCTTCTAGAATAACGTTAGACACAAAATTAGAAAGTGCAACAGTTGACGGCATCAAAGGTTTTCTTCCCTTTTCTTAATCAATATTATCTTAAGTTGAGAGCGTAATTGGAGTTATGTAGATAGACCATAAAATATATTGCACTATATTTAAACCATGGTTATTTTCTGTTCTAAATCCATCTTACTTCATGAAGGTAATACTGCACAAACTAAAACCTAACCATGGTTGTGTGTAATTAGTTGTATTGTAACAATCTTCTGTTTTGAAAGCTCTCAAGGGAGGCTTTATCATTTTGGGTTAATGTCTATTAGGAAGATACAACAAAAAGACTTGAAAACTTTGGCTTAATTCAATTCCACCCAAGAGGTATCTCCTGATTTTAGACACAGACACACACATACACACACCCTCTTTCGGTTAACAAAGTGATTATATTACCTATTTTGTAATAAATTGGAAGGTGGGTACCATGTCAAAATTACTTCACAAAGCGGTTTGTGAAAAGAGTGAAATTGCTTATTCGATGTATCATCAGCATTTAGCTAATCGACCCGTGAATGTAAGCTTGCTCATCTTCTTTTAACCTAATCTCATCACTTTTACAATTTTTCAAAATTATCCGATTTAAGTGTGATTGATTGGTTGTACGATTAAAAATGCTTAATTTGAATGTTCTCTAAGGTGGCAAAAGAATTGTGTGAACAGTTAGATGTTGATGCATGTATGAAAATATTAATAAAGTTAAAATTATATTGTAAGCAAGTAATTATTAACCTAATCTCATCAATTTTAGAATTTTACAAAATTATCTGATTTAAGCATAATTTTATTATCTTTTCATACAAATCCTAGAATGGCCATTTTATGACCGTTGGAAGCATTTTGTTGTAGGAGAAGTGATGCGATGAGACTTTGCCTTTTTCTTCCTTCTTTATCCAGTTGCGAGTTCTCCTATTTACTACTATTTTTTAATTAATTTATTTATTTTGTTTAATTATTTGATTGATTGTAATATTAATCGAAATAATTTTGCCTTTGATTTAGTTATATTGTTTTATCTGATAACTATTGATAGGCTAAAGAGTTTCAAAATTCAATGGAACAAGATCATGACATTGTGTAAGAAATATTTGTAGATGAAGCTAGACGAAATTTTATAAATGTAAATTAAATATGTTTTACATTTTTTTTTGGAATGACCTTTAATGATCTAATAAAAATGGACATTTGTTGTTTTGAGGGAGGAGATGACACTATATTTTAATAGGCTTTCTCTTTACTCTTGGTGTGAGATAATTGTTAATTAGCTCCATAACCCAACAAATCATATTTTAAGAAGTCTAGCTCAAAAGTTTGAATAAATAAGGTTCAAAATATTATTTTAAATTTATAATATACCTAATATCACCTTAAAAAATAAAATAATATGATTTAAGATAAACAAAAAGTAACAACCCGAAACGTTGAAAAATGAAAAACAAAGAAACAATGTAACCTAAAACTTATCAATTCACACTTATATTCAGAAAAAAAAAAACAAAGTGCCCGTTTAGAATTGATTATTTTAGAGCCAAAAACGCTTTTCAATTAAAATTTTAATATTTGTTTAAAAATAATAATAATATTTTAACATCCAAAATCACTTCAAGTGATTATTTAAAAAAGCAATCCCAAAGAGCTAAAAAAATCTCTCTTCCCCTTCACCTTCTCACCAAGTTGCTCTCTTGCAAAATAAATCCGCCGCCATTTGGGGATCATTCATTGATTCTCCAACATCATCATCAACCCAGCTTCATTGGGCCATTAACGATTAAATAATCCAAATTAAGGTAAAAAAATCATTTTTTACCATTGAAACTAAAATAAAAGTGATTTGATTTCAACCGAATCTCATGACTTTACAATTATTTTAGAATTATCTGAATTATATATAATTTATTATTTTTTAATAGGAGTCAGATATTTTAACAATAATGTAAATCTGTAATGGTAGTGATGCTGAATCGCGGCGCGGCGAAAAACATAATATTGCTGAAATTGAATTTGGTTTTATATTGCATTTTTTGAATTATCTTGCAGTAAGCTTAATGAATTGTGTCGCACAACCCAATAAGTTATTGTGTTGTAGCCCAATCAAAACCTAGTGAACTGTGTCGCACATCCCACTAAACTGTATCGCACTGCCCAGTATAGCCCAGATGCAGACCAGTGAAAGGTACTATGGACATGAATTGTTAATAAAATGGGATGAACCTTATGAAGACAGTTTGTTGGGTTATAGACCTTTTGGATTAATCATTTTTTTATTTGTCCTTTATGTATTTTCTTTTATTTTTGTTATATTCATATAAACTTGAAAAAATAAGAATAAAAAATATGAAACATATAACTTAAATTTTCTTAAATATATTTTAAAATTTTCTAAATTGTTTTAAAAAAAATCATTATTAAAAAAACTTTTCTATAATTATTTTTGTTAAGTATCTTTTATTGTGGTTATCTTTACATTAAAGTATGAAAATAATAAAAGACAACTTATTATTTTTGTAATTTTTATATAATATTACAAAAATAAAAAATAAAAAGTATTAAATCTATAACTTACCTTTTCTAAAATATCTCTTTAATTTTTCTAAATTTTTCAAAAATATGCTTTATTAAAAATCTTTTCTATTATTATTTTTTAGGGTATTGGGCCGTTTGATGGGTTTGGCTTTGCCAAACCCGCGTTAAACCGAACCCGACCCGCCCATTTTTTTAAATATATAACGAATATATATATGAAAAATTAATTAAAAAATCCAAAGAGTTGAGCGTATTGCATACATTATTCATTTCCGCCCTTTGGTTTTGCCTTTTGTTACTCGAAAAGTCATCTTACCTCTTTCTCACCGAACTCACATCACTCTCTCTCTCTTCTTCTCTCTGATTTCCCTTGAAAACCCTACGCCATAGCCCTGCTCTTCTCCTTCCTCGTCTAATCTAGCCGGCATTTTTGAGCGATATTGTACGCCGCATTAAACTCTTCTCACCTATTTTTTATGGGTCGCATTTATTGCTCTGATAAAGCTCGTCCTTTGGGTTCTGGGTTTAATTATCTAACCATGGTTAGAGCTTTAGTCTGTGGGTTGGAGGATGACGAAGCCTATATATGGCACGGCGGTGGCTTATTATCCATTACAAGACCATTTTGAAACCCTAAGGTGTGTGTTTTGATTTTTTGTAATTCCGATTGAATTTTAATCGATTGTTTGTGTAAATGTTATGGTTTAGAAACAAATAATTGGTTTATTGAAGGATTTTCTGGTTTTTCAATTCGTAACCCGCAACTGATTTGAGATTCGAAGTGTTTTTGACTAATATTTATGGAATTTTGATTAGTTATAATTTCATTTGATATTGGCTAATAGATTGGTTACCTTCTTTATTTTAATGGTCTCGCTATTGTTCACTTGATATTGGTATTAAACGTGTTCTTGCTTTGTTACTCAACTTAAAGGTAATTACTAAGCTTTCTTATTTACAAAATAATATTGTGTACTTAGTTTTCATTTGAGGTTTGAATATTGGCTAATAGAACGACCCCTTGATTTACTTGCATGATCTCGCAATTGTTGTTAAACTTGATGGACCTGTTCTGGATTTGATGTTTTAAAGCTTGATTTGTTACTCCATTTACATTTTACAGGTATTTACTTACCTATCTTGCACTTAGTTTTCATTTCCATTATAAATTTATAAATTTGTAAGAATAAAGGTTAACCACTTGAAACTTGGGTGAAATCAGTGGTGATTTCAATCAAGTTCCAATTGAGTAATCTTTATTCTTATAATAGACTAAAGAAAATTGAAATGAACAAGTGTTAAACACTTGAATACTTTTTGAAATTAGTGGTGATTACACAAAGTATTTAAGTGTTTAACACTTAATCATTTCAATTTACTTTGAACACTTAAACAAATAAGTGAAACAACTTGAGTTTTGTATGATTGTTTAAGTGTAATACACTTAATCAATCATACAAATCTTAATTTATTTCATTTACTTGTTCAAGTGTTCATAAGAAATGAACTAAACAACTTATACATGGTTGTTTAAGTGTTAATCCAATACATCTTGTATGAAATCAGTGGTGATTTCATTCAAGATGTATTTGATTAACACTTAAACAAATCATTTATTAGTTGTTTAGTTTAGTTTATTGTGTTATTGCGAGTATTAACATCTATTTGGTGTGTTGTTTGCAGAATAATAGAGACTGAAAATGAGATTATTATTGATATTACAACTCCAACACCAACCCCTGAGGGTAGTTCTCTTACCCAAAACCATCATCCCCATCTAGTAACAAACCCTCCTGATTCTAAGAAGCCTAAGAAAATCATAGATAACTGTTGGATAGTGTTTGATCCCATTTTCGATGAGTCAAATAAAAGATGAGGCAAATGCAAATACTGTCTCACAAGTTATGCTGCCGATTCTAAAATACATGGTACTACAAACATGTTAAACCATATAAATCATAGGAAGTGTAAGAATTATTCATTAGAAGAGGGACAAAGTCAATTTATGTTTAAAAGAGAGGAGGATGGTGGGGATGTGGTGCCATACACGTTTTCAGTTGAAGATTGTACTAAAGCTTTAGCGGAGATGGTTATTATTGATGAGTTATCCTTCAGATTTGTGGAGGGCATTGGATTTAAGAGGTTTTGTAATGTAATGCAACCCAAATTTGTTAAAATACCATCTAGGATTACTATGATGAGGAAGTGTATGATAATTTATGCGGAAGAAAAGGCTAAATTGAAAAAATTGATGAAGGGTTTGAGGATTAGTATGACAACTGATACTTGGATTTCAAATAAAAATCGTAATTACATGTGTTTATCTGCACATTTTATTGATGATGAATGGAAGTTACAAAAAAGAATAATTGGATTTTGTATGGTGGAGGATCACAAGGGTGAAACTATTGGGATATATGTTGAAGCTATTCTTAAAGATTGGGAGTTGGATAATTATTTGTGTTCAACAGTGGATAACGCATCTTCCAATACGGTAACTATCAAATACTTGGTGAAATCAAGTGGCCACAAGCTAAAGACTATATTAAATCACGAGTTTCTACATGTTAGATGTTGTGCGCATATATTAAATTTAATTGTAAGAGAAGGCATGACAGAGTTAGATGCTTCTATTAAAAACATACGAGAGGCTATACGATATGTTAGATCTTCCCCAGCGCGTGCTACTATATTTAAAGATGCAATGTCCACTTGTTCTATTGAGTCAAAGGCGCTTTTGTGCCTTGATGTCGCCACAAGATGGAACTCGACATATAAAATGCTTGAAACTGCAATGAAGCTTGAGACGGTTTTTACTTTGATGACTGAGCATGATGACAACTTTAAAGCATTCTTTGTCGAGGACACGGATAGGCCACGTCCTGATTTTGTTGATTGGCAAAACGCTGCTTCTTTTGTAGAGTTTCTGAGGTTGTTTTATAGCTCCACTAAAAAGTTCAGTGGTACACTATTTGTTACTACAAATCTGTTCTTTGATGAACTTGTTATAATATGGGAGGAGATTGAGGAGTTGTGTAAATCAGAGGATGAAGTGTTGGAAGAAATAGCTATAAAAATGAAAGCAAAGTTTCAGAAATATTGGGGCATTCAAAGTATTAACATGCTTTTGTATGTTGCAGTAGCTTTGGATCCTAGAAAAAAATGCAGTATCTCACTTGCTACTTTAATTTTATGTATACTCCTTCTCAAGCAACTGATTTGCTTGCAAAAGTAACTGATGTGATGGATATAATGTTTGACCAATACTCTAAACCAGCTGCTCCTACTTCTAGTAGTGTAGTGGCTCCTATTTCTCAAGCAAGTGTTTTGGGTGGCAGATTTCAATCATTTATGAAGGAGAAACAAGTTGCTAAAGGTAATGAACTTCAAAGATATTTGAATGAAGAAGTTGAGGAAATGAATTCTAAATTTGATATTCTTATTTGGTGGAAAAATAATGCCCATAGATTCAAACACTTATCTCAAATGGCAAAACATGTATTAGCAATACCTGCTTCAACAGTAGCCTCTGAATCTGCCTTTAGTACAAGTGGAAGGGTACTTGATCAGTTTAGAAGCTCTCTTTCACCTAAAACAGTTGAGGCACTGATTTGCACTCAAAATTGGTTGAAAACATCATCTTACAACATCTAAGATGTTAGTTGAAGACTTGGAGGCTGAGTTAGATAAAATATGCATTTATACTTCTGAGTTTTATTCAACTATTTTATTTTACTTCAAGACTAAATTTCTGGTGTTTTGTCTAATTTTGCAGGTTATTTTGGCTTAGACGAGTTAAGTGAGTCCTCGCAAGACTCTACTTTAACAAGTTAGAAACCAATAACATAAGATATATAGCTGAATTCTTATAACTTACAAGTTAACAAATTTAATCAACACAATTTAGTATGCATCTCCCAATTCATTTGACCATATAACAATGATTAAGTTATGATTGAATATTGATGAATGAGTAATATTAGGTGAATAATTGGTGAGTTGGCCACTATTGAGTTGATATTTGTTTCGTGTAAGTTGTAAGATTAGTCCCTTATCCCTTAACAGGTCCCTAAGGTTATAACTTATAAGGCCAATGAAGATTCTAAAATTTGAGGCTAAATTGAAGCCAATGATGAGACTAATTTTGAGGCTCAAACTAATGTAATTCTTTTCTTGTGTTTCTCGCAAATTTGCAGGAATATTCAGTGTTGGACTATTTTTGGAAGTTGGAAGCTGGTTTTTGGAAAGTTTTTGGATTCACTACAACAATTGCACCCAACGTTGTACAAGTTGTTGATTTTGCACAAGTTAGGTTACAAGTTGTCAAGTTGTGATGTATTGTAATTTACTAAATTTAGTGTTTGATTCAATGTTAGATCCAATTCAATATACTGTAATTTATTAATTCTGATGAATAACTATGTAACATCTAAGAACCCACTATTTTGAGAAGGTTACTATATTTGGAAAGTTTCTAAATTAGGTAATTTTCTATTTTTGGAAAGTTGTTAACGAAGGTATGTTTTTTTTACTTTGTCAAATGATTTGTCTACAAGTTTAACAAAACCGATCCCGACCCTAAACCGACCCGACCCGGCAAGACCCAACCCGAGTAGATTTTAATTAAAAAATTGGTGAATGGGTTAAACAAATTAATAACCGAGATATTCGGTTTGCCTCTACGGGTCGGTTAACCGACCCGTGAGCAGCCCTAATATAACTCAATCCCATATACTTTAATACTTTTTTATTGCATTGTGATAACAAAGATTTTCTAACGCATTTTTTCAAGTATCATTGCGACTCTAAAATTTTCATTTCAAGCATTATTGCTACTCTTTTATTTCTAAAAAAATGTCACTTTAAATAATTGTTTACGTTTAAATCGTTCCAAAAATTTATTTATTAATTATTTATGTCTAAATAATTATTTATTTATATTTATTGTTTATTTATTGTTTACGTCTACATAATTGTTTACTATTTAGTTTTGTTAATACATAATTAAAATTACATCTGTTTATCTCTAAAAAGGTTAGTATAAGTCTTTGTTTATATATTTTTGCAATTCATTTATTGGATTTTGAAGGCCCGTTTGGAATCGTTTTTTTAAGAAAACAAAAACGCTTTTAGAATAAAATTAAAATTTCGAAAAAAATATTAAAAATAATTTTGAAATCTAGAATCACTTTAAGTGCTTTTTTCAAGAAGCGTATATTTGGTACTTTTTCTAAAAGTGCTTTTCAGGGAAACACTTTTAGTGCCTGTTTGGAAGTGTTTTTTTTTTTTTTTGAGACACACTTAAAAGTGCTTTTAGCATTTTAAGAGTTTTTTTGACATTGAAAAACACTTTTTTGAGAAGCAGCAAATATGTGCTTCTTGAAAAAAGCACTTACAATAATTTTAGATTTCAAAATTATTTTTTAAAGTTTTTTTAAAATTTTGAATTTTATTCCAAAAACGTTTTTTTACTCTAAAATAAGCACTTCCAAACGGGTCCTTAAACATCTTTAAACATCTAGAAGCACTTTTAAGTGTTTTTCAGAAAAACACTTCTAAACAGACACAAGATGATTTAAATGTAATTCATTAATAGTGAAAAGAATGTATTACAATGTTTATTTGTTTATTTTGGTCTTTTAACATTTATTTATACGTAACTTAATTTTTTGAATGATTTTTCACCATGTATTACTGTGTTTTTCTTTATTTAATTCCGTTACATACAGATATTTTTTACTTTTTAAAGTATTGTCTGGTTGTTTGATAAATTATACACAGATTTTATGATTCATTTGTATTTGATAACCTGATAATTTTATTAGATTTATGTAGACTACTAGGTAAAAACCGTGTCTGAAAACACTTAATTTTTTTTAAAAGTATGTATATAAAAATCAGTGTCCAACCTCATCCGATCCCATACGATATTTTCTGTTATATTTAAATAGTGAGTAGATTTTTGTAGATATATTTGAGGGGTAAACATTATTTGTTAAATAAATTTACATCTAAACCGTTTATGAACAACTCGATCTATATAACAATATAGCTATATATTGAACTTGTTTGGTTAACTATACAAACCAAATATAAGGTTCAAAAAACTTGTCTAATGAACAAACCTAATTTGTTTCCATAAGATTTTAAGAATTGATCATCCATATTTTCCCACTTTTGATGAATATAAAGCTTCTACTCATTCTATATTGGATGATGGGAAACCTTGTAAGTGATAAAAGAAAAAATATTATTTTTTATTCTTTTGATTATTTCTATAAAGTCAATAACAATATGAAGATATAATATACTCATAAAATCTTAGTGCAACAATTTGGGAGAGTTATTTATACCCTTAATAAGGCTTTGTTTTACAGCCAGTAAAAACAGGAAATTTTCAGTCATCCTCATAATCGAGAAAGGGTTTGACCTTGACATCCTCATAATCGAGAAAGGTTTTGAACTTAACATCCTCAAAACCTTTAAAAAAACTATGCAAGAGTCCAATTCATGAGTTTGCTTTTGATTTCGTTCACAGCAATACGCACAAAGAGGCATAATCAACAACTTCACAATAAAAAACAGATCAAGTGCAGATACTCAGTCCAAGTAACAAATGAAATCTGTAAAACAAACGATAAACCATTACTACTACTACAAAGATCGAAACGTTTTCAAATTTGGCATTATATTATAAGATATTTAACCTTTAGCTTTCGTTTTTTCTTCTGAATCACCAAGAAATACTCTCATTTATTCTTTATAAGCATCTGAGTTTGAGTCATGCTCCTGTCAAGATATTGAATATATTACATAATCTCCTGAGCATAAAAAATCAAATTTTCTTGTCAATTCCTAATCATCCTGTTATAGTCGGATGTACACATATGCACAAATATATCTCAAGTTAGACATATGAATAAACTTTTAAGAACAGAGTTATTCAAGAAAAGATAAATTTTGCACCTTTGAGTTGAAAAGGGATGAATGACTATCGCTAAGGATGGATTCCATTTTTATCCTCCTTTTGTGCGTCAACGTCCCAAACCCCATCATTCCCATACTTGTCTCCACCTTGAAGCATAGCTAGTTGCTCAACCTGCAAAAGAAAGATAAATCCTAATGTCTAGTTAAGAGTAGAAATTAAAGTAATTTGAAATTTACCTTCTCCTAAATCAAATGTACAACAGAATTATACTCATGTTGACCATGGAGTAAATCATCAATCTTAACAGCTGGCAATTTTAAGGATTTGTATGTCCTTTCCCATCTTGGAACCAGGTGACTGATACAAACAATTATATGCTCCATTGAAATTCATCCATCGTTTGATCAAATGAGATAAAGGATGAGCAAAAATAGGTGGTCCTATAACAATTTTGCATGAATGGAAGTCTAGGGGGCATACGGGTCGGGTTTACCCCAAGTTGGGATCTAGGGTAAAGATCGGATAATTTTGAAAAGCGGTAGAAGTTAGGGGTAACCCCGTGGTAATGGTAAGAAAAAACTTACCTCGAATAATGTTAGGTTAACCGACAGGTTACTCCAGATTACCCTCGGTAAAACTTATTATATTATTAAAAGGTACAAATTTTTCACAAATTCATAAAATAAAGCATTCAGAGTAATCAAATGTTCAATTTATATGAATGGGGCAATTTGATTTTAAAAAATGGTATTTGCAATTTTGCACAGCAAAGAACAACCCATCTACATACTCATTCTCTCAACAATTTTACATAAACATTCTTTATGTGGCTGGTTGGTAATTTCGTAATATTTGTTGTTTTAAAGATAAAAATATGCAGAAATCGAGTACGCCAAATGTGCATAAAAGGCCTCATTTATTGAGAAAGCAGAAAGCAATCCACTAAAAATTCCATTACCTTATAGACAATAGGATACTCGCGCCACATAAAAAAACTGCAACAGATTACCATAACTTATGGAGGAAAGATTTTAAGATTACTACTTCACATCTTACTTTTAAAAAAAATATCAACTGAACTTCAATTTCATACCCTGTATAGAATTGACATTGACATTTCTAATCACAAATTGCTAATATCCCGGCATTGCTAGTATCCTATTGAGATTCTTAGTTTATATATATCTACACAACAAATTAGTCGACGTTTATCGTTTTCATTTTTTTAATTACTGTTAAATCCTCAACCTCAAAATCGAAAATCCTATTATTACATCTTACAACTGGATATATCAAATAAAAATGGTAAGAAGAGTTGAAATATATACCGATAAGAAAAAATCAAAATAAATATAGCTTATAATACATATAGAGGGGAGGTGTACGTAAAGGTACAACCTTAGAAGGAATACAGGTGGTTTTTAGGCCGAGCTGAGCGGCTTTAATGGCGCGACGTAGCCTCCAGGCCCACCTCTTATCACTATGACATCGCTTTCTCCTGATCAGAAGAAGAGCGGCTTGGTAGGAAGGTGAGGTGAAGAGATTTCTTTTTTCTTTTTTGTTTTGATGCGAGTGTAAAAAGATGAGTTTATAATAAATAATATACTTAAATCAGATAATTATTAAAAACTTGTAAAAGTGATGAGATTAGATTAATAATCAAATCAAATTTTAGAGTTTCAATGTAAATATCAATTTTTTTTACCTTAGTTTGGGTTCTTTGATTGTTGATGCACCAAAAAGATATTTACTGCAAAACAATTAAAAAAATGGCTCACTTAAGCAATAAAATTTTCATAAGATCACAATCAAATAACCTTTACATATAACATATTCAGATTAATATAATTATTGATTAAAATTTAATCGAGTGATACAATGGTGAACCTCTGGTGATATAATGATTGACCTTTAATTATGTGATGGTAGTAGTAGTGTGATAATGTGGATCATGTGGAAGAGAAAAGATTTGGCTGTGTATGTAAAAGAGAAGAAGTGAAGCGACTATTTTTATCTCGAGTGAATTTTATGATTTAGGTTGTATAGTTTATATTCTATATAAATAAGAAAGAAGCGTACATATATTAACTGGTCTAGATAATACTAAATATAAAAATATTATTTGTAATAATTAGAAATCTTTTAAAAAACTCGGAAAAAAAAATCAGAATTAAAAATCAATAGAAAATTCTAAATTTACCATATATAATTCCAATTTCATTCCAAGCCGAAAAAAATTAAAATATTATAAAAAAATTCAAAATTCAGAAGGTACAAAATAATTTCAAATTCGTATTTTTTGAATGATAATCGTAAAGTTCCTTTTCAATTTCAAACCCATAGTATTAACTGAGCCTAACCTTTTTTTATTTATAGTATAATATAAAATCAAATAATGGATTTCTTTGAGTTTTAAATCTAAACTGATAGTGACTTACCACATTTTATGATGTATGTCATTGCGTAATAATTCACTCTTTTCATCCATTTTTATTTGTAGAAAGAAGGTGTTCAATAATATTTGTCTTTTTTATATCATCAAGATACTTTTTTTTCATTTTTCTAATATCGTTCTTAATTAATTAGTTAAAAGTAATAATACATTCTACTTAATGTATAAGGATAATAGAGTAAAAAGGAAATATATTTAATGTCTTTTTTAATCTTTTATGCCACAAAAAATAGGACAAATAAAAATAGACGAAAATAGTATATTCCTAATTTTTTTTGTTAGGTAAACGGTTAAAAATACATTACATAATAATTGTTGGTCTTATGAAAATGACTGTACCTAAATCTTTGACTTACATTTATACTGTAAGTAACATGTAAGCTGTAATAATGTAATCTAGTAGTTAGATTTCATCATATTCACACTCTTACAGCATAAAATCGTCGTAGTCCATTTTAGACACTCAGACACGTGAATATAGGAAACGGCTAAATTTAAGGAATGAGATCCACGTAAGCATTTTAGTGTTCTGTCTCCTCTTTTATATCTATTAATTCTTGTAATCCAATTTCAATTATTACAATCCATTTATTGATTACCAAAATAAATATTAAATGGGTTCTATCTGCAGATTTCTCTGGGCAAATTCTCATCTCGGCGCTCCTGCTTTTCTTGGTTAGTTCCGTCGTTCCTTTGATCCCAAGCTGTACATATTTAATTTTATTTTTCTTATGCTATTTTTTGCAATTCTTAAGCTGATATTTAACGGGTTTGAAGATTTTGCTGCCTTCTTTTGTCAGTAGTTTTTTATTTTGTCGAATTTATGTAAAAGGACTGATTTTTTTTCCTCCAAAATTGGATATAAGTGAGTTTTTTTGGGTGTTGTAGTTTCTAAATTGTGAAAGTTAGTAAGCTATGCTTTTCTAAATATTTTCGAATAAGTTGGAATCTTTGGAGAAAAAAAGACAAGATTAAGCCCCAAAAATTTGCTTCTTTATGTTCTTGTTTGATGTATACTTTAGCGTTACCCTTTTCATTCGTATAAAAATTGGGTAGAATAGACTGATAGTTCACATTTTGCGTATAGCAGCTTGCTTTATATATGTTCAATCAATTTAATGGGACATTTAACAAGTCCCGGGACATAATCTTAAGATTAAAATTTGATGTTACTCTAGAAAAGATATAACGATTTAATCGAATTAGATCTTTGTTCAAATTAGACATAAGGATAACTATATATCATAACCACTTAGTTCAATGAAATGCATGAATGCTATTTTCCTCGTAACAGATCCGAAATATTTGAGATGCTTCTATACCCAACTAATTCATGTGACCTAATATAGCATTTTTGAACATATTTTATAGGATAAGGGCATTTAAGTAAAATCTGTATTCAAAGTTTGGGAATAAATCATGGTTCCTGGAAGTAGCTCGCACGAGTCTGTTACTGAAACGCGAAGTTTAATGTCTGATTATGGTATTTCATCTGAAATTGTTGAAATCAGAAGCTCTTCTTTTAGAAAATCTTATGGGAGGCTTGGAAAGGCATCAAATACAGCTGTTCATGAACTACTAGAATGCCCCATTTGTTTGAATACAATGTACCCTCCCATTCATCAGGTATGAAATGTATCTGTATTTTTATATATCTAAGTCTGAGTTTCTAACGAGTAAGAAAATTGTATTTTAGAGAAAGACATAAAGTAATTTTGAATTTTTCAGAAAAATTCTTCTTGGAAACAAAAAATAGTTATTCTCTGATGTGTGTTATTCTTCCCGCCCATGGTTTAAGTTTATAGTTTATTGACACGTGGTTTGTTATATATCCGGTAGTTATAATTGGCCAGAAAATACCCGAACAAGCTCTAAAACTAGAATTTTGGCATCGTTTTTCTAAATATTTATACCAAGTTCCATTATATGTGTCCAACTAATTTTTAACCTTTTGGGATTATTTTGCAACTTTTGAGTTTAGAATTAAATTCCTTGTCTTATCAATTTGGGATTTACACATATTATGCTTGTGAGTATTGGACGGAAAGTTTTCGAAATAGTCAATTATAAAAAAATTAAATAATTGACGAAAGTTGACGAAATGGTCTCTTTGGAACATTTACTAGCTGAATGGGAAAAAACATGACTGGCTATAAAGTTTAATGGTCCCGGAGGTATTTACCCTTCTTACTTGGCGATTTTAGAAGGTTTTGCCTTAAAAATTTCCTTTTTTTTGATGGAACGGTATATGATATCTTCTATAGAGCAAGTGTCTCATAAATGAATTATTTTTCAGTGTCCAAATGGGCATACTTTATGCTCAAAGTGTAAATCAAGAATAGGAAATTGTCCAATATGTCGCCATGAACTTGGAAACATAAGGTGTTTAGCATTGGAGAAAGTCGCCGAATCTTTTCAACTTCCATGCAAATACCAAATCCTAGGTTGTCAAGAAATATCTGCTTACCAAACTAGACTCAGACATGAACATAATTGCAAATTCCGCCCTTATAATTGCCCTTATGCCGGAGCTGATTGTCCCGTAACTGGTGATATTAACTTCCTTGTTGAACATCTCAAGAAAGATCATAATGTTGATATGCAAATAGGCTCTACTTTCAATCATCGATATGTCAAATCCAATCCTCATGAAGTTGAAAATGCTACATGGTTATTGACTGTAAGCTTTCCGAACCTGCAATTTACTGGAGAGCAATGAGAAACATGAACTAAAACAATTTACATGCAGGTTTTCAATTGTTTTGGTCATCAGTTTTGCTTACATTTTGAGGCGTTTAATCTGGGAATGGCACCTGTTTATATTGCATTTCTGCGTTTTATGGGTGATGATCAAGAAGCTAAAAGGTTTTCTTACACTTTGGAAGTGAGTGGATATGGAAGAAAGCTGACATGGCAAGGAGTTCCGAGGAGTATTCGAGATAGTCATAAAACTGTTAGAGACAGTTTAGATGGATTGATTATTCAAAGAAGTATTGCGTTGTTTTTCTCAGGTGGTGATCGAAAGGAACTCAAGCTAAAAGTGGCTGGTCGGATATGGAGAGAACAGTCATGATGAACCTCAAGTGCATTGATATTTTCAATACCAAGAAAAAATTAGTAAAAATGTTGTTTGGATTTTACATGGTTATATAATTGGTGGTGGTAGTGGATTTTCTGTAAATGAACAACATAGATAAGATTGCTAATTGGTTCTTCGACATGGTACATTATTTGTTGGTTTTTGGATTGCTATGTATGATAATTTTGATTGCAAATCTCTCACTTTGAAGTTTTATGGGAAGAAATATGTTGTAACTTTTTTGAACAGCTTTGGAAACTTTTAATTAAAGATTTGTTTGAGATTAATACATTTAAAAACGATTATCAAGAAGAAAAAGATACGGAAAAATAAAGATCGGAAGAAGCAGGATCGTTATCCTTTCGGCATGTACCGCGAAGGATGAATAGTCTTGCGGACCGTATTGCGAAACACGTGCGGACCGTATTGCGAAACACGTTAGGCACAAGGCTAGTTTACAAGGCGACGATATTTCTATGGTAATCGGGAAATTCAGTCGTATGCAGGGCCGGTCCGGACCCCTACATATTTATATTAAAAATAATTATAAAAAAATTGAATATTAAAAGATGAGACTCAAACCTTGAATCTCTTATAAGAAAATATATCATTTTATCAATAAGCTAACTTATGATTTATACTATTTAACTGAATTCAAATATATAACTATATATAATATTTAATTTTTTCGAAAAAAAGTCCTTGAAAATATCAAATTTTTGGGAGCCCAAGGCGGTTGCCTACTGGGCCTATGCCCAAGACCGGCCCTGGTCGTATGGAAGTGGGAAAATATATCATTTTATCAATAAACTAACTTATGATTCATACTATTTAACTGAATTCAAATATATAACTATATATAATATTTAAGAGTAAATAACACTTTTGCCCCCTGGGTTTATACGCGATTGACAGGTTGCCCCCTAACTCTTAAAATGCGCCTCGTTGCCCCCTAAGATTTGTTTTTGTGACCCGTTACCCCCTACTGCGTGTTCTGTCCATTTTTTCCGTTAAAAGTGACGTGGCATTTCCATGTCACAATTTTTTTTTTTTTAATCCAGATGTCAATTAATTATTCAATTAATTTAAACCAAGGGCAAAAAAGAAATTTCATTAATAGGTTTTATAATATTAAATATAATAACCACCCCACCCCACCCACCGCACCCCCTACCCCCCCCCCCCCCTCTTCCCCTTCTTCTTCCCCATTCTTCTTCTTCTTCCCGACACCTGCAACTTTTCTTAAAAAAAAAAAAAAAATGGACGTATATTGCATCATCAAATGCTTCTTCACAAGATGAAGCTAATCAATTAGTACGAGGAAACTGGCTTGAAGCTATCGAAAAACATCATCAAAAACATTCCGGAAATCTCGAGATAAACGACATTCTTGATATCGGATGCTCAGTTGGTGTGGGAACACGATCTCTTGCAGATAAATTTCCATCTGCTAAACTCACGGTTAAGTATTGTTCAATGGAATAAATGTAAGGGTATTATTTGTAAATATCTTAAATACAGTTGGTGTTGATCAGGGACTGGATTTGTCGCCTTATTTTCTTGCCGTTGCTCAACACAAGGAGAAGAATAACAGCCGAAAACAGAATGCGATAACTTATATACATGGAAACGGTGAAAATACGGGCCTACCTTCTAAATCATTTGACATTGTTGCGATTGCTTATATGGTATATCACGTTATGTTTTACAAATCTTGAAACGAATCTTTACAGAATAATTAGAATTTTAATATTTATACAGTTCCATGAATGTCCGGAACGAGCGATAAAAAATGTTGTAAAGGAGGCGTTTAGAGTGCTTCGACCTGGGGGAACTATTGCATCAACTGATAATTCGGTAATTACCCGTACTTTGTATGATTAAAATTTTAACAGTTAATTGTCAGTTAGTCCCTATGATCCTGCTGCAATTAACCTAGCTTTTAAATCTTGTCTAGCTATTAATAATATTTCTGATATGTGTTTTCTTTTGTTTTTTCCAGCCAAAATCCAAGATTCTTCTGGCCCAGAACCAGAAGGGAACCCGTATATTGCAGGTGATTTTTTTGCTGATTTTTTTTTTTTTTTTTTTAAGAAAGGTTGCAGGTGTCGGGAAGAAGAAGAAGAATGGGGAAGAAGAAGGGGAAGAGGGTAGGGGAGTGCGGTGGGTGGGGTGGGGGGTGGTTATTATATTAATTATATTTAATATTATAAAACCTATTAATGAAATTTCTTTTTTGCCCTTGGTTTAAATTAATTAAATAATTAATTGACATCTGGATTTAAAAAAAAAAAAATTGTGACATGGAAATGCCACGTCACTTTTAACGGAAAAAATGGACGGAACACGCAGTAGGGGGTAACGGGTCACAAAAACAAATCTTAAGGGGCAACGAGGCGCATTTTAAGAGTTAGGGGGCAACCTGTCAATCGCGTATAAACCCAGGGGGCAAAAGTGTCATTTACTCAATATTTAATTTTTTCGAAAAAAAGTCCTTGAAAATATCAAATTTTTGGGAGCCCAAGGCGGTTGCCTACTGGGCCTATGCCCAAGACCGGCCCTGGTCGTATGGAAAGTGGAATAAGATCGAGTGATTTTTGGTATTTCTTTACTTTGTCCCAAAACAAAAAAAATGGGTTTACATGTTAAAGAATGTTAAGAATACAAAGGATATTCTCCCTAAAATGAGTTTAAATTCACATTAAACCTCATTAAAATTAAAAATATCTTCTCCTCTTTATATGATACTAAATAATTATATAGGTGGTGTATTTTATTGTAGAGTGTAATCACATTGATTGCATTCAAAATTAAGTTGAAAGTCTTAATTTAGTTTGCATTTAGTTTGTATATAGTGAACTGGTTTAGATAAAATTATTAAAATCTTTGGTTTGATACTTGAGAAACTCAACTTTAGCAACTTCATTGTGATTCATACAAATACTTCACAATTTATTTCCAAGAAAATAAAAAACTGATATTTAAAAGAGATCACAAATTTAAATTAAACTATATTACAAGTATCAAAATAGTGAATCACTTAAGGCTCATAGCTTAGATGGAGACTTGATATTGTGATGTTGATGGTTTCCCTCTATGGACGCACCGTCTTTATCGGAAACCTATTGAGATTTTAAAAATGGTGAAGAACATACTTAAATAACCTTGACGTAAGTGATTTACATGCCTACCTTTTTGATTGCATAGTCTGGAGAATACAACTTTGCTTGTCCTTCTCCTTCCTCATCATCACCGAGTCCTAATTTAGTATTTTTCTTTTGTCTATGATCTTGGCCTTTTACTTTGATAGCATGATCATGAGAATACAACTCAGCTTGTCCTGAATTCTCAACATCTCTTGAACCTGATTTTTTAATGGGATCTTTCTTGTTGCCTATGTTTTTTCCATGGTCGCTCATCTTTCAAATCCTCAAATTCTTGGTCAACATTCTTGCTTTTTATTTTAGCTATTCAAATGTTAATAAACTGACACACTACCAGGTGTCCACATTTCCGATAACGTACGAGGCATCCATTCCATCAGCAGCGCTTTTATGTATGTCTATCACTTGATGGCTACTACTATATATGTAATACAGATGTCGATCCTTTATCCAAACACGACTAAGTAAAGTACACATAAGTATTTGCGGATTACATATTTTCTTATTTATGTTCGGACTCTGACCAACTAATATTCGTAATAATACCTACCATATCATCCAATATACCACGCATACAGCATAGTTAAATTTAAATATATCATCAATTTATTTATTATTTCGATCTGATTAAAAAAAATCTTTTTTTTTTTTTTTTGGTCGACCATATATTGGATATTGGAGTTGGTATATTGGAGTTTATTATTATACCCAACCCAACCGTCATGTTTAAAGTAAGAGTAATGCTGGATATCACCCCAAATCACATCGTCTTTATATCGCCTCCTAGGTGGACCAATCACAAAGGAGAGAGAAAATGATAAATCAGGAAAGAGAAATTATATGATTGGTTAATTTGAAGTCCACCTAAGAGGCGATATGAAGGCGATGTGATTTGGGGTGATATCCAGCATTACTCTTAAAGTAAATGATAAATACACCGAACCGTTTACGAGTAACATGACTTAAGAAAACTTTGTTTGAACAAATAAAAAATGCCAAACTCGAATCTTAACTCAATACAACTCGTTTATAATCTTCTTGTTTATATTTATAATTTATAGATTAATATTATATATATTTGTTAATATACAATTAAACATTAAATATAATTTAAATACTTTTTATTTTTTAAAATTTTAGTTTTTTTATTAAAATCACCCTACTCTATTTAATATAAACTGCTCATAAAAATTCCTTTCAATCATAAGTTCACAACAATTTAAGTTCGGTTTAAGAAAAAAAAAAAGGATTCTACAAGCTAAAGATATAAGTTTTAACATCTCTCGACTTCACTCAACTCGACTTGAGTATGAACCACTAGTTTACACCACTTAATGGATCTACATTCCACTTGAACCTTTAGTTTATCAAAATAGTTTCACATAGGGTTGTAAATGAATCAAACCGCTCGCAAGCAATTCAAGTTCAGCTCAGAAAAAGCTCCTTTGAGACCGGCTCGAATATAAACAAGCTCAAGCTCCATTTTAAACTCGAGAAGTAAATGAGCCTACTCGAACTCGGCTCCTGAGCTCGTTTAAAATTATAAATTATAAATTAATATATTATAAATATGTATTATTAAACCTTCAATATCAAATTGATTTTTTTAAATTTTTTAGACATTTATTTTTTCGTTAATGTTATGTTTCATATTTTCATACCACACACTCCATCAAATACCAACCGTTCATGGATGTCCCATTTCAACCATAATAAACAACTTAAAAAGATTGTTTTATAAGTTAAACAAACAAGTTATACATTTTTTATTTGGATCATTGGAAGTTTGGGTTCGACTCGTTTAAATTTGAGTTCGGCCCGGCCCGGCTCGTTTAAATTTGAGTCCGGCTCGACTTGGCTCAAAAAATTAACAAACAAACATATACATCTAGTATTCGACTCGGCTCGGCTCGACTCGACTCGACTCGACTCGTTTGCAGCCCTAGTTCCAAATAAACTAGCATGTTAGTCGACGATTAAAAAAATCTTGAAACTTACAAATCAATGCAAAAGTATAATAGTCAACTGGTTATTTATCTATTTTATGTCCCCATAAATTTTACCATCAAAATATTTTAATTACACACTCGCGACAATATTTCTCCAACTATCTTTAACTGTAGATGGCAAAATGATCGATATGATATTATTTTGATAAACTAATGGATCACTTAACTGCAACATTATGGGTGATGTTTGGTGATTTTTTGACATATGTTAAACCTGCATGAACATAGATTTAAGGTTTTGAGGACTTCTGAAAGAGCAAAAGCTTGCTACATCCTAAGCACTAGAGATGAAAAGAAAATAATCATTGATTGATCCCAACATAGATACACTGCTTTCTATCTTCGTTGATGGAGGACTATCAAGCAGAAAGAAACTATAAAATAATAGCTTACAAGAGTCTCTCCATTATATTTCCCAAACTTTGTGGTGAATGACTTCCCAATTTGCAGGTCTCATAAAAAGAAAACGATCAAAGAAGCCACCGGGCTGAGCGCACCTTTGGTACTTCAATAACATATGAGAATGGCCGCTATGTAGGTGGAGGAGTTTTCCCAATATGTTTAAGAGAAAATGAACAATACAAAATGAGCCTCGCATTTTACTGCGCTATTTTTCTCTTGTGGTCATATACTTGGGTGGATGAGATTGCTATTTGTTCTTTGTAATGAACTACTACATAAATGAGATTGCTAATTGCCTAATTTTTTTTTTAGGCAAAATTACTTATATTAAAAAGAAGGGATACAGCTAGAGTTTAACCAACTCCAGCTGCTACAAAATTAGAGTCATTACACAAAATAGGAATAAGTTCAAAAGGCAAATTACAAAACCAATTACAAGAGAGAGATTTCCTAGCAAAAGCTTTAAATATCCAATCCGCGGCTTGGTTAGCTGCTCTTCTAATCCCACATATACGCAGAGAGTGGTGGGCTTTAGCCAAATTTCTAATATCCTCAAGGATTGGCTTGATCTTCCAAGAGCAAGACACGCTGGGGGAATAAATGGCTTGAAGAACCGCTTCAGCATCAGATTCAATACTGATGCAATTAGGTGCTTGGTCTAGAGCAAAAAGTAGCGCGCTACGAATCGCCTTAGCTTCAGCTTCAAAACTTGTGCAGGCTGTGATTTCAGAGGTAAACCCTGTTACCACCTCACCTGCACTGTTACGAACCACGGCTGCAGTAAAAGCTTTACCAGGAATAAATGAAGCATCAACATTGATTTTGACAAAGTTCTGGGGAGGTTTGATCCATGAGGGAGATAAGGATTTCCAAATTGGCGTCTCAACATTCGATGTATGGGGATGGCTGGGATGATTTTCACCTTTATAACTCAAAATTTCCCTGCAATGTAGCTTCATCAGTGTTAGACCTGTATCAAAATTTATAGGGATGTCCTCTATTACTTTTTTATTACGAATGACCCATATTGACCACAGACACGCAATAATATTTAATAAAATCTCTGTCTTATCTATGGTATTAAGGCCATTAGCAACTAATTCTCCAATCCAACTGTTAAGACCAACAGTAGATTGAGGATTCACACTACAGTGAAGAGGGGATAAAAACCAAATTCTCCTGGCCCATTCGCATTGTAGAAACAGATGGTTCACGTCCTCTGTTTCTTTAAGGCATATATTACACAAATCAGAACTAGAACAATTGCGAATAAACCTATTTCTCTCCGTAGCTAAAGCATTAGAAACTACTTTCCAAAAGAACATTTTAAATTTAGGTGGAGCTTTGGATTTCCAACTAAGGTTTAGCAGGTCCTTATTAGGGAAATAGGAGGGAGAGGAGGACTCATGGGGATCAATGAAATTCTCCACTAAATATGAATAACCTGACTTACTAGTGTAATTACCATGATTAGTGTAAGGCCAAATCAGGTCATCAGATACTTCAGTCCAGGGTATATTTAATGCTAATATTTTAGGCACAGTATTAGGGGGAATTAAAGATCTAATAAAGTCCTCTTTCCAGGACTTAGAATTATTTGATATCAGATCTGCAACTAATTTTGGGAAAGAGGGATCACTACTATAGAAGGTAGGTTTAGGTATAATATTACCACACCAGTTATCTTCCCATATCAAGGTAGAAAATCCATCTCCAATAGGTTTTATCGAATGAGCTCTAAGGAATTCTTTCCCTTTTACAAGGCTGTTCCAAACCCAGGATGCTCCCCTAGGCTTTGGGGCATGGATGAAGTCAACATCCTTGAAGTAAATTCCTTTCAGAATTTTGAAAACTAGAGAATCCGGATTAGATAGGATGGACCACGCTTGTTTAGCCAGTAGGGAAATATTAAATGCCTCAAGGTTTTTGATCCCCAATCCTCCATTGATCTTTGGAGATGTAACTTTATTCCATCTAACCCAATGGATACCCGACCCATCTTCCTTACCCCACAGAAAGTGGCTAGTCAAAGAATTAATCTTGTTTATAATTCCTTTAGGTATTGCCAATAAAGACATAAAATAAGTGGGGAATGCATGTATGATTGAGGATATTAAAGTGGCTTTCCCAGCCATAGAAAGGAGGGATTGTTTCCAACCCTTTAATTTCTCAGCTATTTTAGTCACAAGAGTATCCATAGCATTAGTTTTTGTGTTTCCCCACTCAGTTGGGATACCAAGATAAAGTCCAAGATCACTCGTTATTGGCATACGAAAAGAGTCCTCAAGTAAATTACACATATTGGGGGTGGAGTTGGGGCTGGGTAGGATAGAAGATTTGTTCAAATTAAGTTTAAGACCAGAGGCAAAACAAAATTTATAGAGAACTTCCCTGAAAGCGTGTATTTCTGCTACTGAATTTCGTAGAAAAAAGATTGAATCATCTGCAAAAAGCAGATGATGGATGGAAGGACCATTTCTACTTAATTTCAGACCCTTAATAGCTCCAAGACTGAATTCCTTATCTAAAAGGGATGAGAGGAGATTAGACACTATGGAAAAAAGGTAGGGAGATAAAGGATCACCCTGCCTTAGGCCACGTGTAGGGACAAAGGAACCTGGGGCTTGCCCATTAATAATAATATTGAACTTAACAGAAGTAATACAAGATTTAATAAAAGACACCCAACTTTCTGCAAAACCCATTTTAGATAATATTTTCAGAAGACAAGACCAGCTAACTCTATCATAAGCTTTGTGGATATCTGCCTTAATGATAGAATAGCTTTCTCGGGAATTGGAACGAAGGTGTTTGAATTTGTGTATAACTTCGTGAACAATGATAATGTTATCATGGATTGATCTGCCTCTGATGAAGGCTGATTGGCAAGGAGAAATAACACGAGGGATTATAGAAGATAACCTGAGCACCATAACTTTGGAGAGAATCTTATACAGAAAATTCGTGCAGGAAATGGGCCTAAATTGTTCTATTCTTTGAGGGTTTTTACACTTGGGGATTAAGACAATATTGGTATCATTAATACTATCTAAAGGAATTGAACCTGAGAGGACTCCATTACAAATATTCAGGATATCTACCTTTAAGAGGTCCCAGAATCTGTGGAAAAAGGCGCCAGGTAAACCATCAGGACCAGGGGATTTAGAAGGATTGAGTTGCCACGCGGCAACTTTCAGTTCTTCGAGGGTGATTGGGTGCATTAGCATATTATTTTCCTCATCAGAAATTGATGGAGAAATAATATTAAGGATTGGATCGATAGCCCTATCCCCTTCATCCAGATATAAATCATTGAAGAAATTAGTAACATGATTTTTCAGCTCAGGGTAGCCAGAAGTCCAGGAATTATCCTGTTTCAAAAGGCTATCTATCCTATTAGAAGCTCTCCTAATTCTAGTGGACAAATGAAAGAACTTAGTGTTTCTATCTCCCAATCTGAGCCAAAGGATTCTAGATCTCGTAGCCCAATAAGACTCTTCTAAAGACCAATACTTCTCAATCTCCGAAGATATCGAGGTATATTCCGCCTTAGAGGAGTCACTTAGGCCCAAAGGGGATAGAGACATCAGTTTCGTCAGTTTATTAGAGAGGAGATTAATCATGGTAGCATTATTCCTAAGATTCGACTTTTTCCATCTTAAAATTGTTTTCCTGCACCTTTTTAATCTTTTACTAAGTTTAATCTGAGGAAGGCCACTAAAATTCTGGGAGCCACTCAGACAGTTGTTGATTGCCAAATTACAGGAGGGGATTTTCATCCAGCTAGGATCCAACTTAAAAGCTTTGTGACTATTTACCGAGGGAGGATCAGATAAGTGAAGAATCATAGGGGCATGATCTGACCCTATAGGGGGGGCATTCTGAATCCATGCTTCAGGGAAAAGTGAAATCCACGAAGGGGAACCCATACCTCTGTCTAATTTTTGTAAAATAAGGTCACTACTATCCCTATTGTTCCTCCAGGTAAACGTACACCCCTTAACTGGTACTTCCGTCAGGTTATTAAGGGATATATTATTGTTAAAAATCCTCATCTCAGTTAAATTTTTAGGATTACCCCCTATTTTTTCATGATTAAATCTGATTTCATTAAAATCTCCAATAAAGAATTGAGGGATAGCAGGATAATTAGAGTTCATACTTTTAATAAATTCCCATAACTTCTCTTTATTAGATTTCTCAGGCAAAGTGTAAATAAAATGCAGATACCAATTTATATTATCAGGGGTAAGTAAAGATAGTGAAATATGATTAAGGCCAGAAGAGATTACCTCACAATCCACGTTGTCGACGCTGAACAGGGCTAATCCTCCAGATATTCCAATTGGATCAACACTCCAAACCAGTTTTATTTTTAGCTTTTTCGCCAGCAAAAGTAACTTCTTTCTTTTAGTCTTGGTCTCTGATAGTCCAAGAACCTGGGGTTTTTCCTTAGAGATGATCTCCCTAAGGTTTTGGACTGTCAGGGGGGACCCCGTCCCCTGACAGTTCCAGAAAACACCTATCATTTCTCTTGTGGGGGTTGCGGATTGCAACCACCCACGTCTACTGGAGCTATCATTTGCAGGGGAGGAACATTAACAGCAATGTCTAAAATAGGGACTTCAACCAGATTGTCCTTCACTTCACTAAAACCAACCATTTCCTCATGTGTGAGCTTCCTTTTTTTTGCACTCTGACTCATCTTGGAACTTGAAGGAGCAGACATTCCAACAGCAATATCAACTAACTTAGGTTCCGCACCATCTTGGGTCGATTCTTCTATTGGGATTTGACCAGGGGTAACCATTTCTTCACTCAAATTCGGCCTTTTAACCTCTTTGTCTGGGGATTCTTCCATGGGAGAACTAATCGAGTTTGCATCAATCGGAGGAGGGATAGTTGTTGGTAGAGTTGGGGATATGGAAGGAGATTTCTGATCTTGCTTGGGGTTAGGAGTGGGGTTAGGAGTATGGAACACCGTTGGGCTTCGAGTATTTTCCTCTTCACTTTGGGTCGGATTTGTCACGTTAGGATTAATCCATTGATTACTAGTTTTACCCTTAGTTGGGTTGTCTTTAGACCATGTTCTAATGGACCACCTTTTACCAAAGCTCGCATTTGGGCCTTTGTTTGAGTTATCTTGTACCTTGTTGGGCCATGGGGTCCAGTCTTCATCTCTACTATAGCTTTTCCTTTTAGAACCTGAGGCCTTATAATTATTTTTTGGCCCGGTAGAGTATTTGGTGGACTTGGGCCCAATAGGTTTGATAGACCGAGAAGGGATGATTCCAGCTGGTCCAATCTTATCTTCTTTACTCGCCAAAGGGTTATTTCCGACATTACCTAAGGTGAGAGGATTAGGTACCATAACTATACCTCTTTCTTGGACGCTTGTGTGTCCTTTCTGGGGGAACATTTTGGTTTTTTCTGGAGACGTACCAAAGGACACAGCAGGGTTTTTGTCTTTTCCACTCAAAGGACTGTCCCTTGTACGAGGATGACTCGTGAACTCGTTTGATTGACTCGCTTTTGACTCACCACTATAGGAGAAAAATTTAGAGGGATCATCAAGATCATCAACAATCTGGATCTTTGAACCTCTTCCTTTTACAGGATCTACCGATAATTAATCTCCAAAGCGAAGTCTGACCAGACCACGGGACCTCTTCGTTTCTTCCTTGAATGCACCGCAATCGTTGGTAGCGTGGTCTAGCATACCACAATAATGACAGAACTTGCTCAACTTCTCGTACCTCAACCGTACAATAGCCTCTGGAAGGGAAGGCCTTTCAACTGTGAAAATAGTAAGCAAGGGATTTTTGACTTTCCAGAGCACTCGGATCCTCATTTGTTTCTTAGCCTTGTTTGAATCTTCAATGTCATATGCAAGGAGGGTACAATCCAAATTTTTGCTAATACTGACAGCGTTATCAGGAGTAACAAACACTGAAGGGAGATCTAGAAGTTGGATCCACATAGTGGCCATTGAAAAGTCAGCTTCTCCGATTGACATCTCAGGATGCCATGCATGTAAGATTAACATATGGCCATTTACGGACCAAGGTCTGAAGTGCCAAGTATTAAGCAAATCTTCCTTAGATTCAAAAGCGAGGAAGAAGGTATTGAAGTCTGCAGGTAACACATGCATTGGAGCACGGAGACCCCATGATCTATTAGCTGCCGTTTCCACCGTGTAGGGATTGATTTCTTGAGGAGTTAAAATTCGGGCTAAAAGAGTGTTACGCTGACTGTATACCTCATGATCTTGGTAAGCTGGGGTAAGTTTCATGGTTTTGACAGTAAAGTTCGCCATAGTAGCAGAAAGGGTTTGCAGAGATAGAAGAGGAGATGAAGGGAGTGAAGAAGACGAAAAGCTAACTATACTATATAAAGGGGTTAAAAAGAGTTGAGTGTTCCCAATGTACGTAATTATAGCTATTAGAAGGGAGATGGAGAGACTTGAAAAACGAAATACGGCGGACTGTAATGATTTCGTATGGGGAAAAGGAAGGCGTGTGAGAGGATTTATGTTTTGTGGGGAGGAGGGGGATGATTGTCTTGGAAATAGTAGGGATTCACCATTGTTGCAGCTAAAACCTAGAGAGAGAAAGTTTTAGAGAGAAGGGAGAGCATCCCACAACTAATTGCCTAATTGGTTCTTCAACATTTTCAGTGTAAATTATCTGCTGGTTTTTGGATTGCTGCTATGTAAGATGATCTTGATTGCAAATCTCTCATTTTAATTAAAGTTGAGTTTTATGGGAAGAGATAGAAAATTAATCTCAGGCGTTATGCTTCGTATGAAACATCAACAAAGTTTTCATTGGATCAATATAAACAAGTTAAATCATGTTCAGTCATTCTATCAAACACTCTCTTCATATACAAAACTTACTGATATTTACAAAAATAGCAAAGAATTACCCAACTTAAATCGATTCACATTAACCTCACTATGAACTCTTTTACCACACGACATAAGAATTACTCCCTCCGTTCCACTTAATTTGTCCACTTAGCTTTTCACATATATTAAGAAACATAATAAATGCATTCACTATTACAAAAATACCCCTAATAAAGTATCTTGATATCTTAAATGTGTATTGGAAATATAAATTTTAATATTTTAATAAGGGTAATAGTGGAAAAAGTAGGAAAAAAAGTGTCTTGAACTCCTAAGTGGACAATATATTTGGAACATTATTTTTAGTAAGTGGACAATTTCAGTGGAACGGAGGGAGTAAAGGGTATGGTGAAATTATTGATGTCTTTTGACAAAAAGACCAAAACCGAATAGAAGAAAAAATGAGTTTTATACCTGCGCCAGAAACTGAAAATTTAGACAAAATAAAATTTGGAGATGCGGGGTATCGATCCCCGTACCTCTCGCATGCTAAGCGAGCGCTCTACCATCTGAGCTACATCCCCATGTGATAATATCTTCACATTTATATATATATATAACATTTCCTCATAACTCATTAAAACTTAACTTTGCACATAATGTAACTTGCCTTAAAACTTAAAGAAAATTAAGTACACAAGATAGAGTATTTTAGAGTTGTTTATGGTGAGAAAGTTCTCCGAAGATATCTTCATTTTCTCTTTAAAACCCCCCTTCTCCTCTATCCACCTTAGAAAACATCACAAAGTTTCTACAAAGAGCTTAATGGCGTGCCTTTAATATATTCCATGCGTTAATTGGTGAATTTTAGTGGCTTATTCTCTACAATTATTATTGCTACTTTCTAGAGTGAACCCCCTATTTCCTTTTAAGTTATACCATTTGATTTTCCCTATAATTAGGACTATTTCATGCAACGATCCCTTAGCATTACCTTAACGCTTCCTACTCGGTAATCAAAATTTATAAACCGATCATTTCTTTTTTTTTTGTTGGATTCACAAACCGTTCATTTCTTCTTTTGTTGGATTCTGCTTCTAATCCTTCATACTTCCAATATCTTTCGTAAAACATGCCTCACATTACAATTGTTATCTCTCAAAGCACCAGATTTAACTAATTAAACAATAAAAGCTCAAATGTCACTTTTGATGGGCATTCTAGCAGAGGTTAAAACTGAGAAACATTTGTTCAAGCAGGAATGCCTAAAATGATATCCAGATTTACCACATAAAAAAGAACACCTTTCTCCTAAGCTTCGCTACCACAAACTAAAGAGCTATTTTGCACCTTCATCCTTGTCTGATAAATGAATGGCATGTTTTCAAAGGAGAGCATATCTATCTGGGTTCATATTTCAGGAATTTTATTCCACGAGCCATTATGTTTCTTCTATCTAGGTACTAAGACCATGGTTCTTTTACGTTTAAGGGCTAAAATGCATTCAGATCTTCTATAAGGATGTTAAGTCATTTTTTACCTCATGGTATAACTCATCTAGCCCTCAAACATGTAACTGATGTTAATGTTTAAACCCAAACAAATTTGTAGTAAAGAAAATAGCTCAAACTAAAAGCAACAGGGATATAACACTCCAAAGAAGAAAAAGTAGTTAAAATAAGACCATCTGATTAAATAAATCCGTCAAGCCAATATTTCACCTTTTACAACAAAATAACGATATTACACACAAAACATTATATATCTTGATGAAGCTGGCTCCTTTCATCAGTTTTACAATTACATAGCAGACAATACAAATATTAAAAAAAGTATAAACCATGGAGCATAACTTTCACTAGCATATATAATTTTGTTTTTTCTTCCAGCCACGTTGTTTAAATTGCTTCAAGATACAGTTCGTCCATAGCACAAACAAGATAGGTAGAGATTTTTCGCCCATTTATCCTGCACAAAGAATTATATATTAAAATTTCATTTCGCAAATTCAAAAACTAAATTAATATTAAACCAAGTATGTACCTTAACTTGTGTGCTTGGGAACTGAGAAGTACGTAAAGTTTCCTGAGTTTCATCGCTAGGTTTACGCCTAGGGACACTTAAGATAAGTGCAGCTTGATCCCATGTAGCTGCGGTGCATGTGATTCTGTACCCACCATCCCAACGTTTATGAATTCCCTCACTTGGATACAGAAAATCAAGCTCAACAACCTGTTAAAAAATAAACATATAAACTCAGAAACAATTAAAGAAATACATTAAACAATTATTGTGTATAGATGAATAAGAAGCTAAGCAAAACCTGATCACTAAATCCAGCATTACGAGACATAACAACAGCCCAACGTGAACCAGCAGTAGCCATTGAAGTGACATGAAAACCTTCTTTCCATTTCTTGTTAATCCATTTGAACGGAAATGAGTCACTTACTTTGTATGATTGTTGACTATACTGAGTCCCTGCACATATTATCATCATATATTCAGTCAGATAACAACTATTCAATATTAATAAATAAAACAACCCAATCACTTTACCTTTTGACATCACTACCAAAGAACTTCCATTAGTTGACCCAGCAAGAGCACTAATATAATAATTCTTTTCCCATTGCTCCATGATCCATTCCTGAAAACGTATCATCATAGCAGAAAATTTATTTGATGTAGAACTAACAAGTAATAAGTAAGATAAGATTTAAGTTATAACAAACCTTGTGTAAAAAGAAAGGTGAAAGCTCATAAACTTGATTTGTAAAGGAAGTTCCAGCATCCATAATAATAGCCCATAAATTCGAACAAGATGAAACACAGCTTATAAATAAACCATCTTCAGTACCCCTCTCCACATGTTGTGCTAATCTTGCATCAGCTACATTATAGTGGTACCTAAAAGTAACAACAAGCATGTCAGTAACATTATAAAGTTTCTACAGTTAGGTAATAACTTAAATATTTACCTTTGTTTCATGGGTAGCCTAGCATTGTAAACTGATATCCATTGAGTTGCAGGAATTCCCATTCTAACCTTCTTTCTTGGCTGCTCATCATCTTCATCGTCAAGATTCATTCTAGCACGCTTTTGCCCGATTTGAATTACCTATTATCCACAATAACATGCTTAAATTATGATAAAAAAATTCAAAAAAGTGACAGAAACTACCTTCTGAGCACCATCTGTATTTATGGGCCTTATAGTAGGATCAGGCCCAATCAGCCCATCAAAGAGAGATATAAGCTTAGAATAGTTAGGCTCCTCATCAAACTTCATATTAATTACTGTCTCAAGAAATTCTCTAAGAGGTGCAGGGCAAAAACAACACATCATTTCAGGAGATGTTGACATTTTCTTCTTGCAAACCAGGAATGATTTATTATCACCCTGAAGGAATAAATATAGACAAGGTTAGTGTCTTAGATATGTAATTTCATTGACCAAAGAGTCCTATAAGTAGGTTAAAACCTAACCTGATACCCTTGCCAAGGTAACCTGCCTCGATGAAGAAAGATAAGTGTATAAGCTAGAGATTCTAAATCATCTCTTCTACTTGCAGTTCTTCCCAAATGAGCATGTGCACTAGCATATCTCACAGTTCCTCTAAAAAATGCAATAAATATTAGTGAAAAGAACAACTAAAAGGGCCATAAAAGTAATTAATTATTTACCTAAAGACATCAGGACGTTGATCATACGCAACATGTTGCCCTCTAGCAGTGTCTCTCCACTTAGTTGCTGCAAATTCATGTGTTAAAATAAGTTTAAAATGTAAAAAAAAATTCTTGAGCAGTAAATTATATATTTTACCTAATCCCAGGTCAACTAGGAATAGCTTCTTCTCTTGTGTTGTTGAGGGTTGCCCAAGTAAAAAGTTCTCAGGCTTTACATCTCCATGAACATAGCTATAATAAAAAAAAAATTACGTTTAAACTTTCATATATCAAAAATCTTTACAAGATGAACCTTTCAAGTATTACAAGACATACCCTTTAGCGTGCATCTTCTCTAAAATGGATAAGGACTCAACTGCAATACAAGCCACCATTTCCGAAGACATACTACAAAAAAGCACCATATGCTATTTGTCAGATTGTGAAAGATACCTTTTCACCATATATATATAATATCATTGACACAAAAAAATAAAAACTAATCTATAATAATCCACAGAGTTTTATATGAAAGCTCGGGTACTCACGATTGCCCTGAGGAATTCCACACATCCCATAAGCTAGGTCCCAGCATGTCCATAACCTGTACACATATCAATATAATTATCATTATACGTAAAAATGCAAAAAAAGTCTGATCAAATGATAATTTATCATACCATTACGTAATAATCTCCTTGTTTTCCTTTATAGTGTACTCTAGGAACTCCATGGATCCCACCAAGAGTGCTATTTCAGAAAATAAAACGAATTTAAAAAATTAACAAACTTCATTTTTCCTTTTATATACATAGAAAAGAGGCTAAAATCCTTACTTGTAAACTTGCCACTCATAAGGAGGGCCATAGTTACAACCTTTGCTATTTCTGTGCTCAAATTTAAGAGCCACCTAGTGCAAGAACATCAAAAGACAGCGAGTTAATTTAAACATTATATGAATAAATAAATCCCTAAGTGACATATTATTTTAGTTTTGGGGTAAAATATGATTCACAAGTTAACCTCTATGGATCCAGGGCCACCCATTCGATCTGTTCCACCAGAAACTCGGCGGCCCAAAAACACTTGGCCAAAACCACCTTTACCCAACTTTTTTTCCACTTTGTATATTGGTGATCCTCCAACTTGAACCTGAAAATTTAACCAATAAAAAGTTAACACAGAATGTAAATAACACATTACAATTAACCCTATTAAAATATTAGATGCACCCAATTAATGACTCAAATTAGCAAATTACAGATATTAAAATTGTCTATTAGCTAATATATATATACTAGTATGGGGGAAAACAAATTATATATACTTACAAATCTACTAACGACTACAAATCAGCTCAGCATATAAAGGTAACATTTTTTAACACAGATGAACAAAACATAAAAAGCTAAAACAAAACCCAAAAGAAAGTAAGCAAACTCAGATCAGGAAAGCTTATGAATTTCACCTTATCAGGAAATTGATCCTCATCAGGCTCCTTTCCTTTGTTCGTGATGTTATTATTGTTATTATTAGCACTCAAACCACCACTAGCATCGCCCATCTTCTTATCTTCTTTCTCAATCACCACCACCACCTCCGCCGTACGCACAAACGCAGCAGCCTCTTCCTCCTCCGCTTTTGCTTTCGCGGCTCGAGTCTTTATATAATTTCTAGATAAAACAACCTTCTTATCCTTATCCTTACAATCTTCTACGGCCTTCTTCTTTTTTAAAGCTGGTGCACGGCGCCGTCGACCACCAAATCGTAGCTCCTCCGGCATACTATGAAATCTACACTACTACTACCCATGCACATGCGATTCAATCGGTCAAAGCAATAACAAACCCTAGAAATTGATTTGACCATCACTTACTATTTTGACTTCGATAAATAAGCAAAAAAAGTTAATCTAAATTTGACATCTCTATATAATCGGTGATTTTATTCTATAAAAACGAAATCAAAAAATAGAAAGAAAAATAAAGTGCAGATTTTGAGAAAAATGTGTTGAGAAAAAAGTTGGGTTTGTAAATGGTCGGGTCTGTGAGAAGAAGTAGATATGTGTATAATAGAGGGTTGGGAATACTGTTTGATTTTCGTTTTTATAAATAAATTATATGAACAAATTGTAAATATCTTTATGTTAAAATTGGACCAGAAAAAAGGTAAAAAGATATTAGAAATCGAAAATATCTCTAAAATGTAGGATGCCAAAAAAGAGCCGCTTTGGGGACTAGCATGTAGGTTTCGTTTTCTTTAATTTTTTGTTTGGTCGAAGAGGTTTTTTAATTATTATCATTACTTCGTAAGTCCGTATCTTCTAGAGAAGATCATTTTTTAATTTTAAATTTTAAATTTTAAATTTCAAATTTCAAATTTAAGAAAAGAAAATTCTCTAAATGGTCCGTGAACCATACCATTTTTATTAGTTTGGTTCTCAAACTTTAAAAGTTTGATTTAAAAATCGCTAAGAATATGAAAATATCTACTTAAATTGATACATCTTCAGTTTTTCATCTAAATAAAAAATTGATCCAATAACCATCTATACAGCGACGTTATTAATTGTACCTCTCCGTTTTACTAAATGTCTAAAAAGTATACTTGGGTATAAAACTAATACTAGATCTTAGATCGCATAAAGACGTGCCTTAAATTTGATCTCCAGTTTTGCAATAAATGCAAAGTACCTGGACCTGAGTGGGATCTTTCTGACCAATGGTGATGCAACACGCAAACACAACTAATGTACACTTTATTCTCTCCAAATATCATGTGGTCCGAAATAACATTCTTCATAAACTTCACGTATTTTGATATTTTCTTGAGAACGTCTAATGTTACTGCTTGACAAAAAGTATCATTTGTGGTTTTGTGTAGCACTTACGAGCTTCCTTATTTGCATACACAACTACTAAACCTTTCATATTGAGTTGCACTTCTTCTCAAATTCTCAATAAGAATTGTGCGCATAGACTAGACGAGATTAATCATGTCGGTGATATGTGGCATGGTAACTTATTGATGTACCTCGGGTGTTTTTACCAACCCGCATATATTTAAGCGACAATCAGATTCACTTTTGAGCTTATAGTGTCCATTTGTGTTTTAATTCTAATTTATCTTCTTAAACTAAAATTATGTTGTCGCCCAATTCTTCGTTTATATTCAATAGATGTTGCATTTGTGCCATTCGATCTAAAGTTTCCAACAATCTATTTGGTAAAATCATCAAGATGGCTTCATTTTTAATGTTAATGATCTATCTTTGAGCATTGTTGACTAATCCCATGTAAAAATATGCTCAGTTAGGGCTGAGCAAGACTGGCCCAACCCGTCAACCCGGCCTAACCCGGGTATCTTTTTAGGGGATTTTGGGTAATATACCAATATACCAAGTTTAACTTGGGCCTACCACAAAGATTGATAGTCCCGTGTAATTACGTTGGGTCTCCCTTTTGCATTTTGGGTTGGGTCCAGCCCGGCTGGCCCGTCAACTGTTTGTAGAAAATGTATATATATGCTAAAAAACTTATAGTCAATCTTTTGGCATTCGATCTATCGTACTCTCTCTCTCTCTCTCTCTCTCTCTCTCTCTTACCCTCCCAAACCCTAAAATATTCACCCCTAATCCATCCCCAATCAAATATATCACTCTTTTGATTGTTAGCCACCATCTAAAGCAATCTGTTATAATGGAAGCTTGGAAAAGTATTTGTAGATTAATTTTGGTCTATAGATGGACTTTCTAACATAATTTGTTATTTTGTTTATTTTTAATTATACTGGTTGATAAACTCCTTCTTGAGTTGAGTATACAATAATGATTGTAGATGAACTCCTTCTTGAGTGCATGATACAATGAATATATATCAAGTTTTGATTAATAATAAAGTGAAAAAAATTCGTGCTTGACAGCTCTTGAATTAGTGTTTAAAGATGATTGTAGTTGAGAATGATAGAATGTCGCTTTAAAAATCAAATGGTGTTGGTATATATAGCCTTCAAAGTCTTTAACAAATATATCAAAAAATTGTCTTGACTAACATCGAGTGCCCGAATTCAGTTGAGGACGAGTATCTGGTTTGGAAAATTATACTTTCTTTATGTTGAGTATTTAATGATTTCCAACGTATTAATTTCAATGTCCACTTTGACGAAATAAGGTCCCAGTTCTGACTCAAGGTGGGTACCCGATTTGCTTTTGTATTGGCAGTTAAGAGTTTTGTGTTGAGATTTAATTAAATTAAGTATTTGTTACTTAGATGTTTAAAAATAGTATATTGGACTTCAGTTTTGGAATTTGAATATATTTTTAAGTAAATCCCATTTTTAGGTCATTATCTATGGCTTAAAAATATTTTGAGGCCAAACGTTTCAAAAGTACCATTTTTAGGCCAAACGTATTCATAACGTCTATTTTTAGGTTATTTCACTAATTTCGTGAGATCTTCATAAATTTCAAAGACAATTTGGACATTTTAAACAGAGTTTCTAGTTTGTGATGCTACAAAATAAAGATATAGTTTATTTGAAATGCCCAAATTGTTTTTAGAATCAATTAAATATCTCACGAAATTAATAAAATAACCTAAAAATTGGCGTTTTGAATACGTTTGACTTGAAAACGAGACTTTCGAAACGTTTGGCCTAATATTTTTTTATGTCATAGTAATGGCCTAAAAATGAATTTTTTTCTTTTTTTATCCAAACTATTGTAGATATAAACATATATATGAAAATGAATAGTTTTTGGTTATCTGATTGTATTTATATCTAAATAGTCTTATTTATTTAATTATTAATTATCTTTTTCAAAATTATAATCTAATGGTATTAACTATGGTTATAAAATCAGGTTCCAGTCAGTTCGCTTATCCACCGATTTTAGTTTTAAACTAAAACGATTGTCATCGTGCAATATATATCCTAATTTAAGAGAGGTCTTGATATTGTTGAGAAAATTATCCTTCTAATCGGAAGTAAAAGTGGAAACGATAAAGAGTATACCCATGTTTGGCTTCCAAGCATTCGATCGCAAAATAAGGCGCAAACCGGCAAAAGGACGAATCCCAATCATAGGAGAAAAGGTATCTTGGCTTGGAGGACTAGGTAGTGGACCGCCTAGTTTTGTAGTCGAAGTCTAGTGGGATGCTAAAAAAATAAGTGGTGACAGGCGATCAGGCGGTGGTCCCTTAGGAGATGGCGGTCGGTCATTGTTATTTCTCGACAACTACCAAGCCCGAACAATGACTTATTTATATATCTATATGTGTGAGATGTTATTCCTTGGCATCTACCACGCCTGAAAAACATGAAACGTATCTGTACGTGTGATAGTGTGATACAGAGGTCACCAAGACTGATGTCAAGGTGTTTCGACGATCATGGAGAAATCATATGCTTTAGTATTTTGGATGGTACTTATAGTTGGCCAAAAAGCCGATTAGTGGCAAGTTGTGTTTTTTGCTACTTTAGTCTATAAGAATGTTACTCATATTTTGAATACAAGGATCCAAGTTAGGCTTTGATCATTTCTGTGTACATGAAACGGAATGAGCCATGAGCCCATGATTAATAAGCTACCGCACTATTTGTCTTTGATTGGGTAATCTGTTTGCATCGTCTTTCCAATATGATTCTTAATTTCTTCGATGAAACTTTGTTCCTCACTTGGAATGCACACCAGCTTGCAGAAAATCATCGGCTACAACTTTCTTGTTCTTATTTCTCTTATCTTACCTATGTATAGGCAAAATACAACTAAAACGTTCTTCAAAGGCAACCTATGTAAGTACACGTTTAGCACCTAGATCACAGATGAAAATCTAGTCGGCCCAATCATACCAATGCTTTAGAACTTATCACTTGAATATCTTCATCAAAGTAGTAGATATACGAATCTTTTACTACTTATCTAAAGCCTCAGCAAGGTTATATTGTGTACCCAAAACCCCATGCTGAAATTTTCCTAATTATAGCTTTTCTTTGAAGAAAATACTACTTATTCAATTTTTTAATGGAGTTTGTTATATGACGTGATAACCAATTGGTAAAGCCAATACCCGAGTTATATTCACAGAACAAGGTATTATAAACAAAGCAACAGGAATTCAAATCCTAGTACATCATTACAAGGAATTAGTAACGGTATAAATCTTTAATATTATAATATGTTCATCCATTACTACACATCAGCAAGTAAAAATGGTAGAAACTAGAAAATACATTCATTGAGATGGAAGATTAGATTTGATGATGGGAAAAGGAGGCAAACGCAGCACAGCTTCTTCAGTTTCAATTGGGTCTGATCTCAATATCTATATAAAAAAAAAATCACATCAATTTTAACTCGGAAATAGAAAACCCACCAAATTATTCAGTTACAAGATTACAAGTGTGTGTGTGTGTGAGGGAGAGAGAGTTACTGGGTCTTGGAGAAGTGGCTTAGTGTCATCTTGAGCTGGTCTAAAATGGGGTTTTGGTACTTTATTAGCTGCTGCTGGACCTTCGACATTAACAGGAGTTGTCGGATTGCTGCTCTTCATTGGAATACCTCTTTCCTTCAATATCTGTTCTCTCTTCGCAAAGGATGGTTAATGAATTTGAATTTACCCCCAACTCTAAATAATTTAATTTTAGTCCCCAACTTATTACTTCTTTCGTGTTAGGGGTGGAAATTTTCGATTTTTGACCACTTCCTATCTAAAATTTTGTATTTGGAATTGTTTTTTATCTTTTAATTTTCGAATTTTTTATCACAATTTTTTTTCAACTTTTTAGAATGGAATTAAAATTACATATTGCAAATTTTGAGTTTCCATTCCGAATTATTATTTTCGATTTTTTTTCCCGAATATTTTTGAATACGGGTATTTTCAAATTTTGGATTTTTCTAAATTTTCGGAATTCCTTTATTTTTGAATTATTTTCTTTGTAATAATTATTTTTGTAATTTTTTGTTATGATTTTTTCCAATTTTTTTAGAACAAAATTAGAATTACATATTGCAAATTTCGGATTTCTATTCCGAATTTTTTATGAGACTTTTGAATTTTTTTAATCCCGAATATTTTTTTGAATACTCATTCAAGGTATTTTCAAGATTAGTAATATAATATTTATATATAACTATACATATACCACATCTTTAATATTATTTATATACCTTCTATTACTTTTATGGTAGATGAAGATCCAGATAAATCTAATGATAGAACTTATTACTTGAGTGTTTTCTTTTTTTTTATAAAATTTAAAAAAGAAAAGAATTGAATTTTATGGATAAATTAAATTAAAATTAGTATTTTCATACTATGATTTGATTGTGAGTTTTTTAGTTATAATTATATTAATCAATAAAATATTACAAACTTTACAAAAATGAATATTTCAGTAGATTGACGTTCAACTACTGGTTACTGTATTTTTCTTGGTTCAAATCTTTATTTCTTAGGGTTCTAAATAGCGAAGTACAGTGTTACACTCTTCCACGGAAGCTGGGTATCGAGCAATGACATACATTTCAACATACATATCAACAGAGATTAAATGGTTTCAGTTTTCCCTCAAAAGTTTACAATTGCAATTCCTACCCCTATACTTTCATGTGATGATATTTCTGCAATTGCCTTGGCTTCGAATCCAGTTTTTCATACACGAACAAGGCACATAGATGTAGATTTTCATTTTGTAAGAGAGCAGGTTCAAGCTAAACTACTCAACATTGTTCATGTTCCTTCTCAGTCTCAAGTTGCTTACATTTTTACTAAAGGGTTGTCTACTTCCCTTTTTCATTCTTTTCTCTCCAAGCTTCCATCGTTGCGCATGATCTGCTTGAGGGGGTTGATAAAATAACTAAAGATGAGTTAAGTAGTTAGAGAAACAACTTCTTGTTGCACAAGATACCAAAAATAGTTAGAAATAGATAGCACAAAGTGTGTGCTTAACTCTCTATAATTAGAATCATATTGTAAATCATTTAATATCTCAATATACACAAAATATTTTATTCTCTTATTATTAACCGTCTATTGATATCATATTAACCGTTGATGTCATAGACATAGTGATGTTGCTAAAACACTTTATATATGTCCCATCTTTCCTTTGAGAAAAAATGTTGCTCTTAGAAATTTTACATCAACGTTTAGCATCAGAGTTGTGGAGTATGCATCGTAAGTATTAGTTCACAAAACAAACTAATAAGCCCCTCAAGAACCGCACCATTATCAAACAACACTCGTGATTGTGATGCTTTTCCGCCAAATTCAAACACTAATCCAACAGTCAAAAACTACCACCAACATTCTCCAACTCTATTCTTTCCTCCTCAAAACAGCCCGCAATCACGATGAGTACTTATTCTCACACCTTATCCTCTCTTCATCTTCAATATCAATCCAGTTCGCGCGAACAATTTTCGATAGTTCACCATTAATTCCATCTCTCTTTTCATACAACACACTAATAAGAGAGTATTCAAAGAGCTCAACTCCTATTCAATCCATAAAATTGTTCATTAATCTTCAAAGAAACGGGCTTAAAGCTGATAAATTTACATACACTTCTGTATTTAAATCTTGTGGACAATGTTTAATGATGGGAGTTGGTGGGGCTACACATTCGATGGTCTTGAAAACTGGATTGTATCCAGAGTCGCATATATGCAATACCCTTCTGAGAATGTATGGTTCATGTGGTGAAATCAGGTTTGCTAGAGGAGTGTTTGATGAAATGCGTGAAAGAAATGTGGTTTCTTGGAGTTCTATGATTGCTGCTTATGTTCAGTGGTATAGCACTATTGTTCTCTAATTATATAATATGATTTATAGTTTATAAGATATTTAGATCAGATTAAAGAAAAGAGTATATATGCACTTGTTGCATAGAAATTTTTACAAGGTTTCAGCTAATACATATTTCCTTGTGATTTCTACAGTGGCTCTCCTTTGAAGGCTTTAATGGTGTTCCAGGACATGAATCTAATCAATGAAAAGCCAAATTCTATAACTTTAGTTAGCTTGCTTTCTGCATGCACTCATTTGCTCAATATCAGACTCGGAAAATCTATTCATTCACACATTCTCATGAACACCATTGATTTGCATGTTGTTCTAGGAACAGCTCTGTTCGAGTTGTATGCAAAATGTGGGCACATAAAGGAAGCCTTATGTATTTTCAATTCAATAAGTGAAAAAACTCTACAATCTTGGACAATTATGATCTCTAGTCTTGCAGATCATGGACATGGAGAAGAAGCTATAAACTTGTTTTCAAGAATGGAGAAAAATGGATTAAAACCCGACAGTGTTTCATTCTCTGCAATTCTTTCTGCTTGTAGCCATAAAGGTCTTGTAGATGAAGCTCGAGAATTATTTAACAAAATGGTGAATATTTATAATATTAATCCCAGATTGGAACACTATGGATGTTTAGTTGACATGTTTGGACGTATAGGGAAAATTGAAGAAGCTTATTTAGTGATAAAAAACATGCCTTTGGAACCAAATGCAGTTATATTAAGAAGCTTTATTAGTGCTTGCAAACATTATGGTCAAATGGGTTATATAGATGAAGAAATGCAACAACTTTTGCTTAAAATCGATCCTGTTGGTGGTTCAAATTACGCGCTTGCAGCTAGTACATCTTCTATATCGGGTTATTGGGATAAAGCAGATGATCTTAGACTTGCCATGAAAGGAAAAGGTTTAAAGAAAGATCCAGGATATAGTTGGGTATCATAGGATTAGGGTATAATTTGATAATCTAATTGATGAATTTTTTGTTATTAAACAAGATTTATTTTTTTTGCGTAACTTTTTTGTTTACATAAGAGGTTCTCTTACAAGATATCTAAATTATTAAGAATTAACATTAAGAGAAAATGAAAAGATTTATTATCATGACATACTGTAAATAAAACACTTCATCGTCTGCTAAATAAGGGAAACCAACGTTCATGTAAAGAAGAGTGATGAGAGATCATGAAGAGCAGAAATATAAGTAAAAGCCCAACACCTATTGGTGAGCCTCCAAGTCTATAAACTGAATCTTTCTCAGGCAATGAAATAAAGAACGGAACTTTTTCTTGATTTTCACTTGATAAACAATGAACAATAATGAGTAACAACACTGGAAGTATCATAAACCATAGCTTAAATTGATCGGTAATGTCTTCGAACATGGACTCATAGTTTATGTACCATGTGAAACTCAAGAAAAAGAAAATTATTGCAAGGAAAATGTAAAGGTAAATAGGAAGTGAGAAATATTGGAGATAATCGTAGTATGAAGAGTTGTAATATCTAGCCATGGTGATTATGACAAACGAGCTAGTAATTCACGCAATGATTGGTCTCGTCTTATTAAAATAATGAGTGAAGATTTTATGATAAGAAAATGGTTTGAAGTTTGAAGAAGGTAAGAAGAGAATGGTCTTTAGAAGAAGGTTTGAGTGGAATATATAGATGGTGAAAAAGTTTTGACGATCTTTTCTAGAATAAACTAGTTTGCTTTGAATAGAAAGTGGTGGGGTAAGAAATGGGACATTGGGCATATACATAAAAGTAGGGTGCAACGTTCTTGATCTTTCATCTTATGCAATAGTTGATATTTAGGTGTCATTCATCTTGTTACGGTTTTAGTGAGTTACTAAATGAAAAATAATGAAATGTTTGACTCCTAATTTTTAAGTGAAGAACTTAGCCTAAAAGATTTGGAATGCAATTCTTAATGACTTTATAAATAAACCCCACTTTATGATTATGTAATTTTTAAGATCACTCTACAGCTAAATTAAAGAAGAATCTAAGTAATGTGGATTGTTCTAGCAAACTCTACACATAAATTTGAAGCCATCAAAGCAACTAGCATGTTTCCTGAGTGGCCAAAATTACTGACTACTGATAAGAGCAGATGACAAATACCTTGAATAGTTAGCTTCCCTTAAGTAACTTTTTTGTAGGATTTTTTTTATTTACTTTATAACTCATATGTATCAAGAAAAAGAGGAAGAAATGCAATATAGTGATTCTCAGTTGCTTGGGATATTCATCACTACTAGTTTAACAAAGATAGTTTAGTTTTTTCAAGGTTTTTGGTTTCTTTAACGTAAAGTTGCTTGCCAATGTTAATATGCCACGTAAGACCGACCATGCACATGAACATAGGGGATTGAGAATAATAGTATAGAATAAGTTTAGGATGTAGTGATGGCAAAGTAGAATATTTACTGGTGCACTAGCGCATCTTCTTTTGAGACAATTGTGGCGTTACTTTTTTTGTTTATTTTTTAGTTCCAATTGTAATATGACAGAGAAAAACACGAATACAAACTCTAGCAAATCTTTCTCAGAAAATTGTCATGTTACATTGGATAGTTAGTAACGGGGAATGATATAAAATGAACCAATTGCTAAACAATTTAATTGCCAAATAGTTTGTGTTTGACAACTTAGTCAGCTGTATAATTTTGATGTCTTGTTTTTTGTGATAGAATAATCGTATTACGAGACATCTTTTTGGAGGATTAGCGGACCTAATAGAGCAATTATTCCCTAATATTTGATGTTTCTTACTTTTTTGTCTCATTTTGGGGTTTTTACGATTTTTAGAGTATTTTGTACTTTAATCTTGTGTTAAGTGTTTAGCTTATTAGGTACATGGTTAACATGGAATCCTAAGATGATATGGAGAAATAAACAAGTCAAATCCACACCCAAAGTCAAGGCGTAGTCGCGTAGATAGAGTAAAAAGTCAAGTTTAGAGTCATTTGGGAAAATTCTAGAAAGATGACGTAACTTGTTTCAATCACCACGAAAATTTGGTAAGAGATTTTGACCTGATTCCTTTTGATTTGAAAAAAACTTGAAGTCAGTGTCGCGTGAAAGGTGAAGAAAGTCAATTTGGAGTTGAGACGCAAAAGTTATGACAATTCTACCACAGTGACTCAAAACTGTCCAATATTAGTAACAATGGGTTGGGCTCTTTGGAGCTTCCAAAAGGGCATATGTGACCATGGACCTCTATAAATACCTTTTATTAGCTAGAAAACACACAAATCATATCACAAAGAATCTAATTCCGCCTGGAAGCTAAGGAAGAGAAGGAGGACGGACTTTCAACAACAATATCAAAATTCTTGATCATCCGAAACCCGTTTCACCTATTTCATTAGAGTAATTTTTTTTTGTTTTAATTATGAATTACTTAGTTTTAATAATAAATTTCCTTAGTTTAATTATGATCTAAATTTTCATTACTTGCGAATCGCTATTAAATGGATGAACCCTAGTTTTTAATTTAAGTCTATTGTTTGAGATTGTTATACTTTAAAGTAAGTTGAGTTCTTTTCCATTGACTACGTCTTTATGCTCATTCACTATTACTCTACTGGCCATTTATTAATACGACTTAGTACTTTAAGTTATTCGTTTCAAAACGATCATCCGGAAATGAGGTTTAAATTCAGACCAAGGATATAGACGTGTGGTGTGCGTTAACGAACCTGACGGTTGTGACTAGCCACATAGTCATTAGGGTTTATGCAGTCAACCGTTTGAAAGTATTGTAATGTCACTCTAACGGGGTCATTAGTACTGTAGATGTTAGAATCCCGACTAGTGTGAAATACCGACTTTTCCCTTAAACAATCACTTAGATTGATGAACTTTGGTGATTCCCTGGCGAGACTCAAGTATACCTCTCATCTACGTAACCCCCTTTAGTTATTTTTAGTTTGAGTTAGTCAATCTTTACCTTCAAGTATTTACTTACTTTTTATCTCTTGCAGTAGTAATTAAACATTCAAAAACCAAATAAATATTTACTCTTATTGTTTAAGCAATTACCTCTACTTTTCGTTAAACACTTATTCATAATCTCGTAATCCATGTGGAGACGATATCCTGATTTACTTATCTATTACTTGGAACGACCCGTACACTTGCAGAGAGTTTATCATCTTCTATTGTGTTGACTTATATCATACTCGAGGAACGACCAAGTTTTTGGCGCCGCTGTAGGGGATTACAACGTTAAGTATATGTGTTTATTTCATGTAGTAGAATTAATTGTTTCCAGTTTTACGCTTGTCTTCGTGTTTTTGTTTCTTTCAGATTTAAGTTTGGTGTATGACCTTGGACCTCGAGAAATTAATTCGAGATCATAGAAAAAGAGAGAGAGAAAGACGCAAAAAAGAAGCTGATATGGCTCATATAGATCTGATCAACCCTATTGTAGAATGCCCTATAAATCCTCAAGAAGGTCTACCTCAACAAGGTGATAATGCTCAAGCCCAACTAGGATAAGAGCCATGGTTCATGCAGGCTCCCGAACAATAGCCGGTTCGATTACTAGCACTAGGTATCAGTCCTCCAGAGATTCAAGTCGCTAGATTAAAACCTGATGGGAGTATGTTGAATCAATTCTGAGATTTTGGAAATTTTTGTGGATTGGCTGGTGAAGATGCATTCAGAGCCGTGCAAAAGTTCATACAAATATGCGATGCATACATCACTCAAGGTGTGACACAAGAACATATGTATCTCGTTATGTTTCAGTTTTTCCTCACCGTGGCAGCAAGCGAGTGGTTTGATCAACAACCACGAGACCAAATCACGACATGGGATCAATTGCAAACAGCGTTCTTTGATCGGTATTATCTGAGAAACGTGAGCAAATAGACTTGACATCGTTTGGTTAAGAACAAGATGAGTTAGTAAGGGCATGTTGGACAAGATTTCAATTGTGTTTAAGACGAGTTCTGAATCATGGATACACGAAAGATCAACAATTATCCATGTTCTATAGAAGCCTTGATGAAAGTTCAAAGAAGGAGTTAAATATCTTATGTGGAAGAGGATTTTTTGTGGTTATGCGAACCCATGCAATAGCGATTATGGGTAGAATTGTGAAGAATGAGATGGCATGGAAAACCACGAGAACACCAAGTCGAATTCTCGAAAAAGGTACATTATAGTAATACTGCCGTAGGTGCAAAAATCTATGTGATGAAAACTGAACTCAAGAATACATTCAAACATCAAATGAAACAGATTACATTAACTGTCAAGGAAGGGTTCAAAGGTAGAACATCTGAGGTAAACGTTGAACAAGTATCTTATGGGGTGTTTAAATTATGGAGTGAATGATCATGAGCGGGGAAGCAATCCAGAGTTCGTGATGTTTGTGTCAAACCGAGGTAATTATAATTCAAGTGGTCAAGGATATGGTCAACAGAATCAAAACCATGCAGGTTTCCAATACTCAAATCCAAATGGGGCCGCAAATCCGAGTTATGCATATCATCCGCGACCCCATGGAAATAACTAGCAACCACGACCAAAAAATCAATACCAAGGGGGACAAAACTATGGAAATCAAACACCAACACATCCCGTACAAGATTCTTACGCATAAAATCTAAATGAAAAAGCCTTGCCTGCTCATCCTCAAGAATGAGCAATGAGTGACATATATCAAACATTGCAAACACTTGTGTCCATGGCACGAAATAGTTTACAAGATCAGCAAGCTAACAATGCAAGAATGAAAGAGCAATCAGCTGCCTTCAAAACCCTCCAAAACCAAGTATACCAAATGGAAAAACAGCTAAATCAGCGTCCACCTGGACAACCACCAAGTGATACAGAGATTCCTCGACAAGTTGAAGATTGTAAGGCAATTTCTCTAAGGAGTGGGAGACATCTATCCCTTCCCTTAGTGGTTCAGAAGGAGAAAGAGGTTGAGAAAGAGAAGGAAACGTAAGATCCGATTGTGGAGGAGGTCATTGAGGAAGATATTGTTGAAAATGTAGTGGTAGAAGCAGCCAAAGGCCTCGAAAGGCTACGAATAAGCGAACCAATAAGGATTTGGTCGTGAATGATAACCGTCTTCCTCATACTTTTCCATCACGTGTCCAAAAGAATAAAAATAACAAAGAGTACAAGAAACTCATAGATAAGGTGATGAAACTACATATTAATTTTCCATTTGTGGAAGCCATCCAAAATATGCCAAAATATCTAAAAATCATGAAGGATGTGCTCTCCAACAAACTCAAATACTTTGAGGGAGAGATGACTGTTTGCTGGAGGAGTGTAGTGAAATATATCAAAGTAAGTTACCTCTGAAGTTGGAAGATCCCGTGAGTTTCAATATTCCTATATCCATTGGTAAAGAGTGCACCTGGAGATCGTTGTGTGACTTAGGTGTGAGTATCAATCTCATGACTAGGTCAGTGTTTAAAAAGTTGAGGATTGGGGATGAAACACCTACTACCATGGTCATACGAATGGTGGATATGTCTATCTACCAACCCAAAGGAAAGATTGAGGATGTGCTCGTCAAAGTAGGTAACTTTATATTTCCGTGGATTTCATTATTCTTGACTACTACGCGGATAAGAATGTGGCCATCATCTTCGGAAATCCATTTTTAGCCACGGGGCATACTTTGATTGATGTAGAGAATGGTGAATTGATCATGTGAGTGCAAGACGAGGAGAAAAAGTTTAACGTGTTCAAGGCGATGAAGTTCCCCGGTTCTCCGGGAGATTGTTTTTTTAGATGCCATTAAACAAGTAAAGAAAGAGCCAACCAAGGTTGTGGCGACCTCAAGATCGGAGGAGAGAGAGTTAAGAAAGTGATGTCTCCTCATTTGTGATAATATAATATACTTCAGAGACATCATTTTAGGCATATTTATTAGTTTATAGGTCGATCTTAGCTTAATTTAGTGCACTTTCCTATTTTGAGTCTTGATTTGTAGAATTAATATTTTTAGAGCATATTGGGTTTAATTGTTTATTTAGTGTGAAGCTTTAAAGATAATTATGGAGATTAATTAGAGTCCAAGTCAAAGATTACAACTTATGGAAAGAGATTTGCATGGTAATTGGAGATAAGGAAACAAAACCTAAAAAGATGGAAAAGGAAAAGCTGCCTAAATCTGGGATTCTGCATACACGTCCAAAGATATGCGTTTTTACCTAAGAAATAGGCTGAATCTGGTGATTTCCTTCTATAGGGTCAAGATAATTTTGTTGCGATTCTTTTGGTATCTTATGGAGCTCAAACCGACCAATAACGAAGAAGATATGCTCAAAACGGTCCAGCAGTGTTTATCTTTATTTCCATACGAATTTGAGTTGGATTAGGAGTCTATTACTTTTCTTCTCCTTCAAGAAAACGAATTAGGTCTTCCTATAACCTATAAATACAGCCTCTTAACACTCTAAAATCATCCTTGGCCAGACCCTAAGGCCAAGAGGAAGCTACAACACAAGAAAAGAAGTCTGGAAGGAGCTGTGCAACAACTATGTCTCCTTCAACCTCTTATTTTGTAATTCTTTTCTCTTCTCTTGTTAGTATGAATTAATTCCTTTTAGTTTGAGTGTTTAGCATATATGTATGAACCCTAGTTTTGATTGACATCTATCTAATTTGGGAACTTAATGATTTAAATTGAATTATAGTTTTTATTCTCTGTTTATGTGTTTGAATTTATATTCTGTGTTCTTGTGGATTCGCTCCCATATAGAATTACCATCTAGTAATTAGGTCACCATTGACAACGGTGTTTAATTACATGTTTAGCACATAACGTCTAGTCTTAGGTCTGATCTGACAACCCAACCTAGCTAGATAATCACTATGGTTTAGTTCTTGTGACTATTTACCAATTACAGGAAAAGTTTGCTTAGGAAGCCTTATTGACACAGGTAAATCCTATTTTAAACTACCGATAGCATATTGGGACCGATTAGGGAAATACTACATAATTTACCCTTACATGTTTAGAACGGCAAAACTAGTGGGGATTGCATGCTAATTACTCAAGCTAGACTTTCATACTATCTTCTTTTCTTTCTTTTATTTATTTTCTGTCTTTAGTTTATTAGAAAACCAAATAAATATTTATCTATCTCTTCTTTCTACTTGCGTATTATCTTTTCTATCTTTAATATCTGCACTTGATAAATTGCATAAGTTCTCTCTAACTTTCGTCAGTCCCTGAGGAACGAATCTTCTTATCATTAAAACTTGCATACGTCCTGTAATACTTGCAGTACAGTGTTAGTTTAGGGTGTGTATTTGCACTTATTTATATCATTATTTTATCACACCTTAGGCCACACCAGAAAGAAACCACCAAATAAAGCTCCCTCGGATCTTAAAGAGAACCCACACCTTGATCATTCGAAGAAGACTAAAAGATGTGCTAAAAAGGGCCCAGGAGAACCTATAAGAGAATGAGAAAGGAGAAGTTCAGCGTTGGTGAATAAGTCGCATTGAAAAAGCCTGTTCCGCCACCGAAATCACACAAGCGCATGAGCGTTTGGATGAGACCATTCATGGTAACGGGGATTATTTAGAAGTGAAAACCAAGGGATGCAAATTCCAGAGGTAGTTGTTGATAATCTCACTCACTGTTGGGGAGGTTATGTTAGAAATATGTATACTGAAATACTATGCATAAAGCAAGATTCTCATTATAAGTGAGGGAGCTGAAAAATATTTTATAAGATGCATCCTCATTCTCGCAAATAAAATATGAGCTCATTGTAACAATAAGATGCATTCATCACGTATTCATCTTGATAAGATTCTGCTCAAATTAATTTTATTTGAAAAAAAAACATTGCAACACGTAAAGCGTGGTTAACCCGTCGGTTCTAATATATCAAAAACTGAGCAGTATGAGCAAGTTGGCACTCCTAAAATTATCATGAAATAATATAGAAATATAACTAAAGAATAGTACTCTAAAAAGAGTACCATGTACCTGAATATTTTCTCAGTATTGAGAAAATTAGATAAATGAATCTCATTCAATTATATTACTACAGAAATATATGGAATCGAAAAACATATTGATCATGATCGGATAATATGTGCAAATGATCATGTAAAAGTTACTAAATGAAAACAAGGATATTGAATCGAAGTCCATTCTATAATGTCGTGTAGAAAAATTCATTGGCCAAATATAAAAAGACGCAGTTAGGCATAATCATACTCACAGTCAATGTGAATATATGAAGTACTTTTTTGGTGGAGAATATTTGCCTGAGAGTTTCATATAGGACTTCATGTGCGTCTTATGATAAAATAAATTTACCAATATGTAACGTGTGATACAAAAAATCACATGAAAGTCTTTATGAAGACAAAAAAACGCGTATTCATAAATCCCGGGATATTTTAGAATGATATTTGTATTACTTTTGTTGTATTTAACAATCTTTAATTGTCTTATATATTGTCATGTAATCTACCATATGTTTGCTTTATATTTCATAAGTAGAATATGTCTTTATTTATGATTACGTGCATGAATATTTATTACTTTAAATTGCACATGATTGTGTTTTGTGGATCATTCCAATGTTATATGACGATATGACTGCATATATTGTTTAATTTGAAATTATAGTTACTATTATAAAAATGTGTAAGATACTGAATATCAAGATTATATTCGAAACTGAAGATCATCACACATACGTTTACATGAGAGGGAGAACAACAAGTATTGCACTCTTAATTCATTCGTCAAGGTTATTTTTCACATGGTTTTCCTGACAAAGATTTTAACGAGAAAAATTAAAAGCGTATTTAAAGGACTATGTACTCTTTTTCCTTCACTAGGTTTTAATCCCACAAGGTTTTCCTAGTAAGATTTTAACGAGACATATCAATAAAAATTTGGTGAATATTCAACTCGACTTGGTCAATTAAACTTCACAAGGCAAGCCCAAGATGCAAAATCCAAGATGAGTATCATGTCAATATAATTTATTGGCTGCACTTTATAATTTTATGTAAAGATACTTCCATTTCATGAGACAAGTCGATAATACTAATGATCAAGGTACTTTGTCCACACATTCGGAGGGAAATGCATACGCGTTGCACTCTTTTTCCCTTGACTAGTTTTTTCCCATTAGGTTTTACTAGCGAGGTTTTTAACGAGACAACATCACATGCGTATTTGAAATAATATCCAAGGGGGAGTGTTATGAAATATTATAATTAGTGAATATTATTCTAGAGTAGTGGAGAGGCTTTGTTTTTTTAAGCAAAGGGACTTATATATTAAAAATAAACGCAAAGGAGTTTAACCAACTCAAGTTGCGGAAAAAGTAATAAAGTCATTATAAACCAAATCCTTAAGTTCTAGAGGAATGTTACATATCCATGAGGGAGATAAAATAGAACTGAAAAAAGTTTTCGCTAGCCAATCAGCAACTTTATTCGCTGTTCTTCTAACACCACATATACGAAAATTAGTGTGGTCATTCACCATATTTTTTATATCAACGAGGATAGCCTTGTCCTTCCAATGACAGTTCGGGCTCGAAGAATATACGGCTTTAAGAACAATTTCTGCGTCAGTTTCAATCCTGTCTTAAAGTGGAGCTTGGGCTATAGCAAATTGAACACCATTTCGCAGAGATTTAGCTTCAGCTTCAAAGCTGGAGGAAGCAGAAATGTTCATGGTAAAACCATTAATGATCTCGCCTTTCCAGTTATGAATTAATGAAGCAGCGGTGACTTTGTAACTTCTCTCATTTATTCTTTGTTACTCTAATATTTAATCTTATATAATGGTGTAGTAGTAAGCTAGTCCAAGAGTCCATAATTCTCTATATAAAGACTAGTTGATTATTGTCCCTTCTACACACTTTTGGGTGCATAAGATGAATAAAACTCTTCCATTATCTTTATACTTTTTCTTTTTATTTTACAACACTAAAATGATTGAAAATTATTTTTAAATATTTTTTATTTTATTTTTAAAAAAAAAATACTTTAAAATAAACACTACCAAACTAGCCATGTAAAGTTATTGATTAATAGCTCTTGTAAAAAAATTAACTTCTTGAATTAATAATAATAGCTTAATTGTCATATATATATTTAAAGTAAACCCTCAACAAAATAACTAGGAAATGTTGTAGATCATATCCAGCATTAGTACTAGTTCTCTTTCTGTTTTTCTGCATAGTTAACACTTATCATAAACTTAATTAATTCAACAATAATCCGGATTAAAATGAGGTCCGCAGAGAAAGATATCAAGGTTCTTCATCTTATCCCATAACTTAGAAGCTTTTTTTCCAACTCCAGGAGAGGCAGCATTCGATTTGTGAGACTTTTTCCAGTTGCTGGTATTGCTAATTTCCTTGAAATTAAGCTTCTCATAGTACTCTTTATTCTTTTTCTCCAATGCATATACTTGACCTTGTAGATCCTCAATCTTCCTGCTAAGCATGAAAACCCTTTGATCTTCTCTCATCTTCAACACACACCTAGCAAGTTCACCAGCCTTCCTTCTCATGTACAACGATTCTGAAACCAACTCGCTATTCTCTTCAATCAATGCGTTTAATCGATAAATCAGCGTCGCGTTTTCACTCAGCAATATGAATCTTTCAGATTCCAAAACCTCCAACAAGCTTTTCTGCAACTCTATCTTTCTCGATGATTCGTTGTTACGAGATTCCACAACACTTAGCTCGTGTACTATGATGTCATAATCCACATTCTTAATAACTAGGTCCGCCATTAGCATATCAGGGTCCAATTTAGCTTGAATAATTGGCTGGTTATAAGATAATGAACTCTCGGCATCAGAATGATCGTTAACCGTAACTGTACTGTCTTCTCCATCAAACTGCTCACATTGATCAAAATATAGGGGCGAAATGGGAGAGGAAAATCTACGGCGATGATGATTCTTGGAAAGCGCTTGGTTGTAACGATCTGCTAAAGAGAGATACGCATTGTACATGTCTTGGAGTAAGGTGAGTAGTTGAGGGCGTTGTTGGTAATAAGCTTCAGCTCGTTTAGCAAAACTATCAGCATTTACTTGTGTAGGGATATTGTTTACTCTTAGCATCTTCATCCTTTCATCCAAATCTGGAAAAAAAAATTATCTTATATAAGAAATCAAATAAATTAGCAAATACCCAACTTTCTCATTAACTGGTTTTGTTCATGATGGTCTTGAACGATAGACTATTCCTAATTTGGTTTTGAACCTTAAAATTCTTTAAAATGATCCTTGAACTATGTGTTGTCCCACAGTTAATCCCACGTCAGATTCCCGCCCATTTTTTTCGTAGGTACATGTTGTCTAGGTTTTTCAAATGTATCTTGATCAAATAGATTTATTAGGTTCTTGACCTGAAAAGTTTATGCAAAAATTTTGTCTATACGTAGTTTATTAATAACATATCTAATATATTAAAAAAATTTATACATAGCCTATCAATACAGTAAATGCACAATCAATTAAAAAATATACACACTATAAAATATAGGAAAAATTATAATCCATTACAAATATAAAATTAACCCCATTAATTACTTAACATTTGAATGGGTTGCAAATGAGATAACATTTTTTACCACGGTAAACTCATTTTGTAAGAGTTTTCACAAATGGTCTTGAATAATAAATTATGTACAATTTTAAAAGTGTTTTAAATTTTAAAAAGTATTTTTAGAAGAAATATTGAATTGGCGTTTCTTATGAAAACACTGATTCTAGATTTTAAAATTATTTTCAATAATTTTTCAAAATTTAAAATTTTAATCTAAAAACACTTTTTTACTTTAAAACAAATATTTTGAAAATAATTTTAGAATTTAAAATTTTATTTTAAAAACATTTTTTTACTTTAAAACAAATATTTTCAAACCGACTCTAAAATTCTTTTTATAAAACTTTCCCAAATGGTCTTGAATAATAGACTATTCCTTACTTTGGTCTAAAACTTTAAAATGATCATTTTAACTTATTTAGATTTATTATTTATATAATATACTTTTCTTTTTCTTTAACAAGTGATTTTAAAGATAATTAGTAGAACTAAATTGTTCCCTCAAAATTGTTATAAGCAATATTTAGATGTAGAAGGATTTTAAATCTAAATATATGAAATATTTGAGTGGAGATTCATACAAATTATAATTATTGGTTTTGTATCTTAACCAAAAATTAGTAGTATTTGGGGTTAACCTAATTAATGAAGGTTGAATTGCGATTCTTTAATAGTCTCTCATTCTTTCATAATTTCCTCATATTTCATTTTATACATATTTTATATGTTTAACAAGTAATCAAAATATTCTAATTTTTAATTTATGATTAGATTTATTAAAAAAAATTAAGAGGCTTTCCACCAAGGTTTTGTGGAACTGTCTCTCAGTTTCAAATAAAATTTAGTTTCACCAATTCTTGTTTGTTATCTGTTTTAAGATAAATAATCTCACCAGAAGTTGGAATTAATTATTAATCCCGTATTCATTATTGTTTGATTATTTTCTTTTGCATATAATTTTAAAAAAATTATTTATTTAATTATATCATATTCAAAAATATACTTTTCTAAGTATAAAATTGTAATTTGCAAAGTACAAACACTCGTGAAGATTCTTTTTAATTATTTTGAGATTTAAATATGTTAGGCGGTGGATGACACTACACGGTGAATAATAAGAGTGAGGTAGTAGATATAGGTAGCTATGGGCTACAGAAAGAGACAGAAATGGAATAGAAGGAATACCACACGGCAAAGGGAAAATGACAATTTTCTGTTCAAATTTTGAAAACACAAAAACAGTACGTACCTTCTGAGTTCTGAAAATACTCACTTATAACAAGCAAAAATCAAAAACAGATAATGAATACAATCTTTTGGATACACCTTTTCTACTCAATTTATTATAATATAATATGAATTGAAAACGACCTTTCACCAATTCTGCTCACAACATATATAGATCGCAGAACCAGATTTTTCTTTTGAATCAAAAGTCAATGTCAAGTCAAATTTCTTTCACACATTATGACCCATCTCACGTGATTGCTTCTACTATTCACTCTCATTTGAATTTTTGTTAAAAAGAAAAAAGATTAGTGTTGTAGTTCATGGATGAAATTTATTGCTACTCGATTAGTCATTAAATTTTATTTTATTTTTTGGTTTGAAGAAAAGAAAATAACAGCTAATATAAAAAAAAGAACAAAAAAAACATATACGATCATTTTTCACCAACATAACCCTTTTTCACACCCGCATGTTTTTACAACATGGGATCCTTCTACCTAACCTAGTAGACCTCGGATCAACTCCCACAAGTTCAATGAACACACTTCCTACTTATTAGAAGACCTCTTGTTTCAAGCTCTCTAAAATTTTAGTATACTACATAAACGAAAAGAATCTGAGTGACAAATATTCCTTTTTTTTTAATCTAAGTAACACAATTGATCCTTGTGTTAAATAATCGAATATCACCGTGCTAATTCAAAAGTAGCAAATATACTCATGTAGCAATGTTCAAAATTTTACATATTACTAGCTTATTTCTGTGGTTGAGATTCAAGAATATGTAGGGACCAGTAATGCAATTTACCAAAAGGTAACGGTAAGAAAAGCGAAAGTAGGAGCATCCAAATGACGTATGCAAAACAAAATAACTTGATTTAACCTTTTGAGGTTCGAATTTGAATATTTAAGATTTGTCACTATTCCAACAACTAAAACAAATTTCATTTAATGAGATTTTAATTAGAAAATTGGGTGCTACGTAGTACATACCAGCAATAGTTAATAAAAGCCAAGAAGGTTTGCTGAAGCTACTACTGCTGCCATGTGAAGAAGAATGATTTGACCATCCAACACGAACAATAGCTTCACCATTACTAACACTTTTCTCTATCCCTGTTTTCCCTTCCATTTTTTTGACTAAATCTAATGAATGTCATAACAGAAATATTACGACAATTTAATTTCAGTCTTAAATAAACTAGTAACATTATTTACATGAAAGCATAAGAAACTAAACACATAACATTTATATACTAAATCAGTAAACGTGTGTGGATCTAGTGAAGCAAAATAATCTAACCAACTGGAACTTTCGCATTTGTAAAGGGCAGAAAAAGAGAAAGTTGATGGTTGAAATGATATGAGTGTTAGAAGGAAAAAAATCGTAAAAGATAAATATTTAAATATCTAAAAGGCCTTGAAACACAATGCAAATAAACACAATATCATTGTGTTAACCAACTACTGAAATAACATGACCAAATAAAAAAGATGATCTTAAAAAAAAATTGTAGAAGTTATACCTGTAGCTCTATGTGTTGCGAGAGAAATATAAAATTGTAGAGGGAGTGAAGTGTGTAGTAGCTTGAGTTATTTGTATGTATAATATAGGTGAAGTGTGAAGTGATGAGTTTTGGTAAAGAAAGGACGAAAGATTTGAGTTTGAATAGAATTGATTGAGTAGGAGGATTATAGTAGCTTGTGATGTTACATGACTTTTTGCTATTTTTCTTGTAATATGTGCCTTGTAGTATGTATTACGTCTTATAATCAAAATTTGGGGAGGGTCTTTTTTTTTCTTTTTCTAAAAGCTTTCATTAATAAATAAATATTACAAAATTAACCAACTCCTGAAGGAGTGGCATCGTTTGCAATTAGTTGCGCTAATTGGTTAGGGATAAGTTCCCCATCACAGCCTAAAACTACGCCCATAGGCGAATTTTTGGCTATCCAATCAACAACTAGGTTTTGTTTTCTCGAAATACATGAAAAAATAGGATTACATAACTCGGAAACAAAATAAATACTACTAATAATGTTTTTAATTCTATTGCTACAAATGAGAAAACTTGAAGATACAGCTTCCATGATGACTTTGCAATCGTTTTCAATAATACATGGTGTATTATTGAAGTCTTTAGCCCATAAGCAAGCTTTAAGCACTCCAAAAACTTCAGCCTCCATGGCATTCTCGGCTCCAATCTTCCATGCGCAATACTTGATAACTTTACCTTTACTATCCCTAACAATACAAGCAATAGATGATTTAATAAGTTTAAAAAGTGCATCACAATTTATTTTGTACCATTTACTAGGAGGAGGTTTCCATTTATATTCATTTCCCATATTGTTGCTAGCATTTAAATTCATACCATTGTTACAAAAAAATTTACCTTTTCCAGATTTTCCATCTTTTCCAAACTTTCTATCTTTTCCAACTTTTTCATCATTTTCATCATTTTCCCTCAGATTTAAATAAATAAAAATCTAGAGTCTAGGTATACAATTAAAAAATATTAAATAAAAAAATTAGCAAAATATTATTCTTACTTTGGATGTGATAAGATTTTAAGTGCCTCAATATAAGGAGATATAAAGTAACTTTTTTTAAATTAACTCATATATTAATACTAGGTATAGCCCGTGCCTTAAGGCACTTTAAAACATAAAAATTGAGTTACTTGTCTACTTTCAGTTTTAACAAAGAAAATGTTTAAAAGATATGATAATATTTTATCTTGAATATGTAAAAACCGAAATAATAGATAGAATGAATACGAAAGTGAGTTAAAAAAATTTGGTTATTAAATTCAAATGCACCATAAATCCATGTACAATATAAACAACTAAAAAATAGATTATAATACGAAAATAATCAAAGAGTATCATAATCTAAATGTGTGGATCATATAATCTCGGGTTCTTAATATACGTGCATAAATATCATAACTCTACAAAGTATCATTGTGTCAACATACATATATCTGAAGACACTCAAGATTTTTTTTTCTATTGACGGGAATCGAATCCAGGTTTGATGGGTGAAAGTCAAGGTTAAGATTATGGTTAAGGTTAAGTTTAAGAATAAGCTTAAGGTTGTGGTTAAGGTTATGGTTAAGGTTTAGGTTTAGGTCAAGGTTAAGGTAAATTTTAAGGTTATGGTTAGAGTTAAGGTTTAAGATGTAAATTTTAAGGTTCAAGGTTAAGGTTTAATAAGATATAAGGTTTAAGGTCGAATATTAACGCTATAAATATTTATTTGATTAAGGTTAAGATAAAGGTTAAGGTTAAGATAAAGGTTAAGGTTAAGGTTAAAGGTAAAATTTAAGGTAGTGTTTAAGGTTATATGTTAAGGTTAAGGTTATGGTTAAAGTCAAGGTTAAGGTTTAGGTTTAAGGTTTAAGGTCTAAGGTTCAAGGTAAAGTTTAAGTTTTAACATTTAGGTTAAGGTTAAGTTTTAACTTTAAAGTTAAGATAGTGGTTATAAAATTTAAGATGAAGGTGAAGGTGAAGGTTATAGTTATTGTTTATGGTTAAGGTTTAAGATTTAAGGTTAAGGTTTAAATTTTAAGATTCAAGGTTTGAGGTTTAAGGTTTAAGGTTTAACGTTAAATATTAAGGTTATGGATAAAGTTAAGGTTAAGGTTTAAGGTTTAAGGTTTAAGCTTTTTGGTTCATGGTTCAGTTTAAGATTAATTTTATAATTTAGGTTAAAGTTAAGTTGTAACTTTAAGGTTAATATAAAGGTTAAAAAAGTAAAGATGAAGGTGAAGGTGAAAGTTAAATTTAAGATTTAAGATTTAAGGTTAAGGTAAAGGTTAAGGTTTGAGGTTCAAGGTTTAAGGTTTAAGGTTAAGGTTAATTTTAAGGTAAATTTTTAAGGTTTAAATTTAAAGTTAAGGTTAAGGTTAAGGTGAAGGTGAAGATTAAGGTTTATGGTTTAAAGTTTAAGGTGTAGGTTTAAAGTGTAATATCTAAGGTTATGTTTAAGTTTAAGGTTAAAGTTGAGGTTAATAATATTGTTAAGGTTAAGGGTAAGGGTGAGGGTAAGGTTAACGTTAACAATAAGGTTAAGTTTAAGTTTATGTTTAAGTTTAAGTTTAAGTGTAAGTTGAAGTTTAAGTTTAAGTTTAAGTTTAAGGTTAAGTTCAACGTTAATGTTAGGTTAGGGTTAAGGATATGGTTAAGGATATGGTTAAGGTTATTAGTTAAAAAGTTGAGGTTGAGGTTAAGGTTAAGGTTAAGGGGTTAAGGAGTTAAGAGTTAAGTTTAAGGTTAATGTTAAGTTTATGGTTATGGTTAAGTCTAAGACTAATACTAAGGCTACGACTAAGGCTATGTATAAGTTTAATGCTAAGGCTAAGGCTAAGGCTAAGGCTAAGGCTAAGGTTAAGGCTAAGGCTAAGTCTAAGGCTAAGGCTAAGGCTAAGGCTAAGACTAAGGCTAAGGCTAAGACTAAAACGTATGGATAATGCTAAGTATAAGGCTAAGGCTAAAGGTAAGGCCAAGGCTAAGGTTAAGACTAAGACTAAGGCTTACGCTAAGTCTAAGGTATACGTGCATAAATCTCATAAATCTACAAAGTATCATTGTGTCAACATACATATATCTGAAGACACTCAAGATTTTTTTTCCATTGACGGGAATCGAACCCGGGTTTGATGGGTGAAAGTCAAGGTTAAGATTATGGTTAAGGTTAAGTTCAAGAATAAGGTTAAGGTTATGGTTAAGGTTATGGTTAAGGTTACGGTTTAGGTCAAGGTCAAGGTTAATTTTAAGGTTATGGTTAGAGTTAAGGTTTAAGATGTAAATTTTAAGGTTCAAGGTTAACGTTTAATAAGATATAAGGTTTAAGGTCGAATATTAACGCTATAAATATTTATTTGGTTAAGGTTAAGATAAAGGTTAAGGTTAAGGTTAAAGGTAAAATTTAAGGTAGTGATTAAGGTTATACGTTAAGGTTAAGGTTATGGTTAAATTTAAGGTTAAGGTTTAGGTTTAAGGTTTAAGGTTTAAGGTCTAAGGTTCAAGGTAAAATTTAAGTTTTAACATTTAGGTTAAGGTTAAGTTTTAACTTTAAAGTTAAGATAGTGGTTTTAAAATTTAAGATGAAGGTGAAGGTGAAGGTTATAGTTATTGTTTAAGGTTAAGGTTAAGGTTGAGGTTAAGGTTTAAGATTTAAGGTTAAGGTTTAAATTTTAAGATTTAAGGTTTAAGGTATAAGGTTTAACGTTAAATATTAAGGTTATGGTTAAAGTTAAGGGTAAGGTTTAAGGTTTAAGGTTTAAGGTTTAAGCTTTAAGGTTCATGGTTCAATTTAAGATTAATTTTATAATATTGGTTAAAGTTAAGTTGTAACTTTAAGGTTAAGATAAAGGTTAAAAAAGAAAATGTGAAGGTGAAGTTGAAAGTTAAATTTAAGATTTAAGGTTTAAGGTCAAGGTAAAGGTTAAGGTTTGAGGTTCAAGGTTTAAGTTTTAAGGTTAAGGTTAATTTTAAGGTAAAATTTTAAGGTTTAAATTTAAAGTTAAGGTTAAGGTTAAGGTGAAGGTGAAGATTAAAGTTTATGATTTAAAGTTTAAGGTGTAGGTTTAAAGTGTAATATGTAAGGTTATGTTTAAGTTTAAAGTTAAAGTTGAGGTTAATATTATTGTTAAGGTTAAGGGTAAGGGTGAGGGTAAGGTTAACGTTAATAATAAGGTTAAGTTTAAGTTTATGTTTAAGTTTAAGTTTAAGTTTAAGTGTAAGTTGAAGTTTATGTTTAAGTTTAAGTTTAAGGTTAAGTTCAACATTAATGTTAGGTTAGGGTTAAGGATATGGTTAAGGTTATTAGTTAAAAAGTTGAGGTTGAGGTTAAGGTTAAGGTTAAGGGGTTAAGGAGTTAAGGGTTAAGTTTAAGGTTAATGTTAAGTTTATGGTTATGGTTAAGTTTATGGTTATGCTTAAGTCTAAGACTAATACTAAGGATATGACTAAGGCTAGGTATAAGTTTAATGTTAAGGCTAAGGCTAAGGCTAAGGTTAGGCTAAGGCTAAGTCTAAGGCTAAGGTTAATGCTAAGACTAAGGCTAGGGCTAAGACTAAGAGTATGGTTAATGCTAAGGATAAGGCTAAGGTTAAAGGTAAGGCCAAGGCTAAGTTTAAGCCTAAGACTAAGGCTTACGCTAAGTCTAGGGATAGGTCGAGGGCTAGGGTTAAGTAGAAAGTTAAGGTTAAGTTTAAGGTTAATGTTAAGGTTAAATTTAAGTTAGAGGTTGATGTTAAGTTTAATTCAAAGGTTGAGGTTGAGTTTGAGGTTAAGGTTTAGGTTATGGTTAAGAATTTGGGTTAAGGTTAGAGGTTTGCGGTCAGCGTGGACCAAATACGGAACTTTTAGATGTCTAATGTAGTGGGATAAGGGACAATTAAGTTTTTATTAGAAAAAAATTGATGCAATTAATGTGAAGAGATAAATTAAGGGACCAAAGACGACCATGCTTGTCTTTTTTGTTGAGGGTCCAACCTGTTTGAAAAAGTATTTTATTATATATATTATGGTCAATTATCAAATAATTTTAATTCTTAATTATCCTTTAAGTGTTTATTAATTTTAATTTTTTATAGGATAGACATATATATATATATATATATATATATATATATATATATATATATATATATTATTCTATGAATTCCATCTTGACTTTATAGTATTCTATAATTTTTATTGGTTGAATAAATATATTTCTTGTCTTGAAAATTTATTTTTATAAAGTTGAAATGATTTCTATAAAAATTATACGTGTTTTGACAATAAAAAATAAAAGAAAAAAAATTATTTATATATTGTAATGTAAAGTGATTTTTTTTAATTTTATATTGTATCTAGCTAGTTAAATTTTTCGTATTATAAATTCTAATTTTTTTTTTAATTTTTTAATAATTTGTAAATTTTAATAAAAAGGAATAAACTTTATTTATATGAAAAATAATATGAATTCTCATAATTTTATTAATATGAAGGTTAAGTGGATTATATATTATTAATTATTTTATTTTTATGAAAAATAATATGAATTGTTATAACTTTATTTATATGAAGGTTAAGTGGATTATATATTATTAATTATTTTCATGTGTATGTGTACTAGGTATTACTCGTGCCTTAAGGCACTTCGATGATTAAAAAAAGTTACGCAATAATAAAAAAGGTCGATGATTGAATTGAGCTAAAAAATTTACATATAAAACAAAAAAAAATATTGAGGATTCTCAAATCCTTAAGCGATATATGAAGAACATGAAAATTCTCTTTAACCACCGTATTTTGTCTTTGATTCTACATTTTTTCAGATATTATTTAAGAAACTCAATAAAAAATCCACAAATATATGTGACATTTTAAAAAAAGGGATATAATTTTCTATTTTAAATAACATGAAATATGTCTAAAGTTGTAGTAAAGTTAGAAACTAAGAAGAAAAACCAAACAAATCAAAAAGAGACCTTTTTTGTGTTTTCTCTGGTGAGTTTCCACCCAATTCCACAATTAGAAAAAAAAGAATAGCAACCACAAAATTTCCCATAGAGTTACTATGAATTAAAAAAAGTGAAACATAAGCCATCCCCAACTTAATGAAACATTCTGAATTTTTTATTGTGGAATGACCAACTGAAAAATATATTACTTATTCACTATGACCAACTGAAAAACCTAGCACTTATTTTCAATTATGAATTCTCCATCTATTCCGGCACTGAACTGCTCCCCGATTCACCTCATTCTTAATACAATACGATGAAACCGCAACCCCATTTTGCCTCCACTTGAACATCCGTTATCGTCCCAATGAAACCTGGTTCTTTACATAGTGCTACATGAAACACATTATTCAATTTATGTTGTACCACTAATCCCTGTAGATGTTCCAATTTGAAAACGGGGACAGTCAAAACGGTTTATCACATTTCAACAATAAGAATATAAATACGGGACCAATGATGCAATATATTGGCCATTTCCCATAATACATGTACCAATGAAGCATTTAACCCAAAATCAGAAAGAAAATATAGACACTAATCAATCAAATCCAAATCTTACATGCCACCTTCTTGTACTAAAATCTCAGCAACTTGAGTTACACCTCAAACTGCACGCCAGGGTATAGCTGTTTGACATGTATGATTTGCTGCATTTACATCTCCTCTTTTCTACAAATTATCACCATAATATTAACATTTAGTTGATACGGTTTAGTACAAATTCTAGTTTATATCTAGCTATTTACAGTTGAGATGAACAATTCTTCAGCGTGTATAGTTGAATCAAAACTTTTGAGACATATATAATACACAATTTTTTTAATTAAAAGCATTTTCCTCCCAAAGGCAATATTAAAGATTTACATGACATTCATATCATACACTTTGGCCTTTGTGGGATAAACTGCAGATATATGAAGTGATTTTATGAATTAATCACAATAACACTTCATATATCCTAGTTTACAAAAAACATATGAAGCTATTACAAAAAACTGAAAAGATTTACAGGTGTCTTTACTTCATATATCCTTGGTTACAATGAAGTGATTACAAAAAAGTAAAAGATCTCCCGCTGTCCTTACTTCATATATCCTTGGTTACAAAAAATATATGAAGTTATTACAAAAAACTGAAAAGATCTCCAACTATTCTTTTCATCATAATTTTCACCTGTAACCATTAAGAGATTATTTTTTTAGCATCACTCGAAAAATAAACCTTTCTAATACTAACAATCTTAAAAAGTAACTACCTAAGTTTAAAATAATACCTATTTCGCAGATTTACCATTTTTTTCAAATCGTCAAGCTGTTAAAAACAAACAACAAAAACTATCATCCATGATCAATCACAATACAAAAGAAAAATATAGACCTTACAGACTTGAATGGATTGGGAGAATTTTCACGTAATTCAAGAATATAAGTAGCTCTCTTCACTTTAATACCCTTTAATCCTTTCAACTCTTCCATGTTGATTTCACGATTAATTAGTGAGGAAAAAGACGAAAGCAAAAGAATAAAAAAATACTAATACTCACTTGCTAGTAGAAGTGAGGAACTTGAGATATTCCTGAACATAAGAGTTCTACATGCCCGAGCTTCGCTGGCTAAACGATAATGGGTTGAGGGTTAAGGTTAAGGTTTAGTTTAAGGTTAATTTTAATGGTAAGGTTAAGATTATTGTTTGGGTTAAATTTAAGGTCAAGGTTATGGTTAAGGTTAAAGATAATAATAGTTAAGAAGTTGAGGTTATGGTTAATAGGTTGAAGGTTAAGGTTCATTTTAATCCTATTCACCATTTGGTCCCTTAATCACATAAAATATATTATCAGTTGAAGTAATGAATCAATATAGTAAGTTAATTATACAGGGAAGGCCCAGGGTCGATCCTGAGGGTAGGACGAAGAGGCGACTGCTTCGCGCCCCCGATTTTTTTGATGTTCCTAGGGGTTTTCAATTTTATAATATTTTTGCATAAAGGGGTCTCATTCTGTAAATTCTCCTTAGTCCCATGTCAAACCGGATCTTGTCAGTACCAGCCTCGAGGGAAACAATGCTCAATCTTTTCTATTCATATTTTTATTTTTTTAATGACTATCTTTGTATTTTAATTATAATTTAAACTAATGCATGTAAAGAAAATATACTGTTTACGTTTACGTTAAAGGTTTACCAAAAGGTGATAAGGCTTATTTATCTGTGGTGATTAAGATATTCTACTAATTAAGTTCTCATGTCACAAAAAAATTTATTATTATTATAGGAGATAAAAATGATATCACATCCTATTGTCATTATCATGATGTTCATGTTTCAAATGAGATTATTTTTGTATATTATTTGCATTATTAGTATTTTTCATGTTGTTTAATTTAGAAAATAAAAATAAGACTTATAATTCTTTATTTTAGAAAGAATATAAATCTGTTGAAATAAATTTTTTATTTTTATTATTTAAAATCATACGTATATGAATATAATAAATGAACTAATGAGAAAAATAAGGGAATTATGAGATTATTTGCATTATTAGTATTTTTCATGTTGTTCAATTTAGAAAATAAAAATAAGACTTATAATTCTTTATTTTAGAAAATATATAAGAAATAATTTTTTTTATTATTTAAAATCATACGTATATGAATATAATAAATGAGCTAATGAGAAAAATAAGGGAATTATGAGACAAATGGGGGAATTATGAGATGAATGGGGAAGTTTGAGGATAAATAGGGAGATTAGGTTTCATTCTGTTTTATTATATAGATATAATAAATGAGAGAATGAGAAGAATGGGGGAATTATGAGCCAAATGGGGGAATTATGAGACGAATGGGGAAGTTTGAGGATAAATAGGGAGAGTTAGGTTTCATTCTGCTTTATTATATAGATTATAGTGTTTTTTTTTTGGATTTTATAATAACATCTTTTATTAGTTTAGTGTAATTTTTCGTTCTATCTTATGTGTATTTTTTTTAGAAAAGGCGGTTATATGTTAATATTCGGTCAGATGTCCCAAACGTAGATTTCTTGTTGTAACCCTCTTAAGACACTTGTCATTTCATGCACGATTTTGATTTATTTTTAATTAAACAAATTTAAAAAAAGATAACAAAAAGAATTGCATAGTTGCATTGAGTGGTCATTCCAAGTCTCTCTCTCTCTCTCTCTCTCTCTCTCTCTCTCTCTCTCTCTCTCTCTCTCTCTCTCTCTCTCTCTCTCATAACATAAAACACCATTGAAGACCACGATAAACTTCCATTGAATATCATTGTTGAAGGTTTAATCGATATACTCTTGCACTACATTTTTTGCCAACATTGAGTTCATCATTTGAAGACCAAGATTTACACCCTATTTTGAGTTTTGATCTTGATTTTCGTTAGTGATTTAAGGCGACCATTGATCAATAGCTATGGATAAGAAGGGAGCTAAAGGTGTTACAAGGTATGTTCTTTTAACACTAAAAGTCAAAAAACTATATTATTTTACCTTTTTCCATATTATTTTGTTTTTATGTTAGTGGGTATAGTTAGTGTGAGTATAAACAATTTTTTGTTGATGTATTGGTATTTTTTTTTGGTGTATTAATTCGTTTTTAGTTTATTAGGGTATTAGGTGTTTCCTTTATATGATTTTTTAGGGTTGAAAACCCGTTTTTCTTGGCTAGGTTTTGGTATTATTTAAGCTTAACTTAGTTAACTAGTTACGTAACTGAAGTTAGTGTGATTTTAAATTGTAATACAACTAGATTGGCCACTATTTTAATTCTTTTTTGGTATGAAAATTGTGTACTTAGGTGTTTTCGGGTTTATGTTATCTTTTTCTACAAATTAGTTTGCATTTTATGGATTTAGTTCATCACTTAGTGTTTAGGTTTTTGGGGTTTATGATTTTTACGGTTTTAGGGATTGTTGTTTAAGATTGTATCTAGGGTTAGCCTAATTTTGTGTTGTACTTAGATAACTAAATATGTAATTGGATGAAGTTTGATAAAAAAATTGGAATTCAACGTGTTTGGGCTCTAGTTTATGCATTATTTGTTATGAAAAATGGTTATTTAGGCTCAATATATGGTTTTAGTTATCAGTTAGAGATGTAACTTACTTGATTTGTATAGTTTGAATTAGATACACTAAATCATGATAATTTGCAGGGGCTCGAGTTCGGGAGCGCGTAGAGGAGTTCCCAAACAGTCATAGAGTAACCCGACAAGTGGTTTTGTTTTGATATCCAAACTCGTGAAAATTACCGTACATTATCTTGGCTCGAAGACTCTCATGAAAACTCAATTTCCTCTTTTTTGTAGGATGATCTAGGGCAATTTTTCCAACATTATCTTTGTTGTAATTAAATATGCATATTACAGTTTTTATTTTGAATCTACATCAAACAAAACCGAGTTTAGATCCAAACAAATAACTACCGGTGAATATAAAAAGTTAGACTTTCCTCATAAATAGTAAACAAACTGGGGGTATATGGGCGATTACCCACCCATACTGGAAAATAGAGGTCTTATATGCAAATAAGACACTGAAAATGTGGGTATAACCTGTCCAAAAAGTGGGTATATACCCTGAAAAACAATGTCCAGGAAAAGGTGGGTATATACCCATAAATTTGGTGCTAAGTACATGTGCATTTACCCACCCGTGTTGTAACATGAAGGACTTATTCAAAAATAAAGACACTAATGGTAGGTATATGATAGTCCTAGAGGGGGGTGAATAGGATTACTAATAAGATTAATGCCTAATTAAAAATCTTTTGGACAAATATAAGTATTAAAGAGAAACTTCTAAGTCAACTAATATATCAAACTCTTAAGGGAACATACAATGGATAAGCTAGAGGTTCGATATATAAGTGATACAAGAAAAACGAGTTTCTAATCTCTTACTACTCTAGATGGCAATAGGTTGATTAACTAGGTAAACATTATTACGATATTTATACTAGCATGTAATCAAACATATAAAGTGCGGAAAGTAAATAGAGTAGGGATATAAAGTACACAACGATGTATAGTGGTTTAGTTTCCCTACATCCACTACCTAAGGAAGCCTCCTTAGGATTTCAAGCTTTTCACTAAGCTCCCGTGTCTCTCTTAACCGGGTCGAGAACACAATAACCCTTACAACCTCTTCGATAACACGAAGGACAACCTCTTCGAAACCACGAAGGAAACTCTTGTGTAATCACAACACAAGGACACCGAGTATACTCCCGATACTCTAATTCTCTCTTAATCTATCTATTACAAGAACTAGACTTAAGAGGATAAATGTAAGTGTTTGAAAGGTGAAACAACTTTGCTAATAAACTCCTAAAGAGATGATATAACTCTAAGCTTAAAACTTCTCTTGAGTTGATTGAACTTTGAAGCTCCTTTGATTTACTCCTTTAATGAGTAGATATGACAAGTTGATTGATCAAGCTTGGATTGATTCTATGTTAGCTTGAGACCTCTAATTGATGTGTAAGAATAATTAGAATTGGATTGGTAAGAGGTGGTTTCTTGAATGTGATAAAGCTCCCTTTTATAAGCACATTCTGCCTTCTGACCGGCTAGCAGGTGATCTCACCGGTATACCGGTGCGGTTTGTCATTTAGTCCAACGGTTGGATTGACGTGGCATTTGACCGTTGGGCAACGGCTTTCTTCCGCCGGTAAGCCGGCCTTATGACTGGTAATCCGGTCCGGTTTCATGAAGAAGGCTAAACAAAGGTTTATAAGTGGAATAAAGACAATTAGTTAAATGTATAAACCATGTAGCAAGACAAGCATTTTTACGGGGATATAAAAATGAGATTTAGCAAATACTAAAACAAGATTAAAAGGACGTTAGGCCAACAGTATATACCCACAAAGAGGAGCCTTTATAGTGGGTATACCCTCTCCAATATATTGTGTATATACCCAGAAATCGATGACCAGTATATGTTAGTTTAGACACATTTCCAGGAACTAAGAGGGAACTTGATGCAAATTGACGCCACCATACATGATGATCATATTGATTAAGTAATAATGGAAATACTTATTAATGTTATGAACTATATTACTAAATAAAAACAGGTGGGATGATACTTAACAACAACCAAGATTATTGTGCATGTGATTATAAGTAGGAAACTAAAACACGAAACTATAATGCATGATCAACAAACTGAGTATCTGATTTTCAACAACGCAAATATCTCACAGACATATAATCATTTGATTATAAAAGATTTAAACACATAAAACTGGGAGGATTAATCATATATTGAATTTAGGAAATTTTTATTAATATTGAACAAGAGGTAGTAGATTATACACAACCTTAATAAAAAAATTGAACAAGACAAAAATAGCTTTTAATAAAAGAGGAGATGAAAGAAATTTGAATTCTTGAATAATCCCACCAAGAAAAGAAAAGAGAGGGTGATTGTTTAATGTAGAAAGAAAAAGAGAGATTAACTAAAAGATGAGTAAAAGAATGTTAATAAAGAAATATAAATCAAGTACAAAGTCATTAATGCTTTTCAATCATAGCTATTAAAGTTTCTTTCAATTTGTCTTAACCCATTAAATGTGTCAGGTTCTGATAGGGATGTAAGACGTCCAAAGATAGGGGCTTATACGTAAACATAAGAGTTTCAGTTAGGGGAAATATGTCTTCAAAAATATTGTTTTAACATGGGCCTTTAAAATTATTATTCTAGGAAAAAGGGTCTCAGAATGTATATTCCTCTTTCACATAAGCATTTGAACATATGTTAATCTTTATTCTTTTATCATGCTATTGAGTTCTGCTTCATTTTTTAATTCTTATTTTGCTTTTCATTTTCTTTTTCGTAAGGAAAAATTATATTTTTGTATTTCTTATTTTTAAAATTTTATATAATAAAAAATTTCAAATTTTTTAAATGATCACTCTCGAATTTATTTGTTTTCATTATCTAAATTGAAATTTGTTCACTTGTCTATGTAACCTTAGATTGTTTGATTATTTTTATTTTATGGAATCTATGACTTACGATAAATCTTTTCTGAGGGTGTTTGGGGCTGACTATATACATTATGATGATACATCATGATAATCATAAACATCATATGTTGGAAATTGTTAGGTTTTAGGCCAGGCTAAAGAAAAAAAATTAAGAATTTGTCTAAATTTTACCAGTCCTGTTATTTTAATACTTGGTTAGCTACAGAGCCTTCAGGGCCAATCTGGTTTGTTGGAGGTATCGATACCGTATAATAGATCTCTATTTGTATGAGAGTCATCAATAGTTTCATAAACTATGTACTTTGCAAGATGAATAGTACTGTAAATTATTTTCGGTACTTGCGCTTCTTTTATGGACCAGCTAAGCAATTGAGTTTTATTTGCAGATTTATACCAATTTAACAAAAGAATTGCGTAAATGTACCATGCTGGAAAAGATTTGCAAAAATATACCATTTTGTTAACCGAGTTTCCAAAATGGATTTCATTTTGGTAACCTGGTTTCTGAAATGGATTTCGTGTACAAAACGCGCCCCTCTTTCTCAATCCACTTCATCTCATGTAACCTTCTCCTTCTTCGTAAAGCAGCAAAGCAAAAGGTAAATTTTTTATTTATTTAACTAATATATATTTATTATATAATATTGAATTTATGTTATATAATTTATATATATGTTATATTTATAAATTTATATTATATGTTATATTTTGATGAAAAGATTTAATTGTTAGATTAGTATAAATAAATAAGTTTAGAATTATATTTGATTAATTATATAAATTTAGAGTTTAGTGTTTATTTTATAGAAAATAAAACATTAATGATAAATTAGTTTAGAGAAAAAATAAAGAATTTATATTATATTTAGTTAAAGTAGATAGGATTTTGGTTGATTAATTTAGGATTTTTTATTTTAATAGATAGATCAAAATTACTATTTATATATTAATATATATTTATGTAGTTTATTTTGATTTTTCTAAATTAGGGATTTAAAATGTTGAGAATACAATGTGAAGGTAGTAGGTCAGAGTAAAATTACGATGATAACATTTTATTGGGCAAATCCAATTTGGACTTTTACAACAAAATTACAACAAATGGATATTTTATTTGATAATAATTTAATAGCGGAAATGAAATATATTTGTAGAATTTAATGTCAATAACAAATAATCCATAAATAATATATTTAGAATTTTAGTAATACGTTTAATACAACAAATGACAGTAGACTAGTGATTTAATTAGAATTTATTGTAAAAAAATATCGATAAAAATTACATTATTAAGTATAAAAATTATAGTACTATATTTCATCTAATAGTTCCTATTAATATTTAAATGATTTTATTTTCCTCATAATTCTCCAACTTCTCTCATTTTTTTTATCTATTATCAAATTAATTTATCTTTTTATTTTGTCTCTATTATTATTGATATATTTTATTTATAAATTACATTTATAAAAAATCTTTATTTAATTATTTGGAAAAAGTGAGTCAATATTTTGATAAAAGTATCCACTTGCAGCAAATTGGTAGTCGATTTTATAGAAAAAAAACCCTATTTTATAAAGAAAAATTCTTCAAGATATAGTAACCCCTTCTATAATCCATTTATAGAACTAAGCACTGCAAGTAGTGGAGAAGGATACAACATAATACCGTAAACCAATAATTTATTAGGTGTTGGTATTTTATTTCGTATATACACCTTTATTTCTCAGGGAATGATGCAAAGTAAATACTTTCTAACAATTTTATTTTACAAAAGAGGTTCTAAGACAAACGTGTTAATCGTCTAATATTTAAATTAACCTTAAACTTGATCTAAACCTTAACCTGAACCCTTATACGCAATCTTAACCTTGACCGTAACCTTGACCTTGACGTAAACCTTAAACGTAACCTTAACCTTAACATTAACCTTAACCCTCAACCCCTTATCCATAACCTTATCCCGTTGACTATCAACCTTAACCTTAACCTTAACTTTACCCTAACCCTTATGCTTACCCTTACCCTTAACCTTAACCTTAACCTTAACCTTAACCTTAACCTTAACCTTAACCTTAACCTTAACCTTAACCTTAACCTTAACCTTAACCTTAAACTTAACCTTAACCTTAACCTTAACCTTAACCTTAACCTTAAACTTAACCTTAACCTTAACCTTAACCTTAACCTTGACTAAATTTAACCTTAATCTTAACCTTAACCTTAACCTTAACCTTAACCTTAACCTTAACCTTAACCATAACCATAACCTTAACCTTAACCATAACCTTGACCATGACCTTGACGATGACCATGACCTTGAACATGACCATGACCATGACCATGACCATGACCATGACCATGACCTTGACCTTGACTTAACCTTGACCTTGACCTTGACCTTGACCATGACCTTGACCTTGACCTTGACCATGACCATGACCTTGACCTTGACTTAACCTTAAACCTTAAACCCTAATCTTTATCATCACCTTAACCTTAACTTTAATTTTAACCCTTTAACCTTTAACCTTTAACCTTAAACCTTGAACCTTGAACCTTAAACCTTAAACTCTAATCTTCATCTTGCCTTAACCTTAACTTTAACCTTAACCCTTAAACCTTTAACCTTAACCCTTAAATATACAACCTTAACCTTTCCCTTCACCTTCATCTTAACTTTAACCTTAACCATAACCATAACCTTACCTTGAAGTTAAAACTTAACCTAAACCTTGAACCTTAAACATTAAACCTTAACCTGAACCTTAGACATTATACCTTAACCTTGAACTTAACCTTAACTTTAACCATAACCCTAACCTTAACATTTAACCTTGAAATTTACCTTAAACCTTTAACTTTAAACCTCAACCTTAATTTTCATCTTAACCTTAACCTTCACCTTAACCTTAAAAGGATGAAAATTTATCGCGCTGATACTCGACCTTAAACGTGGAATTTTGTTAAACCTTAAGCTTAAGCCTTAAGTGTTCAATATTAAACCTTAACTTTAACTTAACCTTAACATTAAAATTAACCTTAATGTTAACTGTGACTTAAACTTTAACCTTAACCCTTAATTTTAATCTTAACTTTAATCTTAACTTTAATCTTAATCAACCTTATCCTTAACCTTGACTTTAACCTTAGCCCTAACCCTAACCTTAACCTTATCTTTCTCCTTGACGAGCAAAAAAAGAAAAACCTTAACCCTAACTTTAACCCTGATTTCCGTCAACTGAACAATTTTTTCTTAAGTGTCTTCAGACACGGGTTTTAACTAGTATCTATATATAATATATAACAGTATTACCATGTATCTTTTATGATTATTTTTTTCAAAAAGTTTTAATATAAATTTTTAATATAAATTTTTAAAAGTAAATTTTTTTGACTAAAATATAATTTTACAATATAATTTTGGTTTGATGTTCAATAAACCTCTGCAGCCTTGTTCATTATCCCGTAAAAGACACTGTCTTTTTTATCTTCTACAAGATCTTGAGTTCGCTCCCAAAACTCAAAATCTGAGTTATATGAATATTCATATAGCTCAAAATTTGAGTTATGAGAAACTTCTTATAAATCAAACGGTTCTTTTTATAGGCAAAAAATAAAAAATAAAATATATAGTGTTTTTTATGGATAAAAAATGATGGATATGGTAAGTATGAATTAATTTTAACTTAACGGATTCTTGGACATTAATTCTTTAATAATTAATTTTTAAGTAAGTGACATGACGATCCTCTTTATTATACATTGCCGGCCTCACACATCGTATGAATAATTGAATAATTATCAAACGTTCATTAAAACGAAAATTCCTATCTCATCACAAGACAAACCCCGTCCAAAAAAAAAAAAAAATCACAAGACAAACAAATTAGGGAGGCGGAGCTTTTAAATCACACAAGGCCACCCAAATTCTTCTTATTAGACATTTCAATCCTTAAACGTGAAAGTCTTAAAACAATTCCTAAATAATTTTGTTTAAAAGTACTTAACAATAAACTAACAAACTCTTCTTATGATCTGAAATTTTAGTTTGCTAAACTCACTAACAATAAACCCCGATCACTAAATTTCAGTAATGAAGCACGTACACATTATACTCAACAATGGCATCTCCGGTTTTCATATTAATTGTATGAGTTCTAGCCTGAACATAACCTCTTGCAAACCGGAAAAGACCACTCCCTCCTATCACTGGCATCTCCCTCATCTTTTCAAGAGCTGCATTTCTTCCTGCCACTTGGATTGTGCTTCCATTATATTTACCTTCAGTGAAGGCAAAATTCATGACCATCAATAAACCAAACCCCTGTTGTGAAGCAGATGCATAGAAGCCTTCGGCTCTTCCAACTATTTTCGAACTCAGTTTCGGTCCCATGGTTAAGGGATTGTCAATCATTTGGAAACTACCAAAACCTGTGGATGAATTTAAGGGTACTGGTCGAACAATTGAGACTGAAGTAGGATTTGGACCTGAGACAACATCATGCCAATATATGCGAAAATGGCTTAACTTTTCCTTTTTCAACCCAAATGTTTTTCTATCAATGGCCTTCACAAAACCAAAATCTTGATCACCATTAGCTAAAATGGTAATGAAGGAAATGAAAATGGAAAGAAAGAGGAGGTAGAAAGCTAAATATGAAGCCATAGGTATATATCACTTGATAGAGATGGTCTCCTCTATATATATACTAATAAAGTGGGAATTTTATTCTACAAGATCGATATAAATATTTTAAAGGACGACTATATATGTCTTTTTTTGACCACTCCGATAAAGTGATTGAGCATAGCAAGAAGACCTTTTTAAACCTACCAAGAAATCTTTACAATGGCTCTAGCACTATATAACCCGCGTGGGGCGCAATATTGATTAAAAAAGACGAAGGTGGGAGAAATAATTAGCTTGCCCATATAAAGCAAAGAACACATACAAATCATGCAAGTTGCTTACTCTTACTTTAGTGAAATGGACGATCCACGCGTAAAAAATAATATTGTAGATGAGACCTATATTTTAGAAAAACAAAATTTAAGCCAAAATGGACGAGGATGTTTAATGAGTACGTTGGTTTGGAATTGTCAGGGTACAGGGCGCCCTGGACACTGTCCAGTATCAAGTCCGTGATAGAAAGATTTAAACCAGGTATTGCTTGTTATTTTTGAAACTATGTTATGTGAAAAAGATGTTTTTGGTGTTTTAAGAAACTTTAAATATGTCAATAGTTTTATTAGAGACCCTGTTAGGACATCATACCATTCTGGGGGTATTTTAGTAATCTGGCAAGCGGATATTAATGTAGAAATTATTATGTCTAGTCAATATGTTGTGATAATGTTAATTAATGACAAAATATTTTCCCTATTATATTGTTTGTGTATATGCCTCTAATGGATTTGAACATCGGCTTAAATTGTGGGAAGAGATAACTATATGGAATAAAAATAATAATAAACCATGGATAATATTAGGGGACTTTAATGATATATTAAATAGTACAGAAAAACTCAGTAATACACCTCCGAATAATAGACACATACATGAGTTTAATTTTTTTATAGCAAATAATGGTCTGATTGAATTACATTCACATGGATGTTATTTTACATGGTCTAATAGAAGAAGTGATAAGCTCGTCAAGGTGAAACTTGATCAGGCATTTGCATTTAATGAATGGTTGAACAGGTATGCAAACGCGCAAATATTTATACCACCGGCTATCGGATCAGATCACTGTCCGTTGATATTACAATAAGATCGCGCGAGGAATACTGACCAGAGATGGTTTAAATTGAGACACTATGGATTGAACATGAACAATGTGAGGAAATTATTAAAACGTCATGGGGGAGGCAAAAGAAGTGGAATCATTACCGATATTCATGGAAAAAAGAGACAACACAATATTATCTTTACACAGATGGAGCAAGCGTACTTTTAAGAATAACGCGAATAGGATTAAGGAATTAATTGATAAATTAATGGGGCTAGGAAATAGAGACAATACAAAGGATGGGTATGATGAACAAGAGAAAATAAGACAAGAGATAAAAAAAACGTATGAGGAAGAGGAGAAATACTGGTATGATAGAGCAAGGCATGATGGATTAAATACGGAGACAAAAATACACGATTTTTCTATTTGGCTACTATTAGCCGAAGAAATATGAATAGAATCAAGCGGATAAAAGATAGAGAAGGAAATTGGCAAGAAGAAATTTCAGAAGTAAGAAATAGTTTTTAGGATTACTATACAAAGTTATTTGAAGAAAGGAGCTTGAGTCGTATGGATGAGGCAACAGAAGGAATCACAACTAAGGTAACGGAGGAAATGAATGACAAACTTACACGACAACCAACAATGGAGGAAGTGCGTAAGGCGGTTTTTGATATGTCCAGATGGTCTCAATGGTAAGTTTTATCATGAATATTGGCACATAATTCAGTATATGATGTATTATTAATGGTTCAGGACTTCTTTAACAATAATATTTCTCTCGATAAGTTGAATGAAACATTAATTACTCTAATATCAAAAGGAGAAACACAGGAGGCTATAAGTGACTATCGACCGATATCATGTGTAAATTTCAGATACAAAATAATAGTGAAGATATTGGCGAACAAGTTACAAGAATTCATGAATGACATAGTATCACCTATACAATCGGCATTTATAAAAGGAAGAGCGATACATGATAACATATTAGTAGCTCAAGAAATATCCTTTTATATGAAACGAAGGAGGAAAAATACGAAACCAATGGCGGCAATAAAACTCGATATGGCGAAAGCCTATGACCAGGTAAGATGAAATTTTATGTTATTAGTGTTAAAAAATTAGGATTTCATGACAAATGGATTGACTGGATCTCGAATTGTTTATCTTCTGTTACATTTCAAATTAACTTTAATGGCGATAGATTACAAAAATTTAAACCAAAAAGGGGATTAAGACAAGGGGATCCGTTATCCCCTTTCTTATTCGCCTTAATGACAGAATCTCTTATAAGCTTAATAGAGAGGAAAGTACGACAACAACAACTAAAAGGGATCCAGGTAACAAGGAATTGCCCGATTATTACACATTTACTATTTGTAGACGATTTGTTATTTTTTTTACTAAAGAGGGTAATGTGATCGAACAATTTCGGGAATGTCTTGATATATACTGTACAGGTTCCGGGCAAAGGATAGATTATACAAAGTCAGCACTTAGCAGTTTATTTCAGTAAGGATACAGATGAGGAACACAAGTAAGCACCTTTTTGGGAATTGAGGAGAAGGAGGACTTAGGAAAATATTTAGGGATACCACTATGTCATAAACAATCGAAGATACAAAGACTACAATGGATAGCTGAAAAATTATTCAAAAAGACGGAAGGTTGGAAGGCACATTTACTATCAGATGGGGGTAAAGAAGTGTTAATCAAGGCAGTACTACAAGCATTACCTACATATTCTATGTCTATTTTTTATTTCCCATTACATTTTGTAACAAATTAATATCGACAATCTCAAATTTCTGGTGGAATTCAGGAGAAAAGTCAAGAATACATTGGCTGGTATGGGAAAAGATAGTTGTTAGCAAACTAATTGAAGGGATGGGGTTCAAAGACTTTAAACAGATGAATACGTCTCTATTGGCAGCACATACATGGTGAATCCTACATAATCCAGACTCATCGGCGACTCGTCTATTAAAAGGTATTTATTTCCCAAAAACTAATTTTCTCAATGTTAAATTACGACAGTCTCGAACTTGGTCATGGGCTAGCCTTTTAGAAGGAAGAGATATGCTAAAAAAGTATGACATGTACCAAATAGGAAATGGTGAAACTATTAACATTTGGACAGATAAATGGTTAGATACGCAATGGAAATTGGAAAAGCCTATAGGATGTAATCTACAAAAAATTAACGAATTATGGATAGAAGAATCAACACAATGGAATACAAATTTACTAAATGAAATCTTTCCAGAGCCAATCATACTGATTATACTAAGGGAAAGAATTTTCTCGACTGATACAGAAGACAAGTTTATATGGCCACATGTAACTAACGGAGAATATATAACAAAAACAGGATATAAAATACTTACCGAATACGAAGTTGTTCAACAACCTCACCAATCATCAAACACACCGGTGTAAGGTACACTATGGAAGACAATATGTAGATCAAATGTGCCTACTAAAGTTAGAATATTCAACTGGAAATCGTGCAATAATGCGATACCAATTGGAAGAAATTTAGAAATACGAAAATGTGATATCGATCCCGAATGTAGATGGTGTAATATGGAAAAAGAAACAGTGGAACACCTACTTCTTACATGTGGAATAGCAAAAATGGTTTGGGCAGGATCCGCATTGCATATTCATATTCAATAAAATGAGATGGACCTGGGACAATGGCTACTATATATAGTGGAATCTTTTGTTAATGGAGGATGGAAAAAAGAAAAGGTCATTTCATATGTTCTATTTATGATTTGGAATCTTTGGAAAGCAAAGATGAAAAGCAAACATAATAATAGTGCGATAGACACAGATGACATAATTCTGATCACCAATAAGAACATGACGGAACACTTTGGAAACAGCTGGTTTATGAATGATCAGAATCAAGATCTGCGTATAGAGGAACGGATCTCCACAACAGAGAATCCTGATTTTCATACTAATATCGCATATATGTGTGATGCATCTTTTGATCAGGCACATTGGCCCACAGGTGTGGGGGTTGTCCAAATAAGTAAAAGTGATGGTTCCAGAATTGATCACAGTTCGAGCATATCATGCAATTCCATAGTAGAAGGAGAAGCACACGCAATTATAACATCATTGGAATTAAGGAGACAATACGCAAACGAAGAGAAGATTGTCTTCTCAGACAACCTTGAAATAGTTCAAGGTATCAAGCAAGTGTCGGCTGCCATTTGGAAACACAGACCATGGATACGACATATTCAAAGATAGGCTATGGAAGTAGGGCTCGTCTTTTTCAAACATATTCCACGTCGCTTCAATGGAAGAGCGGATGTACTAGCAAAACAAACCAGACACAGGGCAACAGAGGATCGACAATCGATGGGCAATGTTTTAGTTCAATTTTCTAAACTAGGAATAGGTTGAATTTTCAACTTTATATTGTAATTTCCTTACATGTCCAAAAAAAATGTTTGTCACAATTTCTAAAAGTAGATGTCCACAAAAGGTTGTCCATTTAAGATATCAATGAACTTTTTTACCTTTTTTACCTTTTTTACCAATTTTATCCTTATTTAATGTTCACAAATTTATCATCATTAAATTCATTTACTTAATTAATTGGAAATAGTTAAGTAATAATAGAGGGTATTAACTGCTTTTCTTAATTCGTGTAAAAAAAAGTATGACAAACATTGATGGAAGGAGGGAGTAATAAGAAATACAATTACCGTGGTATTAAATTATGACATCAATGTTTATGTCAGCTACAACAGAATCACGTTAATCTTTCTTTACTGGAAAAAATAGCTGATTTCTCAAAACTGATTATTTGTCCTGACCCGTCACAAAATTCCATGAGACATTACTTAAAATTTTGAATATCTGACTTATCTAAATTTAAGAAAAATAAGGAATCATCTGAAAATAATAAGAAAATAGGGCAGATTCTATTGATCTGAATCCCTTGTATGTGATTATGTTGAACGTAGTGTTCAATTAAACTAATAAAAGATTCAGTCGTAATAGAAAAAATGAAAAGGGACAGAGGATCACCTTGTCTGAGACCTCTGCCTTTTGAAACATTCTCATTCTTTCTCTATTTATATTAATTTGAAACGAGTTCGTAGAAATACAATTTTTTATCCAAATGATCCATTTAGCGCAAAAACCCAATCTATTCAAAAAAGTAAGATAAAGTTCCAACGTACCTGGTCATATGCTTTTGCCATATCAATCTTGTATCATTCATATTTATGTAATTTTCCTTTTCCAACTCATAAAGATCGAGATCCCTTAAGCGATAATAATATTATATTGGATAGCTCTTCCTTTAATGAAAGTTGTTTGCGTAAGTGAAACAATAGAATCCATAATATCTTGTAGCATGTTGGATAAATATTTTAGCAATGATATTGTATCCAAAATTAACAAAAAAGATGGGTCTATAATTTCCAAGATTTTCCTGTAAATCACCTTTAGGAATTAGAGTAATCAGAGTATTGCTAATTTCCTCAAGAGATATATTGTTATTGAAAAAAAAATTTGAACCATAAGAAAGACATCCGTTTAAATGATATCCCAAAATTCTTTGTAAAATTTACAATTCAACTCGTCTAGCCATGGGTTTTAGATGGAGAAAGAGAAAAAATAGTCTTTTCAACCTCTTCCATGGATGGTAACTTAGTAAACATGTTATTCATATTTTTAGTGAATCTAGGAGTAATATATTTCGTAGCTATATTCATATGATCATAGGAAGTGTCTTGTTCATAGATCTATAATAATTCTGAAAACAATTTTTAACTTCCGCAACATCTTCTTTCCATTCCCCAAAGTCATCTTTGATCCTAAGGATCCTATTAAAACTCCTTCTTTGTATGGTGGAAAGAGGAAAACACTTAGCATTTTTATCTCCAAGCATTAACCAATCTTGTCGTGATCTGTCGGCCCAAAAGATTTCTTCGCATTCAAACTAGAACTTTATTTGAGCTTTAGTATAAGACTTTTCTTGTTGGAGGGCTGGTGTCGTCTCTGAATCAATGATTTTCGGAAGGCAGACTTGTAGTAATTTATTGGGCTTCATGATTCTTAAAAACTTCTCTGCTCCATTTTTTAAATCTCGTATAGTATCATCTCTTTTATCCGAAAATTAAAGACGTGATGGATAAGAGCCCTGTTCACCCCGGGCCTTTGCAACAATTTCTTTGCATTCATAATTGTCCAACCAAAAGGATTCAAATTTGAAGTGACGATACCCTTGTTTCATATTAAAATTCATGACGTAGAATAAGAGGTGAATGATCTGATCCAATTGTTAGGGGAATAAACACTTGATTACCCATTCATATGTTGCTAATACTCTATCAAGTTTGACCTGACAAGTTCTTCTCCCAATCTTCTGTTAGACCAAGTAAAGAAACACCCAAAAGATATATTTTCCATATAATTTTAGTAATAGTAAAAAAATAAAATACATTAAGATGATTCATGTTAACAAGATTGGTATTATATTTTTCGTTAATGTTAATTATGTCATTAAAGTCTTCCATAATGATCCAAGGTTCTGAAATGTTTTTGCTCCAATTAGAGATTTCGTTCCATATTCTTAACCTATCATCAAAATCGTTAGGGGCATGTGATGTCTTCCTATTTGTGATATAATAATATAGGTTGGAGACACCATTTTAGGTGTTTATAAGTAATTAATTATAGATTTTTATTCGTATTTTGATAAATTCTTATTTATTGTCTTGATATGATGATTTATTATTTTAGAGCGTATTTGGTTTAATTTGCGTGTTAATGTGAAGCTTTAAAGATATATGGAAATTAATTAGATTCCAAATCAATTATAAAGAGATATTGCTGCGGTCGTTTCGATATAAAGTAGGCAAAAATTGGACCAATAACAAAGGAGTTACGACCAGAACAAGACAACATCATTTATCCTCTCTCCTACATTTTAGGAAACGAATTTGAATTGGAAAAAGAGTCCAATTACTTGTCTTCTACTCCAATATTTCGACCTAGGGTATTCTTAACACCTATAAATATACCCTTTAATCATTGTAAACATGTCCTTGCCTCTCCTTAACCAATCCTTAATATTATTCATCATAGAATTCATTCAAGAGAAGCTAGTTGACAGTATGTATCTTTATTTTAGTTTATTTCTTGTAAGTATGAACTAATTTTCCAATAGCTTGGGTTTTGCATTTGAATAATCTTTAAATTATATTTTCTTCTATCTAAGTTTGTTTGGGAAAACCTTTTAAAATTGATTCTAGCTTCTTAACCATATATTTGTTTCATGTGCTTTGATTTATTGTCAGTCTTAATCATGATCACCTTAGGATTGACTTAATAGTAGTTAGATGGTCACCCGGAAGGGGTGTCTAATTATTGAAACATCACATAAGCGTCTAGTGTGCGGTATTGACCCGAAAGGGCTTGCCTACCTAGATAGTCATTAGGGTTTGCGGTTTAATCACCGATCATTGCATAGGGTCCCCTTACCCAAGTCCCCTGGTAATTGTTAGGTCGCCACCTAAGTCCACCCGGAAGGGGTTAAGAGTAATATAGAATCATGGCTACTTATCTAAGAGCTTTAATAACCCTTACTAACTAGTATAAGAAATAGAAGAATTAGTGCATACTAGCAAAACCTGAGCTATATTCTCTCATCTTATTCTTACATCTTTATTTTATTGTCTTTAGATTAATTAATCATTCCCTCCTCAATCAATCATATTTAGTTTTATTGTCTTTAAATTCATTAGCTATTTATTACTACGATTTTCTATTAATCCATTTGTATAACTCACTAAGTCCCTGAGAACAAATCTTTACTTATCATTAAGACTTGCATACGACATGTGATACTTGCAGTGAGTACCGTGCTCGGTTAGGGTATTTAGTTGCATCTTATTTTATCTTATTTTTATCATGCCCTAGCAGACATCATCATGTATACAAAATAAATAAAAAAAAAAATCATTGGTATGCAAAATAAGGTAAAACAGACAATAAAAGACACAACGAGAGGCAAATACGAGTGCCACAAGACAAAAAAAAAACTGAATGAAAAGTAGATCCCGAGGGGTAAAAAACAAAACTATTATCAAAATTAAACAGCCTAATGGTCTAGAGAGTCCACCTCTCGCACCATAGTTTCACAAAAAGCAACAACCCCAAGTTCAAATCGAGCTAAAATGGACCTAATGTTTGAAACTGTTAGGGGTGCTCATATAGCCTGGAGGTTCCTGAATAGTGTACTCATTTGGTTATGGCGATCAACTTGTTGGAGTGATAGCTCTCCATCTGGATTTCTGGCGGGATTTCACATTATCAATCGATTTTCTATACTCAAAAAACTTTCACAATCATCTTCTTTCCCATCCTCCTCCTCATCAATTTTCTCTTCTTCAAATTTAAGACCATTTTCTTCTTCTAGTTCATCTTGGGAGTCATACTCGTCGTTTAGGAGCTTGTCAACATTTCTATCCTCCTTATCATTAATGTCTCGCTATTGACAAAACCCTTTTCGTTATTAGTATCCTTCCCAACAGGCGAGTCGCTGTTGTGATCTTCATTGTTGTCAACCATCCTAAGTCTGTTAAAACTCCCTATATCTTTCAAATTCTTGATGAAGTTTGCATTACCACAGACTTTAGCCATTAACTCTCTTCTGCGCTGAATAGCCTTCTGCTTTTCCGTAAGACTATCACCACGGGAAGTAAGATTATCCTCACACCCTAAAATTTCTTTCCCTTATTAACATAACAATTAAACTCTTTACCTTGGTTTATAATGATGGCGTTAGGAATTAGATCTTTCCCTAGAAAACCCAAAGCTACACTAGAATCAAAAGACTTGGTAAAACTTGTTGCTCGTGTTTCTATATGACATTCCTGCATTCCTGATTAGCTTAAAATAATTGTTATTCTCAACTTTTCCTTGATTATTTTTGTTAATATATCCACTATTCAGTGCACCATTACCTCCGACCTCGTCGAACCTCTAATCATAAGACTCCACCATTCTATGAATTTTGAAGTCATTGGTGTAGTTGTACCCTCCCATGTTTGCATCTCGATTACCCCGCTGACCAAGCTATCCTCTTTCTCTACTAGTGCCTTTGTTTCCTCCATGTTTGTCCTTGAACCAGTTAGAGCTAGTAGAATGTTTGGAGAACTCCCCATCAACCTTGATACATATACCATATAGGATTCACAGGTGGAAACTTTGCAATATTATCTATATTCAAAGTAGATAGTCTCCTTTCTTCAACAATATCGCTAGTTCTAACACCTTGAAACTCACAATCTTCATATCTATGTCCAATATACCCATAGCTAATACACAAGGACCCAACATTCTCGTATTGAAATGCGATCCATCCAATGCCTTCATCCTGCAAAAGGTAAGTACCAGGAGGAAGTGGTTAGTTGATGTTAACCTTAACGGAAAAAATTGAGAATCTTCACATCCTCTATGGTGACTTCTGGAAAATCCACTGCTTCACTTTCAAAGAAACACACTTCTAGCGCTAAGATAGAGTTAAGACTATTTTGGATAAAGGCGAGTACTTTGGCTGGAACCCAAATAGATGTAAACTCGAGTGAAATATCATGGAATTGGAGGAGTTGAGGCCAAAGGGTCATACTAACATGCATTTTAAGAAATGTATCAGGTGTCATCTCCCAAAGACTGTTGAACTCTTTCTCATCAAAGATATCCAACTTGAAGATGTTCCTTTTGATTTTAGTAAGACGGAACACCCCTGGACTCCCCATTTCTCGGTTATATGTTTCCAAAACCCCATAATGAATACTTTGATGTCTCCAATAACACATAAGATGGTAGCGGGTTCTTCTCTAAACGATTCAACCACACAAGTTTTTAACCCAACATCAATACCCCCAAGGGTTCGAATATTGTTTTCATTGATGGGAACAAGGGGAAGTGCATATCCATCATGAGTAGTCATGAGAAGGGAAAAGAGAGGTAACAAAAGCAAAACAAATGGCAAGTGATGAATAAGAAACCAGAAAAAGACACATGAAGAAAGGAAAAGGTAAATGCAAAGAAAATACATGGGAAAAGAAGAGTCAAAGGACTTACTGAAGATAAATAAACCAACACAGATTAAATAGGATACCATTATAAAAAAGGGAGCAGATAATAAGTGTGCTATTATAAGAAAACCTCTTTCTCTTTCGATGTACCTGGCAAGAAAAAATGTCAATTCTCCACGCAATAACCTATGTAAAAGGAAACCATAATTAAACTTCATGCATGTGCCTTTATTATCTTTGATTAACTTCGTATCTCGAGATGTAGTAGAGGCGGCTATGTTGCAAGAAGAAACAATTAGATAGTAAATAATCATTAGACCAGAATCAAAATTGCAATAAATATAAGTTAATACCAAAAAGTAAGTTATCTCAAATCTAACATAGAGTATTAATTGGTAATAGCCAATAGAAGTAATCATAGATCTTGAGTAGTAGGCATTTATAGGGAAACCAAAAGGTACATGACACTTATAAAAAATGAGAAGAGAAGAAAGCCTTCAGATTAGTGTCATCAGCTATGTCTTCAAAGTAATAGAAATCTCAAACTTGCTCCTTATGATTAGATTTAGAAAAGTTAGTAGTGGAAGGTAGAAAAAGTGAACAAAAAACAAAAAGAAAGTTAGCAGTGGAAGGTAGAAAAAGTGGACAAAAAACAAAAAGACCACCATCTGAGTTCGAACACATCGTTAAGTGAAAAAGAAAATGATACAGAAAAAATAAAATTCAAAATAAAAGGATAGGTTTGTTTGGTTTGTGAAAATATTTTCTATTTTCGTTTTCAAAGTAATAATTCAAAAGATTTATTTTTGTTTTTATTTTAAATATTTTCAAAAAATATAGAAAACATTTATTTTACATTCTCAAACCAAACACGTTTTCATTAATATTTTGAATAATATAGAAAATAAAAACAAAATATACTAAGTATTTTTTTTGTTACATAAGAGGTCATAAAGATCAGGAAGGTAGCATTCCAATTACATATTGACTATCTAGAACAACTCTAGGCACAACCCAATAGTACCTATCTTTTATTAAGAATCGCCAAAGACCATCCGAAAGATGTTGGAGAGGAACCAGACTCTCCTCACTGAATGCCCCTTACTTTGTCAGCCAATTCGCACAGCTATTCGTTTCTCTATAGCACCAAACTAGCTCAAAACTCTGCCTAGACGCAAGTATATCCCGACAAACTTTTATTATATCACCAGAGAACCCCCTTGAGTTCACACCACCCTTCACTAGCGCGTGCAACTCACACGAATCGGTCTCGATGACAAGAGAGGCAAAACCCCTATGTAACCCTATATGTAAATCAAAATGTAACGCGAGAATTTCGGCTTCCAACAGAAATCGCGCAACACATTTGTTTTATGATGAACGAAAGCGGAAAAGGCGAAGAGAAAATGGTGATATCCACTTTCCAACATTATTATATACTAATTTTTATTCAATTAAACATTACCATCCTTTATCCACACTACCTTCCTATATGTTCCTTTAATTGAACCATAAAACAATTTTTCCGAGTCTACTCTACTTACACTACTCGCTCTATGCCACTCTAAATCCAACGAAAAGAAAGCAATGCTTCTTCAAACAACCACCGCCGCCGCTGCCTCACCATTTCAATCCGCCACAACAAACTACATCTACTACTGCAACAACATTTCCACCACCTATTGTTTGCTAACAAAAACCTTATTTCCAAATCTTAATACCAAATTCCAATATAAAAAAACCAATAACAAAAGGGGTAATCTCCTATTTCCAAGAAAGAGACATGGGAATCAACTACTCACAAAAGCAACTTTACTCGAGGCTCCTGTTTTATGGGTCGGTAGAGTTTGTATCTTTTATGCACTCTTAAAGACTGGCTTTGCTGGATCTTCTGCGAACCCACTCGTATCAGGTTTTTAATCCTTATCCACATGATTACATACAGAGAAGATTGATTTTCGAACTCAATTATTAACTAATAGGTTTTTTTTTTTTGGATAGATATGGAAAGTGGTGATGGTGATATGGGGTTTTCCAAATGGTTTGAGGAGTTCCGAAGCAAACCAGGTTTCTATAATTTCTCCTCTTATCTAAATTATGTGGTTGGAGTTTGTTGAAAGTCCTTTTATCTTGAGTTAAATGCACCCAATGTTTCAGTAATTAGCTAATATACCCCCACTTTATTATACATTAATCTTGCAAATTAATCACTCCACTAGTTATACTACTTGTTGGAACACCTATATACGGTAAGCTTCACATAGACCAATGCTGCAATTCACCTTCTTTGATTAAGTATGAGTTTGGTTGTCATAAATTTTGAGTAATTACATTACTTCCACCACAATATGTTGTTACTATGTTGTTGTTTATAATTAGTTTTTTTGACAAGTATGTGTTTGATTTTATATTTGTAATTAAGTTTATTAACTAAAGTTGTACTAAGTTGCCGGTATTAGAGCAACTTCATATTGAAATTTGTACTTACCGGGGCAATAAGGTTTGATGTAATATTGTACTTGCACAATTTTGGGCATTTGAAAGTCTTTGTTTTATTAAAGTATGGTCACAGGAAGTGTTTTGAAACTCTAGTGGTAGAATTTTAATTATGTAAAGGTTACTTATTAAGCAGAGAAGGAAGCCATGGACAAAAGGAAATTAGTGAGTAAATGGCATCCCACTACAAAGGGTACCCTTAAGCGAAATTACAGGGTGCCCTCCAAATCTGAAGGACGTAGACTATTGAAAACCATAGCTTCTTTGCTTTCAGATGATGATCACTTTAGAGATGCTACTTCCCACAAGGTAATATTATACCATCTCTTCATAATTTTTTATATTCAAATTGTTCTACTTAGGAAGAAACTCTTTCAATGGTTTGGTTTTTGTAGGGGTGTCAAATTAGAAGAGAGAGTGCTCATGGAGAAACAGTGTGTTGTAATAATGTGAGGGCTTTGTTTGATGAGCTTCCTACACCACACTTGGTTGTGGAAATCACGCCTTTTCCATCTGGTCCTCTTTCAGAAATTGATTATGCCAAGGCTGAGAAGTTAGAAAAGGTCCTCAAATCTGGCACTTCTATCTAAAATCGACACATATTTTTTGTGTATTGTATTTGTATCTATCTCTGGATAATTATTGTGTACTTGTACATATTAGCAGAAATTATACAATTTAAGTTTCTAAATTCCCATTCTAGTGCATAATACTATGTTGTTGGCTCAAGGGAGATCTAATTTTGTATCTTACACTTTTGCCCACTATCATTCACCTAAACTCAAAACAAAAACTGAAAAAACAGTAAAGAAATTTTGAATTAAATCCAATAAGTCATGCAAACTGAGGTTTCAATAGCTTCTTTTTCATCTGTTAGCTCCATGCACGCAATACCTTGTACTCAACTAATTATTTGAAGAGCAGATTCCATTTTTAAGCCATTACCTATGGGTTAAAAACATTTTTAGACCAAACTTTTTTAAAGTATCATGAAAATTTTTAGACTATTTTATTAATTTCGTGAAAATTTTAATAGATTTTAAAAATAATTTAAATATTTCAAATATGGATATATATCACAAACTAGAAATTATATTTAAAATGTTCAAATTATAGTTAAAATCTATTAATTATCTCACGGTATTAGTAAAATGGCCTAAAAATAGGTGTTTGGAATACATTTGGCGTAAAATCATAGGTAATGGCCTAAAAATAAAAAAAGATAAACATCAAAAGCCACGAGTTATTTGCCTTTTAATATGATGTTTGAAACATCAAACATACTCTTACTGATAAACAAAAAGGTAAAGATAACAGCTACTTTTTCAAAGGGATATAGTTTCCACTAGAAAGTAAGATTAACATTGTATTTGTATCTTAATAACTGGATATTTACTAGAGAGTCCTATGAGTTTAGATCTAGTGAATTATTTAACTCCAACTGATGCCATCAGATCGTCATACTCTGGATCATTTTCCTGTTTTTGAAAGTTTCCTCCACCACCAGCATGGCGAGGATTGAAGGACAAAGAAGTGGGAGAGAATGGATCATATACTTGCTCTACTCTGGAGAAATTACCAGGTCGTACAAACAACTGTTGATTCTGAGGCATTAAATTCCGTGGCTGCTGATTAGGTGGGGCCGGAAAATTTTGCTGAAAATGCATTTGATTACCTCCTCTAGGAGGAGGAAAAGGAGTAACATGATTGTGAATTGGAGGAGCCATATCGAAATTCCTTGGCAATGTAGGATTTATATGTGGAACTCGAATTGGATGTGATGAATTTCCTGGAAAGTTATTATTAGCCATTTGGACTCTCGGTTGACTCATTTGATTCACATTATGTGGATGGTTTGACATGTTCATAGCATGTTGAGGAGGTTGCATCATTTGAGGCCTTTGGGGTAGGAAAGGAAAATCACTAGAATTAGGTTGTGGTCTATGACCATTTATAAAAGATGGCTGGTTAATAGGTGACCATGGAGGAGGAGGCCCTGTTGACTGAAAAAAAGGCATTGGAGGATTCCTTGGTAATGAAGGTGAGTGGGGACCACCATATTGCTGCTGCATAATGGGTCGAGAAGGACCCATATTATTACTCAAAGGTTGTGCTGACGAGGCGTGAACTGGCCGCACTGAAGGATTCGACCAGGGCCCTCGGTATTGCTCAAAGTTAAGTTGAGGAGGAACAGATTGTGCGGGTCCCACACTTTGCTGGTTTACTAACGCAGAAGCTTCGGAGCTTGGTGTAGTAGAATGACTCACACCAACTGTATTTTCATTCTCGTTCTTGTTCTTGTTCTCATTCTCACTAGAAGCTTTTGTTGATGACACATTTATCTAATACAAAACATAACCAGTTATATTTACTAAAAATAAGGTAATGATTATGATAATTTAGAAACTTACTGTAACAGGTGTGACTAGTAGTTTAATTAAGGAAACTGCTGCATCAACTTTCTCGTATGTATCAGCTGACACATAAACATATAGTTCTACATAAGCATCACACTTCTCATTTTTGTCATAATTCGTCACTTCAACCTATGGAGTTGATCAAATAATATTGTAAAACAATTTTATATAAAATAGAGTTTAAAACAAACCTATGGGACAATCACATTACCTCATCTTCTGTATTTGCTTTTCTACCATAAATTTGTATTTTAGCTCCGGTTTCCTAATATTGAAAATCCAAGCATATGAAGTTCATGTATTAGTGTAAGTTATTGAATTTAATATTTAAACTAATGAAATTTTTATAGCAGTGGCATGTTACCTTTTCTAGTCGTTTTTGGATAGTTCCAAAAATTAAACCAATAAAATTGAAACCAGAATGATCTTTGATCTGGAAAGCAGTAAATACAAAGAGATTTAGTTCCAAGAAGATTTAACTTTACCAAGATATACTAGTAAATTAAGTATACTCACAGGAATAGGAACTTTATCCTCTTTCATAACTGGCTTATAATCAGCAGGAGCCTTATACAACGGATTTAACTTGAGAATTTCACCTAAAAATCATCAAAGTAAAGTAAAAACAGGAACACAGCTAACTAATTTAATATTCAGCATACCTATAGCTTCACGCTTTTCAATTTCCAACAATTTTGCCTTCTATATACAAGAAAGTACATATTAGAATATAAAGCCAATGTAAATATGTAATAAGAAGTGCAGAGTACTGTACCTCATCATTTAGAGACAAATGTTGATTTTCCGTGCTCTCCAAAGATCCTTCACTTAGCTGCTGATTGATTTGATCCACACGAGTCTGCCCAAAATATTTACCACCACAAAGTTAGTAATATCACTTAGTGCCACCTGGAAAGTCAATGCGAGAGCCCTTCACACACACACGATGACATTTTTAGCACCCATTAGGGAAATGGAAAAATTTATTGCTACCACAAAGCAATAAATTTTCCTCCCATAACTTGGGGCTATCAAATGCCTCCACTGGGTAACACTAAATTTAAGTCATACTAACCAAAAGAGCATGTACTCAATAATCTAGTCACCCTCAAATCCCAGAGACCCTATTATAAACAAAAGACTGAAAACAGAAAAAGTATGCTTATTTATGTATGTATACCTGGTACGCCAAGGCCCGAATTTTTCTAACAGAAAGATCTTGAGTTAGGTCAGGACCCCACAATGTTTTCCTTTTCATTTGTTTAGTGATTTCTCCTTCCTTTGAATCTTCAGCCCCTTTTTTCCCACCTCGAAAGATGGGAACTAATGAGCCTGATAGCTTGTTCTTTGGAATTACAAATCCAGATTTAGTAGCAAATTTACAAATCTTGGGCCCACTTGTGGAAACAGAAGATGAAGCAATTGTTCCAGTTCCCCCAAATTGGCTAGATGACTGCGCAACATTTGTGCTTATATTGATCTCCATGCTTCACTCCAGCAATTGTTTACTTCGATCAACAAACAATTAAGCAATTAGTCACATTTAAGAAACTCTAAAGCTTCAATTGCAGGAGAATAATATGCATCATCAAAATTGATAAGTTTAAAACATGGATATGGAGGTTCAGTGAAATAAGCTATTCTATATTTATTTATTTTCTTAAAAGTTGTGCACACAGTATATACTACTCCTGGGGAATGAGGATGTTGTCAATGCAGCTAACTAGTTCGATAAAATGTTCAACAAACTAAGTGGGAGGTTGCATAGTTTATGACAGAAATGAGAGCAGATGGCCAAAACAGGTGAATAATTTAGATTTTATTTCGCACAAATTTTCCCAGAAGCTAGCCCTAAAGTTATCCGATCCCGGAAAATCAATACAAAAAGATCATAATCTCTGTTTTTTTCTTTTTCATATTTTCTCCTTATCCAAACAATATATTTAGTTGTTGGCTTGTTCTAATTATCAAACGAGCTAATTAACACAAAATTTAGCTATAAGTAATCCAAAAGTGTACAATCATCAAGACTAGGACCCAATTTCCAAGCTGCGCATTTGTTTCGCACATGTATCATGTAAATGCACACCGAGACCGATAAAATAGAAACGGAGAGATACCTGTATGAATTGGCTGAAGCAGGTGAATACATACATGTATGTATATGTTCGCGTGAAGCGAAGAGAAAGTAAAGAGAGTTACAATGAAGAAGAAGGCAACACTGCTTTTCAGGGTTTTTGGAGCGAATAAACTTTTTACCTTTTTCTATAGTTTGCTTATTTAAGTTTGAGTAAATTTCATTTTTAGGGCATAAATATTTTAAAATATCTATTTTTAGACTAAAGGTGTTAAAAATGGATTTGGATCCTCTCCTAACTAGCTTCTATACTAACTATCCTAACAACCAATCATAATTAAGAAAATTATATTTTATTATATTTATCTATAATTAATTTTTTAATTCCTAAAATACTACACAATTTACATCTATTATAAAACTCCTATTATAATCTTTTAATTGATTTACCAACCATTTATAATATATTTTCAAATCTTATTGTTTATAATCTTAACAGCAATGATATAATTGGTTGTTAGAATAGTTAGTATAGAAGCTAGTTAGGAGAGGATCCAAATCCGTTAAAAATGCTAAGTTTTAGACTAGTTTTTAAATTTTGTATGATATTTTAAAAAATTTATATATAATTTGGACACTTCAAATATAATTCTTAGTTTATTATATGATCAAATAAAAATATAATTTGATTGAAATGTTAACATTATCTTTAAAATCTATGATTTATCTCACAAAATCCATAAAATGACCTAAAAATGAATATTTTTGGCCTAAAAATACAAATTTAGAAACGTTGAGCCTAAAAAAGTTTTTAGATCATAAATAATGGCTTAAAATGAAATTTGCTCTTTCAATTATATTTTATTCAAATTTTTATTTTTATTTTGATAGGAAGTAAAAACTGCTAAAAAAGATTTTTATTTTTATTATTAAGATCTCTAGCGTAGAGTGTCCATAAAAAATTATTTTAATATACAATATTTTATGTGTAATGATTTTTTTGGCGGAACGTATTAATTTTTCTGTATGTGATACTATGTTGAAGAAATAGTTTTTTATTTTAAAAATTCTGATGTTTGTGATAATTTATCTCAAATTATAGTTAATAAGGAAATCTAGTTGAGTTGTTTTGCTAATACATACGAAAGTGATTTGATTTAGATTAAATTTGATTGTATAACCTATTAGTTGATCCAAAATACTCGAACAATTATGTGCCCGTTAGAGATTGCTTTTTAAAATAATCATTTGAAGTGATTTTAGATCCATAAAAGCACTTTAGACCTTTAAAATCATTTTTAGAAAAAACATTAAGAACCTGTTTGGGATTGCTTTTTAAAATAATCACTTGAAGTGATTTTAGATTCATAATAATACTTTAGAGTTTAGACCTTTAAAATCACTTTTAGGAAAATCACTTAAACTTCCTCGATGACAGGTAGCGAGGTATAATTTCATCTCAAGATGGGATACACTCAAATAACCTCCCGACATGCCTTTTATATATCTACGAGCGAATATCCCCCTATTTAGCCACTTCCTAGGCTCGATTTGTCTCGGTTGTAGATGCCTTCATCGTAGCCTACAGTCGATCGATTTCCACTTGTAGTTGAGTAGCCAAAGTTCTGATTTCATCCCCTATATGGTTGATTTACAAATCATGTTTGCTAAATTCCTAGAAGAGGGTTAGAAAGTTGGTGGCGAACCTCCTCGGGACGAACACAGAAAGTAAAATGAAATACCTCAAGTCGAAAGAGATCAAATCAAAGTTTCAATACCGAGTAAATAGTTTGCCCTAGCACCGAAAAGGCTTCTTCATAATTGTAACGCTGAGTGATCCCACCCGTCGTATGGATAGTATGAATCTAAAAGGTTAGTGAACTTCGAGGGATAAAGGTAGAAGGGGGAGGCAATGATTTCCTCCTCTTCGGTAGAGGAATTGAGGGATCTCCAATGTCTCGAGAAGTGGAAGCTGTGGAACGAGAGCTATCAGCCATGGTAAGGAAATTATTTTTAAGAAGAGGGGCAAAAGGTTGTGATGACAATGGAAAAAGTTACTACAATACTTATAATGACAAGAATGATTGTTCATTTTACAAGGTAATTAATAAGAAACAAAACTTCCCATATCACAAGGTAGTCTTTAGAAAAAGGACTCCTTATAACCCAAGTTACTCGTAAGTACGCCGTAGCCTCGATAATTAGAGTTACTCGTAAGATCGATGTAGGATTGAGAATCAGAGTTACTCATAAGTTCGGCGTAGTCTCGGCAATCGAGTTATTCGTAAGTCCGACATAGCCTTGACAATCAGAGGTATTCGTAGTCTCGACAATTCAATTTATTTGTAAGGCTAACGTAGCCTCGACTATCAAAATTATTTCTAAGTCTACCGTAGCCTCGGCAATCCAGAAAGAGAGAAAGGTTAAAAAATCTCATATAGCTTCGACAACCAAGTATCATTCCTGAGACTAGAATCATTTAAACTTTAAAGATTACATCAACAACAAGACTTGTGTACCATAAAATCCATGTTTCTAACACCCTCCTAGTGATACCCTTCTAAAAAATAGTGTTGGCGGTCATAGGGAATAATCTGTAAGACTGGTGTAAACTTGACTATCAACCTCTCGATAAAGACTAACACAATTCTTGGCGAAACACACCTGGGGGAAAATCGACATAAGAGTTCAACCACATATCAACTTAAAAAGTCAAAAGTGATGAATTCCTTCGATCACATCATGATGAAGGATAGTAATCTCACGAATGCAAAAGGGTATTGATAAGTCAAAATATGATGTTGATACTCCGCCTAACTTAAAGGAACACTGACGATCCTAAGCGATGATGTAATGTTGTGATCCGGAGGAAGAACGTATTACCTGAAGAAGAGAGAAATCAAACCCTTTCATTGGGTTAACCTCCCAGAGATGTTAGAGCGCATAAGCATCATATGACGGGTATGCCACAACAGTAGAATAACTTTCCACGAGACTTATGTTGTGCACCCCTCTTCAAGTTAATCTACGCCCAAGCAGCGTTTCACGCGCCCATCGATATTTATAAATACCTCTCTCTCCAACAGAATCAGGACCTAGGTACTCTATAATAAACCCTATCTTTCTAAAATGGTTGTGGTTATTATACAATCGACTTAAGTCTCCATAAATCCTCATGTTAAGTAATACCTGATATTAATATTACTAATGTTGAGCGTTGAAGTGTCATTGAGAGCACATCTCCCAGTGATCCTGACTTAGTGTTTGATTTCAAGAAGGCATGAAGAAGCAAGCAGATCCTCAGACTTTCATCTAAATCATTGAGAGAATTAAGATTAAGCTTCTTGATCAATATTAAAAGTAAGGTATGCAATTATTAACTCTCACCCTCGTCTAATTAGTTGATACAACCTCTCTTCCTCTTTAACCTACAAATATACATCTCTGTTACTGTATTTTGATTTTATATGTATCCTCGGATCAAGTGCTATTCTAAGGGTGATGATGACGTGATTTTTTGCTCTATCACCCAACTGTCCAATGTTTTTCCCAATCAAATCTCTTAGCAACGGGTCACAAAACATCATGTTTCAGTCAGTTTATTTATTTAATATTAAAAAGTAATATACACTTTCACACGTAGTAAGAAACATAATAATTACATTCGTCATTACAAAATACTTCTGTGTATTAAAAATATAAACTTTAATATTTTAATAGTAGAAAAAATAGAGAAAAAAATGTTTTGAAATTTTACATAAACAATATTTTTGAAAAACTATTTTCAATAAATAGATATTATTTGTGAAACAAAAAAATTATTAAAATTAAAATAGTATAAGCATGGTTCTAAAAGGCGCTACGCGGTACTAGGGCGGTCGACCACCTTCGAACGCCTAGATGGTTAAGCGGCCTATTAATCGGAATTTAGGCGGCTTTTGCCTAGGCGGTTTTTCTCTTAATGTATATTAAATATATATGACTAATATAATGATCTGAATAACATTTACATCTTAATATATTTAAAGTAAATCAATTTGACATAAATATCATATATTTTATAATAAAATAATAATAATTCATTATTATTCAACTAAAAATGTCAAATTCAAGAATTCTAGACTTGAAATTTAAAAAATTCTACCTTCTTAATTTTCTCGCGCGTTCAAACTCTAACCTAAGTAGTTTTTCTTTATATTTTTCTTATGTGTTGGGTTGGATTAGATTGAATTACTTATTTATGGGCTAGCATGCTAGGCAGTGTTCATGTTAGGCACCCATTAATCTGACTGGGTAGTTTATTAATTAGATTATGCGTAGACGAACCTTCGAGCCACCTTCGAGAGAAATTCTAGGCAGATCGCACCTTGGAACGCCTAAGCGGAGCGCCTAGTCGTCTAGGCGGCCTTGTTTTAGAACACTAAGTGCCCGTTTGGGATTGATTATTTTGGAGCTAAAAGCGCTTTTTGATTAAAATTAAAATATTTGTAAAAAATATTAAAAAATATTTTGACATCCAAAATCACTTTAAGTGATTATTTTAATAATCACTAATCTAGTGCTTTTTCAAAAAGTAATTTTAAGAGTCTAAAATATTATTATGAATCTAAAATCACTTTAAGTGATTATTTTGAAAAGCAATCCCAAACGGGCACTAAGTATAAGTAAGATAAAGATAGATTATGTATACAGAGAGAAAGTTTGTAACAATTATTTACGTTGATGAAAACGTTTTTAATAAAGAAAATAATTGAAAGTTTTTAATAACTAGATACTTTCATCATCGTTCATGTCAGTCTAAAAGGTCCTCTAGGGACCAAGAGAGAGGTGATGCAGATTCCAGTAACGAGTCACTTTTGATAAACTATACTTCACAAGTCAATCAGTATACTTATACTTGTGCAGATAGGAATGGTTTTGCCTTCCTCAATCAAACTTCTCTTTTTGCATCATCTATCATTTTCTTAAGATCGAAGGTGCCAATTTTTGTTAAAGAAATTCAGCACCACAGATACTAATTAATTTACTCTCTTAACACATTACAAGTAATCCTCTTTTTGTCAAAGAGATAATTAATATTTCAAGTATCTATTAAATTGGATAAATTCAAGACAATTCAACTATCATTGGAAAAATTCAACTTCACCAGCAGTTTCTCGGCATAACAACTTTGCATCAATCGCTAATTGCCGACTTTTAACAAACACTAATCCAGTTTTTCTATGTGTAGATGTTGGCATATACGACATAGCTTCCTCTTCTCGACCTAATAAAAGAGCTTCCCTAGCAGGTACCACATTCTCATACCAAAACTCTCGTAAAATCCCATATATCAATTCCCAATACTCACGTTCTCTATTTACACGAAAAATCGTGCTACCATTTGGTGTCCAACAATATAAATCAACCCAATCTCTATCCATTATCTCCATTTGACCTTGTATTTGCGGCATATAATAATGTGGCATGACTTTCCAAGGCGACCCTTTTTCTGGCTTTCCTTTATTATAAGGGCACTTCACTTCAAGAATTCCACCTCCCGGAAAGCATCCGAGAAGACCATCTGGTGAGGCACCAAGCCAATCAAATCTATCTTCTGCATGAACCGCAAATCCATAAGCACTCACATCTTGACCTGTGATGGTTTCATACCGTTCGATTGCTACAGATTCGTTAAGAACACCCCAATCCATGGCACTTCTTGCGGAACTTTCGATTACTTTATCGTCAAATGAAAATACCTTTTCTTGCCAGAGATCATATCTACGTGTACCTTTCCAGAATCCAAGTGCAGTGCTGAAAGTGCTTGTGGTTAATTTGTCCTTGCGTAAAGCAAACCATTCGGGTGAGCGTTGAGGTGCATCTGATGGAGAGAGATGAGCTGTCACTTGCAATACGGATGGGCAAAGGATGTGTTTGCTAGTTGTTGAGATAAGAGGTGATGGACACGTTGAATAGACTCTTACATTACATATTCGAATTGGTTTTCTCTGGTTAAGTGGGATCCCTGATAAAGGAATGCTGGAGAATCTACTGATGCAGGTTTTGGTCATTCCAAAACTTACACCTATCAGCTGAGTTAACTAAACTTGGTCTTGATACCCTACAAAGTTCAACCCACAATACAGCTTCAATTTTAATGATTAGAGTTGGAAAGGAGGATTTTCGCAACTAGAACTTGTGAGATTTGTGGCCAAGATGATAACTTTAGCATTACATCAATCTCTAATTACATAGAATAGCAATACCCAACAAAAATATTCAATTAAGCATACAAAAGTAACTCCAGACCAATAAAGCTAAAGTTTCCATTTTCTAATTCAATATCAACAAATATGCAATTTGTAAGACGATTAAATAAATTAATCTCAAAATACGCTATATATGAATATGGAAACAGATAATATAGATATTACTTGCAAGTATTATACCTGAAAATGGTGGTAGTTAATGAAGGAGGTTTAAGACGACCTGATCAGGGGCGGATCCATGTAGGGCCCAGGGGGGGCTCAAGCCCCCCCTGAACCCGTAAAATTTATGATACGTTACTGTAATTTTGTCTCGGAAAATAATTATCCTCCTCTGAACATTTATTTAAAAAGTGAATGCACTAAAGAATGTAAAAGTGATTGTGTCATAGTGGTTTAGTATTTTTACAAATTAGAATACAATATAGAGGTTACGGGTTCGAATCATGGCATTTACTTTATTTTTTTCCCCAAATATACATATATTAGAAAATTATTTCCAAAATAAATTTTGAATTTGATGATAGTATTACTTAGTAATTTATTATTTATATTAATCTAATGAATTTATAATGTTTAATTTTTTATAAATGATTTATTTCTCATATTTATAAATTAGAATATTAAAATAACATATGGTATATTAATATAATACTAACGATACTATATAAATTTAGTGTATATAATGGTGTTGGTTTACATATTTTTTGGGTAGTTAGGAACGGGTAAACTCATCAATTTGAGAGACGATGAACGTAATGGTGTTCGGTTTTCATATTTGCATTTTAATCTTTCTCGTTATGTGTTTATGTATCTTATTTTTACTTTAAAAAATTTCAGAAAAAAAGTTGATCCCCTAACATCTTTATATTTCAAGCCCCCCCTCAATTTATCTTCTGGATCCGCCCCTGGACCTGATGAAGAGATAAAATACGCCGAGAAGTTAATTTGCTATGTATAATGAGGGGTTGGGGTTTAAGCATTTTTTCTGCTTCTTTTGATTGTACGTTGCCTATCTTCTCCATTACACTCCATTTTTTCAATTCTTTGTGGGCCCAATAAAGAAAGGAAGGACAGAAAAATAGACCCAAACGATACGGCAATACTTTAGAAGCAGGAAAAGCCCAATACCATAACATGCCAACAAAAAGTCCAACCCACTACTGCCCGAACTCGTAAAACAGGCGGCCAGAAAAATCTAAGTGGTGAGTTGTATTTGGAAAATTCTTCCATCTATATGGGATAAATAAGATGGTCTTATATTTTTTATTATCAAATATATAAATACAAATATCCTATTAAGTTGGTAGAATGAAGTTGTTTTTAATCCAAAAATTATTAAACCATTACTTTATAATTACTCATGGACGGAAGTCAGGTGGGAGAAAGGGAGGTCTTTGTTGGTGGTTGTTAGTGTAGTACGTAGTAAAAATAAAAAATTACTCCTAGGTTAATTTTTTTTAAACAATAATTTAATTATATAATATAAAAATACTAGGGATCACCCGTGTCTGAGGGCACTAAGAAATTTTTTAACAATAGGAATGAGAATGGAATAGAACAGTTATAGGTAATCTATTCGTCTAAATAAGTTACATACTTTTTTTATTCGAGATTATATTTAAATTATGTAGAATCGACTAAAATAACTTTAGGTAGGTCATTTCAGAAGCATAAAGTTGATTAGTAGCGATAAAATCACCTATTTGAATCATTTATTCAGATTAAAGTTTCCAAAGAACCAAAGTCCATATTAGAGGACTGCCGAGAATAATTGATGATAGAAAAGTTTTAGAATCTCAAGAACCAGTGCTAAATTTTTTATGCAATATATATGAAGGTACAAAGGTCATGTATTAATATTTTTTTTTCTAGACTTATTAATTTTCTACAGCTTCTCATAGAAAACTATAACACCATATGTTTCAATTGCATATAGGGATGGCAGTGGTTACGATTTTAATCCGAAATCGACGGATTACTGAACCGAATAAAAACCGATTATGTAACCGTGGTTAAATCAGTTAGGGTTTGGTTTTAAAAAGTGAAACCGATGGTTAAAACCGTTAGGTTATGGTTTTAGATTAAAAAAAATCCGAAAAGCCAAAAATCCGTTATATATGATTTTATTTTACCTATTAAAGGCTAAAATCCATGTATTTTTATATTTTGAAGTCCATCTTTTTTATATATATATATATATTTTTTTTAATTACCAAAAGGCCAAAAGTCTCATCCCAACTATAGATAAGGATGAAAATGGTTATGGTTTAAAATCAAAATCGATGAAAATTTGATTATGCAACCATGGATAAAACCGTTAGGTTATGGTTCTGAAAAATGTAACCGATGGTTAAATCCTTTAGGTTAAAATTTCAGATAAAAATAAAACCGAATAACCGAAAACCCGTTTATTATCATCTACTTTTGTATATTTTATAGTAATATAGATAAAAAAGTATTTTCATATCTCAAAACTAAAATTTAAATATTAGAAATAAAAAAAACGTTATTTAATTAAAGATCAACATAATATTTTATATATTTGAGATTTTTCATGTATTTGTGATCTTGTTTCAATATTTTCAATATATTTAGAGAGTTATAGTTTGACATGTCACAAGAGCGAGGCAAGGTTAGGAATCCTACTGCGAGAGGGACCCCTCGCGAGCCTGGTTATGGTTAATATCCGAAAAACCGTTTAAAAAACCAAATCCGAATTATTCGGATATGGTTTTGAAAAGTAAGTCCGATGGTTAAATCCGTTAGGGTTTGGTTTTTGATAAATTAAATGGATATGGACATGGTTTTAATTTTTTTTGCAATAATCCGATCAGTTGCCATCCCTAATTGCATACGATAGTAAAAAATATTTATTATGGAGGAACTCGAATAACTTGTTGCAACAAACATGCTACATGACCCTGGTGCACCTGCTAATATATGCACCTCAATTAGCTAATTCTATTAAAGTTTCACCATAATAAATGAGCTTTCTATTTATTACAAATGCATTTAATTATCTAAATACAATTAACAGTTGTTACAAAACTTAAAATTATCTCTTATTACATTTCATATATTTATAAAAGTACGATGAAACATAACTATAAAATTTATAAATTTAAATTAATGATATTTAAATTATCACGTCATGAAAGATAATATTTGTGACCCAAAAAAAATAACACTCATTTATGAATTAATATTTATGAAAAATAACGCAATTTATTTATTTTCATGACACCTATATAAGGTGGTCAATTAGTGGAATGCATTAATGGTATGTGATGGTACAAAAGTGAAAACAAGACTCCACTTTTTTCAACTCTATGTTTTTTCAGATTTGAGATTTTCACTTTCTACATATTTGGAAACTATCAATCATGGTATTTGTCTTTGAACATTTTTTTTTAAACAATAAAAAAATCTTTTGATATGAATATTTGTAGAAATGTTTGGAAAAATTTATTTGAAAGAAAATATTATTATAAATTCAAATTTTTTTGTATTATCTATATTCAATTTGAATTCAGATCTAAATTTTCTATATGCAACTCAATTTTTTTATAAAAAATCTAAGATTTAGTAATTTTTTTAATTTATCATACTCATCGAGTATAAAATTACCTCTATTTTTTCTAGAATAAAACTGCAAATGTAGCATTGAAAATAGCATAATTATTGCAATCTTTTTTCTTAACTTATCAATTATAATAATTAATATATTGCTAATTTATTTGTTAAGTATTTAATTATAAAAATTTACTTTAGATGATACACATTTGTGTCTTTATCATAGTAGCTATGTGTATATTTAATAATCTTTTGAACTCCAATATATAATTTGTAATTTTAAAATTGTAACGATATGCGAAATAAATTTAAGAATAATTTGGACTACCTTCAATGAAATAAAATGATAAATATTCACTTAAATTCATTGTTAACCGATAATCCATATTTTAAAAAATCGTTACTATTCGTAAACTGCTAATCTATCAAATCCATCCACATATATTATTTAAAAGGAATCAATATATGATTATATTCTAACATCTTATAGAAAAAATTATATTCCAATTCAAACCTTATATTATGAAACAAACTTCTTGTCAGTTTTGTAGAGTTAAATATAATCAGAGGTAGATCTATGTTTTTTTTATCAAAAGATAAATCTATATTCATGTAAATCAGAAAAAGAAATACCATGTATTATTAAAAAAAGTTATATGTGCCTTAAGTTAATCGTGTTCTTTCATGTCAGAAAAAATAAACTCATATTCTTATGCACAAAAAGTAAAACAGAGTCTTAGTAAATTTTTATTAAAATAGTAGACGAATGCTAGTTTTAATAAAAAAAAAATCTTATATCAGCTATTTGTGTATCCGACAAAAAAACCACATGTGTCTAGATAACAGACAAACCAAACAGTTATAATAGATAAATTAAAAAATAGCAATGATTAAAGCTTTGAAGAAGAGTCACTAACTAACTTTATATCTAGTACTTGAAAATACCGAAAAAGGCTAATGTCCTGATTTACTCTTTATATCTAGCCTGAAGCCCTTGTTTGGAAATTAAATAGAGAGTTTACAAATTATATCCATATTTCGATCCGCTTCAAGAGTTTTTGTACAAAAATTAAAAATTTATCTTTAAGTAAAACATATAATAATAATAGACATTCTAAATTATCAATAAAAAATTCCAGAATACAATACAGTGATATGCAATATAATCTAAAAATAAGTTATCCAACATACTGTTTGTGTTCATAATATTGCAATATTGAAGAGGTAGAAAAAAACTGTTTTATGGTAGATAAATGCAACCCTTGTTTTGCAAATTATATGCTTATTCTGATCCCGCTTCAAGAGTTACTAATATATTGACTAATACATGATTAATAACAAATATAAAGTTACTAATATATTAGAAATTAAAAGAGAAAGTCACTGACAAGCCATTGCATAATTATGCATTATGAAATTATCAAGACACATAAGCATCTTATTTATGACTCATATGAATAAGAAGCGACCAAACAAAACTTTTGTTTATTTATGTTCTGAAACCTTATTTAAAATTTGTAAATTATAAAAATGTATATAAGTGATAGTAATTATATATATGATTATTAAAATTAAGAATAAGAACTAATAGAAATGTTTGGTAATAACAAACTTTGTCGAATTCAAGGTATGACATCCATGGCACTTCAATTCCTGCTAATGTTTTTCTCCAAAATTATACTTTACAATAGTGTAGATTAATTTTTTTTGACTTAGCACTGGTGTAGTGTAATTCTTTTTTTTTATTAAGGTATTTGGTGGTTGAGGAGGAAGTAGTGGGTGATAGTAGTGGGGTGTGACTTATTATGGTTACAATACATGTGGTAAGATCTAGATCATTGGAGATGCCATATATTTTTGCTCTAGTTAAATCTTGACCGTTATTTGACTATCGACTTGTCCCACATAATATAGATATAAGGAGGTTATTTTTTACTGGGTTTTGAAGACACTTCTATAAAAATATACACTCTCAACTAATTTTTTTTTTTTACTAAAAGCCAAAAATAAGATATAACATTAAATGTTAATTTATATTTGATTCTCCTATCCGTTATACTCCCTTTGTATTTCTTTTTCTATATATATAGTAATTTATTCATTTACTTTTTAAATCCTAAAATACTTTTTCTCTTTATAGCGCAAAATAAGCTACTTACCCAATGTGTATCTCGTAATGTATTCTAACCACCCCAAACTCAAGTTCAAAGGATGATGGTCTTAAGGAGTTGTAATTAAAGTGTGTGTTGTCTAGATGAGTCCTATAATCTAAGTTGTATGACTTATATCGTGGTTTATAACGTGACCGAGAAGGAGTTGTTAGTTGTGGTATACGTTTCTGATAAGTTTCATTCTTGGGACAAAAGTTATCGTATACACGAATCATTCGGCAATCAAATACCTTATGGAGAAAAATGACGCAAAGCCACGTCTTATTAGATGGGTATCGTTGATACAAGAATTTGACTTGTAGATTCAAGATCGAAAAGGAAGAGATAATTAAATTGTTGATCATTTGTCTTGTCTCGAAAAGTCTACAGTCAACACTAGACAAAAAATGATCAATGAGGTGTTCCTTGATGAATAAATCTTTGCACTGAATAAGGTTATTGTTCCTTGGTATGCAGATATAGTGAAACTCATAGTGAGTGGAACATTCCCCACCATGAGTGTAATCTACAACAGCGCAAAAGGTTGATTCACTGAACAAAGCAATGTTTATGGGATGATCGATACCTATTCAAGGTACGCATTGATCAGATGATTAAAAGACGTGTTCAGGAAATGGAGATCCACAAGATTATTGCCAATTGTCATGACTCGCCATATAGGTTCACTTCAAGGGAGATATAAACCGCAACAAAAGTTCTTCAATCTGGATTCTTTTTGGCCTACCATTCACAAAGATTGCCATGTATATGTACAAAGTTGCAAGAGATGCCCATTTATTGGTAATATATCAAAAAGAGAGGAGATGTCACTAAATAATGTGTTAAAAGTGGAGATCTTTGATGTTTGTGCATATATTTCATGTGGCCATTCATTCCATCTAATGGGTATCTTTACATTTTGCTAGCAGTAGACTATGTTTCCAAGTGGGTGGAAGTTGTGGTGACACTGAGGAACAATGGCAAGAGAGTGGTTTCGTTTCTCAAAGCAAACACATGTTCAAGACACGATACGCCACGAGTTCTAATCAGTGATAAAGGTACCCGCTTCATCAATGCATAGTTGAAGTTTTTCTTCGCAAGTTGAAGTCGAGACATCGTATGTATACCAGCTATCATCCACAAATAAATGGTCAAGAAGAGCTCTTTAACCGAGAGAACAAAACAATTCTTGAGAAGACGGTGAATAAGATGCGAAAAGGTTGGTCAACGAAGCTTTATCATACTCTCTGGCTTATAGAAACAACTTTCGAAACACCATCGGGGGCATCTCCATATTGCATGGTCTACAACAAGGCATGTCATATTCCTTTCGAGCTTGAAGCTCGAGCTTACTAGGCTATAAAAGCTTTGTATCTAGATGAGCAATTGGAGGGTAAGCAAATAATGATGCAGTTGAATGAGTTGGATAAATTCTGTTTCCATGCTTATGATAACATGCTTCTCTACAAAGAGAAAACAAATAATTGGCATGACAAGCAAATCCACATGAAGAAGTTTGAGATAGGGCAACTAGTTCTCCTATACAATTCAAGATTCTTAAACTATATGGGTAAACTTAAGTCCCATTGGGCAGGACCATATATAGTTATGAAAGTCAAACCTAATTGAGCAATAGAGATTGATCATCTGCTCGATCACCAAACATTCATGGTAAACTGTAAACAATTTAATATTTACCATGAGAGTAGATACATGACGAGAGGGGAGGCCGTGTATCTCCTCGAAGCCGAGTAACCCGAGATAACACGTCAAACTTCACCGACGTTAAACAAAAATGATCTTGGGAGACATACCATGTTTAATATGATTTAGTAGTTTACTTATTAGTTCTAATGTGTATTATCTAGATTTTATGTGTATTAATGTATATTAAAGTTAATTGTAGAGGAAGTACATTGTTTTCGTTATGCTAAAAACAAAAAACGGAGATGAGAACAATGAATACCAACCCCTAACTCAAAAGTGAGTCGTGTCCCCACGACTCAAACAAACTTGGAATAAAATAAAATTAAAACGAATTCACACTAACACATAATCAATGATAGAGAGAGATCAGGACACATTACTCGACATGCGACTGATCCATCTGATGTCTCCTCATTTGTGATAGTAAAATACACTCTTGAGACATCATTTTAGGCTTATTTATTAGTCTATAGGTTGATTTTAGCTTAGTTTAGTGCACTTTCCTATTTTGAGTCTTGATTTAGTAACATAATATTTTTAGAGCATATTGGGTTTAATTGTTTATTTAGTGTGAAGCTTTAAAGATAATTATGGAGATTAATTAGAGTCCAAGTCAAAGACTACAACTTATGGAAAGAGATATGCATGGAAATTGGAGATAGAAGGAAACTGAGTTCAATTAGGAAAAGGAAAAGTTGCCTAAATCTGGGATTCTGCAGAACACGTCTAAAGATTGGTGTTTTTACCTAAGAAATAGGCCGAATTTGGTAATTTCCTTCTAATGGTCCTAGATAATTCTGTTGCGATTCTTTTGGTATCTTGTGGAGCAAAATCCGACCAATAACAAAGAAGTTATGACCAAAACAACGCAGCAGTGTTTATCTTACGAATTTGGGTTGGGCCAGGAGCCCATTACTTGAAGTTATCTCCAAGAAACGAATTAGGTCAACATCTAACCTATAAATACAGCCTCTTAACACTCTTAAATCATCCTTGGCCAGACCCTAAGGCCAAGAGGAAGCTGCAACACAAAAGAAGAAGTCTGGAAGGAGCTGTGCAACAACTATGTCTCCTTCAACCTCTTATTTTGTAATTCTTTCTTCTTCTTTTCTTTGTATGAACTAATTCTCTTAGCTTAGGTTTTGCATATGTATAATCTATGAATTCTAATTCTTCTATCTAAGTTCTTTGGGAATTGTATGTTTTAATCTGATATTAGCTACTTACCTGTATATTTGATTATGTGTTTTGATTTAATGATTGTTTTCCTTGCTAGTGCACGAGTATAGGATTACCTTAATAGTAGTTAGATGGTCACCTTGTAAGGGTGTTTAACTATTGAACCACCACATAACGTCTAGTGTCGATAGCAGTTCTGACAAAACATACTTCTAACTAGATAGTCATTAAGGTTTGTTTTAACCACCATATCACCAAGATTGCAGTATTTGCTTAGGGCCTTAGTGGCGTTTGATAACCCTATTTTAAATCACTTCTTGGTTGTGCCGTTGCCCCCTTAGTCGCTCTCAAGGTCTAAGGTAGTGGAATTTAGAATCCTGACTAAGTATACCAAGAGCTAATCTTCTCCCTTATGAATTAGATCTAATAGATAGAATTAGAAGGATTAGTGCATACTAGTAAAACCTAAGTTATATCTTTCATACTATCTTCTTTTCTTTCCTGTTATTTATTTTATTGTCTTTAGTTTATTAGTTTAGTTTATTTATTTAAAAACAAAATAAATATTTATCTATCTCTTCTTTCTACTTGCGTATTATCTTATCTATCTTTAATATCCGCACTTGATAATTTGCATAAGTTCTCTCTAACTTTCGTCAGTCCCTGAGGAACGAATCTTCTTATCATTAAAACTTGCATACGTCATGTAATACTTGCAGTACCGTGTTAGTTTAGGGTGTGTATTTGCACTTATTTTATACATCTTTTTATCACACCTTAGGCCACACTAAGTTTTTGGCGCCGCTGCTGGGGACTACATCGTTAGTCCTTGTGCAATTATCTTGTGCTTTTATTTTAGTTAGTTCTATTTTACGTTTTTCTTTTTAGTTTTTGTCTTTACAGATTCTTTTTAGGCGAGAGCAGATTTATTAGGAGATAAAGGTTTCGTGTTATTAGATCCTGAAGACGCTAATTCATGACGGAATCTCTAAGGCTCAAGGAGTTGAGCCGACAACTTGAGGAATTACGAGAACTAGCTCAGAGGAATCTAGTACATACATCACCTTCATGTCCTAGTTGTGGAGCAAGAGATCACTCGTGGGGACATTGCATGAACAATCCAGCCTCAATTTCCTTCATGCCATATCGAAGAGACCATTATTATGATGGTTATTATCAATCTCAAGGAAATTACGCTGACTATCAACCCCTACAGAGCTACAATTGGGTCGGAAATCAATAGACGTATCATCATGATAACCATTATTATGATGATTATTATCAACCACGACCACAATCTTACTATCCTCCACAACCTATCTATCAAGAAGCTCCTATTTATAATGAAGCTCATCAAGAACCACCTCCTTATTCAATGCAGCAAACTACACAAGAACAACCTTCGAGTTTGAATTCAAGTTTGGCTCGACTGATGCAAACACTTGATAATATAGAGAGTCGCCAGCAAGAATCCCAAGACTTGCAGAATGCGCTTATGGAGAGGTTGCAGAGAATGTCACAAATGATGAATGAAACTCAAATCCCTGCAGAAAGGCAACTCCGAAGTGATACTACTGCTCCAGAAAACAAAGTTTGTCATGCAGATGAATTAGAAAGTGGAAAACAACTATCTCCACCAAGACCAGAACCAGAATCAGTCCCTATTCCAGATCAGAGGGGGGAGGAAGCAACAGAAGATAAGGTCGAAGAGGTAGTTGAACAAAAAAGTGTCCAAGAGAAGACACCAGAAAAGAAAGAGAGCCCGGTGGTAACCAACACATGTCCTCCTCCACCATTCCCTTCACGTGTCAGAAAGGACAATTACCTAGAATTCAAGAACTTCGTTGACACGGTGAACAAGTTTATGATCAGCAGCCCGTTTGTAGAAGCTCTCACAAGAATGTCAAAATACGGTCAATTCATGAAGGACATTCTTTCTAACAAACGAAGATTCGAGATGAATGGATTACCAGAGGAGTGTAATGCTACACTTGGAATTGAGTTACCACCTATTCCCACGAAATCTTGGATGGCACCATCCATGATCATTAAGAATCGAGCTGAAAAGTTCGTGGGAATTAAAGGCAAAGGGTGGAAATTTCGTCATCCTTAATCGAGGTAACACGTCTAACTTTGAAAGACGTTAAACAAAAGTGTTGTACGGGAGACAACCCGTAATTTCTTTTATGTTTTTACGTTTTTGGTTTTTTAATTTATATTTAGTTTAGTTAATTTTAGTTGATATTGCATATTTGAGGAAGGTATTAGTGTTTTTGGTGTGTAGGAATTGGAGAAATAGAGTTAGGGAACGCGAGGAAATTTTTTGGAGCAAAGAAAAAATCCACGGACTACCCTCCGGTACACCGCGCCATAGTCCGCGAGGTCAAAACCCGTACCACGGGGTGAGTACCACGGGTATTTTGACGGAGTAGCTACAGATACCGCGGGGTACCCTCCGGTGCACCGAACCCTAATCCGCGAGCCAAAAACGCGTACCACGGGGTCCTACCACGGGTTTAGGTCAGTGAGCAAAAATTTTGGAGCATCAGATGTGGCGGTGTATCGGACCCTTTGCGCAGTATACCGCCCACACTCGCTGTGTCAAAAAAAAAAAAAAAAAAAAAAAAAAAAAAAAAACAATTTGACACAATCTGAGAAAACTTCGGCAAGTGATATCTTTGCGCTCGGGTATCGGAATCAGGTGATTTTTGAGCCTAAAGTGCATAACTTTTCGAGATCTAGTTGATGGGGAGGTTTTTGCCACGTGCGGTACACCGGACCTCAGCCGCGGTGCACCGCGTGGTCAAAAACCCGTACTACGGGTTGCTACCGCGGGTTTTATCCAGAAACGAAAAAAAAAAAAAAAAAAAAAATAGCTGATGGGTCCGGTATACCGGACCCTATACCGCGCCATGCACCGCACAAACACGTGCCACGGGGTCCTACCACGGGTTTTTTGACGTAGGAGGCGCGGTATACCCCGCGGTACACCCCATGGTCCGCAGGGGTAGTCCGCAGCGCCGCAAGAGAGAGAAAAACCTACGGGATTTGATTATAAAGGAGGTATTAAGCTTTTAGTTCCGAATTTTATAAACCCAAACCCTCTTTTTCTTCTCCACAACTCTCCCAACTCCATTAGAGCTCATAAAAACCTTCACCAATCATCAAAACACTACCCAATTACCATGAAAACACATCCAATTCATTCTCCACATCATTACAAGGAAGATTCAACCATCTATATCATACCAAAACACCTTGAATCCAAGAATCAAAAGCTCAAATTTCAATAATTCATCCTACAATTTCTTAAATCCAAGCCAATCCATGAAGAATCCATCTTACCCACATAGAGAATCATCATCAAATCACCTTTCCTAACCCAATTTAAGCTTGTACAACCAATAATCAAGAGTTTCAAATTTCAAGAGTGGTTAAAGCTTTGAGTTGGGGGTCAATTGAGATGATTAAGAGAACATGAACATTATCTACTGTATGGGAGATGAAGAAATCAAGGTAGTGGATCTAATTGAGAAGAAATCAAGTGAGAAAAGTCCTAGTTCCAATTCAAAGGGTAAAACAAGTCAAGAGAAGAGAGGTTAGCATGCTGTGTTGATGAGCAAAAAGATTCCAACTTTAGTGAAGAAGACAACACAACCTCTACAAATCAAAGACCTTATACCCAGAAGAAATAGAGAAAGCTTCAATGGCCATGATAGCTTCTCCGAAGCAACAATTAAAGGAACTACCTTTTTCTTATGAGAAAGTATTTGAAGAAGAAGTTGAAGGTGAATACATGAAGGTTCATGGGGATTTGGAATGCTTTGGGTTGTTTGTGAATTGTATTTTGTGAAGAGAAGAAGAAGATGTGGCACATTTGATCTATGAGGAGGTGATACGAATCTTCGATCTCTCCCATGACGTTATTTAATGCAATATCCTATTATGATCACGTGTCCTGAACAAAAAGGGAATAAGAAGTTGGGAGAAGAAAATACATTAGAGTTAATCCAAGTATCGTCTAGGCGAGGTAAAAGCCTCGAAGAGTATGTTTTCTTTCTTCCCTACCATTTCTTTATGTGCAATATGTATGCTAATTTTAAATATTATTTTTCTTGAGTCTTTTTCGAGTCGTGGGGACACGGCTCATTTTTTAGTTGGGGGTGGGGATTCGTTGTCCTCATCTTCCTTTTTGTTTTTGCATAAAATTTAAAATTTTTGGGTTGAATTAGGCATAGAATATGTTGAATGTACCTATTTGAGCATGATTTTATTAAGTTAATGATAGTAAGTAGTATGTTTTTGAAAGATGCAACAAAATTGTCTAGATGCATGTATGAAAACAGGAAATAAAGGATAGAAAAGTTAATGAGCAATGCTAAGAAGTACGTTGAAACTTAGGAATAGTTATTTGGTGTGTAGAACGTGAGGTTTAAAATTAGTTGAAAACCCACTTATCTATGAACTAGTAGTAAAAAAGTAACAAAATCTGGTAGTTAGAAGAATGAATAAGGCGGTTCTTTCATGATTAAAACACTTGAAGCCTTTATACTTTCTCACCCTTTTATTTGATTATTGTTATTTATCCGTCTTAGCCCCTCTGAGCCTTTCTAAAGCCTTTATTACACCACATTATAATCCATACCCTTAGTTTTTAGGACTTATCTATATGACCCGCACTCGAATCGCAAAACCTGAGACAACTCGTTTTAGAGCTTGAGTTTGGGGTGGTGGGTTTCATCATTCGGAAACATTGGGATTTGGAATTATCTTTGTGATTTTATTGATGATGAAATTGTTATTATTGTAACCCTTTGTCGGGGTAATAGTGAATGAAAAAGAAGCTACGAGCTAATTTTGCCAACAAGGGCATAAAAAGAAAAAGAATATATATATATGAAAAAAAGAAAATAGTGTGATATCTCGAACATCAAAAAGAGAATCATAGCTATACAAAAAAATTGATATGAAAAGAATATATATTCGGACCGGCAAAGTGGATTTTATATATCATCAAAGGTTTTAAATTGAGATTATTGGGGATGCACATTAAAAGCATCAATAAATTGGGTTGAGTGAGAACATCTTCGAGTGAAAACTCAAGCTCTAGGGCGATTCGTTGATGGCTAGTGAGGAGAGAGCCAAAAGCTCACTTTTCATTATCCAAATATACCACACCCGTCCTTAAGCCAAGTTATGACCAAAGACCTTAGGATTTCTAACTACTAGATGGAGAAACAATTGAGCTATTAGGTGGTAGGTAAGTGGACCATTGGATGCTGTATTTGGGACCTATGAACAACCTATAGCCATTATCCTGAACTAAGTTATCATCCTCTCCTTTTGGCATTGCGAAATTAATCTTAACTTGAATTTATGGATTGTTGATTACATGTATATTAAGCATATTTGTGCATTATTTCTTGAGCATTACTACATGAGACTTTTTAGATATTTTGCTCTAGGATCATTCATTGTGTTCTGTTCCTATTCTCCTCCTACTTCTTCTTCTTGACTACCCTACTGTTCTTTACTTTTATTGTATCGGGACGATACAACTTTGAGTTGGGGGTCTTGATGTCTCCTCATTTGTGATAGTAAAATACACTCTTGAGACATCATTTTAGGCTTATTTATTAGTCTATAGGTTGATTTTAGCTTAGTTTAGTGCACTTTCCTATTTTGAGTCTTGATTTAGTAACATAATATTTTTAGAGCATATTGGGTTTAATTGTTTATTTAGTGTGAAGCTTTAAAGATAATTATGGAGATTAATTAGAGTCCAAGTCAAAGACTACAACTTATGGAAAGAGATATGCATGGAAATTGGAGATAGAAGGAAACTGAGTTCAATTAGGAAAAGGAAAAGCTGCCTAAATCTGGGATTCTGCAGAACACGTCTAAAGATTGGTGTTTTTACCTAAGAAATAGGCCGAATTTGGTAATTTCCTTCTAATGGTCCTAGATAATTCTGTTGCGATTCTTTTGGTATCTTGTGGAGCAAAATCCGACCAATAACAAAGAAGTTATGACCAAAACAACGCAGCAGTGTTTATCTTACGAATTTGGGTTGGGCCAGGAGCCCATTACTTGAAGTTATCTCCAAGAAACGAATTAGGTCAACATCTAACCTATAAATACAGCCTCTTAACACTCTTAAATCATCCTTGGCCAGACCCTAAGGCCAAGAGGAAGCTGCAACACAAGAGAAGAAGTCTGGAAGGAGCTGTGCAACAACTATGTCTCCTTCAACCTCTTATTTTGTAATTCTTTCTTCTTCTTTTCTTTGTATGAACTAATTCTCTTAGCTTAGGTTTTGCATATGTATAATCTATGAATTCTAATTCTTCTATCTAAGTTCTTTGGGAATTATATGTTTTAATCTGATATTAGCTACTTACCTGTATATTTGATTATGTGTTTTGATTTAATGATTGTTTTCCTTGCTAGTGCACGAGTATAGGATTACCTTAATAGTAGTTAGATGGTCACCTTGTAAGGGTGTTTAACTATTGAACCACCACATAACGTCTAGTGTCGATAGCAGTTCTGACAAAACATACTTCTAACTAGATAGTCATTAAGGTTTGTTTTAACCACCATATCACCAAGATTGCAGTATTTGCTTAGGGCCTTAGTGGCGTTTGATAACCCTATTTTAAATCACTTCTTGGTTGTGCCGTTGCCCCCTTAGTCGCTCTCAAGGTCTAAGGTAGTGGAATTTAGAATCTTGACTAAGTATACCAAGAGCTAATCTTCTCCCTTATGAATTAGATCTAATAGATAGAATTAGAAGGATTAGTGCATACTAGTAAAACCTAAGTTATATCTTTCATACTATCTTCTTTTCTTTTCTGTTATTTATTTTATTGTCTTTAGTTTATTAGTTTAGTTTATTTATTTAAAAACAAAATAAATATTTATCTATCTCTTCTTTCTACTTGCGTATTATCTTATCTATCTTTAATATCCGCACTTGATAATTTGCATAAGTTCTCTCTAACTTTCGTCAGTCCCTGAGGAACGAATCTTCTTATCATTAAAACTTGCATACGTCCTGTAATACTTGCAGTACCGTGTTAGTTTAGGGTGTGTATTTGCACTTATTTTATACATCTTTTTATCACACCTTAGGCCACACTACCATCCAAATCGTGATCAACATATCGCTTTGATTCTTTCACAGACATATAGAGGATATTGTCTACTTTTGTGTCTAACCTTGATTGGCGATCGATGATGTTGAATTCCTTTGCCTCTATGTTATCCGAATTTGTGAATATCATCCTCTCACATATATGTATCTTGAATTTGTCGCTTATTGGTCCCATTTGCAAAATTGTTGATGAGCCATGATTGTTGTCTAATGGTGTTTTTTTCTTTGGTTAGGCCGTTAAACTCCTTTTAGTAATGTTTTCTCGCGGTTGAGTAGGTACCTTGGGCTTCAGTTTCTTCTCATACGGCTTATCAATGAGGATTGCTTGTCTTTTAGTTGCCCAAAGGAAATCTTTCTTCTTCCCCATGCCTTCTATCTTCATCATAAAAGTCAACACATTCGTTCTTCTTGTCATCTCAACTAACCCACAACTTAAAGATAGACCAAGTATAATGTTTTCCTTGGATTATGATATGGTTTGTGTTCTTTGAGTTGATGTGTATAGGAGGATATTTAGTATTGTATGTATGGTTATGTATGAAGTATATCAAAATTGCTTTGTTCCAGATACACCCCTTAAGGCGTCGGCCCAAGATTGGATGACTGCGGGGTTCTACCAAACTCGTTGGGAGACTGTTGGACATTCGGTGTGTGGTATGATTAGATCTACTGTTGAGGAGGAACATTTTCCTAGGGAAGTTCTCAAAACATTCATTCACCTTATCCCCAAATCGGAAAATCCAGAATATATTCCAGACTTTAGGCCGATTAGTCATTAGTGTGAGCTACAAATTATGTACGAAGGCTTTGTGAATCACTTAAGGCCTATACTTTCGGAGCCAATAGGCCCTTTCCAGAATAGTTTCCTCTCAATAAGATCCACAATCTATAATGTAGTGTTAGTAAGTGAGATTGACTATCGTTTACGTCATGTTAAGGGGAAGAAGCGCTACATGGAGATCAAGATAGATTTGGCAAAGGCGTATGATAGGATAAGTTGGGATTTCATTCGAGAGTCACTCGTATGACTATGAATTCCATGTAATTGGGTTTCCTTGATTTTAAATATCATGGAGGAATATGACTTTAAAGTGTTATGGAATGGTTCTCACATGGATATGTTTTTACCCATGAGAGGGATTATACATGGGGCCCGCTATCTCTATATATTTTAGCTATTATTATGGAAAGATTCTCGATCCTCATTCAGCGCCTGGTGGAGGAGGGTTCATGGAAGGTGGTCCGTCTTGATTCAAGGGGATTCCTTTATCTCATATCTTTTTTGCAGATGATTTAATTCTTTTTTTCGAAAGTATCTTATCAAAATTTTGACCTTGTGCAGGAAGCGTCGGATGCATTTGGCCTTAGTGCGGGACAAGAATTAACAAACAAAAGTCTTTGATATACTTTTCTAAGAATGTGGATATATAGCTAGTAAATAATATCACGAACCGAAGTGGATACAACCGTGGCAAAGGATTGGGTAAGTATTTAAGAGTCCCGATCTTGTCCGGGAGGAGGCAAACAATGGACTTAGAGGTAAACTTGCTGGATGGAAGGGTAAGTCATTCTCCTTGACGGGTCGAATCACTTTAGCTCAGTTAATTCTGAGTGTTATGCCTATATATAATGCATGGGGAGAAGATACCTGGGTATATTTGTGAGGAACTTGACCGAATAGTTTGCGATTTTATTTGGGGTTCGGGAGAGGAGCGAAGGAAAATTGGTTGGGTAGCTTGGGAAAAGGTGTGTAGTCATATGAGCCAAGGGTGTTTAGGGTTTTGGATGGCAGGGGATATGAATAGAGCTCTTCTAGGAAAACTTGTTTGGAAACTAATACACGACGATTCAACTCTGTGGGTGGTAGCGCTTCGACAAAAATATATTAAGAATATTGTTCTTCATTACTCAGTGAAACCTTATGGGTCACAGGTTTGTTGAGCCATCGTGAAGGTATTTTTGTAGTTAGGCGGGGATCCCAATGCTGGTGAAGAATGGCGCCAGTATTGCGATTTGGTTAGACGTTTAGATTGGGGAAGAGCCTCTTTCAACTTATGTTATAGGTCCGATTGGGAAAGATAAGATCACTAGTAGAGTGTGCGATTTTGTGAAAGAAATGGATCATGGGATTGGGACAAAGTCAAAAGCTTATTGCCAATACAAAAACTTCATGAAATCGTAAGGATTAGAGTATCAGGGAATAATGGGTGAAAAAGATATATTATCTTATCAAAATGAATTAATTAGGGTATATACATTGAAATCAGCCTTCAAAGAAGTGGTTACCCCTGATTTAGGTGAAGTGATGGATTGGGGAAGGATTTGGAAGTCGGGGTCCCGCAAAAAATTAGGTTATTAATTTGGAAGGCGGTGCAAAAGAGGTTAGCCACGAGCCAGAATTTGGTGATGCAAGGTATGGATATTTCTAGCATATGTCCATGGTGTGAAATAGACGAAGAAAGTGCTCCCCATTTATTCCGCGACTGCAAAAAGGCAAAAAAATTTGTGGGAACTTGTGAAAAAAGAAATTCAGTATGGCTGGTCTAATGGAAGCGGTTTGTACATGGGATGTCCGACTTTGAAACCAAGCTTGGTGGATTGGAGGACTCGGCGGCTGGAATCGAATCAAATAGAGGATCCATCATGGCCATTATCTAATGAGGGCTCTGCGATACAGAGAGGTAATCAAAGGTTTACTGTACCTGCAAATAACTATTGAACATGGACCTGTAGCGGCAATTACGAAGAATTGAATAACAACCTGGGGTTAGAACCTAGGCTTTACAGTGACACCATATTTTTGTTGGGAATTACAGCGGGGAGCGGGTATGGCAATCAACATAGTGAGAATAGGATTTTGACAGGTTTGCGAGGAGATGGTCCGACACAAGAAAGATCCCAGAACCTCTTAGGAGAGGTTTACAAGGTCATGGAGACAAGGCTTGGTGGAATAGGAATCTTGGAGCCAAAGAGTTTTTTGATGGGATAAAGTGGGAGATATTTTTTGCATCGGTTATTAACGTCATATGGCTTGAAAGGAATGAAGTTATATTTAAACGGGGATTCTTTTTCTATAGGAGAAATAATAATTAAGAAGGTGAACAGCGGGGCAATTGAATATGGGAAAATCCGAGAAGATAAGAAATCATGTGGAGTGGATCAGATGGTCCGAACCGAATAGGGGATATACACTTAACACGGAGGGTAGCTTCAACGAACCTTCAGGCAAAGGTGGGGCCGCAGGGTTATTAAGATATGGAGAATGGAATTGGGCAAAGGCTTTTTACATGAACTTAGAGTGTTCTTTGGTAGTAGTAACCGAGTTGATTGCGATATATGAAGGCATCAATATGGCACTAGGGTGGGGAGTCCAAGAATTAATTGTGGAGGTCAACTCAAAGGAGGTAGTGAGCGCAGTTAGACAACTGAGGGGGAAAGAGGTCCAGCATTATCTTGGGTTAATAAGATTTGCAGGGTTTTTGGTAACAATGGTGGTTTCAAGATTAGACACATGTATAGAGAAGCTAATTCGAGTGCAGATTTATTAACATTACATTACACTTGAAGATTCTCCGAATGTGGCGTTGAAAGTACTCAATAAAGACACACTTGCATGGAAGACTCTGAGAAGGGTCTACACGAGCGATTTTAATGATGTTGTAATCATGTAATGAGTACCTTTTAATCCGGTCTTACGACCTCCGTTGTATTGAAAAAATAATCTTGCAATTAAGTAAACTAAATAGCTCAAACACAACAAATCAACAAAATCAAACTCTTAAATAAGTTTAGCATATAGCATCTGTCAGTTTGCTTTATTTATGGAACCTTTCCAATCTATAATCATTACCTAGTATAATTTTATAATATATGTAAAATAACTAGCTCAAACATCATACATTACCAAAAACAAACTATTAAACAAGTTTAGCATATAGGCAGGGGCGGATCCAGAAGATAAATTGAGGGGGGGTTCAGTATATGGGAGTTCGGAGGTCAACGTTTCCTGAATTATTTAAGGTAAAAATAGGATACATAAATGTATAACTAGTAATGTCGAAATGAAAATATGAGAATCCAACACCATTACATTTCTCGTCTCTTTAATAGATGAGATTAGCCCTCCGAAAGAATATGTAAACTAACATCATCATACTTAACTTATATACTACCATTAGAATTATATTGATTTAAAATAAAATTATTAAGTATTACTATTTTCAAACTCAAAATCGATACTTGTATAAAAGAATTTCAATATTTAATAAGTTGGTCTTATGATAATTGGCGGATTTATAACTTAAAATTACTATATTAAAGCACATGGATTTTTTTTTATAAAGTTAAATCATGTTGTAATTTTTTTTAAAACACTATTATATTTGAAAAAAGATAAACCAAATGCTAAGTTCACCTCTATTCTATTCTAAAATGTATAAAGATATTAAACCACTAAGCCAGAATGACTTATTTGTCTTTTAAAGCATGCAAGTTTTACATAAATATTTAGAGAGTTTAATTATTTTCGAAAGATAATTATATTTATGTATGATAAAATTTACGGGTTCAGGGGGAGGGGCTTAAGCCCCCCCTGGGCCTATATAAGATACTCCCCTGCATATAGGACTTGTCCCACTTGATTTGTTTATGGACCTTTCCCATATGTAATAATATACTATCATAATTTTTGCAATTTACCTAACCTATAGAGTTCAAACTGATATATTATCAACAAATAATCAACAATTTAGCTACATAATCTGCAATGTTATGAACTTTATAACCAAATTATTATTACTGTAACATTTAAACACTTCATACATTAAGATGAAACTATGTTTAGTATCTATTTATCCCATTTATTATGATTAAACCAGTAAAAATTGTAACATATAAAGTTACTTTAAACATAATTATCTAAAATATATATATAAATTATACATACGGAATCACATAAAATCATTTCATTATATTTTACAATAAAAACATCTAAACCTTCAAAATCTAACATACCAACAATTTTTTAGTTTTTCTAACTAAAATTGCATGCATTGACCATAATATATAATTATCCCCTTAATACTCACTACATTGAATAAAGGAACCAGGTATTTCAGAAATATTTGAAATTTTTATTTTCTTACTTTTGTTTGCCGAAAGTAAACCTTTAAACATATCATAATTGTTGCTTCATTTTGATTTCCATTTCAATAGTTTTGATTATCCCTCGTTTTCTCTTTGATTTCACTTTTTTGCTTCGATTTGTTCTTCAGCAGAGTATTTTTTGTTTTATTTTGTTTATGTTATTCAACGTTTTAATGAACTAATGAATGAGACCATTGGTTAAACTTCAAAAAAAATCTAGGTTCTAATAATCCCGTGTGATGCACGAGTCGCAATTCAAGTAAACAAAATTTATAAAAAAAAATAAAATTGTAATTTTGCTATCTTAGTCCGAAAAAATGTATCTCAAATTTTTTATATTACAATGTTTTTTTAGGAAAAAAATAATAAAAGACACGTAAAATAGTAAAAAAAAAAATACATACATATATATATAATATAAAATGACACATGGTAAAAATCAAGAGACACATGACAAAATCAACTATCTATTATTTTTTTGTATATTATATTGATAATTAATGATTTTATTGAATATTAAATTTAAGATATTTGCTAATTATGTTCATAACCTAACAAATCATGTCTTAAGAAGTTTAGCACAAAAGTTTGGATGAATAAGATTCAAAATATCATTTTAAACTTATAATAAAATAATGGGTGATTTCCTTATAGAGTCCATAAGTAATCAGTGATTGCCCATCAGGTCCAGCCCACCGCAAATGACAAACTTGCCCCTAGTTACCCATTAATTGGAGATTTGTTACCAAAACTAAAACACTAAAATCATGCAATCAGTTAAAAATTAAAACAAAGAAATTAAAACAAACAAAAATCGCTAAAATCATGCAATCAATCAAATCAATAACCCAAAAAAATTACAATCGGTAACTAATAAAATTCAAATGCAGCAACTGATGAAAAACTTGAAACTTTTGTTCAAATGGACGATGGTGGGTTGTCCACTAAACTCGATGGGTAATGCTTTGTAATATCGATGGTGTGAATGTTGAAGTCGTTGGGTTAGCAAAAACTGGTGCAGACTATGAAGGTGGGAATGAAGATGATGGGTAATGCTTTGTAATATCGATGGTGTGAATGTCGAGTTCGGTGGGTTAGCCTTTAGTGCTGTCGTCTATTGGTAGCGGGTTATGTGTATGATATTGATGGGTTGCATTTTAAAACTAATGGGTTACGGTGGGTCGGATGTCAGGCGCTGATGGTCAGAGTTTGGATCAAGAGGGGCGGCGTGAATGGAGTTTGGTGGTAGTCGGTGTTGAAGGAAGAACGATGGTGCATGGGTCGGCTTCGATGGAGAAGAACGGGAGGTTGGGTGCTGCTTGTTGTTGTCACTGTGTATCTTTTCGGCGGTGGCTGATGGTCGGAGTTTGGATCAAGAGGGGCGGCGTGAATGGAGTTTGGTGGTGGTCGGCGTGAATAGAGTTTCTAACGTACCTTGCATAAACTTTCTGATGAATATCGTGGTGTGTATTGCTGGATGTGAGAAGCAGTATTTTGTGTATGAGAATAAGTTTGTTAAATCATTAAAAGATGTTTACCGTAATAAGAAGTAATATTTAAGGGATTTAAATCAATTAGCAAATAATAAGGAGATGGTTACATGCGAGAATCAAGGAAGTCTTTGATATGATCTGATCATGTTCAGGGGCATCGATGGTATATTAAAGTATCATCTGGACCTATATGGGTTGAATTGAGGGGTTGGACCTGTTAGGGGTGTATAGTTGGGTTGGTGGACTTAATTGGCTAAAAACTCTAAAATAAAAATGAAAAGATAAAAATAAATATACAACTAAAAACGTTAAAAATTTTCTAAACTAAAAATGTAAAGAAAAAAATAAAAATTGAAATATAATTAAACATAAAACCTAAAAATCTCTTTGTTATAGCATTCGTAGAAAAAGAAAATCTATTCCTACCAAGCGATTCTCCTTCATATGCCGCCATAACATTTTCCACCATCATCATCAACATGGCTGGGCCATCAAAAATTGAAGAACCCAATTAAGGTAAACAAAAATTATTTTTTACCATTGAAATTTAGAAAAAAATGATTTAATTTTATAATTTTTCAGAATTATCTGGTTTAAGTAGAAATTATTATATTTTAATAGAGTAATGCTGGGTATCACCTAAAAAGATATCACCTAAACATTACTCATGATGTGACGGTTAGGTGGTCTAATCTTAGATTTTCTTTTTTCTAGATTTACTTTTTATCTCTCTTCCATAATTGGTTCATCTAACCGTCACATCATGGATGATGTTTAAGTGATATCTTTTTGAATAATATTCAGCATTACTCATTTTAATAAGGGTGCAAAGACGTATATATAGTGATGATGCTGAATCGCGGCTGGTTTGAGTAGTAGGCCCACCAATTAATGAGCACATTAGCGAAAAAAAGAAACAAGTATTTTGGATTCTAGATTTATAATAACTCACTAAATTATGTCGTCTAGCCTAATAATTTTCTGGAGTTATGATCTTCGTCTAGTCTATGCTGAACTTTATAAAGAAGGTTTGTTGAGTTTTGAATCTTTTGGATTAATCATTTAATTAAATTTTAGCATGGGATCAAAATCTTATTAATTAATTAAATGAAACAAAGGTATTATGAAAATATTTTATTCTTGAAATACTATGTGATTTATATTAGAAATTGCAGATGTATTTTGATTTTGAATATAAATTATCTCAATTCCTATATCTTTTTAATTCATAGAAAACTGACCTTTTTATTAACGGAATAGAAAACGACTCTACATATAAGCTTAGCTACATTGATACTTCGTAAGACTAGTTAGTTAGTGCCCTTGAAAGAAAGAAACGTGAGGGGCTCCTGATAGTGATATATAGCTACATTAGGGTTGTAAAATTGGAGGCCGGCTTTAAATGCATTTGTGTAGGTGGAAGTTGTAATGTAATCTATATATGCCTGTGTCCATGCAGACTGTGTTAGAAATTCGAGAGTAGGGTACCCTTCTTGTGCATGTTATTTAATCTATGTCTCTTTCCTACAGTTCTAGATATTTTGAGGACCAAATGATTATCACAACCAAAATTAGTGTCATAATATTACTCGTATGAATTAGTACATAATTCTTAATGTTCGAATTTGTTTGAATACATGACAGCAGGGGGTCGGAATGGGACGAGGTTTCCTAATACAAGACATCTTCCCCGCTACACGAGGATATGACCGTAACTCAGACCGGGAAAAGAATAGGATATGACCGTAAGAAATTAATTCGTTGGAAATTGAAATCTCTTTTTTTCTTTTCTCTTTTGACGAAAGGAAATTGGAATCTCGATCATAAGGGTGTTGTAACTTAAACAATGATGAGTATATTTGCAAGGACATTTAGGACTATGTACTGCAGGTGGACTGGCGATCTTTGACAAAAAAAAAAAAAAAAAAACTATGTACTGCAGATGAGTATATATATTATTGAAATGTATAGGGATTAATTTATGAATATTTTTTTTAGTCAAAGCAGCTTATATAAATTGAATTAAAAGATTACAAAAAAATGTATAGATAAAAAACACAACGATAAACTAAAACAAAAAACAAACTACAATAACAAAAGAGGGTGCGAGGTAAACTCAAGCAGCAGATGAATCAGTTTCAAATGTGCCATCGAAGTAGCAGGCGGGGATCACTGAGAGTCAAGGGACCATGACCAATAAGAAAGATAATCTCAAGCCTTGGAGAGAAGGGTAGAAGATTGACTACCATTTCAATGATAAACGGAATAGGCAACTCAAAGGCCGAGGCGACAGTTGCGGAGCCGAAAATCTTGGTAATCCTCTGATCAAAGGAGATATCACTAGCCCAAGTGATAAAAACGGATCTCGAGACTGGACGGGCCGAAAGAGTAACCACGTACCCAAAAGACAAAGACAAAACCTGCTTCTCCACCCAATCCAAACGAGCGCAAGCCAAAGCAATCAAACAAAAGAAATCTGAACACAAAAAACTCCAAATGAACGCCAAACACTCAAAGTTTCTCAAGTCAAATTCCATTCGATGAAAACATGTGGCCAAAGGGGAATCACTACCAACGAAAGAGGGGATCCAATATGAGCAGGATAAACAACACAAGAACGGAAAAAACCACCCTTTAAGCCATTCTAACCAAGGATAGGTCAAACTAACCAACCAGAGAAAAATCAAGCAGAGGAAATGTCGAGTGAACGGAAAACACCCTGATCTCCAAAGGACGAGAACCAGTGATAAAGTTACAATAACCCATAGTGTATCACCACAATCCCTTTGAGAATAAGCATTAAAGAAGTGGCGCAAAAAACCAAACCACCACCGTAACCTCACCAAGACAGTATCCAGCCTACTAAGCGAGAATAACTCTGTGAAAAACGAACTCAGAAACCCCTCCAACAGCAAAAGCGACACAACCAACAGTACGTCTCCCCCTGAACAGCTTCAGAAACCCAAAACCAAAGGATAATTCTCCCATAAAAATTGGAAAAACCAGGTTCGTGACTCCAGAACCTACCTCTGCAGCCCTGAAGGTCTGAACCCAGCAAACCCACAAGGCCAAGAAGAAAGGAAAAAGAGCACAAAATAGAAGTAGAGAAACCAGCCTTTTGTAACGGGTCTACGAGAAGGAGAAGATTATCCAAAGGGCCTGAAAATGGGCCAAAGCAGGATGAAGCGAGGGGCTGATCTTGGAAGTTGAAGGATGGGTCGTAGTCACAGCCACTGTGAGAATCAGATCCGAAGAAGGAGAGATAATTTTGTGGTGGTAAAGCAAGATCGGCTTCTGGGAGTGGATTCCGGCGATAGAGGAACGAGGATGGAGACTGGAAAATAAAAGCGACATGGAAGGGATGAAAAAGGAAGCAAAAATAAAGAGAATGGGGGGCCTCCATCACCAGCAAAAGGCCACCGGTGATGGAGGCGTGATTAGGTTATTAAAGAAAAATGTTTCGCGTTTTGGTTGAGAGAGGAGAGAGGCCACTTAGAGACGTTTACTCACCTCTCTCATAATCCATGAATCTTGGAGACTAGTTTAATTACACATAAAGAGATGAAGTGGAAATTATTTTTTTAAACACCACAAACAAACTGATAGATGATAAAATATTATAATAATTTTAAATATAAGAAAAACCACATAATGGAAAAAAATTAAATAACAAATGATCATTGACCAACAATTCATAAAGCCATTGATGACACCAGGAGTCTTCAAAACAAAAATATCTCTTCCCCAACTTTGGACCGGACGGCTCAGCAAGTAAAATAGCAAGTGGTACATGATCGGAGTGTCTACGCGACAGATGTCTCACTCTTGTATCCCCGGATGTATCAGTCCAGTATTGGTTTTCGTAGACTCTATCCAAACGGTTGAGAACTCTTAACCCCATTCCATGAATGGCTCCAAGTAAATTTGGGTTCCTTAAATCCTAAATCAACCACCCACATTGATCACGCGTTGTGCCCACCACATCCCCCTTATAGTCTTCTGGTTTTCCTATTCAATTGAAATCTCCAAAAACCAACCACGACTCTTTAACATGACTCGCATCTTCTACTAGCACATCCCGCAGGTATTCCCTAATCCAATCTCTAGGGATCGTATACACTGCAGATAAAATCCAAGATACACATGTGTCTCTAGAAATGAGAACATTAATTACCTATTTAATAGCCGACAAAATTTGTACCGAGATATCCTCTTGACTCCAAAGAATCCAGATTCCACCAGAGAAGCCCACCGCATCCACTTTAATCGACTTCTCCATATGAAGAGCTTTGATTATATTGGTTGCTGACCCCGCCGCTTTCGTCTCCACTACAATAGCAAATATAGGTTTATGGAAAGCCTTAATATTGTTGAAAGCTCGCCTAAAACCGGCACTATTTGCACCTCTACAATTCCAAAAAATAATATTTACCGGGTGATTAGTCGCTGACCAACCCCCTGCTAGATGAACATTTGTATTAGTCATAAAAAAATGAAGGATAAAGAAAGGAAAACTAAAAAACCAAAAAAACCAAAACGAGCGAAGCCATGATACAGTGATCAGGAGTCATGGCCAAAACCATCCTCCTCACAATCCATCCCGGAAACAGTCGACAGACCACTGACATGTGCGGCAAAAAAGACATCGGCTGTTCTTGACCTCCAATTAACTGACACTTATTATGTTCTACATTCGTATGAGGTTCGATAATAACCCGCGAACCCGGATCCTCACTCTCTTGAATACCTCGGTCAGGGAAGGAACTACAGATGGCAGGAACTTTGTTTAATTTGATGACATTCTTGTCAGGAGGTTCCAAATGAGTAATAAGTTGTATCTTGCTTGAGGTAGCAGGTATACTTCTGATCAGCTGATCTCTATCGAAAAAAACAATAGAACCCAAATGTTGATCTGTTGTATGATTTTTCCTTGAAGTTTCCAATATTGCATTAAGGTACATGTCCTTTCCATTCGAATTACCAACGGTTAACAAAGTCTGATTTGCACTCTCAGAGACCAATTCATCATTCTCCGTTTTGCTAATCCGTATATCACCCATACAGACTCTAAATACGCAGCAGTTACCATACTATCTTGACCCAAACTAGCACCATCATGCATCTTATTTCGCCCATTATTAGCACGACTTTGTTGTCCAGATTTCTTGTCTTTTCCTTCCAATGAAGCTAAAGTTCTATCTAAATTGTCCCTCCCATTCTTACCTTTTTCCTCCTTTCTCTTTTTGGCATTGGACCCACTAGGTCCCCATCAGAGACCTTTTGGTTCCCCGTGTTAAAAACCCCACCCTCCAAGCTATGCGATAGAGAGTCAATCACCACGTAACGAGGAGTGACAAGTTCCCTTTCAGAAATTGTTGAAACATTGTTCTTCTTACATCGAATCCTTACCGTCCCCACTAGTTCACTAACTTCCTCACCACGATGATCAGTTCCACTAGTATCCCTAATCTCAAAAGAATTAAGTACCTCATATCTTGACCCCTTCGCACGCTCTACCGCTGGTATCATCTTCTTTTTACTCGGAGAAGTGGTCCTTTTTTTTTACCTATGTAGCCACCCTTCTATGTTGTTTGTAGTCTACCCTCCATTATTGTTGTGTGGTCGACCTCTACCCCTATCTACGGCCATCCACTCCCCGTACAATACTTTTGGATCAAATAGAATGTTGCTCGTTTCACCCCTACCTTACTCGGCGCATCCTTACTATTGATAGTTGCTTCAGGAGCTTTTGGAACACCACGTTCCTCTTTCAAATGCCCAAATTTTCTACATTTAAAACATATAAGATGCAACCCCTCATATTCAACTTTTTGTAGGTTCTCTTGGATTCGAACAATTGATATAAGAGGTTTATCTAGTTCGATTTCTACCGCTATACGTGCAAAATTACCTATCGCACGCGTCTTGGTTACTAGATCCACTCGGAACATTTTCTCAGTGATATTGCCTACGACGTGAGTACCTTTTTGTATAATTGATCAAGGGCAAACCCGGAAACCTAACCCAAACAATCATTTTTAGTACAAGCGATTCTTGGGGGAAAAATTAAGGGTCCCATGCACGCACAATAAGGTATCGATCTAATATCATCCATGGTCCCCCACCAAATGCCATATCATAGTCCTCCCGATTATAAAATTTTACCATAAAGCACCCAAACCCGACTTCGACAAGATCTAAATGAGCTTTCGGGGCCCAAATCTGACTAAGCTTAGTAGACAAGTATTTAAAGCCAATATTGTAGCCAAGGAGACGTATTATTTGAGATTGTTTCCATACCTTACATCCTTTAAGTTTTTGTTCCGCAGATCTTACCAATTGGGCGTAGGTGTCATCGTTAAACGGTATATCATCCTCCATAAGGGAATTGCCCAGAGTGTCCTTCTCTGCTTTTGGGATTGGTTGTGTCTGACTCCAATTCCCATCAACATTACCAGCCTTAGAAGATGGCAAGTCCACCCTTGAACAAACATCACTAGCAACTTCCTTATATGTTCTGACCTTTTCACCGACCACAACGCTCCCAGCAGGCGGCTCCCCAACACTCCCACTTTTGGCCACTGCAGCCTCACTAGTCTGGCCTGTACACGCAACAACAACACCTAAATTTGCATTAACAAGATCACTGATCTTACTAGTAGAAGGTTTCTTCTGATCAGTGTTGGTGCTAAAATCCTGTGATGGTAATAGCTTCTCTTGCGTCTCCACAATCGCCAAAGGTTCTACTTCCCTCCCCTCGAAATTACAGACGAACGTAGGATTCTTAATTTCATGTACCATTGTCATTGAATCTTCCAGGTTAGAGGGTGCCTCAGGTGGCCCATATTCTATGTTCAAGACGGCCAAATGATCACCAGCATGAATATCACTGTCTTCCCCAATAGTTAACGCTTTCCCGTGTCCCCCATTATTTATCGGTGACAATTCATCTCTATCTGAGTAATTAAGAGCTCGTTTAGGAACACGCTGCTTACTATCACGTTCTTCACCACTCAATACTGATATATTATGACTTTGCTCTGGTGGCTCATTAACGGGTTGTGAGAAGCGGCGCAGACGCTTCGTGGACAGCTTCTTCACACTGTGTGCTTTTTCCTCATTATTAACGATCTTTGCATTAGGGGTGGATGGAAGGATGAGATATCTTTCGAAGCTTGGCTATTACCTTCCATTTCTTGCCGCCACTAACCTCCGATGGATGGGCCGGTGGTAGCCGCCGTTGCTTGTTCATCCTAGTTACCGTTACACCCTAGGAAGGTAAGTTTCACCCTAGAAGGAAGGAAAAGATAAATATAAAAGGAAAAGAAGAAAAGGAAGGCTGGTTTATTAATTCAAATATTAAAGAACATAACAGTTGACCATGACATTAGCATCATGACGCCGCTGACATTATCGTCTTCCCAAAACTAAATCTAACTTTTTTTATTAGCACATAAACTTTGCCATCAAATAGTAACTATGTGATGCACTACACTAGGATCGATGATCTGGAAAAGATCGGTTATGCCATGGCCATGACAAAAACCTGAACTCCATAGGATTGCACTTTCGCCCCTTACCCCGTCACTCACAACCTAGACATGTGGACCCTCTCATGTCCATGGTCATTAAAGCTTGGAACCTACATGGCCATTAAAGCTCCACTGAACAGCTCTGTTTTGATGTCCATGGCCATTAAATCTCAAAACCACCATTTAAGATCGGAATTACCATGGTCGGATTTAGAGAGAGTGGGAGGGTTTGAGAGAATTTCTCATAATAGGTAGGGTTTATGGGTGGATTTATGTTTTATGGGGTCATAAGTAGATATACAAAGGGGTGTTTGGGGGATAAAATTTGAAGGTTTTTATTTTTATTTTTATTAGTTTAATTATTTTTTTCCTTCTTTGGAGAAAAATGTCATAAGTTAGGTTGTTTGGAACTTCAAGAGCCGTTAGGTAAAAATATCAAACTTATATCTACTAATTATAATATTTTTCTATATAGTTTAATGATACAATATTTATTATCTATATTAATATGTAAAATTTATTAGTATGTATGATGTAGGTCTTATTATCTTTGTCTACAAAAGGTCTTTTCAATAAAATGGAGGTCAAACAACCATGAAATAAACAACGTTACTCTACTCCATCTTTGTTCTCCCCTAAAGTATAAACCAAATATCACTCTCGGTGTCTTCCATCCATATTTGTCTTTTGTTAAGAATATCCATATCCCCATCAAGTAATATCTATATAAATCAAACTTGGAACTATTAGGGATCCCCATGTGCGTGTTAGTCCATCTGCGCATGTATTCACCTCTCAAAATATATTAGATATTTTAAAGGTCTCAATCCTATAAGAGTTTCCCAAATACTTGATATCCATATGGCTCATGGCCCTCTACTACCGACTGATCGCTTTAACATATTAAAAACCTCTTGGGAGTCCACTTTGACACTTAACTCATTGGCTCCAAGTCTCTTCGTAAGAAGCAGGCCCTCATGAAGTGCAAATAGTTCCGCTAACATCTGGGCCATGCCCACAACTTTTATTGGAAACCCTCATATCCATGCCCCATATGTGTCGCGAATTAGACCTCTGGAGCCCTAGGGGGTGTTTGTTTTCACTTAATGAGATCTTAATCTGGTTCATTAAAACACTGGATCAATAAGACAATTTGTTTTCCCTGACCAATTCAGATCTGGATGACTCTTAATTGATTTGTTTCATTAAGATTTCAAACTAAGGCGTTGGTTGTTTTTTAAAGTGATAAGTAATGAATGCCGAACGAACAAGTGAATATAACTTATTATGTTGAATGATTTAGACTTATGGGGTGTTTGTTTACACTTAAAGAAATCTTAATCAGGGTCATTAAGACACTAGATCAATAAGACAAATTGTTTTTCCAGCTCAATTCAGATCTGGATGGCTCTTAATTGATTTGTTTCATTAAAATTTCAAGTTAAGGTGTCGTTTGTTTTTTAAAGTGATAAGTAATGAATGCTGAATGAACATGTGAATATAACTTATGTTGTTATGAGACAGTGTTTGAATGATTCAGACTTATGTGTCCCTGATTTTTAAGTTATAAGTACTAAATGCTAAAATAACAGTTGAATATAACTTATTCAGTTAAGAAGCAGTGTCTAAGTGAATCAGACTTGACCTTAAATCTTAATGAAACATGCCAATTAAGAGCCATTCAGTCTTGAATTGGTCAGAAAAAATAAATTGTCTTATTAATAAGTGTCTTAATAAATCAAATTAAGATTTCATTAAGTGAAAACAAACAACCCTTAGTTTGAAATCTTAATGAAACAAACTAGTTAAGAGTCATTCAAATATAAATTGGTAAGAAAAAACAAACTATTTTATTGATCCAGTGTCTTCATGAACCAGATCATTATCTCATTAAAGCAAACAGATATCCCCTAAGCCTGATTCATCAGATACCGCCTCTTAACATAATACGTTATATTCACTCGTTTATTCAACATTCAGTACTTATCACTTAAAAAAACAAACAACACCTTAGTTTGAGATCTTAATGAAACGTACCAGTTAAGAGCTATTCAGATCTGAGATAGTTAGGAAAAAAACTGTCTTATTGATCCAGTGTTTTAATAAACCAGATTAAGATCTCATTAAAGCAAACAAATACCCCTAATTTTGATTCACTCAGACACTGTCTCTTAACATAATACGTTATATTCAACCGTTTATTCAATATTCAATATTCAATATTCAATATTCAATACTTATCACTTAAAAATAAACGACACCTTAGTTTGAAATTTTAATAAACAAACCAGTTAACAGTCGTTCAGATTTGAATTGATAAGAAAAAACAATATGTCTTACTGATTTAATATTTTAATAAACCAAATTAAAATCTCACTATAACAAACAAATGTATTTTAAATATGATTCATTTAAACACTATTTTTTAACCTAATAAGTTATATTTAACCATTTATTTAGAGATAATTATTTATCACTTCAAAAAAGAAAAAACAAACGACACCTTACTCCTAACGATTCAAGATGTGTTGTACTTATTACGAGTTTAATATGAGAAACTGTTTGGACAAAATAAAAACAAGATGTGTTGTACACATTTCAATTTTTTTTTGTCATTCAAAACCAATGTAAGAGTTAACAATAGCTATTACACATATTAAAAAGTACCATTCCAATCGTACTAACATACTCAGTATTTTAATATTGTCATATAAATCACCAATATTGTCATGTACTCTTTTTTTTGGGTTGGGTAAACGGTTGTATTAAAAATAAAACTGTACACTATACAAAGGAGTTACCTACCTAGGTCCGAAAGCTTAAGGTAGCAACAAAGAAGCAAAATACAACTAACTCATACTAAACTAATACAAGCTAGTTTCCCACACTCATCCATAAAAGAATGACGAGGGAACAAGGAAAATAATATGGAAAGTACACACATTTGATTTCCTTGGTAACTGTTTCTTGTGTCATCGAATCACCTCTCATAGTTAGGTGATTTCTCGCTTTCCAAATGCAATAAACGGTTGCTCCAAACCCGATTCTCCATGCCTTTCTCCTCCAATTTTCTCTAGCTTCAAACTTTTTAAGCCATTTCAAAGCACTAAGAATCGTAACTCTTTATTTAATCCTAGCCGTGATTTACTCTCATCTCAAATTGACCTTGCATAAGAACAATCGAAATAGAGATGCTTATTCGATTCGAAATCTTCCCCACACAACTCACAAAGCGGATCTAGCTCCATATAAGTAATTATATCCTTCGTTTTATGTCTTTCCCTTAATGTCATCCAAACAATAATAGCATGCTTAGGAAACACACTAGAATCCCAAATAATATTAGCCCAAGGTTTCACAAAAGTTTTACGATGAAATAAATCATATGGTTTTTTATATAAATCATAAAACTCTTTAGTAGATACCTCATATGTTGGTTGACTCGCATTTTCGGATGTAAACCACAAAGCCAAGATTTTTTCTCTTCCTTCTTCTTCTAAAGATCCTCGGATAATTTCCTTTTGTTCCCATACATTTTTCAAAAAAGGGGAATTACACTTTTTAGGATGCTATTCCTAAAAATCACAAGTATTAAAATACTCCCTATGAATCCACTTTATCCAAAGCGAGTCTTTGTTATCAACAATTTTCTAAAGCATTTTCAAAAATAATAGCAAATGCCACTCTTTGAAAAAGAAATTGTCCGTAATAGCTGGAATTAATACAACTCTACTATTTTGACCAAAAAAATAATTAATAATACAACTCTATTAACGCAAATGCTAGACTGTACTAGAAGTTAATAAACACATGGTCACAATAACTGCTCTTCAATGAACATTTTGATTGACAGTCTTTTTAACCCATACCAAAAATTAACTAATAAAGATTTAAAAGAATTATTTTAGGAATAAAATTTTATGCTTGACAGAATATTATAAGACCAAAAATTTCTACTAATCTCAATTTTTTTAATCAAATGATACATAAGGATATACGACATCTATATCCAATCAACACAAACCAAAATATTTTTTCAAAGAAATGACTTTTACCTAGTATATAATATGCCATATATATATATATTCCACCGTGATATATAACAATTCTTAAAACATTGAACATTTTAACGTTTGACAGTTACCAACAAAACTAAATAGAGGAATATCATGACTTTTATCTAGTATATATATAGGGGTTATGGTTGAAAACATCCTCCTTAAATTCTCTAATTGTTTTTTTATGCCTTGAATAATCTTATTTATAAAAAAATGCCTAATGAAATAATTATTTATAGAAAACATCCCTTTTATATTTTCTATACCTTTATTAATTCCATCACATGCGCGCGTCCGTGAAATTTTTTTAAAATTGTCATAACTAATTCAAAAAAAATCAGAAAATTTAAAAAAAAAATTTGAATAAATCTAATTAATATTTACGCCTATGAATTTTTTTGATTTTTTTTGAATTTTTTTGATTTTTTCGAATTTTTTTAATTTTTTTTTCGCAGACACGGAATTAAACATGGAATACCATGTTTTAAACCGTGAAATAAACATGGAATTCCATGTTTTAAACATGAAATTCCATGTTTCAAACATGAAATTCCATGTTTCAAACATGGAATTTCGTGTCTGCGAAAAAAAAAAATTAAAAAAATCAAAAAAAATCAAAAAATTCAGAAAATTCCGAAAAAAATCATAGACGTAAATATTAATTTGATTTATCCAAATATAATTTTTTTTGATTTTTTTGATTTTTTTTGAATTAGTTATGACGATTTTAAAAAAATTTCACGGACGCGCGCGCGTGTTTATTAGTTTTTTTCTTATTTTTTAATTGTTAATTATAAGGGGGCTGTTTTCAATAAATATTTTTTTCTAGGCACCTTTTTCTAAATAAGTTTTTTAATAGGCATCAATCAACAATTGGCTCATATATATATAATAAGCCATATATAATATATAGTAACAATTTTAAAGTATTGAACATTTTAACGTTTGACAGGTACCAACAAAACTAAATAAGAATATCATGAAGGGTAAAACTTTCCTGAAGTCCCTTATCTTTCCTCAAAGTGCGCGATCCGCCCTTGATCTTCATTTTTACCCTTTCTGGCCCTCCATCTCAATACTTTGTGACGCTGTTAGCCTTTTTTTCGTTTTTCTGTTAATTGACCGTTAATCAACACCACATGGCGCCAGGTCATCGCCACATAAGCTCCATGTCACCGCCAACTCAGTATTAGGTCTCAGCAATTCCAAGGCATTAATTTTTTTTTTGTTAAATCATTATATATATATTTTTAATTCGTTATTCTTCTTCTTCTTCAAATCAAAGAACCCAAAATTACCAAATCACTCGTTTATTCTTCTTCTTCTTCAAATCAAAGAACCCAAAATTAACAAACCACTCGATCGTTTCATTCTCCACCATCATCACCTTCCCACGCAAGTCGCTCCCTGAACAATGGAACCGCCGCCACTCATCACTTATCCACCATCATCAACCGGTTTGGATACGCCATTAAGGTAAAACAAAAAATCTCTTTTCACACTCACCTTCCCACACCAAGCCGCTCTCTGCACAAGCAAACCGCCACCACTCACGATGTCACAAGATTCTGAAACCTCTCTTTCACGAAAAACTAATGAATGTCAAAGTCCAATGGGTTAAACTACTGCTCTTCTTCGACGCGTCAAAACAGAATTAAACTTGGGGAGGTATTTATTCATTAATCAAACCTCTCAGTTGTAAAAATATAATTAGTTGTTAATCTCTAATAACTATATGCTTTGTTAATTCAGAAATGTGGTGATGATAAAGTCGAGCAAGGATACACGATATGCAATTGATTCCCTTGTGACTCACGATGGAACAAAATTCCTCTGCTGGGCGTTACCAAATCTCGCATCTTTCAAACATAAATTTGTAGCTGATGCATTTGAAAAGGTAAATGACTGACAAATTACATCGTAGGTCCCTGTATTATGTGATATAGACAAATATACCATCATATGGGTAGATCTGCAACATTAATGTATAATCCAGGGTATCATATGACTATTTTGCATAACTTAAGGATCAATATTGCACTTCATTCTAATTAACAACTAATGAAGTTGATAATCTCTTTTGGATTTACAGGTTGATGTAATAGGTATTGACGAATCACAATTCTTTGACGATCTTTACAATTTCTGCTACAAAGCTGCTGATCTAGATGGTGAAATCGTGAAAAGAATTTACGTTAAAGGGCGGATGCTGATCTTTATGTTAAATTTTGAAAGAATTTACGTGTGAAAAGAAAATTACTGAATTTAGTTATATGTTATTATGCAGGTCGAGTTGCGGAATTTGATACACCTAAACGGCTATTAGAAGATAAGTCTTCAATGTTTCTTAAGTTGGGTTTGGAATATTCTTCAAGATCAAGTACTTTAAATGTTTGGATGGGTATTTTAAATGTTTTTATTACACGGAAATGGGAAGAAGATGAGCTGCTGATTCCGCTTCTAATTTATACAGCAAACTTGAAGGACAAAATGAGCTTTGGTAAAGAAGCTTTATTTACATTGAGAAAGACAGATGACAAAAAAACAGTTCTTATTGGTGGTGCTGGGAAAAAGGATGTTCTTGTTCCTGAGGTGGTGGTTAATACTTCCGCTCTAGTTTCGTGAACGTGATTAGGTGTATTTGGTGATTAAACTAGGCTTTCCTTGTTTCTTGTTGACTGTATTGCTTAACTTGACTTGTTTTCATTGTGCAATTTATCTAATTATGTATATGAAAAGGAGATTTATGCTTCAATGATTAATCTGGGTGGTTATAAAATGTTTTTTTGTGACTGAACTTGATCTGTTTTTTCTTTGTATTCCCTCTTCAATGTTTAATGTTTTTTCTCTTTGGGCAATTGATAAGTTTTTAAATATAAGTCTACTGTTATCTAAATGAGGAAAGGAGGTTTACATTAAACTGGTGATTCAGTTTCTTCTTAGTACAAAGAGCTTAAATCCTCAGGAATCGATAAATAAAACTTAATTAATCGAGCAATTAAAAAGCATAAAATCCTCGAAAAGGTAATAAACTAGTAACAATCATAGATTAGATTATAGACGATGTTTAGGTTGTGAATAATTTACAGAAGGTAAAAGGAAAGAAGAAAAACCTGAGTTTTACCCATTTTCCCATATCAAAGGCAGCCTAGCAAGGGTTTAACTTATTTCCAACATAACATGTTGCACACCTCATCTAGAAATTACAAGTAAAATCAATGAACATCAAAAGTAAACCCACTAACTCCCATAAAGGGGAGATGAGGGCACAAATCATGGCATACAAGCCTACTCAATAAAAGCAAAATCTGTTTAATTTCCCCTAGAGTTTCAGTTGATATTGAATTGGCCCCAAACTTTTCTGTTAATTCTGGAGTTACCCCAAAAGTTTCATAAGTTTTCAAACCAGTCCCTGAGGTGAAAGGAAGCTTCGAAATTGCCACTTCATTAGCTGGTATCTTCGAAATTTCCGCTATAGTTTCAGTTAATATAGAAATTTTTCGAAACTTCTCCAGAACATTTCGCACCTGATCTATAGTCCATCTCACTAGCGGCACCCTAAGTTACTACATATTGCGGATTAGTCCCTGCGGAATTTTTATATGACTTCACTGTATCATTTTTTAGCTTGACTTGAAGTAGCAACATAAGATATACTATATACTTCATTTTTAACAGCTCCCTTTTCCTAGACCCTACTATATACTTCCACCTTACTTCAACACTGTTACAACAATCTTCAACTTCATTTATGAATCCCTTTCATTGATTCCTGAATTTCAAATTATATACATTTAATAACACACACTACCATAAAGATATACAAATAAACTATTTTTTTTCAGCTTAAATATATACCTCTGATGATTGATTTTGATCAAGAATCTTTGCTCTATAAATCATCTACTTGTGCAGGACATTAAGATTGTTCAGACAATGAGATAATTATAAGAATTTACTACTGAATTATTTATTTTCGAAAGTCATACCTCAGCAGCTGCCCCTACCATATACAATCCTGGAAAAGCATTCTGAAAACGAACAAATTACGCAATAATTAATGAAAATTTCTTTGCTCGATTTAAACAACTTAGCATCTGTAATCACCTCCTCTCGATCAAAGTACATACAACGCTTAAATATTACTCAATAAGTAATTCAATTTTTTTACCTTAATTTAGGTTCTTCTCCAAGCCGGTGCTGATGATGGTGGAGAAAGGTCACGAGTGGTGGCGGTTTGATTGTGCAGAGAGCGGCTTGGTGTGGGAAGGTGAGTGTGAAAAGATTTGTTTTTTTACCTAATCTTCAATTGTTGATGGCGTATTCAAACCGGTTGATGATGGTGGAGAAGTGATGAGTGGCGGCGGTTCCATTGTTCAGGGAGCGGCTTGAGTGGGAAGGTGATGATGGTGGAGAATGAAACGATCGAATGGTTTGTTAATTTTGGGTTCTTTGATTTGAAGAAGAAGAAGAATAAACGAGTGATTTGGTAAGGAATTTCTGAAATTTTTAACTAAATGGTGTGAAGAACACCAAGAACACGCACTACTATGTGTGTTTTGATTTTGTATGGAAGTGTTTTGATCCGTATAGACTTAGGGGGTGTCGGTGGGTGATTGGGTAAAAAGAAGTAAAAAGACGAATATGCCCCTTGCCACATCAGAATCAACCTAGCTGCATAGATGACGTCATGCGTAGTTGGCGGTGACATGGAGCTTATGTGGCGATGACCTGGCGCCATGTGGCGTTGACTAACGGTCAATTAACAGAAAAACGAAAAAAGGGCTAACGGCGTCACAAAGTATTGAGATGGAGGGCCGGAAAGGGTGAAAATGAAGATCGAGGGCGGATCGCGCACTTTGGGGAAAGATAAGGGGTTTCAGGAAGGCTTTACCCTATCATGAATAACGAAAAGTTACCTTTGGTTTGCTAAAGTGGTGGAGTGGAGCCACAGCTAAGGTAGTGGGACTATGGACTCCCTGAGTTTAAAAAAAAGTTATAATCTTTAAAAAATTAAAAAATATATATATAATATAATTGGTTTTCAGATTTTTGCTTGGTCCTCTAACTTTTACGAAATACCGTAATCTTTCCATAAAATATCTCATCTTTTTAAATTTCTTTTATAAATCATCTGTTAAGTATCACATTTGCTTAACCATAGTCTAATAAGCCCATAAAACCAATAATTTATCCACCACATACTCGCCTATTTAAATACATTAAGTTAATAATATAGTGTTTTGCAAAATATAGAAACTTTTAGAGGATTCTTTTAAAAATATAGGTACCTTTACGTACTCTTTGCAAAATATAGGGATGCATAGTGTAATTAACCAAAAAAAAATTCTGGGACGTTGCCCTCGAACCCCCTTGACCCCCTCGAACAAAAATCCTGGCTCCGTCCCTGGTTAGCTGGAATAATTTAAGAACAATTTTATGGTTCTACAAAGAACGCCACTTTTTTAGATAGCTATTTTTGTTTCTTCTAAAATCTTGCATTCATATATAAATAAAAGAGATAATTCTCAATTAATTACACTTCCACACTTTACATTCCAAAAAAAGGAAGGAGCAAATTACTTCATACTTACTCATAAATTATCAACTAAATTTCCAGTTAAACACATTGTCATATTTACCTTCCATTATTACCCTTATGTGATTTTTGTATTTTTGTATTTTTTATTTATTTTAATTATTTTTATTTTTTAACTTTCTTTTTAAAAAAAATCAGAGTTTTTTTCAAATTCTTTTTCAGTATTTTTTTTCCCGATTTTTTTTTAATTTTATTTTTTTAAAATCGAAATTTCGGGTTTCACAAATATGAATTTATGTATTCCTGTAAACTGTAACACATAAAGTCATAAAATCGATCTAAAGGATTCTCTTTTTTTTTTCTTTATTAATCGCATATACCCTATTTTTACTCGTTTTTAACTATCTTGATATATTATCTTTTTGTCCCACACTTTTTTGTTATTTTTGTGTGTTTATATTTTAGGGTTTTGTGTGTTCCAGGTCACACAAAACTTGATTTTGTTTATTCGAATTCTGTGTATTCTTAGAACACATAAATCTCAGAATTGTGTATTCTTAGAACGCACAAATATCAGATTTGTGTATTCATGGAACACACAAAACTCAAATTTATGTATTCATAGAACATATAAAACTTGAATTTATGTATTCTTGGAACATATAAAACTCGAATTTATGTATTTCTGGAACATATAAAGCTTGTGGATACTTTAAACCTGTAGATGGTCTAAAATTAAATATAGACGGAAGCTTCAATAAAGTAAAAGGTACCGCAGGTATTGGTGGGATCGTGAGGGATGAAAATGGTTCATGTATCACTGGTTTTTTAGGCTCGTGTCTGGTCGATTCTCCCCTGGTATCGAAGATGTTTGCCCTCCATTTTGGCCTAAGATGGGCTATAAATTCTGGTTACAAAGTGTTATACATTGAAACGAATTCAGAGGAGCTCTACGCGCTAGTGAAGGGCGGTGTGAGCTCTATTACACCTTATGGTTTGGACTCGAGGATGTTCCATGTGCTAGTGAAGGGCGGTGGGAACTCAAGTAGTCAATATGTTTCAATTGCGAGGGAATGCTGGACCATGCTGCACGATTTCCAAAGTTTGAATTAACCCATATAATCCATGAAGCAAATTTCTGTGTAGATAAGTTAGCAAAAGAGGGTGCAGCTATGAACACACAACCAATGACCTTTGAAGACCCCCCCCCCCCCAGAGTATCTGTGGAACTTTATTACGAGAGACATAAGTGAGCATGCAACTGCTAGAGTTGTATTAGAGTCTGAATAAGAACTTTTGTTCTCCTTGTAATTTATATGTTCATAACGGCTTTTTAAAAGTCTCTCATGTATGCAAAAAAAAACTTACCAAAGTAGTTTTTCAATAGACTGGGGCCTATTCTATCTAACATGATTGGCCCTTGCCAAAGTAGTTTTTTGCCAGGTCGCTCTACAATTGATAACGTGGTACTAGTTCGGGAGGTGGATCATAAGATGCGTCATCAAAGAGGAAAGAAAGGAATTATGGCTATTAAAATTGATCTCGCTAAAGCCTATGACAAGATTAGATGGGAGTTCATCGAAGACACGATCAGTCAATTTGGCTTCCCGGAGAAGTGGGTTGAGATCGTAATGTCCAGTATGAAGGAAAATAAGATGCGAGTACTTTGGAACGGAGAACCCCTGCCACCATTTACACCCCACCGTGGTATTCGGCAAAGGGGCCCTCTATCTCCCTATATTTTTGTTATGTGTATGGAAATATTATCGCTTCTAATTCAGGGGCTTTGCATCGAGGGGAAGTGGAAGAAAATTCAAGTTGGCCGGAATGGCCCTAAATTATCCCACTTATTTTTTGCAGACGATTTAATACTTTTTGGTGAAGCATCTTTGCTGCAGGCACAGGTGATACATGAAACCATGGATAGATTCTGTAAAGAGGCTGGACAGACCATTAGCGCTGAAAAGTCCCTGATTTATTTTTCAAAGAATGTCCTTATTCAAACGCAAAAGGATCTGGCCGAGGCTAGTGGGTTTTGCCATAGTGATTCGTTCTGTAATTATCTTGGGGTACCCATTCTATCGGGAAGATTGCCAAAGGGTTTCTATAAAGGCATAGTTGAGAAAGTGAGAAATAAATTATCGATGTGGAAGACAAAGACACTTTCATTCGCGGGTCGCGTTACGCTAGCTCAATCCATGTTGAATGCGATGTCTGTTTATCAAATGCAAGTGTTGAAGCTGCCAAAGTATGTTTGTAATGATATTGACAGAGTTGTTTGGGATTTTATTTGGGGTTCTACTAGGCTAGAGAGAAAAGTTCATTGGGTAGCGTGGGGTCAAGTGTGCAAGCCGAAGGTGAAGGGGGGCCTCGGAATAAGAAGTGCGGAAAAATACAACTTGGCCTTATTAGCAAAACTTGGATGGAAGATGCTTCAAAGTGAGCATCCGGTAGCGTGGATAGAATTACTTAAGAAGAAATATTTCAAGGATGGGGTGTTAAATTACATAAGAAATGGAAATGATTCAAGTGTGTGTAAAGCCATCTCGATCGGAATTGAGGTTATTCGGGAAGGTATTGAGGAGGTGAATGAGAAGGAGGGGACAAAGGTATTGTGGAAGCTTGAGAACTCGGGGCGTTTTACCGTGAAATCGGCATTTACGAAGTTGAATGAGAGCGAAGTTGAATCGTCATTCAATTGGGATTTGATTTGGAAGCTAAAATGCTCACACAAAATTAAATTATTCCTTTGGAAAGTTGTGCTAAATCGGGTTGGAACGGTGGAGAATCTATACGCTAGAAACATTGTTGACTCGAGGAGTTGCGGTGTTTGTGGATCTGAAAGGGAGGATCTTTTACATTTATTTTTAAATTGTAAAGTTGTTGTTAAAGTATGGGACTTACTTAGTTTACATGCAGGGTCAAGATACTCCTTTTCGGATGCGGCGTGGAGGGGAGACTCGCGTGATGCTGCTGCCGCTGCCATGTGGACTGGACCTGCCACCGATGAAGACCTGCTGCACCTGGACGTGGACCTACAACATGTGAGAGATGGACCGTTGCTGGAGCTGGACCGAGAAGACCTGCTGGCGCTAAACCGTGGATGGGAACAACAGCATTCAGCGCATATTGCTGCTACCAACCGAGAGCTGTGGAATTCAAAATGCTTCACTGTTATCACCAAGTGAAGCTACTGGAATTGACTTGCGAATTTCTGTAGCAAGGGAGCATTGGATCGAGGCCCACCTGAAATCTAAAGCACAGATTGGAGGCCTTGATTGGCCATTAGTTTTTGTGGCAACATTGTGGATCATATGGGTAACGCGAAACTCTCATTTTTACAAAGAATCGGTTAATGTCCCCCATATATTGGAACTCAAGCATGAAATTTTTTCTTTAGCTAAGAATTTTGTTCTAGCATGGGGAAAAAGTTTTGACGGGGGTGTAATAAAGGTGGCAAAAAATATAATGGTCAAATGGATCAAGCCTTCCATTGGGTTTAAATTGAATGTTGATGGTAGCTTTTTCCCCGCTAATGGGACCGCCGGAATTGGTGGTATATTAAGGGATAGACATGGCTCATGTATTGCTGGATTCATAGGTAATTGTGAAGCAGATTCTTCATTCTATTCGGAATTATTTGCTTTATACTTTGGACTGAAATGGGCTATCAATAAGGGCTTTACCTCGCTAAGTATTGAAACAGATTCAGAGGAGCTCCACGCGCTAGTGAAGGGCGGTGGGAGCTCAACTCATTATGAGATGGACTCGAGGAAGTTTCATGCGCTAGTGAAGGACGGAGGAAACTTAGGTAGTCACACTGTTTCAATTGTTTATGAATGTTGCGCATTACTAAGGCGCTACCCCTGCCTTGAAGTGAACCATATATTCAGGGAAGCGAATTTTTGCGCGGATAAGTTAGCTAAAGTGGGTGCGTCTACGAACACACAACCAATGGACTTTGAAGGGCCTCCTAGTTACCTAATGAAATTGATTATGAGAGATAGAAGTGAGCGAGCAACGCCTAGAGTTGTTTTAGTTTCTGAATAAGAACTATAGTTCTTCTTGTAATAATTTTTTCTTAACGGCTTTAAAGCCTCCGATGTATGCAAAAAAAAAAACTTACAAAAGTAACTAACTAATTAATTTAATGACATGTGTTTTGTTATAATAATCAATGGATGTGATGTGAATATTGGACCATCCAATATTGGATGAAAGTTTTACCCAAAAAAGAAGAAAAAATAGTGAAAAACAATAGATACATTTTTTTTAATTTTGAAAATATAAAATAAAAAAATGATACATTGATAAAACCTACAACCCATCTCTTCACACTCCTATTGAAATTTGGAACCAAAAAGATAAAGAAATCTCTTCACACTCACCTTCTCACCAAGCCGCTCTGCACCAGAAAACCGCCCCCACTAGTACACCATCAACCATCAAAGAACCCAAATTAAGGTGACAAAATAATTTTTACCAGACTCTAAAAAATTGAACTAATGAGATCGATAGTTGGCCTAGTGGTTAGGCTACTCCGCAGAGACCAAAAGGTCCTGGGATCGAATTTCATTGGAGTCAAAATGACTTTCAGTCCAAAGTGGCTCTCTCATGTACTCAAAAAAAAAATTGAATTAATTGTAACCTAATCTCATCATTTTTACAAATTTATAAAATTATCTCATTTAAGTATAATTACATTTAAGTATTATCACAGTTGTGACGTTATCATATTTTTAATAGAAATTTTACAGTACCCACCTTATACCTTATGACCGTGAGAAGCCTTTTACTGAGTCCCATAATTTGCGTGTGATTGTTGGAGTAAGCAATTTGGTCATATAATGTATCTTTTGAATTGTTTTGCAGTAAATATCAATTTGACTCAATTGCTGAACTTACCCCTTGTAATCTTAGTCCCTTAAAACAACCAATTCTGAACCAAAAATTCAGAATTTTCTTCGGTAAATTCTGAAATTCCGAATTCGGAATTCTTTTTCGCTTCTGAAAATTTTGGAATTGAAATAAAAAAATCTATTCTAAAAAAATCGGAAATTTTCCAAAAGAATCTTTTTCAGATTTGTTCCTTTCGATCTCCATGTCTAGGAGTGTAATGTGTGGGGAGGTGAGTGGGACATGACGGTTGGATCATGGATGGGTAGGTTGAGTAAGGGTATATTTACCACCTTCGTATAACATAGGAACTACTGCACAATAATTAGCCTAAATTAAATACTATTAAAGTTTAGGACGATTCGTCCATGTGAGTGAGATAGTTGTGATAGTTGTGGGAGTTAGCCTAATCAAGCAACCAACCAGAAGTCATTAAAGACAAACTATAATTATTCACAAGTGACCTCTACGCTTGGTCTAGATAAATAGACTTCCATTTCATATAAAGTTCACACCACCTCTTCCCAAAACAAAATACAGACCTAAATTACTCTACAACTACAAGTATAACACACAATGAAGAAACTTGAGTACTACTGCATATTAATAATATCAATAATGGTGTTTTTAGGTTTTGCAAAGTCAGATTTGGCTAAAGATAGAGCCCAATGTGCGAGTAATTTAGTAAGTTTAGCCACTTGTCTTCCATATGTTGGTGGAACTGCAAAACTTCCAACCCCGGATTGTTGCACGGGCCTGAAACAAGTGTTGAGTAAAAGTAGTGAATGCCTTTGCATCTTGGTCAGAGACAGGAATGATCCTAGCCTTGGCTTAAATATTAATGCTACACTTGCATTAAGTCTTCCTGATAAGTGCCATGCCCCTGCTAATGTCTCTGACTGCCCGGGTAAACATTAGTCTCATCCTAAATATATCATATTATGTAAATATATATATATATATATCCATGAGTGTATGTTAAATATCAGCAGAGCTTTATCGTATAATTGTAAATTTGTAATCGTTTGTTCCAGCTATCTTGCACTTGGCACCAAACTCACCAGATGCTAAGGTATTCGATGACTTTGCAAAGGCGGCAAAGCCAAGCATTGCCAATTCAACTGCTGAAGGTAATAGTTTATTTTATTTTTATCTAATATCAATATTACTTAAACATTCATGTTTAATTTACTAGTTTAGTTTCAAATAGATAAAAAAAACATAAGATTTTATGCTTAATTAAATTTTCGTTTCATGTCGTGTTAAAAAATTCACTTGATTGTGTATTAATTTAATTTACTATTTTATTCTGTATAGTAAAAGGGAATTCCAGTGCAAAAACAACAAGTGCTGAAGGGAAGAGTGATGGAGTAAGAGGAAGTTGGTTGGAAATGGAAATGACCTTGGGGATAGCTATAACTGTGGCCTACCAACTATATTATATTTAACTTGTGTAATAAATTTTTGTGTGATTTTACCAAAAGTGCAGTTCATTTACGAATTACTGATATTGTAATTATAAGTTTCTGCTTATGTTGCTTACTGTTGTTGGACGATACATTGATTTTTATTATTTGTTCATGCGGATTGATTAGAAATAGGGGGATTTATTAAATACAGACCCATAATTTACTAGTTAATAAATAAAAATCCACCCTTAAAACCCAGTTACAACCTAACTAGTATAGGACGAAAAACCCAAAATACCCTCTTCCCACAATGAATAACAAAAAAAAGCAAAAACAAAAATCCCATATAGCAAATCCACCGACCATCTCTCTCTCTCTCTCTCTCTCTCTCTCTCTCTCTCTCTCTCTCTCTCTCTCTCTCTCTCTCTCTCTCTCTCTCTCTCTCTCTCTCTCTCCCCCCCACACCCTCATCGCCTCTGTGACGCTCCATGGTTCGCGCTCCTCCCTACTGCGCCGCCATCCTTCACCATCAACATTCAGATCTGCAGCCCCTATCTCACCGACCCCAGCCCCATGACTTACTAGTTAATAAATAAAAATCCACCCTTAAAACCCAGTTACAACCTAACTAGTATAGGGCGAAAAACCCAAAATACCCTCTTCCCACAATGAATAACAAAAAAAGCAAAAACAAAAATCCCATATAGCAAATCCACCGACCATCTCTCTCTCTCTCTCTCTCTCTCTCTCTCTCTCTCTCTCTCTCTCTCTCTCTCTCTCTCTCTCTCTCTCTCTCTCTCTCTCTCTCTCTCTCTCTCTCTCTCTCTCTCTCTCTCTCTCTCTCTCCATGGTTCGCGCTCCTCCCTACTGCGCCGCCATCCTTCACCATCAACATTCAGATCTGCAGCCCCTATCTCACCGACCCCACCATCGAAGGCCACCACTATCAAAACCGACGCCCCATGCCTGCCGCTGTGGTCTGGCCTTCCTGGCACCGCTCTCCTGCACACAAAAACCGGTGCCATCTTGACCATCATGACGCAGCCGGAAACTGCCGCTGTGAAGCACTGTGGAGCACCAGAAAACGCAGCTTCGCCGGATCTGCTGCACAATACCTTCGTTCGCCCCACCTAGGGGTGGAAATCGGAAGGAACTGATTGGAAAAAGGTCTTTCGGAAAAATTCCTATTTTTTTTGGAATAGATTTTTTCTGTTCCAATTCCTATCCAATTTTTCGGAACTAGAAAAAATAATTCCGAATTCGGAATTTGCCGGAAATTCGGAAATTTCGGCACGGAAATTTCGGAACTTTTCGTTCGGAAATTTCGGAGTTTTGGGTTCGGAATTTCAGAACCTTTGTTTCGGAAATTTCGGGATTAAGGGTTGAAAATCAGAGCAATAGTTTATCACTTACACGAAAATAGTTAAAAACAAAATTTATAAAACTTTTCATGTAGCAGTAGTTAAGAAGTTTAACTTGTAAACTTCATGAATAGTAACAGAAATAACATTAATGACAAAAGGTAAAAAAACAGTAACATAAGTAACCGAAGGTAAAAAAACAATGACTATAAATTATTTTTCAAATTACATAAAAAACAGATATTGGGCTCGTAGGAAGGTAATGTGAAATGTGAAGAAACGGGTTAGCCTTGGCCCTTAGGTTTTATCAGGTATATTGTTTTTCTTTATTTTCCTAACATAAAAAAAATGTATTATTGTGTTTCAAGTTTTCAACGTTTACATTATCTTTTCTTCTTTTGTTATGAAAATTTTCAACATTTCTGGTTGTATACTTTTTTTTCTTTATATTAATATTTATTATTTATTTAATATATGAAATGTAAAATCGGAAATACAATTCGGAAATAAAAATCGAAAATATATTTCGGAAATAAAATCGGATCGGAAAACCCAGAAATTTCGGAAATTTATATGTAGTTCCAATTCCGATCCAATTTTTCTGGAAAAATTGGAAATCGGAATTTCGGAACCGTAAAAAGTTGTTCAGAAATCGGAATTTTCGGATCGGAAAAGTCGGAAATCGGAATTTCCGGATCCGATTTCCACCCCTAGCCCCACCACATCCTCACCATCACGTGACCTGTACTACCCACCACCTCCTCACCAAAGCCACCCAGATCCATTCTCCTCTCACCGACATCTGGATTTGTTTTCTTTTAACTTCGTCGTTGGGTCGAGTTGTTGGGTCAAGATCACTGTGGATTCAACTTTTATTGGGTCTAGCCCGTTGGTAAACAAACTGTTCATATTTTTTTTCGGTCTGTAAAAGAGTGTACAAAGTATTTTGGGCCCAGATTTTTGCTGGTCCAGCCCCTTTGGGCCCTAGGTCCAAACTACTTTAAAAAAAGTTATCAAATGTTTCTTAGTGTTCACTTTTAAAATGTGTTAGGTCTAGCCCATTAGAGTCAGCCCGTTAGTGTCCATTAATTGTTTTTTTCATTGTTTTTCACAGTGTACTTGTTTTTCTTTGTTGTTAGGGTCCAGTCCCTTTTGGGTATTCAGTAATAAAAGAACTGTTTCATGGTTTATCAACGTTTACTAGGGTCCAGCCCCTTGAGTCTGCATTTTAATTGTGTTTTGTTCCTCTGAGTAAGATTTGTAAATGTGGTAGTGTACAAAACCCCAAGGTCTGTACCCTAGGGTAAAGATAATGGTTTCCGAATACTGTGTTTTCTGAAAGTTTGACATTTTCTATGGACAAAAATCGAACCTTCTTATACTTGACATGGACAAAAACAAATAAATATTAATGAAAAGGAAAGTAAAAACGAATTAAAAAAACACTTGACATAACTTAATAAAAATTAAAACCCAACTTAGGTTTATACCCATAGGTACAAATCGACCGGATGAATATTAACGGAAAGAAAGTACAGACGAATTAAAAAAAAGGTAAAGTTGGAAAAAATCTAACCAAAATATAAAAGTTAGGACTTAGTTAGTAGGTTTTTCTGGTTGGGCTTTTAATACTCTTTTGGTTGTGATTTGGGCGAGTCTTTGTACATTCCTCTTAGAAATATGAATGGAAGGACTAGGACGAGTTTATTTATCCCTTTATCCTGTCTTAAAAAAACGAAATAACGGGGTTATTGGTCAAAAGCATTCTCATTAAGCTCCCTAATAATTTTTTTAATCCTCTAACTTTTTTATTTATACATAAATATCCTCCTAATTAATTATTTATAAAAAGCAACCTCATTCTATTTTTGTTTTCTAATTTACCCCATATATATACTATTTTATTTAACAAGCATCCAAATATTCCCATAATTTAGTTCTCTCTCTCTCTCTCTCTCTCTCTCTCTCTCTCTCTCTCTCTCTCTCTCTCTCTCTCTCTCTCTCTCTCTCTCTCTCTCTCTCTCTCTATATATATATATATATATATATATATATATATAATAACCGCTCGCTCTCTTCTTCTCTTCTCTCGCGCTTGAAGTCATGTTCTCTCTATCCTTCTCTTCTACTCAACACAAATTCAACTCTCTTCTATCTTGCTTCTAGCTCGGTTAATCAATTCACAAAGTAATTTCATCAATAATCTCCTATGCTTTTTTTTCTTTTTTCTATTTCTTTTATTTCATTTGCTCGATTTCTGATTGCAGGTTTGTTTTAGGGTTACAAATTCATCTAGTATCTAGCTCGTGCGTGTGTATTGATGATTACTATAGCATTTTGATTCAACCTTCTTCCTTTTTCTCAATTTCATCTAATTTCTCTGTTTTCAAGGTTTTTACTCTTTTTGAATTATTTCGTTTGAATACTTGCTGAATTTGTTCATTTACATGTTATGTTTTGTTATGTTTGTGTTCTTCTTCCTTTTTTTGTTTGATTTTAACAGTTTTTGCATATTTTTATGTTTTTGATTTGTTTTTTTTGTATTTTTTGTATGTATGTGTAGTATATTCTTCATTTCGTTCATATTGTGCTTGAATATTGCTGAATTATGTGTTTAAGTTGTTTTAATCTGAGTAGAGGTTGTTTTGCAGATGTAATGCCTTGCATCGGTCTGTGCAGACACACAATTTCATGTTTATAACATGAAACTCTGTGCTTGCACACCTTTTCCCCTTTCCAACTTGTTGCTTATTTATGTGATTATATTATTCTACTTATGTCATCACTTGTTTTCTGCAGATGGTTATAGTTGTAGTTAGGTTCGTTTCTCAACGTTGTATGCGTTCGTTTGATCTTTTCCTGACTCTCGATTCTGTTTTCGATTACGTGGTGTCTAAATGGCCTTCCTTGCTCATATAGTTTATGTAGTTAGAGAGCACGACAACTGTTTGTTGAACAACGAAGAAGACTTCTCCAACATGCAGTTTTTGGTTAGCGAGTCAACTTTGGAGCATGTGGATATTTATGATACGGATGATCGGGAAATAGAGGTTGTTCAGGTTGTTTATCCAAAACTTGTCGAGCTGTTCTATGAATTTTGTTTTATTTTTACGATCATTACATTCTTTTAACGGTTGGTTAATATTCAAGGGTTTAACATTTTTACATTTTCTATTGTTATGCTTTGGATCCTTTTTGTTTTTATATCGTGTTGCAGATTATTCCTTTATAATTATTGTCTATAGTATATGTTTCGAGCCTAGTAGCTTAAGTTGTTAGTGTGCAGGTAGTAATTTCCATGTTTTAAAAATGGAATTTCATGTTTTAAACATGGATTTTCATGTTTAAAACATGAAATTTCATGTTCCAAGCATGAAATTTTACAAGTCCTTTTAACTGTGTTGCGACTTTTGCTTGTTTTTTCAAGTAATTTGTCGTTATCGAAACCGTTATAATCAAATGATTCACAATATGAAATACTAAGCAATTTTTATTTTTAATCCAACCATTCATAATACTTAAAGTAACTATCAAGTCATTATACACATTACAATCGAAAACATTCCCAAATAAGTCATTTTCTCGAACTTTTTTACGCTTCCTATATATCTTCATCACTTGATCTTCTCGTGGAGGCATGTTTCCCTGTATTTACACAATCTCCAAGCATAAGGAATACTAGTAGCCTAAGTTGTAGCGTGCAGGTAGTATATTTTCATGTTTTAAAAATGGAATTTCATGTTTTAAACATTGATTTTCATGTTTAAAACATGAAATTCCATGTTCCAAGCATGAAATTTTACAAGTCCTTTTACTGTGTTGCGATTTTTGTTTTCTTTTTCAAGTAATTTGTTGTTATTGAAACCGTTATAATCAAATCATTCACAATATGAAATACTAAGCATTTTTCATTTCTAATCAAATCATTCATAATACTTAAAAAAACTATCAAGTCATTTTACATATTACAATAAAAAACATTCCCAAATAAGTCATTTTACTCGAACTTTTTTATGCTTTCTCTATCTCTTCATCACTTGATCTTCTTCGTGGTGGCATGCTTCCCCGTATTTACACAATCTCCAAGCATAAGGAATAGATTAGTAGTTTGAACTCACATTATCATATAAAATTCATTTATCCAAACATGAAATTCAATGTTTAATTTAGTAAATTTCATGTTTTGTTAAGTGAATTATGCAGAGCTGACAGTTTAATGGTTTGAGTCTCTAGATTATGCATTATTTACACTGTAAGGTCCCTAAATTCAACCGTTTCTCTATAATATGCACTATATTTACCAACAAAATCACTGTAAAGTCCTTGTTTATCTCTATTTTACAGTAATAGTTCAATTTTTTTGAAATAATTGCATTATAGGTCCCTGTTTTACATGTTAATCTAATCACTCTAATCCAATTTTTGTTGATATTAATCAAAATATTCAACCGAATTCATCATAAAATCCTAATAAACCCTAGAAACTACTAAAATCGTTATTTATAACCACTATTAACCTAAATCAAACAAAAATCAGTAAAAATCATTCAAAATCAACATGAAATCAATTTTAGATTTGTTTTTGTTCATGAATCACACAAGAATCAATTCGGAATCATAAATCACTCTAAAAAAATAGGATTATATTTGAGTATTTTCACTTACGTATGGTTTTCTTTAGGATTTTGAAGTCGGATCTTTGCTTTGAGCGCTAGATGTTGTTTCCTACTTTGTTCGCCGGATTAGACTGTCGCCGTCGCCGCGTGTTCGCCGTCGTCGCCGCTTCGTCTCCCGCTCTCTCAAAAAGAGTTTTCGTTTCTTTCTAGTGTGTGTCTTTGTGTTTGTTGTGTGTAAGCTATGTGTATTAGATTTTTTTTTTAATATGCTAAATATCTGTTAATGTAGTGTAAATAAGATTCTAATTTTTTTTAATTACTATGTGTAAGGGTATTTTGAGGTGGGGCTGTTTTTTGTAAAAAGTCTTATTTTAGGCACCTTTTTATTAATAGTTTTTTTAATATGCATTTCTAAATTATTAGCTCTAAAAAACCCTCACAAACTGTTGACAAAAAAAAACCTCACAAACCACCTCGTCCTTGTCTTTCATTCCCCCTTGTCCAGTTTATTAAATCCACGTGGGATTTGAGTAGGGACCAGAGATGACAATTTATAAAATATTGACAACTATAATTATAATCATTTATTTTATTAAAAATATAATCTAACTATTTTAATTACCGGTTATACTTTTTAAAACTATTTAGCAATATTATTTGGTTTTATTTTTTAAACGGTTGGTGTTTTTAACCATATCCAAACAACAATTTCATAAAGAGTAATGATATATACCACCCAATATACCATCCATGACGTGGCGTGAATTGGTTAGAAGTAAATCGTTAATGTATTTATTTACTTGATTTGATTAACAATTTACTTTCAATCAATTCACGCCACGTCATAGGTGGTATGAAAGGTGGTATATATCATTACTCTTTCATAAATATAATAATTTTAGGGGACAACACCCAGTTAATTAATTACACGTAGAGTATAAGAATTCTCAATTAATTACAACTTTAACTTAATTCCTACTTAAGCACAAAAAATTGAATGATTACAAAAACACCCATATGTCTATTAATTAATTACTTTAATTGTATATACCATTTAATTCTTATATCTTCACTATTTATTATAATAATATTTATTTATTTATTTATTTTCTTTCACCACCACTCCCACCCTCCACCACCACCCCCTCCACCACAACCACCCAAACACCCCCACCACCAATCACCACCAACAAATTTCTATCACACGCGCCCGTCGGTAATTTTTAAAAAAAAAATCCAGAACTAATTTCAAAAAATCGTAAAGATAAAAAAATTGTATTATTGGACGAGAACAATTAATATTTACGTCTATGATTTTTTTAATTTTTTTTGAATTTATTTATTTATTTTTCAATTTTTTTAATTTCGATAATCAGTTTTATGTGTTGCTATAACACACAAAAACAGATTTTCCAAATTCCACAACACGTGCGCGTCCGTGAATTTTTTTATATAAAAAACCATAATTAAATACAAAAAAAATCAAAAAAATTATAAAATTGTACTTTTTGACGGGGCAAGTTCATATTTACATCAGAGATTCTTTTTGATTTATTTTATTTTTAAATTTCGATATTCAGATTTATGTGTTCACAAAAATATATTTATGTATTCCTGTAACACACAAAATTATAAAATCAATCTAAAGTATTTTCTTCTTTAACAAAATCGTTTTTTCTCTTTATCTGTCACATATACAATATTTTTACTCGGTTGTAACTATCTTGATGTATTACCTTTTTGTCCAACCCTCTTTTGTTATTCTGTGTGTTGTTGTATTACACAAAACAGTCATTTGTGTATTACAATAACCCACAAAAGAACCATAATAAACGCTAAACTATGAAATTGTGTGTATAGGATGCACATAGATCACATCGAAAGGGATGTAAGACAAACACAAGTGTGTAAGTCAATGTGTTTGATGCTGCAAGTCGCAAGACACAATTTGTGTGATACGAAAACATGTAATAATCAAAATTACGTGTTGATGCAACACATAGTTACGAAGGTGGTGTATTTAAGTAAGACACAAATGTTTTATTGGGAATAGGCTTGACGGGAAGAGAAAAGGTAAATTTGTGTAGTTTTGTGTATTACTACAACACACAATATAACAAAAGATTGTTGGACAAAAAGATAATATATCAATATATTAACATCAAGTAAAAATAGGATATATGCGATTAATAAAGAGAAAAAAAATAAATTTGTTAAAGAAGGTAATGTTTTGGATTGATTATATGATTTTGTATGTTACATGAACACATAAATATATTTTTATGTATTGCAGGAACGCATAAAACAGAATATCAAAATTAAAAAATTCAAAAAATTCAAAAATAAAATCACAAAAATCAAAAAACTCTAAAAAATTTATAGACGTAAACATTAATTTGATTCGTCCAAAAATACAATTTTTTGATTTTTTTGATTTTTAGAATTAGCTATGCATATTTTAAAAAAATTATGGATGCGCACATGTGATGCAATTAGTTGTTAGTGATTGGTTTAATTGGGAATTAATTTCTTTAACTTGTGAGTAAGTAGGAAGTCAAAACCTCCTTCCTTTTTTGGAATAAAAAGTGTAAATTTGTAATTAATTGGAAATTATCCCATATAAGGGTAAAAATGTAAGCTAAATATGCCAAAAATGATTAATTGGGAATTAAGTTTTTAATTAGTGAGTAAGTAAAAAGTAATTTGCTCCTTCCTTTTTGGGGAATGAAACTTGTGAAATTGTAATTAATTGGAAATTATCCCTTAATTTTAATAAAATAAGACCATACATGTGAGAAAAAAATTTCAAAAATCTCCAAGGTATAAAAAAAGTTGTGTTGATTTTTTATTAAATTGTTTTTTTTAAATTAGTTGGCTAATTGTTATATTTGGATATTGGTTTTAGAACTTTAATATACTTTTTTATGTAGATTATTATGGAATTTGAAATCAAATATGATAAAAACGGTTTTCAGTTATTCGGTTTTAGTTTTACCTAAAACCAAAAAATTACATTTTTATAAACCATAACCTAACAGTTTAACCATTTTGTCATCCCTAGAAATGGGTTTTATCCAGAATTTATGATTTAAAAACAAGATTATTCATAAGCCTTACATTACTAATTTGGAGTTCTGGTTATTCAAATAATTGTTGTACATATTTATATATTTCATTGCTCGTTTCAAAATGTTAAACTTGTAATTTGTACAACAATTATTTTTCCACCAAACATTTTTAGTGAAAAAGAAACTCTTACATGATACTTGCACACAAAAATATACAACACATACATAAATAAACTAGTTTATCACCGACCGTGTGAGAAGGCGAATTGGGGGGGGGGTGGTGGGGGGGGGGGGGTTCTTTTTTATCGGGAATTGGGGTTTTTATGGTTTCCTTATACGATCCATGTCGCCTGGCCCAAAAATCAACTATAGTTCCATTTGTATTAAAAAGGTAGGAGAAATAAGTCGCGGTTTATATCTACTCCCACACATCGGTGGGAATATTAATTTGTAATTATCTATTAATTCAAATTTATCATTCTCCTAATCCTGTACCAATAAAAAAATTGAGATTTATCTTCACATATGCGTCACTATTTGTTTGGTCGGTCTCTAACTCTGTATTAGTGTTGAGAGAAATAATAAATAAAAATAAATATCTTTTTAGTGATCAAAAGTGCTCTTATACTAGAGCTCAATCAAATATCAAAACTTTTTCTTTTAGAACTAATGGCTAACACATTTTTAAATATCTCTTTCCATTAATTTCCACTTTGAATTTTTTAATATTACAATTATTGTAATATTTTGAATCACTAAACTTTGTCCAAATACAATGATGATTTTCAAACAATGAATTATGTTTGTTTTAAATGCCTTGTCTCTTGCATGGTCATATGTTTAAGTTATTGTGGGACATTATGAGTTCCCTCCTAATTTTCATATATACGAGTGTTTAGCGGTTCATTTCTTACGCATCACTTTATGAATTCCAGAGCAAAGTTCTTAATCCTCCTTTCACAGTTTTCGAGCAAAAGTTACGAGCAAGCACAGTTCCTTTGTTTAATTGCACACAAACTTAGGATATAATGATTATATCTTCAGAGACGATCGGTAACAAACTATTGAGTACCCTGGTAGTACCGACATTGTCTTTAAGGTAATGGGTTACCATACTAGTACAATCAGCTAAGTATTTTATATGTTTTTTGTAACTCGTTTTTGGTCTATGATATTACAATAAATATTTCCATTAGTTTAAAAACGATTTAGACTATTCTCCGTAATCACATCTTCTTCTACCTCTGTCGCCTTGAATTTTAACACAGTTCCCTATATGTCTAAACTAGAACCTTTAGATGGAACAAAATTTAAATATTTATCAGGTTATTCACTTATTTTGTTCGAACAACTTGAGGTTGATAGCATTTTTGTTTCCAACCAACCTGTTTTAGTCGATGGTGCTAATGCTGCAACGATTGTGGCTCATAGCAACCTGCTTTCAATATATGGAAAATAATATTGTATTGCTAGAGGCCATATTTTAAATCATATGTCATTTGACTTGTTAGTAAATGAGTAGTATATTAAAACAATCAGGGATAAGAAATATGAGATGAAAATGCCCGTAAGAAGAAGTATGTTGTAGGTAACTAAATCAAGTTTACCATGACTGACCAAACCCCAGTTATGGAGCATGTTCACGTGTTTGTGAACATGTGCACTGAGGTGTCGACTGAAGGTATGAATATTTTCAAGGTATTCACTATAAATATTCTACTTGAGAAGTTTCCACCTTTCTCGAGAGATTACAAAAATTATTTGAAGCATAAAAAGAGGAACGTGACACTATATGATATGGAGCGTTTATCGATCCAATTGGTAGGAGGAATTTATGTGTGTTTTGGTAAATTGACTTAAGCATTCTAGATTTAATAAAGAAGTTCACAAGCCATTTTCTACCTATTTTCAGGGGCTATGACACAAACCTTTGAATTTCCTAATATATGATAGTAGTATTTCATCTTTGCAGACATAAATCATCATATTATATCATTCATTAGCCTAGGAAGCAAGAGAGAAGCTTAAAGAGCCCAGAAAACAATATTTTTTATAATTAAACTCCATATTATGTGTTTGTTTCTTGTTTCTTTTAAATTTGAGTATGAGCTAATTAACCTATTAATATGGTATGTCAAAATTGTGAACCCTAAAGACAATTTCTTAATTATTTATGATTATGGGATTTTTTTAGCGTGAAATAATATGTATTATTTACCGTTGATTATTATTTTGATTTAACAATTTTTTTTTATGAAGGCCACATAAATCGAATTCATTAGCTTATTAGTTACGCTCTAGTGGGGGATTAATAGGTGACCTAGATAATAATTATGTGAACTGATCTTAAGAACCAGATAACCTAGATAATATACATTGACAAATTATGGTGTATAATCTTAAAGCGCCTTATAAAATGTAGGATCACTCAAGAGAGGTGTATATATTAGACGCAAATATTAACCCCATCATTCGACAAGTCGAGAACTCGAGGACCTATTAGGTGGAAGAGGAGTAACAACAATCAATCAAATGCCTTCTGGAGTCCAACCACCTCTTGTAGCCATACCAACCATAGGGAGAATCCCAAAGTAAACCAAGCGGTGTTCAAAGCCATCATGACCAAGGTTCTAATTTTGTGTCTAGCCAGTTAGGATTCTCTGTCGGTCCTGAAAGTGTGAATGCGTAAAACAAAATGACTTCAATCACCCCACAAGTGTACAAGGCTCGTTGGCAATTAATATGAATGAATAAGTAAAAGGATTTCGTTCTCAGGGATTAGAAAAGTTACGACTGTTGTGTTTTAAAGAATCGTGGCTTAGTTGTGAAGACAAAAAAACAAGTTATGAATATTTGTTTGGTTTTATTAAGATTAAACTAAATGCGAATAAAGTAAAAGACGAAATTAAATAACTAATGTTGAAAAGATTAATTGACTAAGAATTATATGCAAACTAATGGAGAAGAGTATGAAATATGAGAGAGTAGTGCTTGATCCTTGCTGGTAATCCCCTAAGTTGCATAATTAGATGGTTCTAGACTTAGAGGAAAAATGGTAATTCTACGATAGCCGGGATTCAACTCTCCTCCTAACCCCTCCTGGGTGAATAGGACGCTATCCTCCACCTCTAGTGACCTCTCTCGGGTGACCCTAATTGATTTTGGATGAATTTTTTCTTACCCTATTGACTACTTTCTTCTTACGATTGTATATAAGTCCCTAGGGTTGTCTAGTTTAAGGGAAAATAAGTAGGATCCAATGAAAGACCTGAGTTGATTTTTATAGTTCTCAACACTTGAGATGTTTTGCTAGCGAGGGGAGGGGGAAGTATTGGGAAGATAGCATAGAGGATCAAGCAACAATTCTAAGAATTAGGAGTTCATATCTATAAACCAACACAATTTAAAATTTAATTTTAAATGATCCATAATTTTTTTAGCTTATGGACCCCATCCCATTCCCATATCCTATTAGTTGTGCCCAGATCTAGGAACTCGAGTTATCAACACTTATCAAATCAATTTCTCACAATTTTCCCAAAAGATATTTTAGTTGACATAAAACTCAAATAATAAAAATAAATGTATAGATCTACTGAACACTTATAATAGCATATATATATATGTGTGTGTGTGTGTGTGTGTGTATGTATGAATGTATGGGCAAATATAATAAGAAATGAGAATTTATAATTATAAATAGCTGTGATATGAGCTTATGCAGTACATATTTTCTCCGGTTTCATTTCGAAGAACTTGATTTTTGGAATATAATGTAACTAACAGAAATCAAAGTGATTCGAGAAGAAAATCTGCAATGACCTCAATAGTACTACAAAGACCTTGTACTTCTTCATTGGCATTTCTAAGTTCTTCAGGTTCTGTTGGAGGTGATTTGAACTGTTGATCACAAGCAAGCCCATCAGTCAAGGCTGATGAGGCAGAGTTAACCATACCGTCATAATTTTTAGAATTCAAGTAAAATCTACAACTATTAAGATTATCAACAACGTCACCAAAATTCTCCAGACATACACTGTATCTCCTTTTCAATTCTGGGTCAGTCGTGTCCTTGACAAATGATTCCACTAAGTTCTTGATTGCTATAGAAGGGGTTAGTGCCTTATCTATTGCGATTTGTCCAAGATCATTAATAGTTGCTTTAGTAGCACGAGGATCAGATCTTAAAATACTATTACAAAGAATAGGGCTGTTTGTTTTGGGGCAGATTTGGTCAATCAAATCAGCCTGAGTACTAGACAAAAATGCTAGTACAAATGTAAGAAAAAGAAATGGAAATCTAAAATAAAAGGACATAAACATATTTCTTTCCTTTGAATCTAGTTATACTTTAGTAAAGACTCTTGAAAAAAATATAGTTGTTTCTTGTAGGCGAGATACATGGTTATAATGACAATCTTATATAGAGAAAAACATAATGGCAGTCCTCTGATGCATGAAAAACAATAATGAATTTCATTAACTCTAATTAATGGACATACCTTTTAAGAAAGGTTATATGATTATCTATCAATAATTAGGAGAGATAAATGGTTTGATTGGTATATAAAACCTCCACGTAGGAGTTGATATAAGGGTAATCAAAAAATGGGTGATATATATCTTTACTCGTAAGAGTAATGATATATATATCACCCTTATATCACCTCCCATGTGTCACTTTATGTGGAATTAAATAAAATAGAGAGAAAATAATAATGAGGAGAGAGAAATAATTTGATTAATGTTTAAAACCTCCATGTTGGATTAATGATATATATCACACCTTCACCTCTTATGTGGAGCCTTATGTTGCATTAAATAAAAGAGAGAGAAAAAAGTTATCTAAGAAAGAAAAACATTATGATTGGTTTTTAAAACCTCCACAAGACTCCACATAAGGGGTGAAGGGGTGATATATATCATTAACCTATGTTAAATTAAATAAAGAGAAAGATAAATAATAATTAGGAGAGAGAAATGATTTGATTGGTGTTTAAAACCTCCACATAGGAGTTGATACAAGAGTCAAGAAAAAAGGGGTGATATATATTTTTACTCTTTTTTACTTTTGGTAGTAAAAATAGTTTTTGAGAAGATTTTCTTAGATGATGTTGTAGTTAATATGTCCCTTAACGATATATTTAATGGTAATTTTCCTCAAAACTAACTTTATGGTTATATTTGATGAGGTAACCTCCTCTGACTTTATATTTTTTCTTTACGTACTATTTATATAATTAAATATGTGACAATATTTAATATGTTATTCAAATTCTAAAAATTTGTCCAACCTTTGATACTTTTATCTGAAATCTCGTACGTTAATCTAACTTGATTAAGATTTTGAACTTCATAGATTTGTGAATCTTGTAAAAACTCGTGCTATCCATCAAACCGATTGATTCCCCAAAATTTCTAAAAAACAGTGGGACCATTTTATACTCTCCGTATGGTCCTACATCAACAACCCGCTTACCAAACATGATCCTTCCCAGTGGCACATCTATCATCACAACAATGCAATAAGTAGAGATGTTGTCACGCTAATACCTTTTTTGGGTCGATATAAACGAACCTATGATTTCACCAAGTCATAACGAGCCATTCTACTACTTCTTTTAGGTCGATAGTAAAATGCCAGGTATCTGACTTTTGAATAATCTTTATAATGTCTTAATCAAGATCATTGGCTAGTTTAGTCGAGGATACCCTTTCTATAGGGTGAGTAACCCCACTAAGTCTAGTCTACTAGATCCTTATCTAATCTTAACAAAATCCACAATACTGGACATTATGGAGACGTGTTAAGAGGGGATCAAAATATCTCAAATCTGATTATAATTATGATTTGAAGATTGAATATTTAGTTCACGTCTCAATCGGTATATAACAAATCTATAGGATCGAGATACACTAATTTAATTTGAAAAGTACACGCGATCATGCGATGGTTATAGCTTTCAAGCTAAAAAAGCTACTTTATGAAGAATCTTACTTGAGTCACACAAATTTTTTTCACATTCAAGGGAATTAACGTAGTTTGCTATTTATTATTTTTGTTTTTTTATCCAAGTGTACATACACCATGGTGTATGGATGTCCAACTCCGATTAGTGATTTCCCACATTCGTACATATTGAACTAAAGAAGAAGGTTTGGCATGTCTGAAGAAGAATCACCATGAAGACAAGACTTGAAGTCACTCCTTACTTTCTCATCAACTTAACAACATTGTGAAGAAAAATAATGAATAAGAATTTAAGGAGTGAGAACTAAAAAATTTCTTATAATAGTGATGCACGAAGCAGAAGAAGCATAATAGAAGCAAGAACGACGATGAAAGTACAAATTCAAATCAGATTTCATGACTCAACAATATCCAATTACCAGATTGGTCGCATTGACTAATTTTATCCTTCTCTTCTTGAATGAGCACATGATAGTATGATTTTGCAATGTATTTTCTATCTTTGGTGTGTGACCAAATAATGTTATCTTTCTTGTCTAGGTCTAAAATACGAGTTACGCTGATTTCATTAATCAAAATTTGGTCAAATTTGATTAATAGTGTTTTGCGCTACTAAATTTATATTACAGTATTCTGATTTCTCCATTATTATATTATGGTAATAAGATAAAAGAGGTGTGATGGAAAATCTTAGATGAGAGAAAATATACTTAACTCTCTTTTAAGTTAAAAGAGTAATGATATTTATCACTCTTTTTTGGTTCACCTTTGTATTGCCCTTTATGTGTCACCTTATGTGGTATTAAATCAAATACAGAAAAAAAAAACATTTTGATTGGTGTTTAAAACTTCCACGCAGAAAATGATATAAAGTTAAAACAAAAAATGTGATAAATATCACTACTTTATTCAAAATGCTAAATTTGAGATTTATGAAAAAACTTGTTATTTTATTAAAAAAAGATATAGCTGAATCCTAGAAAAAGAGATATATAATATACGTATTTATATCATTTCTACGCAAAAAATGATATAAAGATAAAACTAATAATGTGATAAATATTATTACTTTATTTAAAATGCTAAATTTGAGATTTATGAAATTTTTTGTCATTTTATTTTAAAAAAATGAGTTGAATCCCGAAAAAAAAGACAAGGATATATAATATACGTATTTATGTAGACGTGATGTAGAGAGGAAAAACAACGTAAGAACCACAAAATACGTTTTAATGAGAAAAGAATATATGAGAAAAGAATATAATGAAATGAAATGAAATGAAATGAGAAGAAAAGAAAAGAAAAGAAAAAGAAAAGAAGTAAGGAGAATAAAAGAATTTTATATAATGAGAGAGAAAAAAAAAGAAATAAAAAATAAAACAGAAAAAGCTAGATAGATAGATATTTTTGTGTTTCCCCATATCGCTTCCTCTTCTTCTCCGTCTGCTCCTCCTGCTCCGATCGCTTCTAGGGTTTCTTCCCTCTATTGTAATCCTCATTTTCTCTCTCTATATGTCTGTTTCTCTCTTCACCTTTCTCTCTCTCCTTCTATATGTATATGATGTATGTATATATGCGACATTTTTATATGCATTATCTGTACCAATCTGTGCTCTATGTTTGTTTCAATTATCTCTTACCAGTTAATTTCATCATCTGTATGATTTTCACGGAAGGAAAAGTGTTGTTTCAACTTTGTTTCGATTTTTTTTTATTTTTTTTTGTGATATCGCATTATTTACGCTTTATAAACCTATTTTATATGCTGTATTATATGTATAATACATCAATATATGTTTATATATTAATTGCGAGTATATAAATATTTGTGTTTATTTTGTATCTATATTTTGAGCTGAGTGTTGAATTTTTTTGAAAATGTGTTGACTAATGCATTTGGCTTTTGCATGCTCCTCTATGTTTGATCATTATTTTTAATTGCACGATTGATCCCTGTGTTACGGTAATTAGTAATTATGTCCCTGTGTAGGGTTAGATTGGCAACAATGTATTACTTTTTTGAAACGCTTAAGGTATATTTTGCTATTTCGTATAACACATGGAGCAATGGTGCAATTAGCCCCAATTGGATATGTATCTAAGAAGTAAACATAACTTTGTTATTGTTTTATGCCTCTAGGAAGTTTGACTTGGTATTTTTCATTTTCGATTTGGTGAAGAATTTTGGAAAATAAGGGTGTGTTTTGGGTGTTTTGACTATGCCAACATCATGGGCTGATTCTGTTGCAGCAGCTGAGAATGTAGCTGCTGGTGGTGGTGGTGGTGGTGGGGCCGGAAGATCAACTTATGTTCCTCCCCATCTTAGAAATAGGCCTCCTTCATCTACAGTTGCTCCTCCACCTTCCTATGGTGGAGCCTCTTTTAGTAATGAACAGTTTGGACAAGCCGCTCCTTTTGGTGGTGGTGGTAATGGTGGTCGTTTCGTTGGTAACAGAAATGATAATGTTCGACCTGGATATGGTGGTGGTGGAGGACGTGGTGGTGGTGGTGGTGGTTGGAATAATACTAATAGAAACAGTGGTTGGAATAATAGAGATCGAGAAGTGAACCCTTTTGCAGAAGATGAAGTAACAGATCAAGTATTCGATGAACAAGAAAACACAGGGATTAATTTCGATGCATATGAAGATATTCCAGTTGAAACAAACGGTAATAATGTTCCACCACCTGTGAATACATTTGCTGAGATTGATTTAGGTGAAGCATTAAATCTAAATATTAGACGATGCAAGTATGTTAAACCTACACCTGTTCAAAGATATGCTATACCTATTTCATTAGCTGGTCGAGATCTCATGGCTTGTGCTCAAACTGGTTCTGGTAAAACAGCTGCTTTTTGTTTTCCTATAATCGCTGGTATATTAAGAGGTCAAGCTGGTCAAAGACCATTAAGTGTTCCTCGTATGGCCTTTCCACTTGCTCTTATCCTTTCTCCAACTAGAGAGCTTTCTTGTCAAGTCTGTTCCTTAACTATATCTCGTTTTTCCTATTTTAATTTGTGTAAAACTCACTTTTTGTATTGTATTGTCTCAGATTCATGATGAAGCTAAGAAATTTGCGTATCAAACGGGTGTGAGAGTTGTGGTTGCTTATGGTGGTGCACCGATAAACCAGCAGGTCTAGTTTTTCTGTTTGTTTGTTTATTTATTCGATTATTATTATTATTAAAATTGATTGATTATACGTGACAGCTACGAGAGCTTGAAAGAGGAGTGGAGATACTTGTGGCGACACCTGGACGATTAGTGGATTTATTGGAAAGGGCAAGAGTGTCATTACAGATGATTAAGTATCTAGCTTTAGACGAAGCAGATAGAATGTTAGACATGGGTTTCGAACCTCAAATAAGAAAAATCGTACAACAAATGGATATGCCTCCTCCAGGTTTAAGACAAACTATGTTATTTAGTGCCACTTTTCCTAAAGAGATACAGGTTTGTTTCTTCATTTATTATGTTATTTTATTTGGTATATTTAAAATTAATTACTCTGTTTTATTTGAAATGCAGAGACTTGCTTCAGATTTCTTAGCAGATTATATCTTTTTAGCTGTTGGAAGAGTTGGTTCAAGTACTGATTTAATTGTTCAACGAGTTGAATTTGTTCACGAGACTGATAAAAGAAGCCATTTAATGGATCTTCTTCATGCTCAAAGAGCAAATGGTTGTCATGGAAAGGTAATGAGATTTTAATCTATCTTGTAAATTACGTAACTGAGTAATTTTGTATGTTTCAGCAATCTCTTACTCTTGTTTTTGTGGAGACAAAGAAAGGAGCTGATTCTTTAGAACATTGGCTTTGTATGAATGGTTTTCCTGCTACTGCTATTCATGGTGATAGAACACAACAGGTATGTATGAACGAGGAAATGGTTGAGAAATTAGAATTGATTTTTTAATTAAATTTATTATTGTGACAGGAAAGAGAACAGGCTTTAAGATCATTTAAAAGTGGGAATTCACCTATTTTAGTGGCTACTGATGTGGCAGCACGAGGGCTAGATATTCCGCATGTAGCACATGTGGTCAACTTTGACTTACCGAATGATATTGATGATTATGTACATCGTATAGGTAGAACAGGGAGAGCTGGAAAATCGGGTTTAGCTACAGCTTTTTTTAATGAGAATAATTCATCTATGGCAAGGTCTTTATCTGAATTAATGCAAGAAGCTAATCAAGAAGTGCCAGCTTGGCTTTCTCGTTTTGCGTCTAGGCAGACATATGGTGGAGGGAAAGGGCGTCGTGGTGGTGGTGGTGGTGGTAGGTTTGGTGGTCGTGATTATCGGAAAGATGCAGGGTATGGTGGTGGGGCTGGTGGTGGTGGTGGTTATAATGGAGGTTATACTGGAGGTTATGGTGGTGCGTCTGGTGGTGGTTATAATACTGGTTATGGTGGTGGTGGTTATAATGGAGGTGGTTATGGTGGTGCTGGTGTGACAAGTGCATGGGACTGATATAGTTATATTAATGTTTGTTTTCTATGAAGATGTTGAGTTTTAGGGAAGTTTTTTGATCTTTTTTTATGTTATGTTATGGAATGGTGGGGGTGTTTCTTCATTGATTCTTGTCCCCCCTTTTTTAGTTTAATATTGGATGGGTAATGTGATGTGATGTGATGTTATGTGTGTTAGATTATTGTTACTGAGTACGTGTCTGTCTCTTTGTTAGATAATATAATATACTTTTCTACTCAACCAAATTATTTGGTTCACCCAATATCTTGAGTTGTTTCTTTACTTTACCTAACTCGTTGGTGTAATGTTATGGTATCAATTCCTCTTGGTTTAGCTTTACGTATGAGATTAGAAATTGTGTTTTCTTTCATTAAGTTAAAGTCTTAAAGTTGAAATGTCGAGTTGATTAGAATGTGGAAATAGCTTAGGACATAATTTTTGGCTTTATTCGGTTGAAAGGTTTGGAAAGTTGTAAAAGATGGTTAATGATCGATCTTATAGATACAGCAGATAAAATGAGCTAATTGTTTTAAGTTGATTTGACATGCTAGTTATATATATTTGATTCCGAGCATGCACATTCTTATTGTAAGAAAAGAAATCGAGATTTAAGAGTGGATGTTCTTCAAAAAAAAAAATTGAAGACTGTTTGTTGAAATATAATCTATTTTGTTGTAATTATAAACAAGCTATTGATATTAAGCCAAGAAAACTTGGCATCTCACAACATCCTATCAATCTAACATTATTGTTCTGCGAGTGATCGTTGAAAATATAATCTTTTCCGATGAAGTAGATGTAATAATACCGGGTGATTGAATTGAGATACGTGCGATGAGGGACATCATTCAACATCATGAAGCTGGTAATGAACTTTAATCAATACCATCTGACTTATCTACTTTTACACTATGTAAGCATGTTTCGATGCATAGAAATTGGATGAGAGTCAGGACTTACTTGGAAGAATACTAAGGATAATATACCTTCAATGGCTAGATTAACAAAGTTGGGCTACTATTGTTAATAGATTTTTCAACGTCATGGAGAATATTAAACTCTTCTAAGAGTCTGTAAATTATTTCAAGAGTTTATAGTAGACGTTTGGGTCTCAACTGAGCAAAATAGGATCATGGTCCATGTGGCCAAGAATCTTTTTGATGGTTCATGGTCTATGTGGCACTCGAAATAAAGATGCATCATGCATGGTAGATGGTCAATGCACGAATAAATACCCTAAACAATTTGTGGAGACCACAACTATAAATCAAGATAGTTACCAGGTTCATCATCGTCGTGATGATGGTTGTGTTTTCTTGTGAGGAAACACGATGTCGATAATATATATATATATATATATATATATATATATATATATATATATATATATATATATATATATATATATATTATATACGAAGGTCACAGACTTATGATTGAACAACTATAGTGACTAGTGGAGACGAGATTCAACAACATACCGATGCTAGATATATTGGACCCCATGAAGCAACCTAACGTATATTAGGATATACTTTGCAAGAGGTTCATGCGGTACTACGGTTCGGTTACATATTCATTTACCTGGAGAACAAGTAGTTATTTTTTCCCGAGAAATCAATGGATTTGATTATTTTGGGTGATGTGTGTCTCAAATTAAATTTAACAACATTTTTTTTATTGTTGTGCCACAAATTTAACAACTCGTCAATACACATACTTAGAATTCTCAAAATATTTTACTTGGAATAGTGGAGAGGAAAAGCGTACACACAGAGAAAAGGGATTTGATGCATTTCTCCAGCCCTAAGTGTGGAGAGAGATTTTATCTCCCTTTGTTGCTTACTCATGTAAAAGGACCTCACTTTATTTGAGTGTTTGTGTACGTTCAATTGTAAGGTGTAGGGTACATTCAAGTTAGTGAATATAATAAACTAAAATTTAAAAATAGAGAAAAATTATTTATATTTTAATAAATATTTTAAAAGGGATTAATTTAAAAAAAGAAAGTCAAATACCTTATACTCATAAAAGGCCCCCTTCAATGGTAGATCGTCTTATATTTATATTGGACCAAAAAACCTTGCTATTTCATTCTCTCTCTTCTTTCTGATTTTAAATTGTACCAAAGACAAAAATAAGGCCATGGCCTTCTAAAAGATGATGCCGAATGGTTACAATATTTAAAAATGATAGCGATCATGAATATTGGCTATCAGCTGAGAAGATTATTTTTGGTGATACTATCACAATGCCATCCACTTAATCCATGCGATATTTTGAAAATATTTTCTAAACACATATGACATATTTTATGATCTTGCACACAAGATTCATGCATCATATGCTATTATTGAGTGCACAGATGAAAAAATAGAAGACTATATCTTATGAATACACTATTGATAGAAATTGGAAAAACTCTACTTGGTTTTCCTACAATGCAACCAACATGTAATTACAGTTCACATGTAAGTAACCAATTATTATCAGAACATATACAACTTCAGGCGAAAGCGTGAGAAATGGTTATTCAAAGTGACACCGATCGCCTTAATATTGCATAAGATTGCGCAAATAATAAAGATAGGGACTCTGTTATTGAAAATAAATGACTAACTTTTTTTTAGAATGGAGGTGTTAAAACAGGGATGACATTTTTGTACAACATGATTGCAACTAAATGTCATAGCATAGGGTATATTGTTATCGCAGTGGCTTCATCTAGAATCGCATCGTTGTTGTTGAAAGGAGAGCGAACATCACATTTGACATTTTCAGTCCTATTGAATATCTATGAAAATTTTCGGTGTAATGTTACAAAACAACCACTTCAGGATGAGCTGATAAGGGTCGCGAAACTCATAACATGGGATGAAGTTCCTATGCAAAATCGGCATTGCAATGAATCTGTTGACCGAACCTTACAAGCTCTGTGTGGAAATAAGAATCCATTCGGGGGTATCACTACTGTCTTTGGAGGATATTTTCAACAAATTTTACCATTCTTACTCAGGGTGTACGCGAACAAATTGTATGAGCCTCATCAAGACTTTCTCTTATTTGGACTAACATCAATGTATTGACATTAGATGTCAACATGTGTGATGTGTCTCAAAGATACATCTGGACACTCTGATTTTGCTACATTCTTATTAAAGGTATCTGAATTCATAGAGTTTTTATTTATTTTACACGTTTTGGTTGATTACTTAAATCTAACCAATTCCATGTTGTTCTAGATTGGTTCTAGCCATGAACAATTTGTCTAGATCCAGTCAAGAATTTGAAAGTGCAAAGACATAAATAATCTATTATCTACTATATATCTTTATTAGAATGACTTGAAACCCGTAACTAACATGTATCTTAACGAATGGAATATTTTTTCAACACCAACGAAGATGTGAGTGATATCAATTGTGCAACATTGAATATTTTTCATGGAGAAATGGTGACGTATCTAGCAGCAGATAAAGTCTGTGAGAAGGATCAAGTTGTTCGAAACATAACATCGCATTATCCAAATAAATATTTGAACACCTTAAATCCAAGGGGGTTACCTCCATTTAGGCTAGAAATCAAGGTAGGTGCTCCCATAATAGTATTAAGGTTTATCGCCCCAAAGACGGACTTTGTAACGGTACACGACTGGTAGTTTTCAGGTTTCCTTCGCATGTTATTGAAGCTTTTATTTTGAATGGAGATAAAGTTGGGAGTCTAGAGTTTATTATCATAGTGCTTTTGGACTTCTCATTAAGTATGTGATGGTATCTAGTCTAACAAGAGCAGACTTGTAATTACCTAATTTAATTTCTATGGAGAAAGACTGAGAAATAAAGTTGAAGAAAAATGCCTGAAAAAAAGTTATTCTTTATTGTAGCCTATTATTTTTGGCAAGGGGCGGGGGTCGGGGGACGAAGCTAAGTTGTCAAGAATCCCAGTCTAGAGTAATGGTGAGAATTTTTTATTCCTTTCACCTATCAGTGTTCTAATAATACAACTAAAATTCTTTAATTAAACTAATTAATTAAAATGTTAATAATACTTAATATTTTAACTTATTAATTTGATATCTAAAAATAATAAACAATCTAATAGTCTAAATAATTATATTATCTTACAATTAATTCTAATTATAGCCCTTCGAGAGTTGGAGTGATATTATAGCATTTGGGCCGGTTTACCTACCCATCCTTGCCCTTAATTCGATGGAAATGCCACATGATCATGTGTTATAAAAAATTGGACCAAATAGGATACAAATGAAAATTTTGGTTTTGTTTATAACTTAAGTATTTTAATGTTTTGCCCTTTGCCTTTATTTTTACACTTTTCGTTTCACGTAACCTTATCGTCTAAGTATGGATAGATTGAGATAACAGTAAGTTATGGACAAGATATGTTAAAAATATATGATTTTGATTTGAACCAAATAACATATATAAGGATCGGCCAGAAGATATTGTTAATAATTTCAATTTTGTAGTTTCAATATAATATTGCATATATTAAGGGGATAATGTAGAATTTTTTTGTTTAACTAATAATCCTATATTCACAAAAAAGGATATTATTACTTAGAGGGTCTAGGATACTCTTACACACCACAAGGGTCCTTACTCTAAAAGTCTTCTAATTAGGGATCAATTCTACATCTTTGTGTATAGATCTCATATTTTCCCATACCCAAAAGTACCCTTATATTGGAGTTGTTGGTGGTGTTGATGTTGGTGGAAGGTGGATGAAGCTCGTAATCGTGGTGAAGCAAGTGGATCATATGACAAATAGAGGTGGTGGCTCACATGGTTCTAGAACAGATGTGGTGGTGGAATAGAGTAATGTTTAATGGAGGTGGTGGATCGGACTGGAACGGAGGACGAGAGGTAGAGCATGTAGTGGTTATGGAAAGTGGTGGTCGAGTGTAGTTATTGGTTTACAGAAAAGTGGTCGTTGTGGTGATCACATATCTATTTATGAAACTCGTTGGAGTCTGAAGCTTCCATGGCCATTTATGGAGATTCGAGATGGTATTTTACGCGATGGATAAAGTTCATGGTGACTGAATGTGGTGCTTAGAAGGTGGCTCACTGGTTACGTCGAAGATAGTGACTAAATCTAAGATCGCCGAAAAATTACGTCACCGTTGACGTCATCATGCTAACGTTACTATTATGATGTCAACAACTTTTTTTTTCCAGTTTTAAATAATTTTACCGCCGATTTTCCGTTTCTTTTCCCTTTCTATTTCCACTTATTAGCATTTTTAATGTAATTATTTTATATTATTTAAACTCGCAATTAGTCATTTTAAGTGACATTTTTTCTTAAGTGTACTTTCATTAATAAAAATTAAACTTTTTCTGTAGTGCAAAAGTTAGTTTTTCGAAGTTAATTTGCTCACTTAAGCATCTACTTGCTTGGTGTATAAAATGCTTTTGTAAGTGTTACAAAAATCAACTTTGTGCTAAAAAATTGCCCAGTGTTCAAAACTAAATTGAATATTGGTTAAATATTTTTTTTTGGCTCGGTATACTTTTTACTTAATGTAAAAATTGTATCAAATTTTGAAAAAAATTCAATGTCACCGTCACCGTCGATGACACTATGATGGCAACATTCAGTGTCAATGCTTAGTTTCGTAGTTTGTATTTTTGAATTTTGAACATTGCTTTATCTTTATTCTAATTTCTTGTCTTTATTAAAATATTTGAGGATATTATGGATTTCTTTTTTTTGTTACAAAAGAGGTTTAAAAGACCGGGAAGTAAGACTTCCTAGAACTTATTGATCAGCTAGTTGCGTTCTGGGAGTAGCCCAGTCTCACCTATCTTTTACTAAAAGCCTCAACAATCCAGGGTCCCTATATGAAGTTGGGCCTTCCTCCTTAGTCAGGCCAAACTTGGCCAGCCAATCTGCACATTTGTTCGTCTCTCGAAAGTTCCACACTAGCTCAAAACTTGCTCTATTCTTCATTATATCACATCAAGCCTTCAAAATATCATTGGAAACACCTCTTGAGTTCACACCGCCCTTCACTAGCGCGTGCAACTCACGCGAGTCTGTCTAAATGATAAGTAACGTAAATCCCTGATTAATTGCCATATCTAACCCGAAGTGCAACGCCGAAAGTTCCGCATCGAGTGGTGTTTGCATTCCACTCCTCCCGCAAAACCATCAAGATAATCTCCACTAGAGATACGAAAAATACCTCCAATACCTGCTAAAATGTTGTTCTCATCATACGCACCATCAATATTTAGTTTGATTCCATTTACAGGTTCGACCCATTTTACCAAAACGCTCTTCGCCAAAATAACTAATCCGCCATCTCCTTCAATACCCCAAGCCCTTACATAATCACTCGCGGCATTGATAATGATGGCTTTTAACTCATTAATCAACCTAGGTTTTGTTGTTTGATCGAAGAGCCTTTTATTTCTATCCGTCCATGTGTGACAAACATACGCAGCTGCCACACTTCTTATTTCCAAACCATTCACTGTTTTTTTACTGGATAATAAATTCTCCCACCAAGAAATTGCATTTGCAGGTCCCTGAAGCTCACTAGGCGCTGCTGCAGAAGCACTTTCTCCTTCCTGATGTTGCTGCTGCCCAATATCAATCTCGCCCAACATGTCTTCTCGCTGGGCTTCCCTCCTGGACCCGCTCAGCTCCTCAAGCCCCTGTACCTGCCTCGCATCTGTTGCAGCCTGCAGCTTGGCGTGGGACTTCATCTGCTGCAGAATTTCCACTAACCAGCTGCTGCCGGTTCTCGCCCCAAAGCCCCTGAGCACCTACAAAAATATTAGGGAACATTAAGGTATATCCTTCATAATATTTAAACAGATGAATTGACGATTCACTCCCCTTTCCACAACGATGACTAAGAGGGCTATCAACTACTCCTCGGATCATCAAATTTTCCTTCGTATGTAATTTATCACTTAAGCTTCAAAACTGCTTTTTTTCATTATAAGAGAACTTTAATAAAAACGCTTTATCTCCAAAACCGCTTTTAAGCCATATTTTTTGTAACCAAGACCTTATGGTTTTTTTTTCAAAAATTCACTCTTATTACTTTAACCTGAGTTATTACAACGATTATCTAAGGTAACAATATTTACATAAAAGAAACTATCCAGACTACCCATCGGAACACCTATAATCCAACTATCCCAATGTAGCCATCGTAAATTGCAAGATGTGCTAGTCGTCGAGAAAGAATACCAATTCGTTCGTAGACCGCAAGTCTTCTTAGTCCTCCAAAGTGAACCATCATCAATCACGAAACCCCTCGCGCCTTTCCGAACCCCGTGAAAAGAACGACACCAACAACACACGTACAATAACCAAGAAACATAACGAGGTACTTAATCACGGTAGCAGAGCTAACTATGACTAGCCATAGTGTAGAACACCATAAGTCCTCCCATATAAACATAACCCAACTTTGGGTTTGAACCACGGAGACTAAGATAGGCCAGGGATGGTACTTGTATTTGAAGTCAAAAGTATCATGTTTTACAATTATCCCTATCCAACAATATATCCCAAATTGGAACCGTACCCAGTTCAGATGTCTCTTCATTTCAAATTTAGTTTTCACAAAATATGTCGTCAATAGTGTGAGATTCACTGTGTCAAAAAACTCATTTTTACTACTGTGGTACCATTTCGAACCTTGTACCATGGGCTCAAGAACAACACGAGCCCAGTTGGTCCCCAACCGGTCCATCACTTCAATACGAGAGTTGTCAAAAGCCAGTATAACAATTTATTCTAACAGTACTAGCAGTATAACATAAAAAATAAGAGGCCTTAGTCTGATAAAGTTTACCGTTGTAGTCATACTCTCTAAAATAGAGAGTCCAAAAACAGTGGAGAAAAATCGTAAACCAAAAGAGAACCCACGGCTGCCATCAACAGCTTTGAGTTCGACACTACTGCAATATTTCCTATGTTTGATGTAATATACCTTGATAAATTTGCTGTGAATTTGTATTCGTTTATACCAGCCATCGATCTTATGTCGGCCATCTATCTTATATTGAGCATCTCCCTGTGTCCACCCAACCCATAACTTGAGTATCCAGAATTTCCAGTTATTATCCCTAAAAGTTCCTGTATTTCTAAATATTCGTTGTACGCCACCATAAAATTCCTCAACTGACTTCCGTAGGTTTCTTTCGTGTCTCATACTGGAATCCAGATGAGAATCAATCGCCTCCTATATCCTGTTCTTCTTCTCCCTATTTTGTTTATTTGCAAAAATTTCCTGAAAATTCTTTATCTTCACCATCGAACAAACTACTTTGTATCCCCTAATTTTATGAATCGAGAAACAATTATCGATATTCTTGAAACCCATGTCCCTGAGATGTTCTAACCTCTGGTGTTTCTTATGGGGACTGTTTGTATTAATATCATCTATATCATAAAGAAAAGATAAAGTAAATTGAGAGAAAGACGTACCCGTTCCTTGTAATAGTGCTTTTTTCTTTGTAGCAGTGATTGCTTCTTTCCCTTGATACCCAATCTTCTTTGAGGAACAACTGTTATAGACATCTAATCTACCGCTATGTCAGGTCTTCGTTATAATCTTCACCCTAGCTTCATAATTCGAAAAATAACTATTGTTGATATCCTTATCAACCATGTCCCACGAGTAAGCGATGACTTGGTATCTTGTATAACATCCATCTGAGGTCTCACTCATCGGAACTTTCTTTAATCTTATTTTGTATTATGTGATAACAATCACAGAAACTAGATGATAGCTATTGAAGATTTGCTGAGTGATCAGATTAGAATGAAGTTATTAAAGTTTTGCTGAATTTTTTTTAAGGACGAAGATGAAGGTATAGTTGGTGGGAGTGGATAGGTTTCGAGAGAGAGTCGAGAGTCAAGACCTTATGGTTGAAAGACCCAAAAAAGGAGATCGATAGTTGGCCTAGTGGTTAGGTTACTCAGCAGAGACCAAGAGGTCCTGGGATCGAATCTCATTGGAGTCAAAATGACTCCGAGTCCAAAGTGGCTCTCTTATGTATTAAAAAAAAAGACCCAAAAAAGACTAGAAGTTCTTTATTTGATAAACTTGTACAAATTCTATACTCTGCTCTACTTTGTGTATGGGTGTAACTTAGATCCAAACTTTTAGATTTTTTGCCGGCCCAATTCGATTTATTTTTTTGTTTGGAAGGACTAATATGCAGTTTGAATTCTAGATTTATGATTCTCGATAGATTCAAAAAATTGGAACTGTGTTAGAATTCCAATTTTTTTGATATCAGATCTGATTTTTAATTTTGATATTACATTCCGATTATTTCATATATATTCATTAAATTATATTTTAAATTTAACTATAAAAATGTATGTGTCAAAATTTATAAAAGATAAATAAATGGTTTAGGTTATAATTTTTTATTTTACGAAACCCTAATCCTTAAATACTACTATTTTCTTCGTCCAAATTTATTTATCCATCTTTTTAATAAAAGATGTCTAATATTGTTTATATTTTTTGCTATATCAAAACATTTTTGTTCATGTTTTTTAATACTACCCCTATTAAATATTATACTCCTCATTTATGATTTCAATAAATGTTAAAGATAGATGAGAATAATATTGAAAATAGAAAAATTATTAACCAGATGGGATTAGCTCACTGGCCAGGGCCTTGGTCTACCAATCTAGTGGTGCAGGTTCGAACCGAGTCAATGACTCCGAGTCCAAAGTGGCTCTCCTATGTAACCAAAAAAAAAAAATAGAAAAATTATTAGATAGTTTTATAATTCGTGTGTATTAAAAAGGTGAAAAAATATCATGAATAAAGAGAATATTTGTCCACCTTTATGATGTAAACGAATTAAGAAATATAATTAATGACCTTTATGTTTACAAAAATACCCTTATTTAATAGGCATAAGATTATTTTTCGTCGTATATTTTTAATGGAAAAATAAATAGATATACAATTTAAATAGGGGTATACTAAGAAAAAGTTTGAAAAAATATATATTGATATCATAAATGAATAAATAATAATAGAAAAATAAACTTAAATGGAGGAAATAACAATTAATTCCATCCTACATCCTAATGCTATAAAACCAGCATTGCACACCACCATTGGATACACGCTACCACCTCAAACCACCACCACCTTGCCTAGGTAAATCATTATTAATTTTCGGAATTTAAAAATTCATTTTTTTTCCTAAATGAGATTTTGTTATTTTTTAATAACTACCCATATATTGCATCATATATGGGTATATTTGTTATCTCGCATAACATAGAGGATATATTTGTTAAAATATGAGTTTATTTATATAGATATATTTGTTATTTTTTAGATTTAAAGGTGATATATTGTAATATAAGGATCTAGTCAAAAGTAATTGGGTTGTTTTGTTTATAGGGCTATATTTCCTATATTTTGGGTTCTTATTGATTGAACTTGAAAATTTAAAATTTAAAATTTCAGAAATTCTAGCCAATTTAAAAAAAATCGTAAATTTTTGAACCATCAATTTTCCAATCCAATCTTTACCGATTTCTAGCTATGTGAAATGAAAAGTGATAGATCCATGATATAATACAATCCAAAAAACAAAAGTGTAGTTATAGTGATTGTTTTGTTTATAAGTGATAGGTGGATTTTGAATCTTGTAATCTTGTAGAACAATTTTTTGAAAACCATGATAACAATAAGAGACGAAATCAGGATGGATTTTATGGGGAGTGAAAAACTAATTAGGTTTGAGGCGATAGTCTTAAATTTTTTTGGAGGTTAATTTTGGCTTGAAGGAGCAAATTTTAGATTTAGAAAAACGAAAATTTATTTTATTAAAATTGAAAATTTAATATTTTATCACAGTGTCTAGTGGCTCGAGGACACGACTCCGTCGTCCATCCCGAGATTTGCCCCTTAAACCGTTCTTGGACCTAAATCCTATTATTTGTATCTCACCTTTAAGGTGGGGTTCACATTTAATGAAAAAGAATTGGTTAAAAAGGTATACTTGTATTTTTTGTATTTTTTTAAGGGGGAAGGTGTTGAAATTGTTTGATGAGTTACGTATTGCTCTTTATTTTATTTTTTGTTTTCTTTTTTATACTACTTTTTTAGCGGTGAAATACGTAATTCTAAATCTTTTTTTATAGAGACAGAGTAGACATCCAAAGGTTTGACCCATTTATTAAATGCAGTCATTAATTGATTCTGGTAACCTTCTTTGTCTTGATAGACGACTCCAAGCTAATTTTCCAAACATTTTAACATTAATTACCATTAATGATGTTTTCATTACATTAATTATTAAATCTGTAAAAGCACAAATATAGTTAAGCACTCTTAATTAGACTCTCTTCTTTTTACAAGCGAGTGAGTTAAAGACCCCCTCACGTTTTTGAAGTGTACTATAGTTGCCAATTCTAACTTTCATAGATTTAAAAACTTGGGATAGACTTATTTTCCATTGGGTTTTGGGCTTACTTCAGTTTTATATTCATATACAAATCTATCCCAATTTTTTAATTCATTTCTCTAAACATTATCTTTGGATCAGATTTAAAGATTAAACTGTTCTGATCTGAGGTTTGCTCACTAGATTTTGTGTAGTACATGAAACAAGATGGACCAAATTACAGAAAGGTCTCCAAATGCACAGAGGGGTTTTCGAATTCAAGCTCCACTGGTGAGTCTTCACTGATCTATGCTCTTTTTTCTGCTCAAATTTTGTTTCATTTATGAATTTGTTAGATACCCAGATAAGATATAGTTATAAAGTTTCAATTTTTCTAGGAATTATCTGTGTTGGTTAGATTTTTGTATCTTCGAGTATAGTCTATATATTAGTTTGGTGTACTTTGTTTAAAATTGTATTTTTTTTCATAACTGAAAAGTGGAGTACTTTTATATTGATTTTCTTGTTTGCTTGCTTGTGTGCTCACAGCAATAATGTGTAAGAATTTGTGAGTTTAGCTAATTGCTCGATGACATTTATGGTTTATTGATCTTGGGATTTTCTTCCCAATTATTCACTTGCACACCCGCACAAATTTATATGACGTGGATAATTTGATGCTCTGTTCTTTAGTTGTCACTTTAGAGCCAGAATCGAGATGCAATTTTGTCTATTTTGAGGGTTAGTGTGAGGCATTTAGGCAATTCTTCACAAAATTGGCCAATTGCTAGAAAAACAAGTAACTTGCAAGGCAAAAATCAATATAAAAGTAAATCGTGTTGTATTACTTGGAGAATGATACAAAAAACTCTAGTATTTCTATTTGTTTTCTATCTCATACTTGTTGTGTTTGAATAAATAATCCTTTATCAACTACAAAAACTTGAATACGATTGGTACTTTGTAAGGGCTTTTCATTGTTACGTAGTTCATGTCAGATTATTAGATCCTGTTCTATATAAAGGAGTTACTCCTTAATATCTGAGGTTGATCATTATATGTTACCGAAACCTTGAAAATTTCTAAAAGTAGTGTTATTTCTTATTCAAAATTTTTGTTCCATTTTCACTTTTCGTTAATATTTTTAATTAAATCATGGTATTTTATTATATTCGCAGGTCGATTCAGTTTCATGCTACTGCAAAGCTGATTCAGGTTTCAAAACAGTGGTCGGAGCAAGAAAATTCGTACCAGGATCAAAACTCTGTATCCAACCCGATATCAATCCCCGGGCCCACCGAACAAAAAACTCACGAAGAGAACGCACAAGAATCCAACCACCTCTCCTCCCCGGCCTCCCAGATGACCTGGCAATCGCTTGTCTAATCCGGGTCCCACGTGCCGAACACAACAAACTCCGTCTCGTTTGCAAAAGATGGTACCGTCTCCTCGCCGGTAATTTCTTCTACTCGTTACGTAAAAGCCTCGGAATAGCCGAAGAATGGGTATACGTTATTAAACGCGATCGTGACGGTCGAATCTCATGGCACGCTTTTGATCCAACGTACCAAGTTTGGCAACCACTTCCACCTGTTCCTGGTGAATATAGCGAAGCCTTAGGATTTGGATGCGCTGTACTTAGCGGATGCCACCTGTACTTATTTGGAGGAAAAGATCCACTTAAAGGCTCAATGAGACGCGTAATATTCTATAGCGCGCGTACTAATAAATGGCATAGAGCACCCGATATGCTTCGTAAGCGACACTTTTTCGGATCGTGTGTGATTAGTAACTGTTTATATGTAGCGGGTGGAGAATGTGATGGTATACAAAGAACGCTTCGTACAGCGGAAGTTTATGACCCGAATAGAAACCGATGGAGCTCCATAACAGAAATGAGTACCGCTATGGTACCGTTTATAGGTGTAGTTTATGATGGAAAATGGTTTTTAAAAGGACTTGGGTCTCATCGCGAAAGTTTTATCGGAAGCTTATTCGCCGGAGAATAATACTTGGAGTCCGAGTGAATGATGGTATGATTGCGGGTGGAGAACCTCCGAGTATTTCCATGAACGGGAAATTATACGCGTTGGATTGTAGAGATGGATGTAAACTTAGGATATTTGATGAAGCAACGAAAACTTGGAATAGGTTTATTGATAGTAAGCTTCATTTAGGAAACTCACAAGCTTTAGAAGCTGCTGGTCTTGTACCTTTGAATGGGAAGCTTTGTATTATTCGAAATAATATGAGTATTAGTATGGTTGATATATCGCATCCAGATAGAAGAGTTGAAAGTAATCCTCATCTTTGGGAGAATATCGCGGGTAAAGGTCATTTCAGGACTTTGTTTACGAATTTATGGTCAAGTATTGCTGGGAGAAATGGGTTAAAGAGTCATATTCTGCATTTGTCAGGTGCTTCAAGCAATGAGAAACTTTAAGTGGAGGGAGTAATGGTTATTATTATATACAGGAGAGTTATTATCTTCTAAACAGTGTTGTGGAGGTTATTTGTGAATATAAGTAGTGATTAGACATGAGAGAATAAGTCTGTCTTGAAGATTTCTCCTTTTTCATTTACCTATATTCGTACTTATAAACTAGGCTCTTTCAAATATTTAAGGATTTTATTATTTACTGTTAAATTAAGCCGGTTTGGCGTGTAATCATGTGCATTTATGCAGGGGAAAACTTTGATGCTGGCTAAGAAACTAGCTGTATTTTCTGTGTTATGTCCATCGTGGTATATGAGATTTATCGGTTTTTAAAACATTTAATTGACTTATTTATCCCCCTCTGCCCTCACACATCTATTCTTTCTTCCTCCAAATTTTATAACATTACTCGGATTTTATAACGTCACTGGCGTCCAATTCTAAATTTATTTAAAACTCTATTTGCTTGTTGAAAGATTTCATTCCCCTTGAATATGTTGAGTCAATGATTTTAACCAAACACATTCTCGACCTTGTCTCATGAAGTGCTAGTAATCTCAGTATGGTTTGAAGATGTAGACGCAATGAGTTGCTTTGTAGAGCGACATGAGATAGTTGTACCACCAAAGATGAACATATTTCTAGTTTGTGATCATCCTTTATGTGGGCCAGATTAATATTTGCCATCTGTATAACCTATCTGTTGGCATATAACATTTTCTTTAGATTGTTTTGATGTGATAAATTCTTAGGTGATTAAGGGCTAACTAGGTGTTTATGCTATCTCAAATTTCATGCATCATTTTATCAAAACATTTTTGAAAACTTAGTTTTTATCCTTCACTTTTGAATTTCTTAACTTTCATTTTATCCTATACTTCTTGAAGTCATATCTTCCTACGTGTTGCATTTTAACTCTTGTAACTATACTCTTGCTCAAAAACACTTTCTAAACACTCTCTATGTTTGAATCTCTCTCTTTTGAGTCTCGTAACATAATTTTTTTTTTCAACATCTTTGAGACAGTTTTTCATCTATTAGATCATACCATAACTTTTTATATGTTGAGAATTGAATTTCCTTTAAACTACAAAAGTCTTAAATATCCTTTCAACAACTTTGATGTTTATA